>CM035417.1:197225584-197825584 GCA_020310875.1 Ceratopteris richardii | reverse complement strand
GGGATTTGGTGCCCAAGACTTCATCCATGAAGGTAATAGGCTCAAGATGGGTCTATAAACTCAAGAAGAATTCTAATGGTTCCATTAACAGGTATAAGGCAAGGCTTGTAGCAAAAGGCTTTGCACAAACTCAGGGAATTGATTATGAGGAGACTTTCTCTCCTGTGGCAAAGATGCCTACTATTAGGGTTTTGCTTAGTATTGCCTCTTCCAAGAATTGGAAGATACTTCAACTAGATGTAAAGAATGCATTTTTGAATGGTTGGATAATAGAAGAGGTATATATGGCACAACCACCTGGTTTTGAGAATCAAGTTTATCCTGATTATGTGTGTAAACTTATCAAAGCATTGTATGGTCTCAAGCAAGCTCCAAGAGCTTGGAATTTTAGGCTTGTTTCATTCTTGCAGGACAAAGGCTTTCAACCAAGCAAGGCAGATCCTTCACTCTTTATTAAAAAGAGTAATTCCAAGGTCATCTACCTATGTGTATATGTAGATGATATTATATTGACAGGAAATGATGCAGATGGTATGAAGAAGATCAAAGATCAGATGAGAGAAGAGTTCAAGATAAGTGATTTGGGTTCACTTACCTACTTCCTAGGTTTGGAAGTTGTCTACAAAGATCATGGTTTGTTTCTCACTCAAAGAAAGTACATTAAGGACATGTTGGCAAAATTCAAGATGCAAGATTGTAAGATTGCAGGTACTCCAATGGAGGTCAATCACAAATTGAGCTCACATGAAGGTGAACTCATAGAGGACATCACATCATATCAAAGTCTAGTGGGTAGTCTCAACTATGCCACATTGACAAGAGTAGATATATGTTACAGTGTGAGTGTGCTAAGTCAATTTATGCACACACCAAGGAAACCACATATGGATGCTGCCAAAAGGATTCTCAAGTATCTCAAAGGAACCATAAATGAAGGACTTTATTATCCTTATGTATCTGATTTAGGTTTGAAGCTATTTTCTGATGCAGATTGGCTGGCTCCAAAGAAGATAGAAGGAGCACTTCAGGTTATCTTACCTTTGCAGGTTCAAAGCCTATTTCATGGTCATCCAAGAAGCAACCCACAGTTGCTCTCTCTTCTACTGAAGCTGAATACAGAGGTCTTGCCATAGCTACTCAGGAAGCTATGTGGATGAAGACATTGTTCAAAGATCTTGGATTGGAGTTTGGAACTCCAACTATTTTTGGTGACAATATGAGTTTCATTCATTTGGCTGCTAATCCTATTTTTCATGCAAGGACTAAACATATTGAAGTTCATTATCACTATGTACGAGAAAAGGTTCTAAGCAAAGAGATTCAAATATCATATGTGTCCACTCATCAACAATGTGCAGATATTCTAACCAAAGCATTGGATGGTACAAAGCTTTGCAAATTCAAGGCTATGATTGGTTTGCAGGTAATCTTGGAAGATTGAAGACCTCAAGCATACTTGGCTTGAGGGGGAGCTGTTGGAGCAAGTCTATGACAAGCCTAAGTATTGGCTTGAGTCCCACAAAGTCTTAGAAGAAGCTTTAAAAAGAAGACTATGTAAAGTTCACTTGTGAACTACCTCTTGTAATTTTTTGGAGAGTTTACTTAATGTAAAAGTAAGAGAATCTTAAGTGGTTGAGTCCACATGATCAAGAATGGAAAGGGGAGCCACGAATTCGTGATTTGTGGTAGGTAGAGAATCAAATCAATCATTGATTGATTGGAGAGTGATTGAGGGAAGTTAGCCTCCCAAACTCAACTATAAATAGATGGCAGTTTTAGTCGTGGTTAGAGAGACCTATGTGAAGACCTCCAAGAGCTGAGCTTTATGCCATATCAAGGTGTGATTACAAGGCACACATATGTATCAGTAAGTCATTGTATTGTACAAGCAATATACTTTCATTTTCATGATTATTTGAGTTCATCTTTCCATGTTCTTGTGAAGTGTACTACTCACTGCCATTACTCTCAGTTTTCTCAGTCAGCTTGCAGAGATGTTTTCTCTGAGCTTGGTGCATCATTTTCAGTGATTTAACTTGGTAAAGTTAGCTCTATAAGTCTACTATATGCTCACAAATTTTCATGTCATTTGGATGTTGCAATCTTCAGTTATGTTCATTTGAAGTCAACAGGGTCTGTTCATCTTCACTTCTCTCTCAGGTACCCGACTTTTTCACTCATCTTGTCAGAGCCATTTCTCAGTGGTTACGTATCCAAATTCAGTGATTTAAAGCTTTTTGGATTCAGCTTACTGTCTAGTATAACCATACAAATTTTCATAATCATTGGATTTCTACATTTTGAGTTATGTTGATTTTTCTGCTCACTAGTCTATTTCTGTAGCAGCCCGTGAAAATCGGGATGATGTCATCACTTGTTAAAACTCATTCTCAGTGTGTGGTTCATTATTTTTTATGAGATTACTCTTGAAAGTTAGCTCTTTAAGTTGCCTAGACTTCCCAAAGAGGAATTGAGCTAATTGCTGCTGTGCTCAGAGAATTATGTAAAACACTGGACAGGTGTATGAACCAAGAATAGCAAGTTTTCACCTCTGAGCTAACTCCAACTTATCTGTTTTGATCTATCTTTTTGAGAGTGATCTTCCAAGGTACATAGGGTGTCTAATACATCCATTGGCAAGCTAAAAGGGCCCACCATATACTTCTGGAGTTCATTTGGCTGGTGTAGATCAAGGATTTTGCAACACCTCTTCATCTTCAAGCACATACCTATCCATCTCTTCACACCCTTGCTTGCATAAGTAAGATGTCTTACCTTATATTTTTTCATTTTCATTCCTGAAAGAAAACAAGAATTAGTATAGCCGAAGCATTTATTTATGTACATAGTAGGTCCATTCCTATGGAAGTAGAATCTATGACCTATTCCCAAGTGGGAAATGTGCACCAGTGCTTTTGTTACACTTTAAGAGAAGTCGCTGTTTCAATCAAAATAAGACAACAACAGCCCGCTCGGTTTGCGAGCGTTTGATTCAACTCAAAAGACCACTCACAGGAAGGGGGGGCCGGCCGTTAAGGGGCCAGATCGCGAACGAAGATTCGGCTAGGAAACGCCGCCCATGTACTGAATGCATGGCCTCGTAATGTGGCCCTGTCATGCATACTTTAGGTGCATTCGATACTTCATGTGTGCAAACAGAATCTTTTTGGTTCTGGTGTTCCGATTCTTGCTGCCTCTTGGGTCTCCATACCCATTCTGTAGTTGAAGTTCGATTCTTTGTCTCCTCTTCATTTTGTCGTGCTCCATGTGTTTCTTCTTTCCTTTTTGAAGTCTGATTGGTTGGGGTCCTTCTTTTCCAGTATCTTTGGTTAGTCTCGTTTGGCTTTACAGTCCTTGTTTGTTTGTATAAGGTTTCTTCTTGCTTATCTATCTCTTGATTTGCCATTTGTTTGAACTTCTTTGGAATCCATATTTGTTGCCGTGTTCTTTGAGCTTCCACCAATGATTTTGGAAGCCAAAATCTCAGAAGTCTCTTTGTTCCCGACTGTAATGAAGGGGATCTTCTGTTCTCCCTTGTCTTCCTAGGATGAATGACCAGTATTGGTGTTGCCTTCTCTGATTCCCTCACTCGATCCTTGCGTACCCATTACAAGTTAGCACCTCGTGATTGCGATAATCTGATAGTGGACTTCCATGTTGATGATTTCCCTTTGTTGTAGACGACTTTAGGAGTATTGTGCTCACGGTTTCTCCTTGTTTCACCATTCATGTAGGATGAATCCACTTTCTCCACTAGTGCATTGGGACTTGAAGTCCTTTCTCTCGTCGGACCTTCTTCTAGTTGGTTTGTGATGGAGTCATTTGCTATGTCCTTTTCTAGGATTTGTTTCTCACTCTTGATGATGTCCTATCTATGAGAGGGTCTCTCTTCTAATAGACTAAAAATTTCCTTGTGCCCTATTTTGGCTGAGATGTACCCTTGGGCTAGGTGAATGCTTACTTCATTCTCAATGATCCAGTCTTGGGCTAGGATCATGTTCTCTATCAAATCCTCATCTTTGCACACTAGAACTTGTTGTTCCATAGTGGAATTCCCTAGGTGGAGGGATATTGTAGTTTCTCCAATGCATTCAATGACTTGACTTCCAACACCTATCATGTGTGCTTTAGTAGGCGTTATTGTTGTTTGAAGACGCGTGATGACCATACTTCGAATGCAACTGAGTGCTGCTCCTGAATCTGTTAAGGCGTCTATTAGCGGGTACTCTATTGTTCCAATCCCTAGGTTCAAGTATGGTTGGGACTTGCTAATATTGTTCATGTTGGACTTATGAACTTGATAGTTGGCCATGGGAATAGGTTCTTCTCCTTGTAGATACCGTTCATCCCTTTGCCTTATCCATTCTTTCCGTTTCTTGATACGCTCTATGGCTTCTTGCCTTGCCTCCTCTATAATCCTCTCTTCCTCTTTTTTTCTATTTTGTGCACCTACAAGTCATGCAAACATTTGGTCAGTCAATGGCTCCATGTAACGTTTTACTCGACAACCACTTATGTAATTAGGGAGGACATCCCCATCCAGAGTAGCTGGATTAATTGCTCCACTAGTAGAAATCTTATTAATTAATAGGGGTCCATATCTGCGTTTTTGTAGCTTCTTTGCGTGTTTCTTTAATGTATATACCAAAACTAAATCTCCTTCTTTTAGCCCTTTATCCTTGATATGTGCATCATAATATGCCTTCTATCTTCTCTTGGCCACATAAATTTCTGCAACCGCCAATTTGGTGTTTTCAAAATAGGAGCTGTGCTAAGCTGCTTTTTTAACTCATTAAATGCCTTCTCGCATTCATCCGTTCATGTGAATTGAGTCAACAATCCATACAAAGGTTTGGCAATTATAGCGTACATGTGGATAAATCGACGGTGGTATCCACAATGACCCATAAATGCTTGCACTTCTTTTGCATTTTTTGCTCTAGGAAGTTCTAGAATTACTTTGATCTTGTCTTCATCTGTAGATATTCCATTCTTAGATACGATATGTCCTAGGATTTTTCCTTGTCTTACCATAAAAATGCACTTCTCAGGATTTAGACATACTCTATATTGTCGACATTTATCAAATATTTTTTGCAATCCCAGAATGTGTTCCTGTCTCCGATTTGAATATGTACATAGGTCATCCACATATACTTCCATGCTCTTCTTTAAAAATTCCTTGAAAACGTGACACATCAACCTTTGGAAAGTAGCAGGGGCGTTAGTGAGCCCAAAAGGCATCCGTCTGAAAGCATAAACCCCCCACTCAGTCACGAATGCGGTCTTGTGTTGATCCTCATTAGCAATAGCTACTTGGTTGTATCCAGAGAATCCATCTAAGAAGCTATAGACTTCTTTTCTTGCCACTCTTTCCAATAGATGGTCGGTGATAGGTAACGGGTAGCTATCACAAATCGTGGCTGCATTAACTAACTTTATATTAATGCACACTCTTAGTTTTTCGTTCTTTTTGGGCACAACTACTAATGGTGACACCCATTTAGTATGTTCTATCTTGTAGATGAATCTAGTCGCTAATAACTTGTCTATTTCTTCTTTTATTTTTGCATAATAAACCTCATTATATGTGTAAGAGCGTTGTTTTGATGGTTTTGTCTCATATGTCATTGGTATTCTATGAGAGCAGATGGAGGGTTCCACACCTTTAAGATCCTTATAGGTCCAAGCAAATACATCTCGATATTCTCGAATCAGTCTTATTAGTTCTTCTTCTTCCTCCGTTGACACATCCTTTCCTATGTATGTACATCTTTCTTCTCCATCTTCTACGGTTACTATGATTTTCTTTGTTTGTTCCTTGTTGTCATATGCCTCTTTTCTCTTGCCTCTCTCTTAGGTGTCTGAATGGCTATTTTTCTTTCTTCTACTTCATATCTTTTGAAGTGTTCCGATACTTCAAAAAGATCAGGGGTTGGTTCAGTCTTACTTACACTTTCCTCTTGATTTGATACTATAGGGGCTGCTTCTATTGCTAACACTTTGGTTGTTCTGTACTTCTCTTCCGCTTGAATGGCTTCTAGATAATGTTCCTCCGAATCAAATTTTGATTCCATTTCTATGCATTTGTATTCTTCTTTCCATTCCTTTTCTAATATTTCCCCTACTTCTACCTCCTGTAGGACTACCATGTACAAGTTTATGTCGTAGCCTTCTTCGTCCACACATTCATTCATAGTCAAGACTTCTTCATTCACACATACATCTAATGTTGCTAGGATCTCCATCCAACCGTGCGGTTCAAATGCTTCATCCGGGAAAACTTGAGGCATGTACATTGGGTCCTCTATGGGCCGATAATTTTGATGTCCTAAGGGCCATAACTGTAGTTTTTTATCCTCTTTCTTCGCTTCCTTACACATCCATAATTGGGCATCCTCATGCATCCATGATTGATCGCTTGATCCAGCGCTATGGATAGAAAAATCATCTTCTTCATTGTGTATGGGATTCCATTGTAGTGGAGGTACATCTCGGTATGCAAAGGTATGCAAGTTTATCTTGGTAGTGTTTCCTTGATGTTGAAGGTATAACGAGTCTCGTCCCCAATCTTGCACTACCCTAAGTTGTCTCATGAAAGGTCGTCCTGATATCATCTCATAATTATTTGCCTTCCCAAATTGACAGATAGCTAATGCATGGTCGAATTCCACTCCACAGGTGGTTAATTTGATCTTTTCTAATATTCCCAATGGTTTCTTGACATGGCTATCTGCTAATTGGAGCTTCATGCAGGTTGGCCGTAGGGCTGGCTTTCCCCATTTTTACCAAATCTCTTTGGTGGCAATACCTACTCCTGCTCCTGTGTCCAGTATAGCCTTGGTCATGCATCCATTGTATGTGACATGTAGACATGTGTTGCCCTCATCACCTTTGCTAAATTCTCCAACCTTATCCATAGGGATTCGTACGTTAGATTGGTTTTCATTTCCCTTGCTTTCCTTTTCGTTCTTCTCCTGATTTAACTCCAATTGTCTTGCTAATTGTTTCCATAATTGTGGTTTAACACGAAGTAATTCTTCCACAATCAACTCGCATTGTACTTTGGTCTTTTTGAGTTCTGTCAGATTATGGGAGGTTTTATCGGAAGACTCCTTTTCTTTTCCTCTTACTGTGGGAGCACAAAAGATTATGGATTCCTTTTCATATTCTCCCATGTAATTTGGTAGGGTAGAAATGCTCTGGGCATCCTCCCTATTTCGGTCTAGTCTAGAAACTTCTTCATATATTTCTTCCATGTTTGGTGGTGGTTGATAATCTTCCGCATCCAACTCCTCAAAAGGAGGTTCTGCAACTCCATCCTTTTTCCATAGATCCTCTCAAATCCTAGTCCACAATTCCTTTGGCCAGTCAGCTTCTAAATCCAGGACTATGGATATAGATTTTTGTCCTGGATATTCGGTAATTCTTTCCCATCATCCCTCTCTTTTAGATTCTACTCATTGGTCTTAATACAATTCTGATATAAATTCTCAGGTATTCTAGTCTCAAGAAGGGGTGGCATAGTCTTCTCTAGGGTGGCCTGAGCTACCTCTATGAGTTTTCTACATATCACTAAACTCTCCTTTTCTAACTCCCCTTGTGGGTAAAGCTTTTCATGCTGCTCTACATTCGGTCCATTCTTGATTCTAGCTTGGTAAGTTGTCAAGCACATGTCCAAATCGTCTGGTTTTGGGTCTGCTAGAATTGATCCTAGCTTTTCTGGCTCTAGCGTCTGAGGTGTAACAAGAATTTCTTCCTGAGTTTCGAGTTCTTTCATTTTCTTTCTACCTCTTGTGTCCCTCTTGTCTTCTTTGTTTTTATTTTTCATCCATTTTTCCTTGAGTTTTTCTCTCCTATCCTTCCACTTTTGGCTTTTCGTTGTTTGGTTTTTCGTTGTTTGGGTCCTCTGAATCTTCCACTATTTGTATTCTGGGTTCTATAGTTTCACTCTTTTCTTTCTCAGGGTCTACTCGTTTTCTTTCTTGTCAATTCGTTTGTGCTTGTGTGATGGCCTTCAACGGCACTGTTTATTCCTTGTCACTTCCTAAGGATTCTATCACTTCGATCATGTTAATAGGTGCAGTTTCATGAGCCTTGTTGGGATTTTTTGGGAAATCTCTAAAGAGATGTTCCTTTCCACAATCGTTGCAATACCCTTCCCACATCTTAGGGGGTGCTGGGTTGTATGGCTGAGTGCATTCTCTAATAAAGTGATCTCCTCCGCATCTATAACATGGTCCTCTTGGCATAGGAGGTCTAATGGTTGGTCTCATGGGTGCTGATGCTTTGGGTGTTGTGTACATTAGTGTTGCTAACTTTGTCCCATAGGCATTGTCATATCCCTCATATCCATAGTATTGAGGGTCATAAGCTTGCTCGTACTCAATCAGGCTGGTGTCATAGGGATAGTAATCTCCTTGGTTCTGCTCATATCCTGAGTTTGTTGATTCTACACTGGTTATTGGTGATGCTGGCACTATGACTCTTTCTAAGTTTTCCTCTGGTTGAGCATATTTGGCAGATACTACATGTTGAGGAAGTGGCCGTTGTGGTCCTAACACTGGCTGAGGGTTTCCAAATTGTACTTGCTCATATGGTCTAGGTGCTCCTGGTGGTCCTGGATAGGTATTATACCAGGGAGCCTCCCTTCCTGGCTCTCTAGGTGGGTATCCATATGGCCTATACTGAGTTTGGTTTAAAGTTCGTGTCTGCTTGTTGAATGGACAATTCTCAGTGGTTTGATTGGTGTTTGTTCTATGTGGCAATATAAAGCAGTTCCTTGATGCAACTGCCTATTGTAAGGGTAAGCTTGAAGCAAACCTGTTCCTCCTCTTACACACATATGAGTGGGGTGATCTCCTCCACAAAGACTACACTTTGTAACATGGGCATTCTCATTGGTGAATGCTGGTAATTCCTCTGTCCATGGACTCCTAACTTCTTGGCTACTAGTTTTGCTAACTCTTCTACGTTACTAGAGTTGGATGTTACTGTACTTCTAGTGTCTTCTGATTTCGTAGGGCTGGGTGTACTTTTGAGATCATCTGCTAGGTTGTCCTCTACGTCAATACACTCTTGAAGACATTTACTCAATGTCTGTAGCCTCTTCACATAGACTAAAGTTCTCAAGGTTCCATTCGTTAGTCTGTCCAAGAATAATGATATCATTTTTTGCTGCGTGGGTCTTTCCGCTACTTGGCATCTATCGACATATTGATTGAATCTTCTGGCAGTTGTTTTCACAATTTCATTTGGGTTCTATTTGAAGCTATGGATTAATGATGAAGAATTGTGTAAATCCCTCTCTTAGTGAATTCCCCTATGAATTCTTGAAAGAATTGCTCAATATCTCCAAATTGGTTGGGATCTAGTGGCTAAAACCATGTCAAAGCCGTTCCTATGAGATTGAGTCCAAAGGACTCATTGTAGATCAGTGATGAGTAGCACCTCCTTTAATGTCAATCCGGGAAGACATGAGGATTGTATGAAGACGTCGAGCAAGTGAAGGCACAAGTGTGTGAGTGAGAAGCACACAAACATGCACACACATACACACACACACACACACACACAACAAGAACAAAGAGAGTAAGACAATGGAATCACTGTTGAGATATCAAGCTCAACATGTGATGATCCAGGATGACAAGTACCAATTTTTCGTTTCTCTGACATGTATAGTGGTCACGCCGATATATGTCAGGGATACTTCATTGAGCTTTATTAGATTTATCTACCGAGAGTGATGGCACATTTGTTTCTTGCCAGCTCACTCATTCGCGGACATTAGGTTTTTCCTTATGTACTGATCTTTATATATTGCATTGGTTGTATTCTTGTTTTAGGTCATTCTTGTACATTCCTTTTATGTAATAGAAGAAGAAGAAGAAGAAGATCATTCTTCCTTGCCTCAATCTGTGTGTGTGCTTCTCCTTGAGAGTGAGAGTGTGTGTGTGAGCTCTCTTCCTTATCATCTTTCTCGTGATATGGTATCAAAGCCAGCGTGGCTGTAGAGAGCTCGTGGAGAAGGCGACGGTGAAGACTACGCGGCAAGGCGTGGAGAAAATTTGATTTCACAAACGACCTCTGTCTGCTACGAAAATCACCGTGAAGGTAGAAGACCTCTGTTTCGAGCCCGCAAGGTGGGGCCCATAGAAAAACCAGGTTAGTTTCAGAAACTGTAACTTGCATTGTGTTCGACGACACTCATATATTCCAGATTCAGAATTTCAAGCAATTCCGTGTACTGTTGATACACGAAAACTATGTTTTTCTGAGATCGAACTGTCACGTCATAGTGCGATAGTGTTCAAGCAGAAGTGCTGCTTGTAGTGTGTTGTGGTGTTGTGAATTGTTGCAGAAATGGCAAATGCAGATGGAATGAGTCAGCTTATGAGCGATAAGCTGGACAAGAACAACTTCCATGCTTGGAGATTCAGAATGACGAATTTCCTGATGGGAAAAGGCTACTGGAAGTACATTGAAGGAGAGAATGAAAATGCTCTGCAGTTACCAGAAAGGAATCGGACTGCAAAACAGTTAAGAGCATATGAGGAATGGAATCAAGGAGCACGAAAGGTAATGTATTGGCTATCTGCTAGCATACAGGATAGCATGATTGGACACATACAAGATGCCAAGACTCCAAAAGAGGCTTGGAACAGTTTGGTCACTTTGTACGAGACCAATACAAAGGCACGGAAATTGCAACTCAAGAACGAGCTGCATACATTGGAGAAAAAGAGCATGTCGGTAAGTGACTACACTCTAAAAATCAAAAGCATATGTGAGTCACTTGCATCTATTGGCATGAATGTAGGTGATGATGATAAGGTGGAAGTGTGCCTTTGTGGTTTAGGAGCTGCATATAAGCAGTTCAGAACTTCTATACAGACAGGGGAAAATATTCTGAATTTTGCTGATTTGGTCTCTATGCTGATTATTGAAGAAAAGAATCTTGGTGAGGATTCAAACTCCCAAGGAAAGCCCAATTCTGAGCAGGTATTCTACTCTGGCAGAGGAAGAGGCAGAGGTAGAGGTTTTGGAAGTGGAAGAGGAAACAGTAACCAAGACCAAGTCAACAGCAGAATCATGCAGGAGGAAGAGGACAGTTTCGAGGCAGAGGGAGCCAAAGAGGTCGCAGAAATTTCCAAAGAAATGATTTAGGTAATGATAGTAAAGGATGCTGGAATTGTGGTAAACCTGGACACTTTGAACGTGATTGCAGGTTAAAGAATCAAAATAACAAAAGGCAGCAAAACAACTATGCATCCACAAGTGCAGATGATTCTGAGAAGCTGTTTATGGTTCAACATCACATGATGAATACGATGTCTGCTGGTGTTTCAAAATCGAATGATAATGTCTGGTATGTTGATTCAGGTGCTTCAAATCACATGACCAGTCATGCAGAATGGTTTAGTAGTTTGCAGAAAATGCCAATTCCTGGATATGTTGAAATAGGTGATGACACATCGCATCCTATTGAGCATATAGGAAACATAGCATTGTCTATGGAGGACGGAAAGGTAAAACATCTCGCTGATGTGCTGCATGTTCCAAATATAACGAAGAATCTGGTTTCTGTTGGACAAATGGTTGACTAGGGATTACAAGTCAGGTTCAATGCTGATGGATTATAAGTAGAGGAGTACAAGCAGGATGGACGATTGGTTGCTAAAGGAAACAAAGTGGGTAGGATGTTCACCTTAAATGTGAAGCTTCCTGAAATGAATGCAGCCATGTTTGCAAAAGGTGCAGGAGTTATTGCAGATATAGAGATATGGCACAAACGGATTGGACATGCAAACTTGCAAAGGCTGAAACTGATGCAGTCAAAGGAGATTGTCCATGGACTACCAAATTTCAAAGTTGCAGAAATGCAAAAGGTATGTGCAGCATGTCAATTTGGTAAACAACCAAGAGCATCATTTCCACATGACAAGCATGTTAGTGAGAATGTACTAGAAGTAGTACATACAGATGTTTGGGGTCCAGCAAAGACCACATCTATGGGCAGTTGCAGGTTTTATGTTACTTTCATTGATGACCATACACGGAAAGTATGGGTATATTTCATGAAAGAGAAGAGTGAGGTGTTTACTCACTTCCAGAATTTGAAAGTTATGGTGGAAAAGCAGACAGGGAAGTACATTCAAACATTAAGATCTGATGGAGGAGGTGAATACATGTCAAATGAGTTCACCAGTTTTCTAAAAAATCATGGAATTCGGCGTTAATTTTCATGCAGGTACACACCACAACAGAATGGTGTTGTTGAACGCAAAAATAGACATATTGCAGAAATAGCAAGAGCCTTGATGGCTGAGAAGAATATGCCTCATTGTTATTGGGCAGAAGCTGGGCATACTACTGTATACATCATGAACAGAACTCCGACCGCTGCTGTACATCAAGTTACACCTGAAGAGAAGTTTATAGGTAAAAAGCCAAACTTATCACATCTGAAAGTTTTTGGCTGCATTGCATATGTACATGTTCCAGATGAGTTGAGGACGAAGCTTGATCCAAAAGCAGAAAAATGTGTCTTCATTGGATATTCCCTTGAGCAAAAGGGGTACAAATGTTATAACCCACTCACACGACAGGTGAAGGTGAGCAGAGATGTGGTATTTGATGAAATGTCAAGCTTCTATGCAGATGCCAAAGAAGGACTGAATCTTGAACCAAATGACAAAGAAAACGTTGAAAAATCTAGTGCAGAATCTCAAGTTTTGAGTGGACCGGATGCATCACCAAGCAATAGTTCCAACTCAAATCCATGGAGTGGAAGATTGCGTGGAAATTTCAGTCCAGCAAATTCATCAAATACATCTAAGAAAGGTAAAGAAAAGCTTTTTGCTGGTATTAAAACAGGTGCAGGTTTTGAAGACGTTGATGGAGATTCAAGCAGTTCAGAAAAGAGTCTTGATGAGGAACTTGGATTGCCCTCTGTGAAGAATCCAGGAGTAAGAAGGGCACATGCAGATGATACAAGAAGAAGTGACCCAGGACCAAGAAGATCTGGGAGGATGCGTAATTCAGTGCAACGATTGACATATGATAACTACATGGCTCGCCATTGTGCCTACATGACAAAGGTAATACAAGATGCTGAACCTTCTTGTTTTGACGATGCAATTGGTAATGCAGATTGGGAAAAAGCTATGGATGAGGAGATGGCTGCACTTTATGGAAATGATACATGGAAGCTGGTTCCATTGCCGCAAGGAAAGAAATCCATAGGCTGCGAATGGGTTTACAAGGTAAAGCATAATGATGATGGTAGCATAAGCAGGTATAAAGCACCATTGGTAGCTAAAGGTTATGCACAGACATATGGCATTGATTATGAGGAAACATTCAGCCCTGTAGCTAAAATGTCTACTGTCAGAACACTTGTTGCATTAGCTACAACAAAAGGATGGACTTTGCATCAAATGGATGTGAAGAATGCTTTCCTACATGGTGAGTTACAAGAAGAAGTATATATGGACCAGCCACAAGGATATGAAGATTCAAAGCATCCAGAATATGTTTGCAGGTTGCAAAAGGCTTTGTATGGGCTAAAGCAAGCCCCTCGTGCATGGCATGCAAGGATTGCTGATTACTTAACCAGCATTGGGTTCTCTATGTGTGATGCAGATCACTCACTATTTGCAAGGAAGGCTGATGATGGCATCACTATTGTGGCTATTTATGTTGATGACCTGATTGTAGGTGGTGATAATGAAGAAAGCATCAAAGAGGTAAAGAAACTTCTTATGCAGGAATTCAACGTGAAAGATCTTGGTGTGTTGTGCTATTTCTTGGGCATTGAGTTTATACATACAGAAACAGGTATATGGATGTCGCAAAGGCAATATGCCTTGAATATGCTGTAAAGTATGGTATGGCTGATTGTAAGCCAATTTCTATGCCATTAGATCAGAGTTTGAAATTGGATACTACATCAGGTGAAGCATTGGAAAATGCTACTATGTACAGGAAAATTGTGGGAAGTCTTATATATCTCACAATTACAAGGCCTGATCTAAGTTATACTGTTGGACTTGAAAGTCAGTTTATGCAGGTTCCCAAGAAGCCACATTTGGATGCTCTGATGCGCACTCTACGTTATGTGGGTGCTACTTTGGATTATGCATTGTTTTATGAAGCTGGTGTAGATTTGCAGGTTCATGGATACACCGATGCAGATTGGGCTGGTAGTACTCCAGATAGAAGATCTACTAGTGGCTTTCTTTTCTCACTTGGAGGTGCAGCTATTACATGGAGCAGTAAGAAGCAACCCACTGTTGCTTTGTCAAGTACAGAGGCTGAGTATAGAGGTGCTGCAATGGCAGCATGTGAGGCATCATGGCTGGAGATGTTACTTGTAAATTTAGGTGTGGAAGGTCTATTCTGATAATCTTAGCAGCATATAGTTAGCACGGAACCCTGTTTTCCATGCTAGAACAAAGCATATCGAGGTACATTATCACTTCATCAGAGAGAAGGTATTAGCAGGTGATATTGATCTTGTTTATGTGAGAACAGATGAGCAAGTTGCTGATATTTTCACCAAAGCACTTGGAGCTGAGAAGTTGAAGAAGTTTCGGAAGATGCTTGGATTACAGGATATGGCGTTGAGCTTGAGGGGGAGTGTTGAGATATCAAACTCAACATGTGATGATCCAGGATGACACGTACCAATTTTTCATTTCTCTGATATGTATAGTGGTCACGCCAGTATATGTCAGGATACTTCATTGAGCTTTATTAGATTTATCTACCGAGAGTGATGGCACATTTGTTTCTTGCCAGCTCACTCATTCGTGGACATTAGGTTTTTCCTTATGTACTGGTCTTTATATATTGCACTGGTTGTATTCTTGTTTTTAGGTTATTCTTGTACATTCCTTTTATGTAATAGAAGAAGAAGAAGAAGAAGATCATTCTTCCTTGCCTCAATCTGTGTGTGTGCTTCTCCTTGAGAGTGAGAGTGTGTGTGTGAGCTCTCTTCCTTATCATCTTTCTCGTGACAATCACTTCTATTGCAACAAAGTTCTCACACTAGTTCAAAAATGCAACAAGCTAGCTCAAAAATGAGCTCTCTAGCTCTATTTATAGTTTTTGACTAGCTTTGGTCTTGTTCAGACCTAGTGTCCGGCCTAGTTAAAAATTAGGTCCCTAAGCTATTTTGGAGGTTCAAATGAGCTCTGAAAATTATGAAACTTGGTAGGCCAATACTACTAAAGCTCCTCAAGCTCGAGGACTCCTTGGCTTGCACAAAATGGAGCTACAAAAAGGTGAAACGGTATTTACAATGGTTTTCAGTGATGAGAATCACTTTTAAAATAATGTAAGGATTGGAAAGAATTAGATGGGTTTCCTCAGTGCTAGATCTGCATGTATGCCCGTACTTGCTTCTTCCCGTATGATGCAAACACTCTCCTCCCCCCCCCCTAGCGTCTGTCGTCTCTGACAGACCTTTGTTCCACAAGATGATCAATGTAGTGTTGGACTATCTCAATGGCTAACTCCTGTTCTTTGATCTTGAGTCCCCTGACAAGATCACATTGAAGAGCATCCCAATTGACCATGCCCGGAATGTCAGGTTGTGGTGTGGTGTAGAGCTCTGAGTGCATTGTCTGTTCGCAGGCAAATAGTTGTAGCATATGGGTTGGGCGTGGCGCGAACACCTCCGAGTGAGATTCCCAAAACCCAGTGGTAAACATATCATCAAATGTTTGCTTGTAGCAAGCTGGGAGATATCTAATCCTTGCATGCCAAGCGTAAGCAACCCTAGTCCTAGGGGTTGTACTCATATCATAGAGTAAGTTGTAATTTCCATTTATAAATCCCGAGATTGGAGGCTGGATGGTACATACATTGTGAAAAGTCTTGAGTACGATTTGCATCATGTCCAGGATCTTGAGCATCATCTGAGAAGCAACATCATTCATTGGTTGGAGACATGGCATCTAGTGTCTGATAGTAGCCATCATGTATGCTACGGTAGGTGTGCCTGTTGGTGGTGCAATGGATGGGTAATTTAGCCATTGTTTGCAATTAGCATTGTTATGAACTTTTATGGCAAAGGCTTTCCATGATCTTCTGCGTTGCACTGGCCCATAGCATGGATTATACTTTAAGTGCATGGGAGCATGGTCCCACGTTCTAAGCATCTCTGGATAGGTCTCGAGTAACTTTTGCCTCCAGATGGGTTGGAATATGGCACCTTTTCGGGCTTCCTCTAGAATGTCCTCTGGTTGGAACTGTGTTGCGAAAGTAGGGTACTTGTTGGTTTTTCGTTTAATCTTAGCGTTGTAGTCTGCCAATAGCACAAATAGGGCTTATATTGTAACTCTGAATTGGATATTAAGCACCTAGGAGCCAAGTGCTTGAAATATTCGGATTGAAGTATTGTCTCCTCAATGGTTTTTATGGCTAGCATCTGAGTTGCTATGCGCTCTTCGTGAGTGTGGCCCATCTCTTCTACTTGCTTCATCCATGCAGGATGGGGTTCCTCGTATGTGTCTTGTCCTTCATCAGTGACTCTACCTCTTGCAAGGGTTGAGGCTCATAATTATCTTCAAAGGTCTCTTCCACAGGAATGGTTACTGCCTCTTCTTCTGATGGGTGGAGATGGGGGGTCGTTCATATTGCAATAGTTTCATTTTTAACTCTGTGACTTGTTGCCGTAGCTCAAGTATCTTGACATTGGTTGAGGTTTTTGGCTATGGTGAAGTAGCAACATTGACCACATCTCTCGGTTCCGTCATATGTGTTGTGGGCACTGGTTGTCTCTGTAGTTCTTTCACTTGATCGGCAAGCTGGTCATGTGCTTCTAAGAGGTTTGCATAATTTTCCAATATCTGCAGGATATTTTCTGAGGGGATAGCCTGGAAGCTAGTAGGATCTATGGGTGCCCTTGGAGTGTTTTCAATGGCTGCTTCGAGATTGTCTTGATTTTGCTGTTGTAATCTTCTGTTCTCCTCTTGGGCGGCGACTAAGTGTTGTCGAAGTAAGGCCATGTTTCTCTGTAGTCGTGCATTGCGGGCTAGTTGATCTCTGAGTTGTTCTTCGAACTTTCCTCTGTATATTTGGTCTCCATCTCCTCATAAGACTGCTGGAGTGAGGTATAGTTTTGTTGCAATTCACTATTACGCAACTCTAGAGCATGGACATGTGCTTGGAGGTGGGATGACAGATTACAAATCTCTTTATTGTTCTCTTCCAATAATTCGTATTCCTGTTTAAGCTGGGCGACAGCTTCGAACATGGTGTCTAGTGCATGACTAAATGAGGTGGATGTAGAGGTAGAGGTGGAAGATGCAAGGGGTTGGGAAATGGGGAAGGGAAAAGTGGATGTGGTGCTCACAGTGGGTGTATGTGGTGATGTGAGCGAAGTAACAAGTGGTGATGTTGAGACAAAAGGGGTGGTGAGTGGTCTTGTGGAGGGTGAAATGTCCATGAGGTCGGACGTGATTGTGTGCGAAGTGTGAATCGTGAATACTGGAATGGTGGGTGGTGTGTTAGTGGTGGTTGTGAATGTGGGGGAGGTGGGGTGGGAAAGGGAATTTGTATTATAATTCTCAAGTTGTTGCATCATATTTACAAGGTTTGCAAAAAATGGAGGCAGGGTGGTTTGTGTTGGTTCTGAGGAGGTTAAGAGGGGCACAATGGATTGGGGTTGGGAAAGAGGAAATGTAGTAGTGAGGAAAAGTGGGTGTGTTAATGTTTGGGTAGGGGCATGTGGCTGTCTGAGAGCTGGTAGATAAGAAGGGTGACCTATTATGGTTTGATGGGTGGCGGGATGACCTATATGAGGTTCGGAAAATTGGCTGGAACTGGTGGATGTAGGTAAAGGGAAGGACGGAGAAAGGGTGGTGTGTAATATAGGTTCACTAAGGGTGAATAATGGTTGTTCAGGAATGCTAGTGGTGAGGGGTTCGGTGGGCTGGATGGGAGGTGATGGTGGAGATGGTATCTGTGTGCTTTTGTCATGTGCATCAGTGTTAGTGGGGCTGGCCATGTGAATGTCTTCTTGAGCTATGGTAGGGAGGGAGGTAGAGACTTCCATTCGAATCATCTTTCCCCTTCGCGGTCGCGTATCAAGCCTTTGTTGGTCGTATTGAGGGGGGATACGATGTATCATGGTCCGCATGGCTTCCACAATTCCACAGGTGTCTGCTAAAAGATTCAATGATTCTATAAAATGAGGGTCCACATCCTCCGCTTGTAGCATCTGGTTCACCATTGCTCTGTTTGCCTCTTCTGACAACCTATGCCTTTTTTGTACTTGTTTGATTGTTTTGTATAGCCTTTTGATTTGTGCAGTGTAGGCGGGGGCTTCCTCCGCATTCTCCTCTGATTCATGCCCCTGCGTCTCCTCTTGTTCATGTGTGTCTTCAACTTGAGTGTGCTGTGCTTCATCCTCCCAATGTACTTTCCGTTCTTCATGATGTGGACGTCCTCTCTGGGATGATGATCCGGGACCTTCAGTGTCTGAAAAGAACTCACTATCCGATAGTTGCATGGTTTGAAAGAAGGTCTCAAAGTCAAAGGATGTATCTTCTGCCAATGCAGCCATGGAGGCAAACTCAGCATCCGTGGGTAATGGAGGGGCTGATGGAGTGGGTTGTACCATGCCCTCTGATTGTGCTCGTTGGAGATGGATAGTGAATGGGGCCACCTGTTGTTCTCTCTAAGGGAGATTTATGTGGTGGACTCACGAGGAATTGGGACTTGGAAAAGAGATCCACACATTCGCTTAGCTGGTTGAACTCCTAGTTTCCCATCTCTCCATGTTTTCAAGCATGTGGCATAGCTACGGGCTGATGGCCAATGGCTTGAACATGTTGGAGGTTGGGGTGGATGAAAGGAGAGTCCTTCTTGAGCCTTCCTTCTTGCTTCCATGCAAGGTGGTGTGGGTCTTGGCTCCCCAAGGGCATACTACAACACTCCCTGTCTCCGCTAGGTATAGCCCATACCAAATCTTTTTATGAGGCTGTGTGAATCAGTCTTGAGCCAGAAATGCAAAGTGCTGAAGGCACATGCGCAACAATATAGCAATGTTTGGGGTGAGGGCACACATCTCTTTCAACTTCTTGAGTTTACTATTCTTCATAGACTCTGGTATCAAAGGGTCTCGATCAAAAGGTACATGGGTGTCGTACATCTAGAGGGCCTCCTTGATTAAAGTTAGGTTCAGCTTGAACTTTTTCATCTCCTCAACGTTTGATAGAGAGGGCACAAGGAATGTGCCTAACTGATCTCGATCTCCTATCGCTTTAAGAGTTTCAATCAAGTAGTAACATCTAGGGAAATCTGGTTTAGGCAGGGATGCGCTAAAGTAGTCGTTCAATCCCACTTTTGCCAAATATCTTGAAGAGATGCTATGTTTTGTAGTGCTTCAAACTCTCTTGAGAAGAACTGAAATGTCCACCATACTCCTCCAAATTCCAACTTAGATTCCCAGATGTAGTTTGCATCACCTAAATCTCCTGGCATCTCATTGAACCAATGAGAGTGCCCATTTACCCTTTCTGTTAAGCCGCCTGGTGGATCCAAGATGGGAATTCGTCTCACATTCAGATATTCTTCAGGTCTAACTATCAGTGGGGCCTCCACAGGCATGGTCTCCCAATTGGCTTGAGAACTAGTGCCTGCCTGGGAGCTCGTGCCTATTGCTTCTGCCATGGGACTGTTGGTAGCTGATGATGCTAATCTGCTAGAAGAAGAGAGGCACATTAGTGTTACATAGGAAAAATGATGTATTGGTGTTCCCTCCACAATACTAACATGACATTCCAAGTGGTTAGTGGTTAGGGGTGAAGTGTTTGTGATGGGTGTGAATGTTGGTTAGTGGTTAGTGTCATCCTAGATGCACACTTTGGATATGCAATGCACTCAGAATGCACTTACATCCGAGTGGAAGGATTTACAAAATTGGGTCAGGGGGTTTGATGCAGGGTTTAAGTCTCCAGAATTTGATTGTGGAAGCGTAGCTTTCAGGGTTGATGACATGTAAAGGTCTATGGTCTGGATTGTGTTGGATTTGGGACCTTTTGGGTATCCATTTCCCAATATTCCTGGGTTTGGCCGAAGCTGTAATGGTGTGGGGTGTAGGTGTCTGCCCTGAGATGTTTGCCAAGAGTGCTTGTGAGTGTTGATTCATTCTTGTGAATGGAGGTGAAGCTATTTGAGCTTGTAAGCAGGTCTTGGGCACCCATATCTGTCGAGCATTGGGGATAGCCTTCATTGACCGCTTAGGAACCCAAATAGAAATGGTATGTCTAGAGTGTTGCCTAGGGGACTCCTTCGTTGTAATCCTTGATGCTGTGGCTTGTTGGCTTCTTTGAGAATCTGTCTCTAGAGCCGTGGGTTTTCTATCCTTGCGTATCCATATCTGCTTCCTGCCACGACATACTTCATGGTGCACAGGTGGGTGCTCAGGCTTCTTGATCATTGGCCTCCTCGGTGTAGTGACTTGCGCGGCTTGTTGTCCTTGAATCCTCTTTAGAAAAGAAGGGGACTCCTCATTGAATTATGTACCTTCGTCTAGAGTGATAATCTTCTGCACCATAGAACTTTGGACAAGAATAGCATTGTTATCTTCATGTGGGCTCCAGGAGGGACCAGGATTTGATGTATCTCCTAGTGGTCTGAGTGCTTGATTTCCTAATTCAATCACAAAGGCATTGTATTGCGTGAATAGGTCCTCAACTTGTTCAGCTCTCAAGACTTGCCTAAACTCGGCCACATGATCGTATGGGTCTCAAGTGCCATCGAAGTAATTCTTCATGGACTTAACCAACTGAGTTGGCCTCAGGGTCCTGGTGTGTTCTTTGGGCCTTGGCAAAGGAAAATCGTCAGCATTTCTTTGGTTTCTTTGGGCTCTAGATCTCTCAGTCTCTTCTCTATCCGTTTCTGTTCTCATCCGCTCTCTCCCTAATGGGTTAGCAAAGCTCATCTCGGGTCTATCTCTACTCCTTTCTCTTTGAGTCCCTTGAGCTTGAGATGTTCCAGGTCCTTGGTGACCATAAGGCACATTGGACCGAGGTTGGGGAAAAACAAATTCACCCTTCCAAGTGTAGGCATGTCTCCCATGCTCTGAGACCACGAAGATCCTCTCTGATGTATTGTCTAATTAGGTCACTTTGCCTGGGCTCTCAGGATCTTTAAACTCATAAATTGTGAGAGCTCCTACTTCATGAGGCTAGTCAAGCTTATACCTCCAAAATGCCTCATCGGTTTCTCGGTTTAAAAGCAAATCTATGCTTTTATTGTCCTGGGGAACCCACTATCGAGTCATGATTCTGGTCAAGACTGATTTGCCACGGGGACTCCTCGACTCTCTCCCTAAGTTCCCTTGCTCTATGTCACCCATGTCATTCTCTGCGATCACATTGCCGAACTCGTCTGTCCTATCTGAAAGGGTGGTGACCACATAAATAGTTCCTTCTTTATCTAGGTATGCTCCATTCTCGAACTTGACCACCGGGTGTTCTAGTCCATGGGGTTGATCGGGGTTCTTAATCTGGATCACAGATCTTCTCAGGCCATCTTCGTAGATGCAAGCACCTAGACGATTAGTCCTGATATATTCCAATTGAGTCTTGTAAGGTCCTTCTGGCTTTTCTAGGTACACCACCCCTGAACTACCTACTGGTCTCTCCATGTTGTAGGACATCTCAGAATCGCTTGTTTCTGATCTTGGAGTGTATGGGTAATCACTCAACTGCTGGGCCCAAGACCTAGCAGTGTGATAGACACTAGCTTCAGATGATCTGAGGCTTTGTCTGTCTCGGCCTAAGTGTCTTCCTGAGCTAAGGTTCATATGCCTTGGTTTTCTTCCTTTTAGCCCAAGTACAATCTCGTTGCATGTTAGTTCGGATCAGTCACTTTGTTCCTTTTAGTTGATTATTGTGTTAAGCTCTTGTTGGAGATTACGTCGTTAGGAATACTTAAGTGAATTTCGCACTTGATGATTGCTCGATTTAAGTTTAATTTTTTTTTTCTTTATATTTTTTGGACTTAAGCCCTACTTAATGCTTACACTTGGTTGATTAGCTCTCTTTGACTTGATTCGTGCTTAGCGTCACTCTAATTACTCACCACACCTAGGTCACACTTAGCCTAAGCTAGGAATTGACAAAGGGGGTTAAGAGAACTTCCAACCTCCAATCACTTGTTGCTCCGATCGCTACACAAGCCCAGGAAGCCTTCTCCCAAGCTTGGTATTCTTCCTTGCTAACTTACTTTGAATGCCTTGATTGCTCTCGATGTTCTTGCAAAGGTTCACAAGTTAATATTTCCCTTCAACACAATGAATTGACAGACACACATCAAAAATATAAGCCTCCCTTGGAATAGCTCACTGAACCCCAAAAATCCTATAGCCACCTAATCCCACCTAGATGCCAACTTAAAAATACATGTTCTAAAACTGCACATATGACTCTTACAAAAATCTCAACGTAGGATTCTCAACGAGCTTTCCAACGAGACCAAAATCTCATCAATCGGAGTTCGTATGGTGAAGTTATGACCATTTAGGCACTTAGGGGTCAAAACAGGCTCTCAATGTTCAGGAAATTCATCTATGATTTTTCTAGGTGATTTGCCCACCTCTAAGGCTCTAAGCTATTCCCAATTTGTCAAAAAGCAAGCCCAAAATTACCTCAATTAATTATTACACCCCAAAAATTTATGCATAAAGCTGGTGTATCGTGATAGCTCGGGTCGATGTGTCGCGATAAATGGGAGTGTGTCGAAGTGTCGCAATAGTCAGGTGCGTCACGATAGATGAGAGTGTCACGATAGGTCGAAGTGTCGCGATAGTCGGGTGTGTCACGATAGATGGGAGTGTCGCGATAGGTCGAAGTGTCATCATAGTTGGGTGTGTCGTGATAGGTCAAAGTGTCGTGATGGTTGGGAGTGTCACGATGGTCAGGTGTGTCGCAATACCTCGGTGTGTCACGATACCTCGGTGTGTCGCGATAGACCAGGATATGGTGAATTTTACTGATCAGTCTAGTGATTGTAGGTGCTCTCAGGCTGCGCTGTGTTGTGGTGCACTCAGGATCCTGATAGGGCCAACTTTCTGGTGTGTTGTGATAGCTCAAGCTCGATGCCTCAGGGCTTGTGCAGAGAATTTCAGTACTTGCTGAGCTTGTTGGAGATGGTGAGGATGCTACAACCTGCAAGATTCATGCAAGAAACATAAAAACACAACAATGCACACTCGCTCTCTCTCAAACTCTCACCAAGCAAATGAGGAGAATGAATTGGAAGTGGGAATATGAAAGGAAGATGGAGATGGTGTGGGGTGGAGATGGGGACGGAAATGGAGATGAAAATGAGGAAAAAATTAGCGAAAAATAAGAATTAACCTACTACTTACCTTCCCAACGCATCCTCTCTATATCTTACCATCACACGCTCATCCTCAAAGTTGGAATCCCCGACAGTGGCGCCAAAATTTGGTGT
The DNA here is from genome assembly GCA_020310875.1 of Ceratopteris richardii. Lineage (NCBI taxonomy): Eukaryota > Viridiplantae > Streptophyta > Polypodiopsida > Polypodiales > Pteridaceae > Ceratopteris > Ceratopteris richardii. The sequence continues at coordinate 197,802,106 of CM035417.1, read as the reverse complement.
AGCTCAGTGATGAGTAGCACCTCCTTTAATATCAATCCAGGAAGACATGAGGATGGTATGAAGACCTCGAGCAAGAGAAGGCACAAGTGTGTGAGTGAGAAGCACACAAACATGCACACACATACACACACGTGCACACATGACGAACAAAGAGAGCAAGACAATGGAATCACTTTTATTGCAACAAAGTTCTCATACTAGTTCAAAAATGCAACAAGCTAGCTCAAAAATGAGCTCTCTAGCTCTATTTATAGTTTTTGACTAGCTTTGGTCCTGTTCAGACCTAGTGTTCGGCCTAGTTAAAAATTAGGTCCCTAAGCTATTTTGGAGGCTCAAACGAGCTCTGAAAATTATGAAACTTGGTAGGCCAATACTACTAAATCTCCTCAAGCTGGAGAACTCCTTGGCTTGCACAAAATGGAGCTACAAAAAGGTGAAACGGTATTTACAATGGTTTTCAATGATGAGAATCACTTTTGAAATAACGTAAGGATTGGAAAAAATTGGATGGGTTACCTCAGTGCTAGATCTGCGTGTATGCCCATACTTGCTTCTTCCTGTATGATGCCAACACTCATACTGCACAAAGAAATCATCTACTTATTCAGCTCTTCGAACTTGTTTAAATTCAGCTATGTGGTCGTAAGGTTCTCCTATGCCATCATAGTGATTTCTCATGCACTTAGCCACTTGAATCGGTCTTAATCTTCTTATGGGCTCTAGTTGTTTAGGCATTACAGGATTTGCTGGTCTAATTGGAGGTATTCCAGGTTGCACTCCTAGTGGTGGTCTTGGCCTCACTGGTGGCTGATGTTGGTTGCCTAATCTAGGGTGCATTTGGTTATGTGCTTGCTGTCCTGGCATTGTAAATTGCACATGGGTTCGGTTTGGAACACTCTGATGGCTTGTCTATCCTGACATTGTATGTTCTATCTCTTGTTGTGTCCCAAAGGGATTTTGAGAGGTGGTTGCCTGCTCTCGTTGAGGAAATATAGGTAACCCCGTATACTTCAATCAAGCCCTATCCATGGCATCAACAAGCCAATACCTTCTTTGGTTCTTGTCTAGACTCATCTCCAAGATCTTTTAACTCATAGAAGGTAATTGGACTTTCCTCTTGTCCACGTGTAGGTGAGTCAATTTGTAACCATAATTCTGATCCATGGATCAAATAGACCTCTAGTAAGTAATCATCTTGAGGTATCAAATCCCCTCTCAAGACTCGAGTTACTACTGATTTGACCCTGGGTGTAGTTATCAACTCTTTAGGGTCCAGTCTTCCCAAATTTTCTTGTCCTTCTAACCCTCCTCTCTGGTTGATATGGTCTGGGTGTTTAGTGACCACATAGATGTGACCTATCTTGTCCATGTAAACTCCTCCTTCATACTTGACTGCTGGTCTAGGCACTATTGTAGCATCCGTAGAAGTAACCATCTTGGCTACTGATCTATTTAAACCATCCAAGTAGATGGGAATCCCCTGGGAATTAGTGGATACATATTGCAGAGAGGTACGGTATTCCCCTTCTACAATAGACATCAAGTTTCTCCTGGGAACAGAACCATGCATCTCTTCTGAAGCCATTGGTATCTCTTCTTCTGAGTCACTAGAGGTGTCAGAATAGACAGAGCGGTGACTTGCCTGAGTAGCACTTCCTACCAATGAAATAACACTTCTCCGGCTACTTAGCACTCTTCCTGACGTCAAGTTCATCCACCCTCCTGTGGCTATTTTGATTCCTAACTATCCCCTAATTGGCTCCTCAATTGCCTCAAATTTTGCCCTTAAAAAGACTCAAAATGTTCTGAGTGATACCACCCTGGCGATACTACACTAGGCAATACCACTCTTGCCACGATACGATACCACTATTTATTGTGACACGATACTTCTGCAAGTGAGATATGATCCTTGGGACAGTCGACGATACGATACTCGAATTCTCCACGATATGATACCAGAATTCTCGCGATATGATACACCTTACTACACGATACGATACTAGAGAACTGAGTGATACGATACTGCACCTTGACATGATACGATACTAGCGCATTACACAATACGATACTATATGGCTCAGGCGATACGATACCACTTTTGCCACGATATGATACTTGGACTCCTCATGAAACGATACCTGTGCATGTCACGATACGATACTACAAATCTACATGATACGATACTCTTATTCTTCATGATATGATACTAGGAGGTTCAATGATACGATACAAGGTACACGATACGATACTAGATTTGCACGTAATACGATACCGCTCGGTTGACGATACGATACCATGATCGGGATGATACGATACCAAGTGGACCACGATACGATACCATTGGCAGATCGCGATCCCGATACCAACTTGATGATACGATACCAAAAGTGGTATCACGATAGCTCAAGTGGTATCGCGATACCTCAAGTGGTATGCGAGGATAAGATACTCGACGAGTATCACGATATTAGGGAATTTTGGTATCGTGATACCAAAACTCAACCGATTGCGATACTACAGCCAAAATCGCTTCAAACACAAAAAATTTTGCACCTAACTGTTTCACTCTCACCCCTCTTCACTCTTGACCCTCTGTCTCACTTAGGGACTCTCTTCAATCACTCTGTCCCACCCCGCGATACTGGAAATGACTTTGATCATGTGTGGTGGTGGTGGTTATGAACTGATTTTTGTAACCCAAAACTCATGTGGCTTACCTTCTAGAGTGTCTCAATCCAAATGTGTGCTCCTAGCTCCTTTCTTTAGCTCACCTAGCACGATATCACACTGACAATATTGATCGAAGTCTGCAGACAATACCAACTCCTGACCAAGTGCCAAATGAACTACAATTTTTGGTTTTTATAGTTTGTGATACCTGAAGCCTGTCCTACACTAATTTGGCATTTTTTTTGGAAATTTTCTTGGTGATTTCAACTTACTCCTACTCCACTTCTCTCCTTAACCTAACCCTAACTCCTCCTTCTCTCCCTCAGTCCTAACCCTAAACCTAAAAACTCATTACACACACCTCATGGATGTGAAGTAACAAGTGTTGATGTGTCTGACTACTTGCGACTAAACAAACTCACTTCTACAAGTATAATTCCTTCACTCTAGAGCTATAACCATCACGAAGGCACCTTGGTTGAGTGTGTTCCTTGGCAACGGTGCCAAAAACATGTGTACCTAAGTCACGAGGTCTTTAATAGGGACTTGTGCCAAAGAGACTAAATCTCATTTGACACACAAATACGTATAGTGGTGGATTGACACATGCTTAATTATCAATCCGAAGAACCGCATGATCCAAGTGTATGAGGACGTGTGCACATGTGATGGAAAGTGAAGTGGTTCAACTAAAATGCAAGAGAAAAGAGTAAACTACCTCTCCAACTCACTTAATCTCTAAAAGTGTCTGCCCTGATACCACTTACAATAGTAAATACAAATTCGAATGTTTCTCCCAGCTCCGAACTTCGAATATGGCCAATAGTGGGTTCGTTTCGAAGCTCTCCACGAGATGCATCTATTCATCATATGACTCGAATCAGACAACCGCTCTTCAAGTTATGGCCAAAATAGTGAATGGTGGGAAACACCTTCACTCATTCCACAACTCGTACTTGCTCACATACACACTACAGTAGTTCAAAAGTGATGGGGAGGGGTAGACAATAGTCCTACACACACATTCCAAGCTTCACACACACACAAAAGATCATAGAGAAGATGAAAATCTGCAGGAAAGAAGCAAATTCGAAATTTTGGTTCTCCTTCTTCACAATGGAAAAAAGTCTTTACAAAGAGTCACAAAGTGACTTATATACATGTGCCCTAAAAAATGGTCCTTTCACACAAGTGACCTACACTTTATTGGCTAATCTCTAATTTCCTACTATTTTACAAGAAATATATTACAATGAGGTGGGCTTATGCATCTAGAGGACTCCTCTAGTGCATTTACATAGGTTCTAGGGAATTTTTTGAGATTTTGAAGAAGAAAATTATGCCCATTAATTTGAAAATTTTGGGGATCCTCTTTTATGTCTCTTTTCTCTACAACAGCCTCCAATGCTGATCATGCGAGCTTTAATGGGGTTTATGGTCGTTTGAAGATGCATAATAACCGTCATTCGTATGCAGCTTAGGGATGCTCTTGAGTCGATCAAGGCATCTATCAATCAATATTCAATGGTTCCAATCCCTAGGTTTAACTATGGTTGGGATAGGCTAAGGTTTTTTTATCGGCTTCATGGACTTGGTAACTGGCCATGGGTATGGGTTCTTCTCCTTGCAAATATCGTTCATCCCTTTGCCTTATCCACTCTTTTCGTTTCTTGATATGCTCTAGGGCTTCCTGGTGTGCTTCTTCTCTAATTCTCTCTTCTTCCTTTTTCCAATTGTGCACTCCTACGAGTCGTGCTAACATCTGATCCATCAACGGGTCAGTAGGGGTTCGTATTCACGTTTGTGTAGCTTCTTGGCATGTTGCTTCAAAGTATACACCAGGACTAAATCTCCTTCTTTCAGGCATTTATCTTTGATGTGCGCATCATAATATGCTTTCTATCTTCTTTTAGCAGCATAAATTCCCGCAACAGCTTGTAGCCTTGTTTCGTGTAACTTCTCAATCTATTCAAGTTGCTTGGACAACTCATGTCCTGTCCATTGGTACTGTTGTGCTACTCTTAAAGTAGGCACCAAAAAATTGATTGGTAGGATTGCATTTTGTCCATACACTGGTTAAATGGAGTAGTTCCAATGGCTATCTTGTAAGCCACATGGAAGGCCCAAATCGCATGATGCAATTGTTTGTCCCAATCTGACCTTCCACTATTGACTATCTTTGTCAACACCGTGCACAACACTTTATTGGAACTTTCTGCTTGATCGTTGGCTTGAGGGTGATAAGGGGCTGATTTTTTATGAATCACTAGGAGTTCATTCATCCAAGACTCTATTACTTCATTAATGAAGTGCGTTCCTCGATCACTTACTATCGATAGGTAGTCCAAAGCGAGTAAAGATGTGTCCAAGGAGAAACTTGGTTGTGGTATGAGCGTCGTTTTTTCTAGTTGCTTTTGTTTCTACCCATTTAGTTAGATAGTTTGTTGCCACTATTATGTACTCATCGTATGATCCTTTGGTGGGTGGATTAATTGGTCCTATGAAATCAATACCCCATTTGGAAAAGGCTCTTACACAAACCATGGGTCTCAGAGGCATGTCATCTCATCTAATAGGGTACTTAGCTCTTTGGCATACCTCACAACTTTGTATGTAGGTATCTGCATCCATATGTAGAGTTGGCCACCACAGCCTTGCAAAGAGAATCATTTTTACACTTCTTTCGGTTGAGAATTGTCCTTTTGCAGCACCTGCATATGCCATTTCTAATATGGGTAAGTACTCTCCTTCATGCACACATAGTCATAGCTGATTGTCTTTTCCTCTTTTGAATAGTTGTCTTCCCAAGATAACATAGTCCTTATTCATTTCTTCTAGGGATTGCTTGCTAGCTAGACTTGTTCCTTCTTCATGCTCTCATGTCTTTAAGAATTTCACCAATGTCTTACTCCAACCTGGTGCTATTGTAGAGAAAGGTAATGATGTATGGTCTTCCGGTGTAGCTTCTTGACATTTCGTGCAACTACTAACATACTCATGAACATCCTTAGGCATATCCGGCCAATAAACTCCTAATCGTTTCAGTTCCCTTAGAGTTCCATGAGTTCCCTTGTGCATTCTCCATTTGTTTACGTGCGCTTGCTCAATCAAGTTCTTCTGTTCGTCTTCTTCTACACATCTAGACAGTACACCATTAGGTTCTTTGTGGTACACACTTATTGCTACAATGTGCAAGTTGTATGATTGCAGAATTTCCATCCTAATCGCCTTGTTAATTGGGTGTTATAGTCCATGGGTGAGTACTGAAATTAACTTCTCTACCCACTTAGGACATACTTCCAAAGTGAACAGATAAGTATCTGGTAAATCATTTGATATTTCGTTAGGCAGTTCTCCATGTTTTAACCTAGATAGATGATCAGCTCTCACGTGGGTATTTCCCTTTTTTACAATCACTTTGAAATCAAACTCCATTAATAACAGAAACCATCTTACTAGCTTTCCCGTGTTACAACGCTTATTGACTAAGTACAATAAGGCTTGATGATCTATGAAGAACTTGAACTTGTTGGCTAGAAGGTAGCGTCTGAATTTCTTTACTGCATACACCATCCCTAAACCTTCTCGTTTCGTAGTTTTATAGTTTCTTTCAGGTTGATTCAATTGTCTGCTCGCATAGGCAATTGGGTGGTCCAATTTTCCTTCATCTATAGGTTGAGCTAGAATGCATCCTATTGCATAGTTGGAGGCATCTACATGAATACGAAAAGGTTTGTTTCAATTAGGTGTTTTCAAGATAGGTGTTGTGTTGAGTCATTTTTTTAGTTCATTAAACGCTTTTTCGCATTCATCCGTCCATGTGAATTGGGTCAACAATCCATATAATGGCTTGGCAATTATGGTGTACATGTGAATAAATCTACGATAGTATCCACAATGACCCATAAACGCTTGCACTTCCTTTGCATTTTTCGGTCTTGGAAGTTCTAGGATTACTTTGTCTTGTCTTCATAAGTGGAAATGCCATTCCTAGATACAATGTGTCCTAGGATTTTTCCTTGTCTCACCATCAAGGCACACTTCTTGGGATTCAGGCACACTCTATATTGTCAACATTTTTCAAATATTCTTTGCAACTCCGGAATATGTTCCTATCTTCGATTTGAGTATGTGCATAAGTCATCTACATATACTTCCATACTCTTTCTTAGGAATTCTTTGAAGACGTGACACATCAACCTTTGGAAAGTAGGGGGGGGCATTAGTAAGTCCAAAAGTCATCACCCTAAAAGCATAGACTCCCCATTCAATCGTGAATGCAGTCTTATGTTGGTCCTCAATAGCAATGGCTACCTGGTTGTATCCAGAGAATCCATCCAAGAAGCTATAGACTTCCTTACCTGCGACTCTTTCCAAGAGATGATCTGTGATAGGTAACGGGTAGCTATTATGAATCGTAGCTATGTTTACTTTCTTCAGATTAATGCACACTCTCAATTTCCCATTCTTTTTGGATACAACCACTAATGGTGACACCCATTCAGTGAGTTCTATCTTGTAAATGAATCTGGCTGCTAATAGCTTGTCTATCTCCTCCTTAATTTTTTCCAAATAGACATCATTATAAGTGTAAGGGTGTTGCTTCAATGGTTTTGCATCCTGTGTCATTGGTATTCGATGAGAACAAATGGAGAGTTCTACCCCTTTGACATCCTTATAGGTCCATGCAAACACATCCCGATATTCTCGAATTAGTCTTATCAATTCTTCTCCCTTCTCAGGTGACACATCTTTTCCAATGTACGTGCATCTTTCTTCTCCATCTTCCATAGTCACTATTATTTTCTTCCTTTGTTCCTCGTTGTCATATGCTTCTCCTTCTCTTGCCTCTCTCTTAGGCATCTGAATGGCTATCTTCCTCTCCTCTACTTCATATCTTTTGAAGTGTTATGGGACTTCAAACAGATCTGGGCTTGGTTCGGTCTTATCTATGGTTTTCTCATGGTTCGGTATTATCTGAGCTGCTTCTATTGCTAACACCTTGGTTGTTCCTTATTTTTCATCAGCTTGGATTGCTTCTAAATATCGTTCCTCTGAATCAAACTATGGATCCATCTCCATGCTTTCATACCCTTCCGCTGATCGTCCCCAACATTTAATTCCTCAAAGGGTGGTCTTGAATTTCCATTCCTTTTCCATCATTCTTCCCAAATCCTAGTCCACAACTCTCTTGGCCAATAAGCTTCTAGTTTAGGGATTACGGATATTGATTTGTCCTAAGTGTTAGTAAGGTTTCCTTATTATCTTTCCCTTTTGGTTTCTGGTCATTTTCTTTAAAACATTCATTATATTGATTCTTTGATATTCTTGTCTCTGGGAGGACATGGATAGTCTTTTCCAGAGTGGCCTGAGCCATCTCTATGAGCTTTCTACATATTGCAAGTCTCTCCTTTTCTAACTCCCCTTGTGGATAGAGTTTCTCGTGCTGCTCTATGTTTGGTTCAGTCGCAATACTGGCTTGGTAAGCTTTCATCCACATATCCAAAACATCTGGTCTTGGGTCTGCTAAGATTGATCCTAGCTTGTTTAATTCTTGTGTCTGAGGTGTAATGGGGGTTTCTTCTCGTATTTCAGGTTCCTTAGGTTTCTTACAGTCTCTTGTGTTCTTCTTGTCTTCCTTACTTTTGTTTTTCATCCATTTGTCTCTAAGTTTTTCCCTTCTATCCTTCCAACTTTGGGTTTTCTTTGTTTGGGTACTCTCTCGTGGGTCTTCAGAGTCTTCCACTACCTGTATTCTGGGTTCTAGGTCTTTATCCTTTTCTTGCTCAGAGTCTTCTTGTTTTCTCTCTTGTCCTTTGGCTTTTGCTCGTGCGATAGCCTTTAATGGTACTGTGTACTCTTTATCACTACCTAACGATTCAATTACTTCAATCACATTGATTTGTGTTGTATCATGAGTCTTGTTGGGATTTTTTGGGCAGTCTCGAAATTGGTGTTCCTTTCCACATTCATTGCAGTACCCGTCCCAAGTCCTGGGGGGTGGTGGGTTATATGGCCGAGTGCACTCTCTTATGAAATGGTCTCCTTCACATCTATAGCATGGTCCCTTTGGCACAAATATTCTAATGGGTGGCCTCATGGGTGCTAGTGCCTTGGGTGCAATGTACATTAGGGTTGCAAACTCCAGTCCGTAGGTGTGGTCATTTCCCTCATAACCATAGTATTGTTGGTCATAAGTTTGGCCATACTCTATCAAACTCGTGTCATAGGGATAGTATTCTCCTTGGGTTTGTTCGTATCCCTAATTCATCGATTCTGTACTAGCTAATGGTGTAGCTGGTACTATGGTTCTCTACATGTTTTCCTCTAGTTGAGTATATTTAACTGGCACTACGTTCTGTGGAAGGGATGGTTGCTGTTCTAGCACTAGCTAAGGTCGTTCATATTTCCCTTGTTCATATGGTCTAGGTGCTCCTTGTGGGCCTGGATAGGGGTTGTATCTTGGAATCTCCCTTCCTGGCTCTCTAGGAGGGTATCTAAATGGCCTATACAGAGGTTGATTTAAGGGTCTTGACTGCCTGTTGAATGGGAAATTTTTAGTGGTATGATTAGTGTATTTCTGTTCTATATGGCAGTAAAGGGTGGGTCCTTGATGTGGTTGCCTATTGTATGGATAAGCTTGAGGCATGCATGTTCCTCCTCTTATGCACATGTGAGATGGATGATCTCCCCTGCATAGGTTGCATCTTCTCAACATGGGTATTCTCATTGATGGGTGCTAGTAATTCCTCTGTCCATGGACTCCTAACTTCTTGGCTACTAGTTCTGCTAACTCCTCTACATTACTGGAGTTAGATGTCACCATACTTCTAGTGTCTTCTGATTTCGTAGGGCTTGGTGTACTTTTGAGATCGTCAGCTAGGTTATCCTCTAGGTCAATACATTCTTGAAGACACTCGCTCAATGCCTACGGCCGTTTCACGTAGACTAAAGTTCTCAATGTCCTGTTTGTCAATCCGTCCAAGAATGGTGATATCATTTTTTGCTGAGAGGGTCTTTTTGTTGCTGGACATCTATTAACATATTCACCGTTTCATTTGGATGTTGTTTGAAGCTATGGATTAAGGATGAAGAGTTGTGTTTGGTCCCTCTCTTGGTGAATTCTCCAATGAACTCTTGAAAACATTGCTCAATATTTCCAAATTGATTGGGATCCAATGGTTGGAACCAAGTCAAAGTCGTCCCTGTGAGGGTAAGTCCAAAGGATTCATACTGCACAAAGAAATCATCCACTTGTTCGGCTTGTAATACTTGTTTAAACTCAGCTATATGATCATAGGGTTCTGCCATTCCGTCATAGTGATTTCTCATACATTTGACCACTTGAATTGGTCTTAGCCTTCTTATAGGTTCCGGTGGTCTGAGCATTACAGGAATTGCTATTCTAATTGGAGGTACTCTAGGCTACACTCCTGGTTGTGGCCTTGGCCTTACTAGTGGCCGATTCTGGTTGCCTTGTCCTGGGTGGGTTTGATTGTGTGACTGCACTCCTAGCATTGTGAATTGCACATGAGTTCGATTAGGAACACTTCATTGGATCATTTGTCTTGACATTGTATTTTCTGGCTCTTGATGCGTTTCAAAAGGATTATGGGAGGTAGTTGCCTGCTTGAAGGGAATACAGGAAACCCCATATATTTCAATTGAGCTCTATCAACTGCATCTACTAGCCAATACCTTCTTTGGTTCTAGTCTAGGTAGGTGACTCTAGAATCATCCTCAATATCTTTTAACTCATAGAAAGTCATTGGGCTTACTTCTTGTTCGTGTGTGGGTGAATCGGTTTGTAACAGTAAGTTTGACCCATGGATTAAGTAGATGTCTGATAGGTAATCATTTTGAGGTATCAAATCCCCTCTCAAGACTTGAGTTACCTATGACTTGCCTCTAGGTGTAGTTACTAACTCTTCAGGGTCAGGTCTCCCCGAGTTTCCTTGTCCTTCCAATCCTCCTCTCTCGTTGATCCAATCTGGGTGTTCTATTGCCACGTAGATGTGACCTAATTTGTCCATGTACACTCCTTGTTCATACTTGACTGCAAGTCTGGGCACTATTGTTGATTCAATGGAGTTCACCATCCTTGCTACAGACCTATTTAAGCCATCTAGGTAAATAGGGATCCCTTGGAGATTAGTGGAGACATATTGTAGAGAGGTGCGGTATTCCCCCTCTACAGTTGACAAAAAGTTCTCCCTAGGGACAGAACCATGCATGTCCTCTAAGGCCATGGGTATCTCCTCCTCTGAATCACTTGAGGTGTCTATATAGATAGAGTGATGACTTTCTTGGGTTGCACTTCCTATCGATGAAATGGCACTCCTCTGGCTACTTAGCACTCGTCCTGATTTCAAGTTCATTCACCCTTCTGGGCCTATGTTGGCTTCCAAATTCCCCTCAATTGGCTCTTTAACTTCTCCCAATTTCACCCTCAAATGGCTTGATTGGTTCTGGACAATACCACTCTTGGTGACCACATAGATGATACGATCAGTGTTGATGTGTAAAACACCATAAGAAATGAATTAATGTGACACTAGAACACCTCTATGGTCACCATTAACTCATTGCCACTCAAAACTTTGAGAAATGATAGCCAAAACCAAGAACTTTACTTCTTCAGATTTTTCCAATCACTAAAATGACATACCTTTAGTATTTTGCTAATTTCTCTTAGCTCAAATATTATTACTCCAAGACGTTTTAGTGGATGAAACTAGAAGAGTAGAGCTTTCCAACAAGCTATCATATGCAAGAAACAGATCTCTAGAACTCAAGTTATGGTCTTCACAAGATGACCCTGTATGACTTTCCAAAACTATAAATTTTGCCTGTTTTAGTAAATTTCGTTGTCTAAAAATGAAAATTCGATGCCTAGCATCGACTTGCAACCAAAAGTCGATGCCGGGCATCAACTTTGAGCTTTTTCAGCCACTTTTTCAGCACCAGAATTACCCCCTTGAACACACACATGAACAAGACCACTTTTATGTGGGAAGTCGATGCCAGGCATCGACTTTATGCTGAAACTCCATGCCAGGCATCGAGTTGCTCCACAAACCTCATGATTTTAAGAAGCTTCATCAGTAGATAAAAGTCAGATATGAAGATAAGGACTTATCAGCTAGGATTCGATGCCAGGCATCGACTTCTCGCATAAAACTCAACCTTTCAACATACATTCGATGCCAGGCATCGACTTGCTCGAAAAACTTCAACTTTTGAAATCATTTCACAGAAGACAAACACTGGAGATGGAGGAAAAAGACTGATACACAGAAATTTAACTAGTTCTTGTCATAGCTATGAAAACTCAGAAATACACAGGTGCTTCCTCACGCAGAGAAGCCCGACTATTCTCAGTCATACAAGATGAGTTCTAACTCACTCTCTTATTGTCTTCCTCTTCGCGTCAGTTGATACAAACTAACTTATATATATGTTCTCTATCTCGTGACTTAAAAAAAAAAAACTTCTAGAACTAAAGTGAACTAACTTTACAAGTATAATACACTTGTGAATTTGATCATATAGGATTTGCTTACCTTTATAATTAGAATCTTCCAAGAATTGCATAAACCTTTGGTGGGCACTCTTGGGAGTTACAAAAGTGGAAGCCATAGCTTGCAAGCACATAATGAAGTGTTTTATCACTCTCTTCTTAGTTGCAAAAGTGAAAAGTGGGGAGATAGAACTTCTATTTATAGTTTTATAAGATTTTAAAGTGATGGAACCTACTTTTTAACATAAGTGAATTTAAAAAAAAACTTAAATAGAAGTAACTCTTTTAAAGCAATTACAAACAATAGTGACTCACAAACAAAATATTGAGAATGTGGACAAAATATTCTTGAAGAAAATGTGAAAATATTTTCATTGCAAAAATAGATTTGTACACATGCTTTGCATTGTCTTCGCCTAAAAAAGACTACAATTTGACAAAAGAGCTATGACAATGAGATTTCAGCCCAATCCATACTATGAGGACCTTGAATTTGTCTTCCAATCTCATTTCAATCTATGGATATTTCATAATATAATAAAACATTATGAAATTCATGAAAAAGAATGCTAGAGTAAGATATATATAAATGGAATCAAACTCTTACCTTATTCCCTCATATTTGAAATTTGAAAGCATGAAGATCGTCATATCCCATGATAAGTAAGTGCTCTCTTAAGTTAGCCAAGTTCCAATGTTGATTAAATAAAACTATCTCCATATCATTGTGGGTAACTTTACATTAATTTCAAATGAAACTAAAGATCCTTCACGGCTTTGTAAAGGTATCAACTCTCCAAGTTTACACATCCAATGATCATATTAAAATCTAATGTACAAAGAAGTACGATGTTAGCAAAACCCTATACCTGAGTCACCAATTTTACATTCCCTTTTGACAATCCTTCTATGTAACCCTAATTTTATCTTAATAAACTTTTTACTACCTCATATGTAATATGTTTATATAGGAACATTATAGGGTTTCTACAAAAGAAAAACCTTGAAATATAAACACAAAACAATGGATTGATAAAATCCAATGTAGAACTACAGATCTAGAAAATCATGTGAATTTCAAAGAGCATGTATGTCCATTACCACCTTGGATTTGAAATATGATATGGATCAAACATCAGGTTATGGGCACTCTTGACTAAGAAAAGAATTAACTTTACTGATCTCTATGCTTCCATCTTCATCATCTATAGAAGAAACAATGTATTTTTATGTATAAAAGAAGATCCTTTCACAAATAATTATAGAAGGAGGTACATCTAAAAACATTAATGTCCAAATTTCTACATGTAATGCTTTGAAAGTGCCTATAAGACTATGGAGTGGTTTCTCTTCCTCTCAAGTAGAAAGAAATATGAATGTGTTGAAGCTCAAATTCAAGGACAAAGCATGGAAGCACATCAGAAAGGTGGACACACAAGGAAAGGGAGCAAGTAGGGAGCTCTAAGAAGTGTATGTCAAAATTTCACAAGAATTCCCTACAAAAATAGTGATTTTCATCACTAAAAACCATTGTAAATACCATTTTCTATTTTTGTAGCTCCATTTTGTTCAAGCCGAGGAGTCCTCAAGCTTGAGGAGTATTAGAAGTATCATCCTACCAATTTTCATAATTTTTAGACTGTTTAAGCCCTCAAATAAGCCCTGGAACCTAATTTTTAACTAGGCTGGACACTAGGTCTGGACAGGGCCAAAACTAGTCAAAAAACTATAAAAAGAGCTAGAGAGCTCATTTTTGGGGGTTAGCTTGTTAGAGAATAGAGCTTTTGTAAGAGAACTCTTTTGCAATCGAAGCTTTCCATTGTTCCTCTCTTTGATCTTATCTTGTGCGCGTGTGTGTGTATGTGTGTGCATGTTTGGGTGCTTTCACTCACTCACTTGTGCCTTCACTTGCTCGTGGTCTTCATACCGGTCCTCATGTCTCCGCGGATTGAAAAGTAAAGGAGGTGGTGCTTACGCTTGAGCTACACCAAATTTTGGTGTCGTTGCCGGGGAGAGAGCTTCGAGGACGAGCGTTGTGATGGTAAGATTGTAGATTTGCGACGTTGGAAGGTAAAAAAACTGTCATTTTTGTTCATTTTCTGATTTTTCTTCTTCATCTTCTTCATCATCATCATCTCCACCTTCTTCCATCTTCTTCTTCATAGAAATTTCTTGTTTTTTAGTGCATTTTCACCATTTTCATACCATTTTTCATGCATTATTGTGTGGAAAGGAGTTAGGAAGTGCAAGGGAGAACAAGCGCCTGTGTTTTTCATGATTTTCTGCTCATACGGAGCTCACCATTGCTCGGTGCTCAAAAATTCGAAGTTCTCGCCAAAAAATGCGATTCTGTGATGAAAATCGCGATTCTGTGAAAATTCAAATTTTTTTTTGAAAATCGTGATACTCTCTTTCCCGCCTAAAAGCCTGTTGAAAAGAACACGATCCTGTGGTCATTCTCAGAATCGTGATTCTGTGGTTGTGCTCAAAATCGCGATTCTCACAAATCACGATTTTCAGCAAAAACACGATTTTGTGAAAACACGATTCTCTGTTGGCAATCGCGATTTTCAAAAATACGATCCTCTGCTCAAAATCGCTATTCTCGAAAACACGATTCTCTGCTCAAAATCGCGATTCTCACAAATCACGATTTTCAGCCAAAACACGATTCTGTGAAAACACGATTTTCTGTTGGCAATCGCGATTTTCATGTCAAAAATGTGATTCTGTGAAAAGACGATTCTCTGCTCAAAATCGCGATTCTGAAAAAACACGATTTTCATGTCAAAAACACGATTCTGAGAAAACATGATTTTGAGAAAACACGATTTTGAGAAAACACGATTCTGTGGTTGTGCTCAAAATCGCGATTCTCACAAATCACGATTCTCTGAGACAAAATTGAGATTCTCTAAAACATGATTCTCTAAAACACAATTCTCTAAAACACGATTCTCTAAAAACACGATTCTCTAAAACACGATTTTCATCCAAGGTACAAAATCGAGATTTTCAAATCACGATTATGTTAAAACACGACTTTGTGAAAACACGATTCTGAGAAGACGATCGCGATTCTGAAAAAAACACGATTCTATGAAAACACGATTTTGTGAACCACGATTCTGTGAACCAAGATTTTATGAAAACATGAGTCTGTGAAAACACGATTCTCTGCTCAAAATCGCGATTCTCAAAAACACGATTATCTGCTCAAAATCGCGATTCTCATAAATCACGATTTTCAGCCAAAAACACAATTTTGTGAAAACACGATTCTCAAGGAACAAAATCGCGATTCTCTAATTTTACACAATCGCGTTTCTTTGATTTCATAGCATCGCGATTTTCTTGAAGTTCACAAAATCGTGATTCTCAGGAAGTTCACAAAATCGCGATTCTCTTGAAGTTCACAAAATCACGATTCTCTTGAAGTTCACAAAATCGCGATTCTCTTGAAGTTCACAAAATCGCGATTCTCTTGAAGTTCACAAAATCGCAATTCTCTTGATTTCACAAAATCACGATTTTTGCCAAAAGGTCCTGTTTGCTTGTTTTGACCCCCAGGAGCCTGATTTGACATAGCTTTTTCATCCAAAGTCAATTTTGACCAAGAACCCAAGGGGACTCCAAAGGATTTGTGAACCATACCAAGGGGAAATTTTGGACTCTTAGCCAAAGCTTATGAACCTGAGATCTGGTAGACACCTAGGCAAGGATAGACAAAGCATTAGATCTTCTCAATCCAGTGTCAACCATACAGCTAAGTCTTGGGCACAACAACTAAGTGGTTGTCCTTACGTACTAAACTCTGACACAAGTGACTCAGAAATGTCTTTTAGCGAAACCTGTAGGTGGCTCAGGAACTGTCCATCTACAAACACCAGAAGGACCCTATAAAACACAATTGGAATATATTCGGACCAACCGATTAGGTGCTCGCATCTATGAGGATGGCTTGAGGCGATCAGTGGTCCAACTCAAAAATCCAGATCAACCCTTTGGACTTGAACACCCAGTGATCAAGTTCGAAGAGGGTTCACACATTGATAAGGAAGGAACCATGTATGTGGTCACCAACCTACCAGATAGGACTGATGAGTTTGGAAATATCATTCCTGAGAATGAGATAGGAGACCTAGAACAAGGAAATGTAGGACAAGGACCCCAGACTCCTAGGGGTAAGTCAGTTTTGACAAGAGTGATCACCCCAGATTGGATTCCTCAATATAACAAAAGTATAGAACTATTCTTGAATAGAGAAATAGAGGAAGCCTTTTGGAGATTCAAGCCAGATCAACCTAGCCAATTGGGCATAGTCATCATCTACGAGTTCAAGGACCTAGAGATACCAGGTAAAGTTGTCTACCTAGATAACACGTCAGAGAAAATTTTCTTGGTAACAGAACATGATAGACATGCATATACTTGGAAGAGCGAATTGATTTTCCCTCCACCAAGATCCAATGTTTCCCATGGCCTCCAAGGAGTAGGATCATCCCAAGCTCATGAAGCCTAGAGAGAAAGAACTAGAGAGAGACCTGAGGTAAGTTTTGCACACACGGTGGGCAGAAATAGAGCAGGATTTGAAAATGAAAGACCTGAAAGAGAGAGACATCAAGCACTTAGGCAACAGAGAGATGAACATGATTTTCCATTGACTAGACCCCGAGAGCACACAAGAACCCTCAGACCCACTCAAGTGATCAAGGCAATGAAGAATTATTTTGACGGATCAGGAGATCCTTATGATCATGTGGCTGAGTTCAAACAAGTGTTAAGAGCTGAACAGGTTGAGGATTTATTCACCCAGTACGAGGCATTTGGTTTGACTCTTAAGGGCACTACCTTAGCTTGGTTTCAACCACTGAGTAGTCGCAACTATCACGATATAGGTCAGCTGCTAGACGAATTCATTGTAGAATTTTCCAAGAGTGGTATCAGGCATAACACATCATCTTTGATCCACAGTTTCAAGCAGACACCCCAAGAAACAGTGCGACTAGCAGGTAGAAGATTTAGATAGTACCTAGAAAGATGCCCTGCTCCAGAGTTACCCACACCAGCCAAACAAGTGGCTTTGTTCTTAGATGGCTTACTGAGCACAAAGTTGAGATCATATGTGTACTTGAAAGAGCCCCGATCCATAGAAGAGTGTGTGCGGACGTGCATTGACATAGAAGATCTCCACGGAAATAGATGAGATAGCTGAGCAAGTTGCCAAGAAGCTGGGAGTCCAAAATAGACAAGCACAAAGAGTCACCTCATTGAATCGATGTTATACCTGTGGAGGGGACCACATGGCTAACGTATGCCCAATGCAAAACCAAAACATTAGAGAAAGGAATGCTCCATATTGCACTGTTGAGAGAAAATACACAAACCACACGGCTCAAGATTGTCCCTACAATAGGCAGGCTGTTATACAAACTTATCAGCAACCTTACCAACAAGGTAGGTATCAGAACCAATACCAACAGCCATATTATCGACCACAACAGCAATATCAGGCACAATATAGGCCACAACCAGTCTTGGGAAACCAACCACCAGCTCCTGCAAACGTGATTCCAGTCAAGTATGCAGTGGGAGAGGAAAATCCAAATAGAGCATTGGTGCCAGTGACCCCATTGATCTCAGAGAATGACTCTCATGCTCATAGTTCAGACTACTCCCATGAAGGTAGTCCACATGCTTATTACACAGAGTCACCTGAACATAGTGAGATTTATCCGTATCAATATGAGGCACCACCTATGGAACAAAATTGGGAGCTTGAATACTCCAATGTCATGTACACAAATGCTAACCCTAGGCCCCAATTGAGACAAGTAAGACCACAAGGCCCTAGAGGACCATGTTTCAGATGTCAGGGTGACCATTTCCTTCGTGATTGTCCCCATCCACCATCCCCGAGTCAAGGACAGGCTATCACAATACAAGCTTTTTGTCTTGATTGTGGCAAAGACCATCTCCCCAGAGATTGTCCAAGAAACCCCTCTAGTGCACCCAAGATTACACCTATTAATGTGGTAGGCTTAGTGGCGGATTCAAGTTCAAGTTGCAGTAATGTGGCTCCTATACAAGCTGTCACTAGAGCACAAGCCTTAAAACAAGATAAACCAGCAGAGCAATCGGAGTCGAGTGAATCGGGAGAACCTAGTAGGAGGAAAACAAGAACATGGAAAGATACCAGAGAGAAGGCCAATTGCAAGTGGAATAAAAAGTTATCGGAACTAGAAGAAAGCTTGAAAGACGCAAAAACAAAAGTAGAAGACATTGCATCTCAAAACCCCTCGCATGCCAAACTCCATCCACTCCACCTCATCCCACCCCACCACCCATTGTAAATAGGCCGCAACCAAGGTCTGTTCTGGCAGATCCAACCCCAAAAGGCTTGGACATGATGTTCAAGGCCTATCAGGCTCGACTTCAAGAAGGGCCAACAGCTGCAAACCTAGACAAGAGTTACCCTAGAGCGGATTTAGAGATTGAATGGATGAAAATGTGCATGAAAATGGTAGAACAAGCTCAAGCCATACTTGAGACTAGTCAAAAGTTCAATCAGACAAACTCTATCAAATCAGATTTTCATTTCCACGGCTTACTAGAAAGATTAGAGCAATTGGTAAACAAACCACAAGTTTCTTTACCTCCACAGGCTCAACCAGTTATTGAAAGAGGAAGCTCACCACCAATGGGAGCTTATGTTCCTAATTCCACAGATGCTGGAATACCTCCTTCAATTCAACAGTACTCTCAAGAGTTCTTGCGGGAAATACAAGAAGAGAAATGGGCCAAGGAGAAGGGTAACTCCCCTCCTATTCCTGAGATTGATGATCTTCATGATCGATTTCCCCAAGACATTCCATCTATTTACGGAGATGAAGCAGAACAACAAGAAGATGAAAGATTAGATTTTGAATCTAATACCCTAGAAGAACTGCCTCAATTTCCAGGTCCATGGGAATCTGAATCTCTCCATATTAGACCTCCCACAATACTGGTAAGAAATGAAGACTCAGTGGTTCCAAGGAACACTGATGTCGTGAAGAACACTAAGGTTCAGTGTCACCTCACTGTAGAAGAGTTGCTCAAAGCAAAACCTGAGCTATGGAATCATGTGAAGGATCAGGTTCCAGAACTTGAGTCCAATATGCCAAAAATAGGCTCTAAGCAAAAAGTACCAGAGATACCTCTAGACAAAATAGGGGACATGTGTGAGGGTGAAGAAGGTAATACTTATCTTCCAATCACCTACCAAGGTTACACAACCAAAGCAATCATAGATTCAGGTGCGGGTGTTGCTATTGCGACCACCTCTTTGTGGAAGCAATGGGGCAAACCCACATTAAGACCAACTAGAATGAAGCTTCAAATGGCTGACGGCCATTTTGAAAGACCTCTAGGATTTCTCGAAGGGATAACTCTAACCACTTGTGGTGTAGAGTTTGAGCACACATTTGCTATATGTGACTTTGAGAAAAATAATGTCTATGAGATGATCCTAGGAAGACCCTTCCTACGACAATTGCAAATAGTACAGGATTGGGGAACTAACTCCTTGTACTTACAGCACTTAGGGGTCACCACCAAGGTCAACTTGAAGGATTACTCCTTCAGAGATGTACCACCCCTACAGTGGAATTCTATCCACAAAGCGAAAGAAGATTCCATCTCTGTGCATTCTGACAGTTCACCTGATCCATCATGGTTGCATGAAGATACACATTTGGTGGATGTGCAAGGTCGCAGAGGAAGAGGAAAAATGGTTAAAGGCAAGAGAAGAAGGAACTTCACCAGGAGATAGACCAGTTAGAGACCCGCCTACACACCGATGATCTTTCCAAATGAGGAATTTGAGCCTCATGGCTGGCCAGAAATCTTAGCCACCATGGACATTGCTGTCAATGAAGAACAATGGACACCTCATTGGGATGAAGAGGGTTATGATATCTCAGTGTTCATGTGTCAGCCCTTGCTAGAAGAATGTGACCCTAGTGATGTCATAGAAGAAGAAGAGAATGACGATGATCTAGAGTCCATTGTGATGGATAGTTGCTTTAACTCAGAGAAGCACTATTTAGAAGATGTAGGCGTGTTTAACCAGAAAGAAGAAGAACCTCTCACAAGCATTAAAACGGTAAATTCAAAGGATGGAAGTGAGAGCAATCAAAAGAAAAAGAAAAGAAAAGCAGTGAAACAAGAAGAGGAGGAATCATTGTTTGAAGTACCAGAAAATTTCAAGAAATATGAAGTTGACGACCGCAAAATTTTGGTACGAATGCCTAAGAGAGAGGCCATCATAGGAGAATCATATGATAATAAAGAAAAGACCAAGAAAATTGTAGTGACCATTGAAGAGAACGAAGAGACATGCACATATATAGGAGATGACCTAAGTGCAAGAGAAGAAATGGAGCTCGTAGCTCTATTAAGGGAATATAGGGATGTGTTTGCATGGCACTATAAAGACTTGAAAGGGGTAGATCCAAGAATTTGCTCTCATACTATCCCCATGACTGCTGATGCAAAGCCCACCAAACGGAAGCCCTACACATATAATGATACATATGCAGCCAAAATAAAAGAAGAAATTGATAGGCTGATTGAAGCTGGATTCATCTATGAGATTGAGCATACTAAATGGGTGTCCCCCATTGTAGTGGTGCTCAAGAAGAATAGAAAGTTGCGAGTGTGTATTAACCTTAAAAAAGTTAATGCTGCTACGATGAGAGATAGTTATCCACTTCCAATCACGGAACACCTATTGGAGCGTGTTGCAGGCAAGGAAGTTTATAGCTTCCTTGATGGATTTTCCGGTTACAATCAAGTAGCCATTGCCCTAGAAGATCAACACAAAACAGCTTTTGCCACAGAGTGGGGAACATTTGCATTTCGTGTGATGCCATTTGGGCTCACCAATGCACCTGCAACATTCCAAAGGCTCATGTGTCATGTCTTCAAAGAGTTCTTGCGGAAGAGCTTAGAAGTGTATGTGGATGATTTATGTGCTCATTCCCAAGAAAGAAGATTTCACATCCCTGAGCTCAAACAAATCTTCAACAAGTGTAGAGAATATCGAGTGTGTCTGAACCCAGAAAAGTGTGTGTTCATGGTACATCAAGGTAAAATCTTAGGTCATATTGTTTCTAAAATGGAATCTCAACAGATGAAGATAAGGTACGAGCCGTAGCGGAGCTGCCAAGGCCGAGGAATGTCAAAGAGGTACAAGCCTTTATGTGCCATTGTGGATATTACCGTAGGTTTATCCACATGTACGCGATCATAGCTAGACCCCTTTATGCCTTGTTGTCTAATTTTGAGTGGAACGATGAATGCGAGAATTCTTTCAATGAACTGAAGAAACGTTTGTGCACAGCACCAATACTGACCACTCCTGACTGGAATAAGCCATTCCATGTCCATGTGGATGCATCCAATCATGCCATAGGATGTGTGCTAGCACAACCCACAGGTGAAGGGAATTTAGATTTGCCCATAGCATATGCTAGTAGACAGCTCACCGCAGCTGAACAAAACTATACCACAACTGAGCGAGAGGGCTTAGGCATGGTATATGCTGTGAAGAAATTTAGACACTACTTATTGGCCAACAAGTTCAAGTTTTTCACTGATCATCAAGCTTTGTTATATTTGGTCAATAAACCCTGCAATACTGGGCCCTTAGTAAGATGGTTCCTCTTACTAATGGAATATGACTTTGAAGTCGTTGTCAGGAAAGGTAGAACCCACCTTAGGGCAGATCACCTTTCTCGCATCACTTCAGGAGAGTCACCGCAAGGAGTGTCTGATGAACTACTTGACGCTTATCTGTTCAATTTAGAAGTTGTTCCTAAATGGGCAAATAAGTTGGTACCAGTCCTAACCTTCGGACCCGCAAATAAAAATGTTAAAACATGACAAGAAGAAATTATAAAATCACAAAAATATCACATATTGGCAGGAAGCATGTACAAACAAGATATTGAGGGGGTATTAGCTTGTTGTGTTGAGGACGATGAACATAGTAGTTGGTTGCAACAAGCTCATGAAGGATTGCTAGGAAATCATTATTCTAAAACAGCGCACATTACAAAATCTGAAACATTTAGGAGTGTATTGGCCTAGCATGGACAAAGCAATACATGAGTGGATTAAGAATTGTCCAATGTGCAGAGAGAGACCCCCAGTGGAGCATGCGACCCTTTATCAAGTGTCATTAATTCCAGATTGGAGTGCTCCATTGGTAGAGTTTATGAGGTCGGGAAGATTACCCAAAGAGGCTAGTCTAGCAAGAAGACGAAGCATGGAGCAAGAGGCTCAAGGCTATGCCTTAGTAGGAGACAACCTATACCGAAGAGGCAAAGATGGTTACTTAAGATTGTGCGTGCATGAATCAGACTATTTAAAGGTCTTAGAGACTGCACACAGTGGTGTTGCAGGTGGACACTTCGGTCCTGATCGAGTCATCAAGACCATTCTATTCTCAAGACTTTGGTGGCCCACTCTTCATATGGATGCACATACCTATGTGAAGAAATGTGACACATGCCAACGTGCACAATATCCAGTTAGAAAAAACGAGATGCCCTTGAGGCCAATGATGGGAGGGCGTGCATTTTCCAAGTGGGGCATAGACTTCATAGGTCCTATTAACCCCCCAACTAGAAACTCCCATGCAGAGTATATTATTGTAGCCACAGATTACCTTACAAAGTGGGTAGAAGTGAAAGCCACATCAAAGAATGATGCTCAGACTACGGCTAAGTTCTTATTCGAGAATGTGTTCACGAGATATGGGCTACCAATAGAGTTAGTGAGCGATAGAGGCACACACTTCTTGAATGAGGTCATTGAAAATCTTCTCCAAGAATTCTTGATGATACATTGAAGTCTGCCCCTTATCACCCACAAGCTAACGGACAAGCCGAGAGCACCAATAAGATCCTCTGTAACGTATTGACAAAATTGGTAAATAATAAACGCTCTGATTGGGATAAACAGCTTCATCATGCTGTTTGGGCTTATTGAGTTGCCTATAAAACGCAACTGAATGCCACCCCATTTCAGATGGTCTTCGGGCAGAATGCTGTTCTACCATTGGACTTCCTCATCTCAGCCTTAAAGGTAGCACAAGAGCATGAGTGGAATGGACATGAGTTGTCCTCCAGGATCTTTGATCTAGAACGCTTAGGTGAGACGAGGCTACGAGCAGCAGCAGGCATCTACGCGGCAAAGAAAAGGCAAAAGGCATACTTCGATGCACACATTAAGGAGAAGGGACTGAAAGAGGGAGATCTAGTGTTGGTTTACACACTAAAACAACATGCCCGTAAGTTGGAAAAACGAGGATATGGACCCATGATCATTAATAGAATTTCCACTAGCGGTGCTGTTCAATTGGCTACTTTAGAAGGTGACATCTTGCCAAACTATATCAGTGGTTGTCGAGTCAAGTTATATCAAGAACCTCTTACAGAGGATATGCTTACGAGATTCAACACTGCTAAGAAGCGAAAAGAAGAGGAGTTAAGGGTGAGAGAAGAAGCACAAGCAGAGGCTAGAGAGCGCATAAGGCGAAATAAGTTAAGGCGACTAGGCCTAGATGTCAACTCAAAAGCCCCAAAATATCACATGGATATGTGCCAAAAGTCAGGCATAGCGACTTCTCAAGTCATTGACCGAAGACCCTTTGTGACCATAGAGATAGGACAAGGGAAGGGTGCAAGGACTGTGAAAGCATTGATTGACTCAGGTGCAGCAAGTAGTGCAGTTAGACTTTCCTACTGCCAAGACTTGCAGTTGAACATCAATCCCATAGAAGCTTATCTCATAGGATTGGGAGGTGTGGAAACCCCTTGTTTGGGTGAGGTGGAACTTCCCATCTACCTTCAAGATGTTCCAATGAAAGTCAAAGCGCTAGTGTGTCAAGATGAGAACCTTACAGAACCACTTGTCTTGGGTCAAGATTGGATCTATGACCATGCAGTTAACTTAAACCTAAGAAGTCAAATTCTTCAAGTTTGGGTACATGAACAATGCATTACATTAGAATTAGAGAACTGCATGCTCCTAGATCATGGCACCACACACTCTCTTAGTTCTTCCAAGACTAATCATATGGAAGAAGATGTTGTATGTGTCAAAAGCTCTATGATGCAGAAGGAGTCAATCGTGGAAGACCAGGTTCGAAGGCGGGTGGATCTTTCTTCTTCTCCAAAGAATCAAGTAGCCATAGTAGTGAGTCCACCACACAAGCAAACACAACCGTTCACGACAACTGCTACATCAAATAGAAAGACACCATTCGATAAAAAAGCAGTTCCGAGCATGAAGCAGATCTGGGTACGCAAAGGAGAGCAACCACCAGCCTTGCCCCCACAAATCCCATCCAGGCAAGCCAACTAGGCTAGAAGATGAAGGAAGCAGCTCGGACAAGCTCAATCACAAGGTATCTAACAAGTTTGGGTGCCTAAGAAATTAGCTGCAGCTCAACAAGGGCGATTACAGATGTGGGTACCTAAGAAGCTCTTGCGTCCACAACAACCTATGTTCTCCCACATGCGAAAGGTCTCAACAAAGAAGCCAAAAAGAGAAAAGGGTAAGAACCGCATACAGAGACCGAAAGAAGATCAAATCACCTCTTCAACAGTAGTAGGAAGATGTGCAAAAAGGGTATGGGTTTGGAAGCCAAAATTACAAGTAGCCTCCACCAAATCAAAGCGCCAACCACATTGGATACCACAGTTCAGGAAGTATCCAAAGATGAAGACGCCTGAAGTGATCTCTGTAGTGCCAAATGTTGTTCTAAAATGGACCCCAATAAGGAGGATTACATCATTTCGAGATCCAATGGATACTTCCACCAAAGCCGGCATCAACAACTACAAGTAACATCAAAAGCCTCGACGAGCGACAACCATGTGCTTCTTGCACAACCCTATCTTTTGCACCATTCAGGTCATGCACTTCCAAAGTATGCATTGATATAGGGCCCTATTACATGGCCGTGCATAGACACATTTGAGAATCCCAGGCACAAGAGCACATTGACACATGTCATCTAGTTTTACTGATACTAACGTCTATCTTCTTGTTTTGTGACATTGCTCTCAAAAAAAAAAAAGGAAGAAGAAGAAAAGCGAGAGAGAGCTAGTTCCCAGGTTTGGCTTATGAAACATGAATGAGTCATGCTTAGTTGAAGGTGGAACCATTGATTACTGGGCATTTATCAGTCTTGATAGAAGTGTGTCTCGGCTAGCAGATGATATTATTGCTGCCTTATCTGGTAGATGTCAAGCACCTGGCATGAACATGGCATCCACAACTACTGTTTCCCCTTACCATGGTAGGAGGGAAGAGCTTGAAGGTCCATAACTTGAGTGATGCTTAACTACTGCATGTACAAGAGCATCCAGGGAGATATCTACAAGGGGTAGTTCTGGTACCCTGCAAATCTCTGTATATATACTAGATGAGAAGACTCCTGCATATGGTGAGCTAAAGAGAATATGTGAAACTAAGCTTGGTGTAGTTACCCAATGTTGTTTGCCAAGGAATATAAAGAAATTCAATTCTCAGTATTTGGCAAATGTCGCTTTGAAAAGAGGAGACAGGACAAGGCACTCATAAAATTTTCATCAGTGGACCATCAACACGGACATTCATCGACAATGTTCCATCACAAATGCCGCGTGTACAACACAAAGAGATAAACATCGATCGAACCTTCACCATGGTAAGTATCTTTACTTTGGCAACATCATAGACATGATAGATTAGGCAACCTCTTCGTCAGCATACCCTTGAGCACTTAGCTCAAGACCCCCAATTTTTACACCATAATTCTTCCAATGCATTTTCCAAGTAAGCATGCATAGGGCTACATTACAAGGCCGTGCACAAGGCACATATTTTCCTTAACCCATGCACGAACACACTTACCCATCATCCATTATGGGTTATGAGTACTTGGCATGACTACTATGAACATCATCTTTGGATGATTTGAGGTCATCAATGGAAACTCACAACGACACAGTCAGGGTGGAATCCAAGGAAGAAGCACATACCAAGAGACTACAACTTGCAAAGACTCCCAGTGATAGATGCAGAACCAGAAACCAACCCTACCACATCTCGAATTCAGATGACTTTTGTTCATATAGAAGGGACACTCCCTCTCAAGGCACTACTTGGAACAACCACCACAACAAGGGTCTGTCAGGGACGACAGACTCGAGAAGGGGGGGAGTGTTGAAGCTCAAAGTCAAGGACAAAGCATGGAAGCACATCAGAAAGGTGGACACACAAGGAAAGGGAGCAAGTAGGGAGCTCTAAGAAGTGTATGTCAAATTTTCACAAGAATTCCCTACAAAAATAGTGATTTTCATCACTAAAAACCATTGTAAATACCATTTTCTATTTTTGTAGATCCATTTTCTTCAAGCTGAGGAGTCCTCGAGCTTGAGGATTATTAGAAGTATCATCCTACCAATTTTCATAATTTTTAGACTTCGTTTGAGCCCTCAAATAAGCCCTGGAACCTAATTTTTAACTAGGCCGGACACTAGGTCTGGACAGGGCCAAAACTAGTCAAAAAACTATAAAAAGAGCTAGAGAGCTCATTTTTGGGGGTTAGCTTGTTAGAGAATAGAGCTTTTGTAAGAGAACTCTTTTGCAATCGAAGCTTTCCATTGTTCCTCTCTTTGATCTTATCTTGTGTGCGTGTGTGTGTATGTGTGTGCATGTTTGGGTGCTTTCACTCACTCACTTGTGCCTTCACTTGCTCGTGGTCTTCATACCGGTCCTCACGTCTCCGCGGATTGACAAGTAAAGGAGGTGGTGCTTACGCTTGAGCTACATAATGTAACAAAGAAAAACATACTAAGATCTCTAGCTAAGACATTCAACACCATAAAGCATTCAAAATAGTATAGACATACGCATAATGGATACGATATCTAGTTCTATTAGAGTTTTCCAATTTCATGGTTGACATTGTGAAGACATGTTGTACAATAACAAGCATTGCACCGTGTGTTTGATGTTTAAAGCCTAAGAGCTTTCCCTTCCAATGAAGATCCAAATTTCTATGATCTCGAACACGACGAGGAACAAATCCAAATGGTTGCATGTACACCCATGCACCTTTGCAAAACTCCTATGGTAGCCAACTTCTTTCCATTGTTTTGATGTTGTGACATGTCATTGTGTGAACTTCATTCTTTGGTCACCTACAAGCAATGGGGGTTTCCATGGGAATCCAAGTTGTTGTAATTGCTACAGAAGTTGGATGAGAAAGATGGGAGAAGAAATAGAGTTTTTGTGGTATCGTAGAGAGGGAATAGAGGGGAAAAAGCTTACTTTTTGGGTTTTGGGTATGAAAATGGTAGGTTGAGAGGGAAAAGAGAGTTTTTTGAGTTATTTTAAAAAAAAGTCACTTTTTTGAACTCTTTCATGCATGGATTTTGAATTACAAGTCAAAAAATAGCGCGTTTGACTTTGGAAAGTTATGGGGCATCATTTAATGGTATTATTATGAGTTTTACAACTTTTTAATTTCAGTTTTTTATCTGAGCATGATTACAAGATTATCTCTCTAGAAGATAACCTTGAACCTAGGGAATCTTGTCCCTCCCCTCTTCCCCCTTCAACATAGGAATTTATAGGGCATAGATTATGGCTACCCACTTCTGATTGGCCCATCACTAATCACTATTTAATATAAAAGGCCCATGCGGGATTCATTTTTTTCCAAATGTTATGATGGAGCAGATTGCTTCGTGCATTTGGGTCATCAAGCTCCCTTGGAACTAACAACAATGTGCAAGTTACATAACAACAAGAGGTAAAATACAAAAAGTGAGAAAAAAGGCATCCAAAAAGCAAAAAACTTGCCATCACTATGGCATAGTGAGAATCAAAGTCTAATGCCTTATGTACTTAGTAGGGTGAAGATGGTAGAGCTTGTCCCTCTTTCAAAACTTGGGAGAACATGTGTGGATGTAATGGTTAACTAATCCAACATTGTAGAGAAGAACAACAAAAGCGGGGTTGTGTCATTCTTTATCAAAGAGAGAGCAAGAGAGGTTTTTGGCATCTAACATTCATCCATGCCCAAATCAAAGCATTCTAGCTTGTCAAAAGAATCATAGAGAGTGAAATGAGAGAAGGACTCTGTGTTGAAACAAACAATGCCATCACAGAGAGAGAGAGAGAGAGAGAGAGTAAGAAGTGATTTTTCCCTCTATATTAGACTTTGGAGACTTCTTTAAGCAAGTGCGCCAATCCATATCAAAGAAACAAAGAGAAAGAAGGTGAGAGATAGAACATGAATGAACAACACTTTCCTTTACCTCTAACACTGAAGAGAAGAAAGATACTTCAAATATGCTCCAAAGAGAAAAGAACTAGATCTCATATCTGTTATAGTATGCATGCATTCTTCAAATGTTACTGTATTCAGCAATACCCAAAATGAAAAGAAGGAAAATTAATCCACAAATGGCATTTCCATGTGGGCTTTGATCTTTAAAAGAGAGTCCTTTTACTTCTATTTTCTTTGGCACATCCATTTCAAGAAAAACCCAAAAAGAGGGATGACATAATTACTTATGTTAATAGTTACTTTTAGCTTCATATTTCAAACAACCTCCACACGAGCTATCCACTCGCACAAATGAGATATGCACATCTTTTCATATGTGAGATTTTTATGACTTAAGCCACTGCCCATAGTTTGTAAAGGAGCAATGAATCATTTTTTCCCAACCCATACCTCACATGGATTTTTTTTTTCAAAACCAATTGCTTATATCTCTCTTTTATTATACGTTTCTACATGAAGTTTCTTATGTATCCAAGCATATAAATGGCTCTTTGTATGAGATTAGACACCACAATGCATAGTCATGGTAGGACCTTCCCAATGGTCCTATGGATGATGATATCTCCCATTATGTATCTCTCAAATATGTATCTCATGAACCATAAAAGCTTAAGATGTACTCTGTCAAGAATATGGCACTAAGGCAAATCTCAAGTCATACTAAAGAAACACTAGCCAAGGCTTCTACAACAAATACAATGCAAAAGATCCCATCAATGGATCCAGGAAAGTTATCATTTGACAAAGAATGAGAGATAGAGGAATATTACCACCTACCCCATGATGTAAACCCTTATGCATGTCTAGGGATCCCATATGTCCCTATACCCCCCCCCATGCCATATTTTCCAACACCATGGATGCCATATGTTCATGGAACAAAAAACACATGGATGCCATACGTCCATGAAAAACAAGGGATGACATATGTTCCATACTTAGATGCGATATGTCCAAGTTATGTCTAAAGATCCCATGTGTCCTTAGATTTAAAAATACCAATGGACTAAGTGATGTCATATGTCACTATCTCTCCACATTACAACAAAAGGGTCATCACATGGAGGGGGGGGATGTTGAGAGTTCCATGCTCCAACCTTATGTCCAAGCCTACCTTCATTCTGATTCATTTATCCCAAATGCAAGGATATTTGCTCTCCATTATGTATAAGATAGCCCTCCCTTCACTCCAAATAGGCTCATTTACTCCAGCTTATTGCCAAGACTATGCACTCTCTTGTCATGGAGCTTCCATGCTCATAGAGCTTTGTAACTTTTTTTCATTTATCAATTCATCATGTTTTATTATACATAACAATGTCCATGCAGAATGACATCTATGGAGAGCCAAAGTGTTTAATGATATCTTGGGAAACATAACATCCATCAACCTTCGCTTTATGGAGATTTGAGCCTCCCTCAAGCTTAGACCACGAGTATCCTTGGTAGTTCTTAAATTTTGTTAAATCAAAGTGAAGCTTGAGATGATACCAAATGCCTTTCTCATTGCTATCCATCGGAAGATCTCTATTTTCCCAACAATCAGTAGCAGATTTGAGCATATTGAAATCGCCCAACAAGGTCACATTGCATTGGAGGGAAATCAAAGAGTCCTAGCTTGTAGCTCTATCTTGAGGAGAATTCAAAGCATACACATACACCATAGAGAAAGGGAGAGGCCCTCCAAGCTTGATCATCTATGAATAGGATCATCGATGGGCCCAATAATCGATGAAGTACACCTTGGATTGTATCCCGTAGTCGTACCACCACTACCCCCCTCCAATGGGAAGTGGGGATCCGACAATGAAGGGAACAAATCACCTTAAGTCTCTTCATAAATGTCCTCATCCCTCCAATTTTGACCTCTTTGAGGAATATGAAATCTAGATTGAGCTTATTTTCCTTCAACTAGTGGCCAATAGTGGCTGCCTTGGTAGGGTTGGACAACCTGTGAACATTAAAAGAGAGGATAACCATTAGCAACTTGAGAAGGGTTTTCAAAATGGAGTTTTATCTCTGTTTTTCTTGGAACATCCTTCAGTGATTTGTTTCTCCAATGGTACCCAACATCTGAAAGTCTACCCTTAATGGTACCCTTCAACGGTCGAGGAAGGACCACCTTAGTTTTCTCTTCATGTTGCTCGCCTTGTTGGCATAGGTATTTGGAACAATGGAATCCTTCAAAAGATTCAAAATCATCTACTTAGCTAAAGCTGTTGATATATTTAGGTAGTGATGTGTGTGAACACACTAGGACCGCCGGGGCACTTTTTTCCCTCTTTAGGAGGTTTTTTTCCCCCGGCTTGTATATACGCCTATTGCCCTAATGGGCTACTTATCTTTGTACATTCTCTAGTAATACATTCAGTATTGTGTGTTTGTGCTCCAAGCTTCTTCTTCTTCCTTGTGTTGTTCGCGTGCTTCCGCAGACATCTATCTCCAACAATTGGTATCAGAGCAGGTCATCGCTTCATCTAGGACGCCGTCGACACTCCTCTATTTGCAGTCTCAGAATCGTACGACTTTTGGTGAGCATACTCAGTGTGTTTCCGAGAGCAAAACTGCTTCGCTCTGTGGTGCTGAAATTGTGATCTTAGCTCGTTTCGGCCTCCGAACGCACTATCGCAGTGCTTGTGCAGGCTATTTTGTCTTTTTGTGCCAAAGGTATATACCAGTTTCTGTTCGCCAGTTTAAGCGTCTCGAAGTCTGCTACAGGTCTAGCAGAACTCGTTTGGGCAGTTCTGTTCAACTTTTTGAGATACAGTCAATTTTTTGCATCAAGGTATTTTAGTCACCGGCCATGGCTGAAAGCAGTGATGTATTCCGTATGTTGGTTGTTGAGGATAAGTTGGATGGTACCAACTACCCATTATGGGCTTATATGATGCGACATGTTTTGGTTGCAAAAGGATTGTGGAACATTGTGCAGGGTGTTGAAAGACGTCCTGTTACACCTGTAACGACAGGTATTGCAAATACAGGTGTTGGAGCTGATGAAGATGGTGTCGAAGATGATATTCCGCAGATTCCTGTTCGTGCTGCTGTTTTTGTTGCACCTACTGCAGAGCAAATTCGTTGGGATGGCAGAGATGCCCAGGCACATGCATTGATAGCTTTGTCTGTCAAACGTGCCATTATTCCTCATATTCGCTCTTGTAGAATAGCTAGGGATGCTTGAGATACACTTACCACATTGTACCAAGCTAGGAATGAGGCTCGTGTTGCTTACCTCCGAAAACAGTTGGAGAGTGAGCACATGAATGAAGGTGATTTTATGGACAGTTTCCTTACGAAGATCAAAGATTTGAAGGAAAAGTTGATTTCTGCTAATGAGGTTATACCAGATAGCTCACTTGTGCAGACCGTTCTGAATGGTCTTCCTGATTCATATCAGAGTTTTGCTTCTACTCTTCGGTTGATGATGAAAGGCAATCCGAATGCCTTATCATTTGAGGAGTTAGTCTCTATTCTGTTGCAGGAAGATCAGTCCAGGCAGAACAGGTCCATTATGTGTGTTGCAGATCAAGCTTTCCTGGCTAGTCAGAAGGGCAAAGGAAAATGGAGCTCTTCTACTAGTAAGCAGAAATCTGCAAATGTTGCACATTCGAAGAACCAGGATAAAGATGAGAAGAAATCAGAAAAGCAGAAATTGTTTTGCGAGTACTATAAAGGGAATGATCATATCATAAAGAACTGTCCAAAACTGGCTGCAAAAGAGGCAAAGAAAAAGGAGGCTGGAATGGTTGTTGCAGAAGCCTCTACACCAAAAACAGAGTCTACTAATCTTGTGCAGGAAGAAGAATGGGCGTTTACTACTGTTTGCAGTTTTGACCCATCTTCTCATGAGCAGTGCATGTCTGCAGTGGAATCAGATGTTTGGTACTTTGACAGTGGGGCGACCAAACATATTACCTCGCAGCGCAGTTTCTTCTCTTCACTTGAGCCTGCCCCTATAGGGAATACTGTCACATGCGCCAACAACTCCTCTTATCCTATTATGAGAGTTGGTAAGATCATTCTGACTACTGCTGATGGTAGTTCTTTCACCTTGTCAGATGCCTTATTTGTGCCAGGGATCAAGAAGAATCTGTTATCAGTTTCTGCATTAGCCAAGATTGGCTTGGTTGTGAAATTTGTTGATGACAGGTGTACAGTTCATGATCTATCAAATGGCGATGTGATTATTGCTTCTGGCATTTTATGTCGTGGGCTGTATAAGCTCATAGACTATGAAAGATCTGTGAATGATTCGGCATGTGCAGTTCATGATTCTCAGGCTATGTCAGATGCAAAGCTTTGGCATGCACGCTTTGGTCATCTGAATTTTGCTAGTTTGCTACGCCTGTAGAAATCTGATATGGTGTCTTCTTTGCCCAAGCTTGAGGCAACTGGAAAACATGTATGTGAAGGCTATATTTTGGGCAAAATGCAGCGTTCCTCCTTTCCAAAAGATGGTTCAGTTCGGGCTACGCAGAAATTGCAGCTTGTACATAGTGATGTCTGTGGTCGTATGCAGACACCCTCTTTTGGGAATTACCTTTACTTCGTGACTTCCATTGATGATTTTTCCAGGCATGCATGGGTATATCCACTCAAAGCAAAGTCCGAAGTGTTCATGTGCTTTAAACAGTTTTTGGTTTTGGCTGAAAATCTGTCAGCATGTAAAATGGGCACCCTCCGTTCTGATCGAGGGGGGGAATATATGTCTTCTGATTTTAATGCATTTGTGGCTGAACGTGGGATAAAACACCAGTGTACAGTGCCATATACACCTCAACAGAATGGAGTTCCTGAACGAAAGAACAGGTCACTCATGGAGATGGCGAGGTGCATGGTCAAGAGTCAAGCTTTACCACATAGTTTCTGGCTTGAGGCTGTCATGTGTGCAGCATATGTACTGAACAGGTGTCCCACTAAAGCGCTGCATTCTATCACTCCATATGAGGCTTGGCATGACCGCAAGCCATCTGTTGCTCATCTGCGTGTTTTTGGTTGTTTGGCATATGCATTAGTGCCTGAACAACATCGCAGAAAATTGGATGATAAGGCAGTAAAATGTATTTTTGTTGGGTACAGTTCTGAAAGTAAATGCTATCATCTGTATCATCCACAGACTAAACGCATTCTAGTTAGCCGTGTCTTTGTGGAAGATGCTATTCAGCCATTGCTTTCATGTACTAAGGAGACATCTGTTAGCTCCAAAGACATGTATGATACGTTGATGCCTCTTTTTACAGGTGGACAGTCTAGTGCTGGTCCTAATGAGGCAACTTCTAAGCCTTTGCAGGTCTCATATGATGATGCAGATCATTCTATTTCTGATGCAGATTTGCATGATGCACTTGTTGATGAGAGAGCTGATATTGAGCAGGCAAAAATTATGCCAAAATGGTTGGTGCAGACTTTGCGTGACAGCAAATTAGATGCACCTTTGTCATACAACGTACTCGTTCAGGCTCTCATAGTGCCTCCTTTGCATCAGATTGCTATGCTATGGCTGCGTCTAGTCTCTGTGATGAGAATGAGCCTATTTCTTTTGATGAAGCACAGAATTCAGAAAATTGGATGGCTGCCATGCAATCTGAATATGATGCTATAATGAAGAATTGTACATGGTCTTTATGTGACTTGCCTCCTGGCAAGAAGGCCATTGGCACTAAGTGGGTATACAAGTTGAAGCGTAAACCTGATGGTACAGTTGACAGGTATGAGGCTAGGCTTGTTGCAAAGGGTTATGCGCAGGAAAGAGGCATTGATTTTGATGAGACCTTTGCACCTACATGCCGTATGACTACTGTTCGGAGCATTTGTGCACTTGCAGCCCATCATGGTTGGAATGTACATCAGTTGGACATTAAAACAGCATTTCTCAATGGTGACTTGCATGAAGAAGTGTATGTTTTTCAGCCCCGTGGCTTTGTGCAGAAAGGGCATGAAAACCAGGTGTGCAGGTTAAAGAAGGCATTATATGGTTTAAAGCAAGCACCACGTGCTTGGTATGAGAAGATACATGCCTATCTGGTTGCACATGGTTTTGTGAACAGTCCAACTGAAAGCACCTTATATGTTAAGCATGCTAATGATGTGCTTCTGATCATTGTTGTCTATGTTGATGACATGCTGCTCATTGGTCCTATTGAGAAGCATATTGCTGATTTCAAGGCTGATTTGCATGCCTCATTTGAGATGTCTGATTTGGGGCATTTGCATCACTATTTGGGCATTCAGTTTATGCAAGTTGATGGTGGAATGGCTTTGTGTCAAACGAAATATATTGACATATTATTGCAGCGTTTTGGCCTTGAAGACTGTAAGCCTATTGCCACTCCTATGGAGACAGGTTTACGATTGAGTCTTCATGATGCTGGAGATGCATTTGATGCTCTTCTCTATCAGCAGGCTGTTGGATGCTTGATTTACTTATGCATTACTCGGCCAGATATTCAGTTTGCTGTCTCACAGATGAGCAGGTTTATGCATTGCCCAGGAGTCACGCATTGGAAGGCGGTTAAGCGCATCTTTCGCTACTTGACTGGTACTCGGCTACTTGGGTTATTTTATCCCAAGGGGGGATCACTACCGCCAGATTTGCATGCTTTTTCTGACTCAGATTGGGCTGGTTGCTATGACACTCGTGTGTCCACCAATGGTTTTTGCTTCATGCTTGGTAGCTCATGTATATCTTGGTTGAGCAAGAAGCAGCCTACTGTGGCCACTTCCAGTTGTGGCTGAGTATAGGGCAGCTTTCACAGAGACTGTTGAGTGTGTGTGGCTCAGACGCCTTATGGCTGATTTGGGTGTTGGTCAGTCTTCTGCCACCACCATCTTCACTGACAGTCAGAGTGCATTGGCAGTTGCGAGGAACCCTGTGTTCCATGCTCGCACTAAGCACATTGAGGTGCATTATCACTATGTGATGGAGAGGTTCTCTGCTAGGGAGATCAGCTTGGCGTATGTGCCCACGCAGGAGAACATTGCAGACCTTTTCACAAAGGCTCTGCCTAGGGAGAAGTTTGAAGCTTTCCGCAAAGCTTTGGGCTTACTTCCTTTTGTGGAGTGATTTCCACATAGCTTGGCACTTCCTTATACATGAGTGCCAGCTCCTTGTTCATCGCATCACTCCCAGGGGGGATTTGTTGATATATTTAGGTAATGATGTGTGTGAACACACTAGGACCGTCGGGGCACTTTTTTCCCTCTTTAGCAGGTTTTTTTCCCCCGGCTTGTATATACGCCTATTGCCCTAATGGGCTACTTATCTTTGTACATTCTCTAGTAATACATTCAGTATTGTGTGTTTGTGCTCCAAGCTTCTTCTTCTTCCTTGTGCTTTTTGCATGCTTCCGCAGACATCTATCTCCAACAAAAGCCTCCCGATAAGTTTTTTCGTCTTCTCTTTTTCTTTCCCCTCTAAAGCCTCTTCTAGCTCTGGAGACTAATTCATTGTATTGGCTTCTAAAACGATCTTGGTTTGGAGAGTTTCATGGGCTTTACTTACAAGATAAGATGCTTCATTGGCGATGAGCTTTAAGTTGTTTCTTCATTTATGAAGGGGACATTCTTTGATCATGTGGCGTTGAACCCCACAGTGGAAGCAAGCACTAGACAAATTCTTGTAGACAATCTTTTGAGATTTGCCCCCAATGTCGATATTGATGACCCATGGGAGATCCGAGTTGAGATATGTTTCCACACAAATCTCGGGGTGCTAACATGCATTAAAGGAGTGAGCAATATCCGGAAACATTAGCATTAATCGCTATTACCCTCCCCAATGAAGAGACTATGTCTTTGAGGAAGAGGTATAGGTAAAAGGGGAGATTCAATCGTTCAACTCAAAGAGGGAATTTGGATAGCTTGGTTTTGTTGTGGATGAAATCCAGCAACCACTTAAAGAGGCACATCATGGTTAGTTGGATTTGTTGGATTTGCTATGTACTTGTATTGAGCTATTGGAACTCCATTTCCTTACTCTTGAAAACCAACGAGACGTGGCCGCCAGAAGGAACTCGAATTTTATCATAATTAAACCAAGCAAGTTCTTTTAAGATCCACTTACATCTTTTCGATCTCGACTTTGAGAAGCGAAACCAATGGGGGGTTTACCCAAAAATGAGAAAGAGACTCCCCTGATGCAATTGCTAGAGCCACTCGGGCCACATTGCTTCCTTGAGCACTACATATCCAAGATATTGAGGCTTATCATGACATAGCTATAGCATATGCCCCAAGCTAATGATTTTAAGAGCACAAACATCAAGCATCAAATAATCAAAGACCCAACATCTAAACTCATTGCTAAAGATATCTCCAAGTAGAATGTGATTATGTGTGCCAACTTATTTTCTTTTTTTCTTCAGCCTTTTTCTCACAACATCCAATAGCTATATCCCTTCTTGTGAGAATTAGAGAACTCTCCTTGAACTTGTCCCTCGCTCTTCTTTTTTGTCTTTGTCTTTCTTCTCAATGTCTTTGCTTCTAGCATTAGGAGAGGATGCAACATAAGTTCCACTTGTCTTTTGCAAGCCTTGAACCAAAGATTCTCCTCAAGAAGCAAGATATAAAAATCTTCAAATATTAAGGGCGAAAGTATTCTTTGAGTATCTAGAGTTATAATCAATCCACCAAACTTTCTTTTTTAACAAAAGCTTGATTTTGATTAAATAGAAACAAAATACAAGAAATTTGAGAAGAGATATAAAGCAAGTTGATTAAGCATGTCCTCCCCTTCATGAGGGTCTGATTCCTTCTTTAGCTTATCACCTTTAATAACAAATACCATCAAATGTTCAAATGGGGGAAATACTCTTACAGATATTGATTCTTTTGTCTGACGGAGCCAGTGAATCTCAATGAACAAGTCTTTGAGAGTATCTCTGAAGTTTAATCTGATTGCATTCCAGAGAGCCGTTGAGCAGCCTATTGCCTCACCGAAGAAAGCTTGTTGCCATGAGATCTTCGTGGGAAGGTTGAGAGTCCTTTGCATTGATCTCCAAATCCTTTCTATTAGGGCACATGTAGAAGAGGTGTCTGAAGTCCACCTTGTGACATCTTTTACACCAAACAAGAGAACATGAGCACCTCGAACTTAAAAGAGTCCATCAAACTTTCATGCACATCAAAGTGAGGGTATTATTATTACTAGTAACTAATATATAGAGTGCATACACTGAGAACCTTTCCACAAAAAAGTAGAATACTTATGTTTCTAGCCCTTGATTATATTGATCCTCAAATAAGATCAACCTCGAAGAAACAACTCACAAAACTCCTCTCTAACTGCCAATCATTTCTTGATCTCATCTTACTTCAAAGTCAAAACCTACCAATACGTGACTGCTACTCATAATGGAATCTTGCAAAATAGAGTAGCATATGTAAGGAGAACTCTTTTATTTCATGATTCCTCAAGTAGTCTGTAGTAAGGACATGTTCATATTCACCTACATGTCAAGTCTCATCTAGCCTTAAGAGAAAGACACCTTGTTTTGCTATATATAGCCTCAGAAAAGAGAATAACTTTGCGCTTTCATCCCTCCCTATAAGGGCTCATCTCACACTTCGACTATGCCTAAGTATTTCACATGCTCTGAATGTGAACCCTCTCATATATCTGCTCATGGTTCATAGCATAGTTGTTCGCAACGTTTTAGCAACGTCCAAGGCAATGTGTTGCTAACGCGTCAGCAACATAGCAACGTTGGGGCCTAGACGTTGCTAAAACATTGCAAACGCGATTTTTTTCTTTTGGGTTTTTTTTTCAATATTTTGGTGCCCTAAGCTTCCTATAGCTAATATATGATGAAGTGCATACTTTTACACATATAAATAAAAAGACAGATATAAATTATGAAATAAAAGTAGATATGCGACATGTCGTATGCATATTATACACATACATACATACATATTACATACATACATGCATACATCATGCATGCATGCTTGCATACATACATACATACATACATACATACATACAAGTAGATACATGCATATTACATACATAGATATACCATGCATAGTTGTAATTACATATATACAAGCATACATATATAGTATAGGTCAAACATGGACATATATAGTATAGATTATTGAGTCCAAATTAGTCTCTACACAATTCAACATTCACGGTGATCTGAGTACCAAGTAATCATATCCATCATCATAGAAGAGTACCCTTGGATTTGAAGGGTAAAGGCTAAGAATGAAACTTTTGTACAAGATTTGTAAGTGCATTAGAAGGAGAACATACGAAATCCCAAATATCTGGCTATCTCAAGGCGATAAGGTGCATTGAGAAAATCATACACAAATGAATCTCTATACTTTTACAGCTTTTTATGTCTTCCTCACTCTCCATGCTTTTTTATTGCATGTATTGGACATTTTGGACAGGATATTAAATAATTTCTAATCCCTCCTAAAGAACGTATACTTTTGAGTAATTTTTGGACTAAAAAAAAAATTGCATGCAAAGCAACGCGTTGCGAACGTAGCAACGTTGCGAAGTTTCGGTTGCGAAGTTGCGAACCATTTGTAACGCGTTGCGATGCAACTATGGTTCATAGCTCCAACCAGCAGGTATATGAAACATCTATTAAAGACATAGAGAAGAACATAGATTATACAGTGTGACAAAGGTAAGTGCCCATGTCTGAAGACTAGGGCAGTCCATGAGATGCAAACTGAGAAAGCTGAGTTGGGGGAAGAATCTATTCTTATCTTGTACGTGTGTGTGCACATGATAGAAGCTATTCTACCATACTTACACAAGTAAACTTCAAATATAAAAGAGAAAATCTTTATAACAGACCCTACTAGCTCTCCGAAAAATTATTGGATGAAGAAATCATCTTATTTAGAGATAGAGCAGAGTTAAACACTTGTGTTCCCAATTCCTCATTTCCAGCCTTTATACAAGCTGCCAAGACAGCATGCCAAGGAACAAGGTCGAGAAAGCAGGGCATATCATTAACCACAGCCATCGCCTCATTCAAGTACCCTGTGCAACCTAGAAGATGGATCAAGCAGCTCTGGTGTGTGAAGAGTGGAATGATGCCAAATCTTTCACTCATGATGTTGAAATATGTTTGAGATTGTTTCCATTCCCCTGCTCTACTACATGCTGTTAGCACAACAACAAAAGTAACAGAATCTGGTTTCACATTCTGTGCAAGCATTGAACTTAAAGCCCATGAAATATCTTTCTTTGTTCCATGCTGCACATATGCTGACATAAGTGTTGTCCATGTGACTACATCACGGAATTGAAGCCTATCAAACACCTCCTTTGCTTTCTCAAGGTTACCACCCTTAGCATACAGATGTATCAAGGTGTTGCCAACAAGGTCATTATTCAACAAACCTTGCCTTTCAATTTCAGCATGTAATTCAGCAGCCTTCTCTATGGCTCCTATGGCTCCGCATGCTTTCAAACTACAAACATATGTAACAGTATTCGAAAGAACATCTTCCAGCTTGCTTCTATCATAGCAAGCGATTGCTTTCTCATACTGTTCACACTCTGAATACCCTGCAATGAGTGAGGTCCAAGCAACCACATCACGGACTGAAAGCTTATCAAATACCTCTTGTGCCCTGGTTATCAACCCAGACTTGGCATATATTTGAATCAAAGCAGTGCCTATTGTAGGGTCTTTTCTGATTAAATCCTGCTTGTCTATTGCCTCATATAGATATTGAACTTTGTCCATAGCACCTGTATTAATACTAGCTCTCAAAGCATTCAAAAGTGTGATGGAGTTTGGGCTTATGCCTTCATCTTGCATTTGCCAAAAATATCCAAGAGCTTTATCAAAGTGGCCATGCTCAACACATGCAGTGATCATGGCATTCCATGAAACCACAGTTCGCACACCAAGTGCCTCAAATTCCTGTTCTGACTTAGCAAGTAAGCCAGTATTGGCATACATGCCTACCAGTGCATTGCCAACAATAGTATCTACTTTGCATGGAGCTACAAATCTTTCAATCTGAGTATGTAATTGCTTACCACTGTCAGATGATTTGATGCGACCACATGCTTTCAAACCATACGTAAGTGCTACAGTATCAGGAGATATACCTTCTATTTGCATCTGCTGGTAGCATTTTAGAGCACTCTCACTATCACCATGTTCAACATATCCAACTATCAATGATGTCCACGGAATCACATCATGGCAATGGAACCTATCAAAAACTTCTCTAGCTAGGCTGAAGCAGCCACACTTCATGTAGACATCCAACAATGTATTTGCTGCAATATTAGAATGCAGAAGCCCACGTCTTTCCATTTCCGCATGGAGTTCTTGAGCTTTATCTGGAGCCCCAATATTGGCACATGCCTTCAGACAGCAAACATAGGTAACAATATCAGCAAGAACACCTTCCGCTTGCATTCGGTCAAAACAACAAAGTGCCTCCCTAGAACGATCATGTTCAACATACCCTGCAACCAGTGCATTCCAAATTGTTGAGTTTCGAAGTGAAAGATTGTCAGACACTATCTCTGCACTTGCAAGGAAGCCAAAGTTGACATACATGTCCACCAAAGTAGTTCCAATAAAAATGTTGCTGGCCAACACACCCTGAGAGTCAATCTCCACATGCAAAGCCTTCCCTATGAGTACAGATCCCTCAATACCACAAGCTCTAAGGCAGCAAACATACATTGCAGCATCAGGAAGAACACACTGGTGTCTCATTTTCCAAAAGCAATCAAGGCCTTCAACTCCAAATCCATGTTCGACATAGCCTGCTAGCAGTGATGTCCATGAGATTACATTTCTCTCTGAGATTCTATAAAGGAGTTCTTCAGCTGTTGCAAGCCACCCACATTTTGAAAAGGTGTCCACCAAAGCATTATTTAAAGAAATGTTTTCATGCAGCAGACCTCTCCTCTCAATTTCTGCATGAACTTCCTGAGCCTTCTCAATAGCACCAATGATTCCACAAGCTTTTAAGCAGAAAATAAGTGTTATTTCGTTGGGGGGTACACTGTCCATTTGCATCTGCTCAAAGCATTCAAGGGCTCCCTCTGGCTGCCCACTTTCCACATAACCGGCAATCAATGCAGTCCACAGAACAACATCCCGCTCTAGATACTCATCAAAGGTCTTCTTAGCCTGAATCAGGCAATCACATTTGATGTACATGTCAACAAGACTGCTTCCTACAAAAAGATCCCCTTTGAATAAGCCCATTTTCTCCATATGAGCATGCAAACCTGTCCCTGTATGCACATCCTTTAGCTGTGTGCAAGCTTTTAAGAGATCAACAAATGCATATGCACTTATTCCAATGAATTCTCCCTTATGCTGTTCGTAAAGGAGCAAAGCTTGTCGTGGGATCCCCCATCTCACGTAATTGATGAGGAGGGCGTTCCAAGATTGCACAGTCGGGGCATCCAGCTTGTCAAAAGCAGATTGGGACATATCCATGCAGCCCACTTCTGCCAGAAGAATGACAAGATAGTTGCCAAATGTGGGATGAGCTTGAAGACCACATTTGAGGAGATAGGCATGCAGACGAAGAACAGGAGATAGACTCCTGTTCTTCCTGCATGAGGCAAGGATGCGGACGAAATGTTCGACATGCAAAGACAGAGCATTCACGGGCCTTTGCCAGACAAAGGAGAAAATGGCCACCCTTTCGCATAGATAAGATTTCTTCCCCTTCGTCTTCTTTCACCCTTCACAGGGGAACTGGAATTCAAGCAACCATTCAGAATCGTCACTTCGCCTCATACTCAGCTCCAGATCAGCTTTCTTTGGCATTTCTTCTTTTTTTCATATGTCAAACTTTCAAATTGAATTCTTTACAAAACAAGATGAACCGTAGGATTCGTTCTATCCTCGAGATCCGTTATATCATTTTGCTATTTCCTTTTTTTGCAAAATTGAAAATATTCTAGTGGAAAGCTTTGTAGAAGTTTTAAAGTGAGAGACTAAGCAAACTTGATGAAAACATGTCATCTATAGGTAGGGGATTATTTGGCATTCAATTTTGAACCTTGAAGAAAAAAGATTTAATCAATCTAAAGACATGTTTCTTTTCATGTTGATCATAAAATTCAAATAGTTAAATATGTGACATTTTACTCCAAGATAATGCAATAACGTATCAACTATGTTCAAGATTTAAAGCTCGTGCAAATACAAACACAATGCCGTCTACATGGTTCAAGTTATCTCTAATACGTGCATGTTATGTCATTTTTGCTTACATGTACAACAATAGTTAAAGAAATAATATCTCTATGGATATGGGGAAACATGTATTAATTGGTTAATCATTGGGTATCCATCGGTTTCTTTTTTATTGCTCGTTTGATTTGTTCTATATGAAGACAATGTAGAAAAATGCCAAACCAAAAATTGCACAAGAAAAGTAACAAGACGTAAAGATAGAGATAGAGACTTTACACAATAATAAGTAAAATCCCCCTCAATGCACTTCATCAAACTTGTCTCAAAGCGCATGTATTCATAGGCAATATTCATTGGATTTTGAGGTATGCAGAAGCACGCAAACAGCACAAGGAAGAAGAAGAAGCTTGGAGCACAATACACAATACTGAATGTACAAAGATAAATGAACAATTAGTGTTATAGGCATATATACAAGCTGAGGAAAAAAACTCCTAAAGAGGGAAAAAAGTGCCCCGGTGGTCCGAAGTGTGTTGACACATATCACCACCAAAATATATCAACAAATCCCCCCTAGGAGTGTTGCGATGAACAAGGAACTTGCAATCATGTATAAGGAAGTGCCAAGCTATGTAGAAAGAGATCAATCCACAAACGGAAGTGAGCCCAAAGCTTTGCGGAAAGAGGCAGAGCCTTTGTGAAAATATCTGCAATGTTATCTTTTGTGGGCACATATGCCAAATTGATCTCTCCAATAGAGAACCTCTCCCTGACATAATGATAGTGCACCTCAATGTGCTTTGTGCAATCATGGAACACAAGGTTCCTCGTAACTGCCAATGCACTCTAACTGCAATGAAGATGGTGGTGGAAGAAGATTGATCAACACCCAAATAAGTCAAAAGGCATTCGAGCCACACACACTCAATAGTTGCTATGAAAGCTTCCCTATAGTCAGCCTCACAACTAGAAGTGGCCACAATAGGCTACTTCTTGCCCAACTAAGATATGCGTGAGCTACCAAACATGAAGCAAGAACCACTAGTGGACACACGAGTGTCATAAAAACCAGCCCAATCGAGTTAGAAAAAGCATGTAAATATGGTAGCAGTGATCCCCTCTTGGGATAAAACAATCCAAGTAGTCAGGTAGGCAGGTACCACTGTGAAGGGTTTCGATGGTGATCCACAATGGTGTGCTCTCCTTATCGAGAGCTCCACGACGATATCCTCTGAGTACAAAATGGAGCTCCTAAGGCCGCACACGGTACTCCGCACAGAGACTACAGAATACGTAGAAAACACAGTATACAGGGAGCACGAAGACAGACTTCTTAGGTCTTACAAATGCGGTTGAACTTACAGTCTGTGATTGACCAGGCCACTATATGTTTTATTAAAGAACATATACAAAGAAGTGTCCGGTGGCCATTTGGCCT
Source organism: Ceratopteris richardii (assembly GCA_020310875.1). NCBI lineage: Eukaryota > Viridiplantae > Streptophyta > Polypodiopsida > Polypodiales > Pteridaceae > Ceratopteris > Ceratopteris richardii. Next base: position 197,757,923 of record CM035417.1, on the reverse strand, counting down.
TTCACATGGACACTAACAGTAACAATCTCCCACTAAAGGCCAATATGGCCAAAGTAATCATCGGAGAAAAAATAAAGAATGATAAAGAATACCTGAGTGTAAGTATACAAACTATACCTCCCACCTGATGGGCATGTTACACAGTATACAAGTGATTGTGTAAGATCATGAATCAAGTAACCCCCATCAAGTGACAATAGTGTCGAAAGCTATCATGTGGTAGACCTTTAGTCAAAGCATCTGCAACATTATCTCGAGTGTGAACCTTCTCAAGAATGATGCGCTCAGTGGCTAAGCAATCTCTTATGAAGTGATACCTCACCTCAATGTGCTTGGTCTTTGCATGATAGACCGGATTCTTAGCCAAAGCAATGGCACTCTGATTGTCACTGAGCAAACGAGGTACATGCTGAGGTAAACCCATATCACAAGCAAGGCGAGAAAGCCACAATGCTTCCTTACATGCCTCAGTTGCTGCAACATACTCTGCTTCTGTGTTGGAAACAGTTGTACATTCTTGAAGATGAGATCTCCAAGAGATAGCACCTCCAGCAAAATGAAAAATGTACCCTGATGTAGACTTGTCTACACAACCAGCATAGTCAGAATCAATGTAACCAATAATGGATGCTTTCCCTCTAACTAAGCATAGACACTTGTCCTTAGTGCCACTTAGATATCTCAAAATCATCTTGACCGCTTCCCAATGTTTCTTGCCAGGATTAGACATATATCTGCAAATGCAATGTCTAGTCTCGAAGCTACCATAGCATACATGAGACTACCAACAACAGATTGATAGGGAATTTTGGTCATGAATTCCTTTTCCTCATCTGATTTGGGGCAATCATCCTTGCTCAATTTCACATATGTGGGTAAAGGTGTATTCAATGTCTTTCCACCCTACATATTGAACCTGTGAAGTACATTGGATATGTACTCAATTTGAGACAAGTATATGCATCTTTTACTCTTATCACGAGTAATGCGCATGCCAAGAATATGTTTGGAATCCCCCAAATCCTTCATATCAAATGTCTGACTCAACTTCTTTTTGAGAATTGACAAATCATAAGAGGACTTCTTAGCAATCAACATATCATCGACATAAAGTATCAAGCATATCAAGCTGCCATCTGAGCATCTCTTTGTGTAGAGACAATGATCCTCATTGCTTTGAGAATAGCCTTGAGACTTCATAAAAGCATCAAACTTTTGGTACCACTGTCTACGAAATTGTTTAAGTCCATACAAGCTCTTCTTGAGCTTACAAACTAGACTTTCCTTGCCAGGAACTACATAACCCTCTGGTTGTTCCATATAGATCTCATCTGTAAGATCTCCATGCAAGAAAGCAGTTTTCACATCCATTTGGACTAGCTGTAAGTCCTCCATTGCAAAGAATCCAAGCAACATGCGCATAGTAGTCATCTTGATGATTGGAGAGAAGATTTCCTCGAAATCAACACCATGTTGTTGCTTAAAACCCTTTGCAACAAGTCGTGTTTTATACTTTGGAGAAGCACTATCTGATGTGAATTTTAGCTTATATACCCATTTACATGGTAAAGCTTTCCTGCCCTTTGGCAAAGGTACTAAATCCCAAGTACCATTCTTGTGAATAGAATCCAACTCACTCTTCATGGCACGCTCCCACTTGACATGATCCTCTGTCCGCATAGCCTCTTTGTAGCAAGAAGGCTCACCGGCATCTGTTAGCATAACAAAATCTAAACCTGGAACATATCTATGAGGTGGATGTGAGACACGTGCAGAATGTCTCAATGATTGCTGAAAAGGAATATGTGTAAACTGATATGAATGAACGTTTTCTTGAACATCCCTATGTGCAACATTTTTATGCATGCTAATCGGAGGACTAGTATCCTCAAACACCACTCTTCTCACTTCAACTTCCTTAATGGGCTGTTTATGCATCTTAGACTCATTGAAAATGACATCGCTACTTTTGATCACTGACCGTGTTTCAGATCCCATAAGTGATATCCAAATTGTCCTTCTCGACCATATCCAAGAAAAATGCATTTGTTTGACTTATGGTCCAACTTTTGTCTAAGATTCTTGGGTATATGAACATATGATTCACACCCAAAAACTCGAAGATGATCATAATATGGTGGCTTCCCTATCCATAACTCTTGTGCCACTTTCATACCTTTGGCAATACTAGGTGAAAGGTTAATCACATGAACTGCAGTCAATACTGCTTCTGCCCAAAAGCCTTGTGAGAGGATTGCATGATGCAACATAGAAACTACTCTATCTTGAATAGTTCTATTCATCCTCTCAGCTACACCATTCTGTACTGGGGTATAAGGAGTTGTAAACTCTCTACGAATCCCTCTAGACTGATAGAAAAGGCTGAATTCATGTGAGGTATACTCACCCCCCATTATCTGAACGTAAATCCTTAAGCTTAGTTCCTTTTTCAGTCTCAAACTGAAGCAATCCATTTTCTAAAAGTAGGGAATACCTCATCCTTTGATTTGATAGGATATACCCATACTTTTCTAGTAGCATCATCTATGAAAGTAACAAAGTAAAGAGAACCACCTAAGGACCTAGTGGGCATAGGACCACACACATTTGTATGGACGAGATCGAAAGGCTGAATTGAAGAGTCAATGTGCATTCTATGCACATTTCTGGTTTGCTTTCCATATTGACAATGCTCACAAAATGAAAAATCAGAGAAAGATAACACAGGTAAGTAGCCAGAACGAGAAAGATTTTTCATTCCACTACGATATATGGCCCAAACAACCATGCCAAATATAAGAAATAGGTTGTTCAGTAATAGCTAACAAGTGTTCTTTCTGTGATACAAATAAAGGATAAAGTGAGCCAACTTTGCTTCCTTTTGCAATAACCATATTGCCCTTTGATATGCGAAAGGACTGAGCATAGAAGACCACCTTGTAACCAAGGTCATTAAGTTGACCAACTGACATCAAACTGCGTGATAGCTGACGTACATGGAGTACATTATGCATAGTAAACTTTGAACCATCAAGGAACTACACAACCACGTACTATCAAGTGTCAACACATCAGCATCATCAAAAATAGCATTAATTTCCTCAATCTTCACAGTCGAAGTAGATGGTGCAGGTAACTGTTTAACATGCCCATCAACATTCTGTCTTTTACCTTTAGCATTCTTTAATGCATAACAGTCTTTCTTCATGTGTCCTTTCTTATGACAATAATGGCATTTGATATCCCTCTTCCTTGATTTACTTCTACTCTTATTCCGTTGACCATTCTTTTCCTTGTTCTTGCTCCTGCCACGTTGTTGATTCTTTCCTTGGTAAGAATCATGAACATTATATGCATCTCCACTCTGAGTGCCAATCATAGATTTTCTACAAATCTCCTCACTCAAGAGTGCTCCACATATCTCATCATAGACGACTTTACCACCAAGTGCACTATTGCTAATAGTTGTGCAAAATGTATCTCATGATGAAGGCAAGGTGCATAACAACAATATTGTTTTTGTTTCATTATCCATATCCATTTTTTGAGCCTTTAACTTAGAGAATATAGCATTGAACTCATTTAGATGAGCAGCAACACTATCTGTATCCTTTGTACGAAGGTCATATAATTTTCTCATCATATAGACTTTATTGGATGTCGTCTCTTTTTCATATGTATTGCATAACTTCTTCCAAAGCTCCTCTACACTTTCACAGTCTAATACTATAAAGTAAACATTATCTGCCAGGTGCAAGCGAATGATAGACCTGGCCATTTCATCTAACTCATCCCAATCATCTTCGTCCATGTTAGCAGGCTTCTTTGAAATTCCGTTTACTAGCTTCCATTGCCTCCTTTGAATCAACACATCTTTAATTTGATTCTTCCATAGAGCAAAGTTTGTGCCATCAAATTTTCGGATCTCAAAATGATCTTTGCCCTGCAAGTTATAGCTCCTCCTCGGAACACTGGCACTAGACCCTGATCCACCGGATGTGCCTGAGACCTCTGATGCCATGATGGTAGAGAACTGAATGGAATGATAATGGAGCTAGAAGATTCGTAACACCAACGAATAATTGTATCAAGGAGTAAATCGACCACTGTATAGTTGACAAAACCAAAAATCTAGAAAAAATTTTCCACAGTATCCTCTACAAAATGAGCATATGACCAGTGTCAAAATATCATAAAACGGCAAGTACTGACATGTTTGCCTGCATAGTGAGTCAATGACTCCACTGCATATAATCAATTACCCAATAGAAGCCAACTAGGCTTATCGAGCACTGTTGGCATCATATGGGAAGAAGCCAAGTATGGGCATGCATGCGGATCTAGCACTAAGGCAACCTATTAAAATTTTTCCAAACCTTACATCATTATAAAAGTGATTCTCATCACTAGAAACCCTTGTAAATACCGTTTCATCTTTTTGTAGCTCCATTTTGTACAAGCCGAGGAGTCCTCAAGCTTGGGGAGCCTTAGAAGTAGTTGCCTGCCAATTTTCATATTTTTTAGATCTCGTTTGAGCCCTCAAATAAGCCCTGGAACCTAATTTTTAACTAGGCCAGACACTAGGTCTGGACAGGGCCAAAGCTAGTCAAAAACTATAAATAGAGCTAGAGAGCTCATTTTTGGGCTAGCTTCTTGTAGTTTTGAGCTTGTATGAGAACTTTGTTATAGTAGAAGTGATTCCATTGTCTTACTCTCTTTGTTCTTGCCATGTGTGCACGTGTGTGTGTATGTGTGTGCATGTTTGTGTGCTTCTCACTCACACATTTGTGCCTTCACTTGCTCGAGGTCTTCATACCATCCTCATGTCTTCCCGGAATGACATTAAAGGAGGTGCTACTCATCACTGAGCTACACTAAATTTTGGCGTCGTTGCCGGGGATCGAGCTTTGAGGACGAGCGTGTGATGGTAAGACGTAGAGAGAATGCGTTGGAATGGTAAGTGGTAGGTAAATCTCTTGTTTTTTTTTTCATCTCCATCTCCATCTCCATCTCCATACCCTTCTCCACTTCATATTCCCTCTTCCTTGTCATTCTCCTCATTTGCTTGGTGCGAGTTTGAGAGAGAGCGAGTGTGTGTTCTTGTTTTTGTGTGCTTTTGCATGTTTCTTGCATGTTTCAGCTTCATCACCATCTCCAGCAAGCTCAGCAGGTACGGAATCCTTCTGCACAAGCCCCGAGGTATCGAGCTCGAGCTATCGTGACACACCGAAAAGTTGACCCTATCACTAATCTGAGTGCACCCCGACACTGCGCAGGCTGAGAGCTCCTAGAATTGCTAGACAGATCAGAAAAATTCACCATATCCCGATCTATCGCGACACTCCCAGGTATCGCGACACCCCCAAGTATCGCGACACTCCCAGGTATCGCGACACTCCCAAGTATCACGACACCCTGACCTATCGTGACACTCCCAAGTATCGCGACACCTCGACCTATCGCGACATTCCCAAGTATCGTGACACCTCGACCTATCGCGACACTCCCAAGTATCGCGACACCCCGACCTATCGCGACACTCACAAGTATCGCGACACCTCGACCTATCACGACACTCCCAAGTATCACGACACCCCGACCTATCGCGACACTTCCACCTATCGCGACACCTCGACCTATCGTGACACCTCGACCTATAGCGACACTTCCACCTATTGCGACACATCGACCCGACCTATCGCGATACATGGGCTTAACGCATGAATTTTTAGGGTGAATTGATTGATTGAATTGAGGTACTTTTGGGCTTAATCTTGGACACATTGGGAGGATATTAGAGCTTTAGAAGTGGGCAAAATACCTAAAAACCAGGGAGGAATTTCCTGAACCCTGAGAGCCTGTTTTGACCCCTAACTGCCTGATTGGTCATAACTTCACCATACGAACTCCGATTGAGGAGATTTTGGTCTCATTGGAAAGCTTGTTGAGAATCATACGTGGAGTTTTAGAACATGTATATTTAAGTTGGCCTTTAGGTGGGACTAGGTGGTCATAAGATTTTTGGGGTTGTTGGCACACAAAGCAACAGAGGAATCATGCACAATACGGCAACAAGGCCAGATCATTTTTCCCCATGGGTTATGTACAACTCAAGTGATTTTAATCACTACACAAACATTGTAAATCCCGTTTTTGGTAGAATAGACTCCATTTTGTGCAAGCCGAGGAGTCCTCGAGCTTGAGGAGTATTAGAAGTACCATCGTACCAAATTTCATAATTTTTAGACTTCGTTTGAGCCCTCAAATAAGCCCTGGAACCTAATTTTTAACTAGGCCGGACACTAGGTCTGGACAGGGCCAAAGCTAGTCAAAAACTATAAAAAGAGCTAGAGAGCTCATTTTTGGGGTTAGATTGTAATTGAAACAAACTTGTAAGAGCTTTTGAAAGTAATCTAAAGAACTCCATTGATTCTCTCTCTTTGTCTTGCCGTGTGTGTGCGTGTGTGTGTATGTGTGTGCATGCTTGTGTGCTTCTCACTCACGCACTTGTGCCGCCACTTGCTCGAGGTCTTCATACCATCCTCACGTCTTCCCGGATTGACATTAAAGGAGGTGCTACTCATCACTGAGCTACACCAAATTTTGGCGCCGTTGCCGGGGATCGAGCTTTGAGGACGAGCGTGTGATGGTAAGACGTAGAGTTGACGCGTTGGAGTTGTAGGTATTTTCTTCACTCTCATCGATTTTCTTTTACTTTCATCACCATCATCATCATCACTATCTCCCACCTCCATCTCCATCATCGCGAAAAATTCAGTTTTTTGACTATACCCCCATCTCCACCTCATTTCCCTCATTTCATTTGTGAGAGAGAGCGAGAGAGCGAATTTGCATGTGCTGTTTTTTGCATGTTTCTTGAGCTATTTTGCAGGTTTTTTGCTGTACCATCATCCCCAGCAGTGTGCGCAGGTACGACAGGCTCTGCACAGGTCCCGGGACGACAACCTCTGTCTATCGCGACAGACAGAAAATCTTAACATTTTGTGAATGCATGATTAGCACTGTAACCTACACCTTGAGGGCACTCTAGATCACTAGAAGTTTTTCAAAAATTTGCGTTTTTTCAGTCTATCGCGACAGACACCGTCTATCGCGACAGACACTATTTATCGCGACAGACACCGTCTATCGCGACAGACAGAGACCCACGACAGATACCGTCTATCGCGACAGACACCGTCTATCGCGACAGACAGAAATCCACGATAGACACTGTCTATCGCGACAGACACCGTCTATCGCGACAGACAGCCCCACGATAGATTGCGTCTATCGCGACAGACAGAAATCTACGATAGACACCGTCTATCGCGACAGACACCGTCTATCGCGACAGACAGAATTTCACGACAGACACCGTCTATCGCGACAGACACCGTCTATCGCGACAGACACCGTCTATCGCGACAGACAAAAATCCACGATAGACACTGTCTATCGCGACAGACACCGTCTATCGCGACAGACAGCCCCCACGATAGATTGTGTCTATCGCGACAGACACCGTCTATCGCGATAGACAGACATTTTCGGCAAAATTTAAGGGGTAAATTTTTGGGAATTTAGGCTAAACTTTGGGGCATATTGGCACTCTCAAGTACTCATATACTTACAAAGGCCTTAGAAAATGCATTAAGACCCCTGATAGTATCTGTTTGTCTAGTTAACCCCCTAAACCCTGAACGGTCATAACTTTTTCATACGAAATCCATTTTCTGAGCTCTAGGGCTTGTCGGAAAGCTCGTGACATATACTACACGCCCTCAACTGTTTTTTATAAGAATAATGCGTTGATTTTCAGATAGGATATTTGGAAGTTGACACACAGAGGGGTAGAAACACCAAGGGAGCTCTAGAGGAAATTTCTAGCAATACAAAAGGGGGAACAAGTGTCATTAAAAAAAGTGTCTGAAATAAATTGTCTATCATTTGAAAGGTCTACTTGGAGCTAATCTTGAGACTTATGCAGGTGTATTGAGAAGCAATTGAGAGCGTCCAAGCAAGGGTTTTGCGCAAGCTTGAGATTCAACTTCTTGAGCACTAAAGAACAAGGTTCGGCAAGAAAGGTCGGAATACTCTCAACTCCTCTTCGTCAATTCCTAGCTTAGGCTAAGAACGATTAGAAGTAGGAATAAGTCAGGGCGACGATAGGCCACTATCAAGTTGAAGACTACCTAAAAACTCAAGTTCAAGCTAAAAACTTAATCTCTATACTGTCGACAACATAAAGGAAAGAACCTAACGTGGAACGATCAACCTGAAAGTACGAAGAACATTCAAGTATTCCTGACGATGTAATAACAGATAAGACTTTAAACACGAGGAATAACTAAAAAGAATCAAGTGACTGGTACCAATTGATCGGCAACGAGGTTGTACTCTGAAAAAAAAATTGGGCTAATCCGTTAGGCATATGAACCTTAGATCAGGACGACACCTAGTAAGAGAGAGACAAAGCCTTAGGTCTTCAGAGGCTAGTGTCAATCACACTGCAAGGTCTTGGGCTCAACAGTTGAGTCACCACTCTCATTACCCTAGCTCTGATACCAGTGAGTCAGAGATGTCTCAAGGCATGGACAGACCTACGGGAAGTTCAGGTGTGCCTTACTTGTACAGGGTAGAAGGCCCTTACAAAACACAGTTGGAATACCTTAGGACCAACCGATTAGGTGCTAGCATCTATGAGGACGGCCTAGGAAGATCCGTGATCCAGATTAAAAACCCTGACCAATCCGTAGGACTACCAGCTGTCAAGTTTGAAAACGGTGCATACCTGGACAAGGAAGGAACCATATACGTAGTCACCAGTTACCCAGATAGGACAGATGAATTTGGAAATGTGATTTCAGAAGCGGACTTAGGTGACGTGGAACAAGGAAACATGGGAGTGGAACCTAGAACCCCTCGAGGTAAATCAGTTCTCACTAGGATTATCACGCCTGAGTGGGTCCCCCAAGATAACAAGTGCATAGATTTGCTTCTCAATCGAGAAACGGACGAAGCCTTTTGGAGGTATAAACCGGATCACCCAATTGATATAGGAACAATCATGATCTATGAGTTTAAGGATCCAGATAGCCCAGGTAGAGTGACCTACTTAGACCACACTTCGGAGAGGATCTTTGTGGTGACAGAAAATGATAGGCATGCTTACACTTGGAAGGGCGAATTCATTTTCCCCCAACCAAGATCAAATGTATCCTATGGTCACCCTGGAGCTGGAACATCCCAGGCTCATGGTATGCAAAGAGACAGAAGTAAAGATAGACCAGAAGTAAGTTTTGCCAATCCAGTGGGCAGAGAAAGAACGAGAACGGAGACGAATAGGGTAGAACCTGAGATGCTTAGAGCCCACAGGAACCAAAGAAATGTAGATGGATTCCCTCTGCCGAGGCCTAGAGAGCACACAAGAACTTTGAGACCCACCCAGCTAGTTAAGTCCATGAAGAATTACTTTGACGGCACAGGAGATCCCTATGATCATGTGGCGGAGTTCAAGCAAGTCTTGAGAGCTGAACAAGTTGAGGATCTATTCACGCAGTACAATGCCTTCGGTCTAACCCTGAGGAATACGGCACTTACATGGTTTCAGCCATTGGATGAGCGCCAGTTCAGGAGCATAGACCAACTCCTAGAAGCATTTATTATTGAGTTCTCCAAGAGTGGCATAAGACACAACACCTCCTCACTGATTCACAGCTTCAAGCAAACCCCTCAAGAGACTGTGAGACTTGCAAGAAGAAGATTTAGACAATATCTTGAAAGGTGCCCTATTTCGGAGCTACCCACATCTGCTAAACAAGTAGCCTTATTCCTTGACGGATTGCTGAGTCCAAAATTGAGATCCTACGTGTATCTGAAAGACCCTAGGACTATAGAAGAGTGTGTACGTATGTGCATTGACATTGAAGATAACCTAGGAGAAGAGCTAGAGCTGTCCAAAATTTACAAAGATTCAGATAGTGCATCTAGTCAATCTTCCACACAAGCCACATCAATTGAGGAACTTGCCGAAAAAGTAGCTCAGAAATTAGGTGTAACTAGCAAACAAATCCCAAGGTTTGCCCCTGTGAAAAGATGCTATACATGCGGTGGTGACCACATGGCGAATGTCTGCCCTATTATGGCTCAACCCCAAGTAAACCCTAGTAGCCAGTACTGCACCATAGAACGGAGATACACCAACCACACCGCACAAGATTGCCCATACAACAAGCAGGCGGTTAGGCAACCCTACCCTCAGCCCTACCAACAAGGCAGATACCAGAACCAGTACCCTCCACAACCATATGGCAGGCCACAACAAAATTTCCAACCTCAATATCAAAACCAACAAAGGCCTCAGCCTGTGCTAGCACAACAACCCCCAGCCCCAGCTAATGTGATTCCGGTAAAGTATACTGCTACAGAAGAGAACCTGAATAGAGCTATAGTCCCTGTAACATCCTTGCTTTCTGAAAGTGACCCGAGTGACCATAGCTTTGATTCTACACATGTTGATAGCCCCCAGGCCTACTACATGCAGTCTCCTGAGCATGGTGAGTCCTATTATAGCGAAGAGACAAACGAACCTAGTTGGGAGTCAGATTACACTAATGTCATGTATGCAAACCCCAACCCTAGGCCTCAATCTAGGCAGGTAAGACCTCCATTCCCAAGAGGACCGTGCTACAGATGCCAAGGAGATCACCTCATTCGTGATTGTCCCTTGCCTCCACCTACACAACCCCAGTCAGTGACGATCCAAGGCTTCTGCCAAGATTGTGGAAAAGAGCATCTCTTACGAGATTGCCCAAAGAACCCCAGTAATATGCCAAAAATCACGCCCATCAATGTTATTGAGTTAGTGGTAGATTCCAGCGGAAGTGTTACTTCCACTGCACCCGTACAGGTAGTCACGAGAGCTCAAGCAGTGAAGCAAAACCAAGGGGTAGGCAAGGAAAAGAGCCCAGACACTAGCGATACTGAGAGCCAAAATAAAAAGAGAACAAGAGCTTGGAGAGATAGCCGCGAACGCATGAAAAGGCAATGGGCAAAGAAGATGAGTGAACTTGAGGAAAGTCTACGAGAAACCAAGGCTAAAATCATAGAGATCACATCTCAACCGCACTCTCACACATTCCCACCGCTACCATCCCCATCACTCTCCATCCCTCCACCCTCTAAGACACCCCACGTAACCCACCCACCACCCCAAACAGGATCAGTATTAGCTGATCCCACTCCCGAAGACATAGACATGATGCTTAAGGCATATCAGGCCAGAATCCAAGACGGGCCAAACGTCACGGATCATGACAAGTGCTATCCTAGAGCTGACCTAGAGATAGAAAGAACCAAACTGTGCGCGAAAATGGTCGCACTGGCTCAGACTATGTTTGAAGCCAGTCACCTTTTCAATTACTCGGGCTCAGCCAAAACGCAATTACACTTGGATGGATTCCTAGAGAAATTAGAGAGAATAATTGCAAGATCTGCCAAGGACGAAAAAAATCAAGAGAGAGAGAAATCAAGCAAAAACATGAACCATTACCCATCGGAAGTTTATGCGGCCAATTCCACTAAACAAGACAACTTCCCCTCCTTAGAAGGAATAGAGAGGCTAATTGCACAGTCAGAAAAGGAACCTACCCCTCAAAGAAAGGAAGGGGCAAGAGAACGGATAAGCCAGCCTCTTCAGGAAGCCCATGTGCCTCCTCAAGAAGCTTATCTTCCCCCCCAAAAGGCAGATGAGCCTCCCTCGGAAGCTCACGTACCTCCACAGTCTGCCTACATTCCTTCTCAGGGAGTGTATGAGCCTGCTCGGAAGAGTAATAGAATAAGCAATCCTCCCCAAGAAGCTTGTGCTCCAGCCATTTATGAGAGCAAGGAGAGAGCCAACGGAAGAATAAGCCCTTCTTCCCAGGTTGCTTATGCGCCTAATTCTACTGAGCCAGACACTTCTTCTTCTATGAATCGGTTTGCACCAGACTTCCTACGAGAGATTCAAGAAGACAAGTGGGATAACGAAAGTGAAGTCGCCCCTCCCTTTGAACTTGTGGATGATGCACACGACCAATTCCCACAAGACATCCCATCCATTTACGGGGAACAGGAGAGTACTCAGTCTCATGAGAGATTGGACTTTGAGTCTAATTCCATACAGGAGCTACCCCACTTCACAGGTCCATGGGAAGCAAAGTCCACATGTATGAGAGCACCCACAGTCATGGTAAGGAACGACGACTCAGTCTTACCTAGGAACACAGAGGTAGTGAAGAACACTAACGTGCAGTGTAATCTCAAGTTAGAAGAGCTACTCAAGGTTAGACCTGAATTATGGAAACATGTAGCCAAACAAGTACCAAAGATAGCAAAATCTCGTTCCCAGGTAGGATCCCATCGGACAGTGCCAGAAATTCCCTTGGATAAGATAGGAGATATGTGTGAAGGTGAAGAAGGGAACACCTATCTTCCCATCACCTACCAGGAATACACCACCAAGGCAATTTTGGACTCAGGTGCAGGAGTTGCAATTGCCACCACCTCCTTATGGAAACGTTGGGGCAAGCCAGCGCTCAGACCAACGAGGATGAAATTGCAGATGGCCGATGGTCATATTGAGAAACCCTTAGGATTGCTAGAAGGAATAACTCTCACCACTTGTGGTGTTGAGTTTGAGCATAGTTTTGCTATATGTGACTTTAGCAAAAATCATGCCTATGAGATGATTTTGGGAAGACCATTCATGCGACAGTTGCAAGTGGTACAGGATTGGGGAACCAATTCTTTGTATCTTCAACACTTGGGTGTTACAACAAAAGTCAATCTCAAGGATTTTTCTCATAGAGATGTCCCTCCTATCCAATGGAATCCCATCCATAGAGCTAAAGATGATACAGAATCGGTGCATTCCATAGGGTCTGGATCCTCATGGATGCATGAAGACACCCACTTATGGATGTGTAAAGTAGCAGTAGAAGAAGAGAAGAGAGAGAAAGCCAGAGAGGTAGGTGCGAAAGAGACCCATAGATCAATCCAAGACCCAGCCTATGCGCCTGTAGTTTTTCCAGACGAAGAATTTGAACCTCACGGTTGGGCAGAAATCTTAGCAACAATGGACGTAGCCATCAACGAAGAACAATGAACACCTCACTGTGATGAGGATGGCTATGATATTTCAGTCTTCTCCATAGAGCCAATCATGGGAGAGGCAGTTCTAGAAGAATGCGAACCTAGCCCTGATGCATTTGAGGATGCAAGTGACTCCGATCTAGAGTCAATCATTATGGACCCACCATTTGCATCAGATGAAGAATATTTCCATGAAGTAGAATTTCAACCCCAGAGGCATGGAGAGGTTACAAATGATGTAAGATTAGCAACACATATGACCCCGAAGCAAGAAGGAAAGAAACGAAAGAAGAAAGAAGTCTCACCAGAGGAGGAAGAATCTTTGTTTGAGGTCCCAGAAAATTTTAAGAAGTATGAGATAGATGACAGGAGAGTCATGATAAGAATGCCTAAACGAGAAGCACAATCAGGAGAGGCCTATGATAACAAAGAAACCACCAAGAAAATAGTAGTGGCCATAGAAGAAGGAGAGGAGAGATGCACATATATAGGCCATGACCTGACAGAAGAAGAAGAGCATGAATTGATTGCCTTGCTAAGAGAATACAGAGATGTATTCGCTTGGAGTTACAAGGATTTGAAAGGGGTTGACCCGGACATATGCTCACACACTATTCCCATGATCTCAGATGCTAAACCCTCTAAGCAAAAGCCTTATACATATAATGATAATTACGCCGCTAAGATCAAAGAAGAGATAGATAGACTGGTTGAAGCTGGATTTATCTATGAAATTGAGCACACTGAATGGGTATCCCCCATCGTAGTGGTGCCCAAGAAGAATGGCAAACTGCGTGTGTGCATTAACTTGAAAAAGGTTAATGCCGCCACAATTCGGGATAACTATCCGCTTCCCATCACAGAACATCTCTTAGAAAGAGTGGCAGGCAAGGAAGTGTACAGCTTCCTTGATGGATTTTCTGGCTACAATCAAGTAGCCATAGCTCCAGAGGATCAGCATAAGACAGCCTTTGCCACAGAATGGGGCATTTTTGCTTTTAGAGTAATGCCATTTGGGCTTACCAATGCACCAGCTACCTTCCAGAGGCTGATGTGCCATGTGTTTAAGGAGTTCCTGAGGAAGAGTTTAGAAGTCTATGTTGATGATCTTTGTGCTCATTCCAACATTAGACAAACCCATATTCCTGAACTCAAACAAATCTTTGACAAATGTAGAGAATATCAAGTCTGCCTGAACCCAGAAAAGTGCGTTTTTATGGTCAGGCAAGGCAAGATTCTAGGACACATAGTGTCAAAGAATGGCATATCTATCGACGAAGAAAAAGTGAGAGCCATAGCAGAGCTACCTAGGCCAAAGAATGTCAAGGAAGTACAAGCTTTCATGGGGCATTGTGGTTATTATCGACGATTTATACACATGTATGCTGTCATTGCAAAGCCCATGTACGGACTTCTGACAAACTTTGAGTGGATGGATGAATGTGAGAATTCCTTCCAAGAGCTTAAACGAAGATTATGTTCAGCACCAATCTTGACCACACCAGATTGGAATAAGCCATTCCATGTTCATGTGGATGCATCCAATTATGCTATTGGATGTGTGCTTGCACAACCTACTGGTGAAGGTAATATGGATCTTCCAATTGCCTATGCCAGTAGACAATTGAATGCGGCTGAACGGAATTACACCACTACAGAGCGCGAAGGATTAGGCATGGTATATGCAGTCAAGAAATTTAGACACTATTTGCTTGCAAATAAGTTTAAATTTTTTACTGATCATCAGGCATTGTTATATCTTGTAAACAAGCCATGCAATACAGGAAGATTAGTAAGATGGTTTCTCTTGCTAATGGAATATGATTTTGAGGTTGTGGTAAGAAAGGGTAGGACTCACTTGAGAGCAGATCACCTCTCTAGGCTCACATCAGGAGAAGCCCCACAAGGAGTGTCAGATGACCTTCCTGATGCTTACTTGTTTAATTTGGAAGTTGTACCGTAGTGGGCTAAGCCATTGGTACCAGTATTGACATACGGGCCTAACCATCCTGTGGTAAACACACGGAATAGAGAGGTTGTAAAAGCCCAGAAGTACCACATCATGGCAGGAAGCATGTACAAGCACACAGATCAAGGGATCTTGGCTTGTTGCGTAGAAGAGGATGAGTACGCTAAATGGTTGCAATTAGCACATGTAGGTGCATTAGAGCAACACCATTCAAAGCTACGAACTTTACAAACTCTAAAGAGGTTAGGAGTGCATTGGCCAACTATGGAAGCTGATGTCCAAAAGTTGTGCAAGGAATGCCCAATCTGTTGCACTAAACCACCAGTGGAACACGCCACTCTTTATCAAGTATCCATTGTGCCAGATTGGAGTGAACCACTAGTATCATTCCTGAGGACAAACACATTCCCTCCAGACATGACTCTGGCAAGAAAAAGGAGTTTAGAACAAGAAGCCTTGGATTACTCACTCATTGGTGATAATCTATATAAGCGTGGTAAAGATGGTTACCTGAGACTATGTGTCCACGAAAGTGAATATCTGAAGATCTTGGAAACTGCTCACCAAGGTGTAGCAGGAGGACACTTTGGACCAGATCGGGTAATCAAGGCAATACTATTTGCGGGCTTCTGGTGGCCTACACTTCACATGGATGCACATACCTATGTGAAACGGTGTGATGTCTGTCAAAGGACTCAGTATCCCATACGCAGAGATGAGATGCCACTGAAACCTATGATGGATGGACGTGCATTCTCTAAGTGGGGAATAGACTTCGTAGGTCCTATTAATCCCCCAGCTAAAGGTTCTCATGCGGAATACATCATTGTTGCAACAGATTATCTCACCAAGTGGGTAGAGGTAAAGGCTACAACCAAGAACGATGCTCAAACAACTGCCAAATTCTTGTTTGAGAATGTATTCACGAGATATGGACTACCTATAGAGCTTGTAAGCGATAGAGGCACTCATTTCTTGAATGAAGTAATTGAAAATCTACTCCAAGAATTCTTGGTAATACACAAGAAGTCTGCCCCTTATCACCCTCAAGCTAATGGACAAGCTGAGAGCACTAATAAGATTTTATGCAATGTACTGACGAAATTAGTGAACACTAAACGCTCTGATTGGGACAAACAGCTACACCATGCTGTTTGGGCATACCGAGTGGCCTACAAAACGGTACTCCAAGCCACTCCCTTTCAGATGGTATTTGGCCAAAATGCTGTGCTACCCTTGGATTTCCTGATCCCTACATTGAGAGTAGCACAAGAGCACGAATGGACAGGTCATGAGCTCTCCTCTAGGATCTTTGACCTTGAACGATTAGGAGAAACAAGACTGAGAGCCGTTGCAGGGATATATGCAGCCAAGAAGAGACAGAAGGCATACTTTGATGCCCACGTGAAGGATAAAGGCTTGAAAGCAGGAGATCTAGTCTTAGTCTATACACTAAAACAACACGCGAGGAAGCTAGAAAAGAGAGGCTACGGACCTATGATCATCAATAGGATCTCCACGAGCGGAGCAATACAATTGGCCACATTAGAAGGTGATGTTCTCCCAAATTATATTAGCGGTTGCAGAGTCAAGTTATATCAAGAACCCCTCACAGAGGAAATGCTCAGTCGACTCAACACTGCTAAGAAACGCAAAGAGGAAGAAAAGCGAGTTCGAGAAGAAGCTCAAGCTGAAGCTTTAGAACGCATCAGAAGGATGCAATTACGAAGGCAAGGCAGAGATCAGCCTGGAGCGAATGACTATGCAGACCAAGGATTTCCCATAGCCATGTGTGAAGTTGCAGGAACAAGCTCGCATAGGATAATTGATAGACGTCCTTTCGTAACCTTAGATATAGGACAAGGAAAGAGTGCAAGGACCGTAAGAGCCTTGATTGACTCAGGTGCAGCCACTAGTGCTGTTAAATTGTCTTACTGCCAAGAATTACAATTGACTGTCAATCCTGTGGAAGCATATCTTATAGGATTGGGAGGAGTGGAAACCCCTTGCATGGGCGAGGCGGAACTTCCCCTTTACATTCATGATGAGGCAATGACAGTTAAAGTACTGGTGTGTCAAGATGAGGATCTCACTGAACCTCTTGTCTTGGGTCAAGACTGGATCTATGACCAAGCAGTCAACTTAAACCTAAGAAGTGGACTTCTTCAGGTATGGGTCAATCATGGTCGAATTACAGTAGAGTTGGATAATGGAGCACTCATGAAACTAGAAAAGGCACAGACTCCTGGTCCTTCCAGGGGTACACATGAAGATGACCATGCTGTTCTTGTTCAAAACCCTGTGTTGCAGAGGAATGCTAATTGCAAAAAAGGAGTCAAGGATGCAACGGAACTCCCTTCTTTTCCAAAGGCCAGAAGGAGACAACAACCAAAGGCGGATCACAGGCACAAGAAGCAGAGTACTACCTATGTCCGAGATCAAAAGTATCTGCGCAGCAGAATGTCCCAGAAATTAAACCAGGTGTGGGTGCGGAAAGGCGAACAACAGGTTGCACCACCGTCAACTACACGGGCAAAGCCTCTTATTAGTAACCAACAACACGACGCTAATAAGAAGTCTTTTAGGAACTCTTCTGCTAAAATAAAATCTATTTGGGTGCCCAAGAAGTCGATGAAGGCTAGCCCACAATCAAGACAAATTTGGGTGCCTAAGGCTTGCTTAAGGGCACAAGTAGTTACACCAAGGCCACAACCTATGCAGCATAACCCATCTACGAGTACAACCAATATTCCCTTGTACTCAACACTTAGGAACACACCAAGACACATGAGCATGCATGTAATCACTTATAAGTGGGTCCCTAAAAGGCCCCATTCCCAAACAGCGACACCGACAAAGCTCTCTAGAGTCTCTACGAAACCGAAAGAAAAGCCCATCCACTGCATTTGGCAGTCTAAGACCTGCAATAAACCCCCCGACCCCAATTTGTAAATTCTCCCCACTTACTCACGGCATTAGTCTCCTAGGAATACACAAACATTAACTACACTCACTGTCTTCGTGCACTTACTAACCACTAACTCACCATCTACCTCATGTTAATGTTGTAACGGGGACAACAACGGATTTATTCCGTCCATTACGATGTTAACACATGATTCTATATTCTCACAAAATCAGAAGGCAAGAAGAAAAATGGCAGAAGCGACAGGTTCCGGCTCACAAGTAGGGATACTTACTGCAGGAATTGATGTGGATAGCCTACCTGTGGACGTGCCCCCAACTGAACGACCAGTGGAGATGCAACACCTTCAGCAAATCCCGGTGCCAGACCCACCTACAGGGATCACGGAAAGAGTCCATGCCAATTCTCATTGGTTCAATGGCATGCCCGGTCCATTAGGAGAGGCCAAGTATATCTGGGAGTCTAAATGCGAGTATGACAGATCATGGGTGAGATTCCAATTTTTCTCCAAAGAGTTCGAGACTTTACAGAACACCGAAGATCTCCAGACCATATGGCAACGAGCAGGGTTGGCGGAATATTTTGAAGCCCCACTACCTAAACCCGATCTCCTCCGATGTTACTATTTGGTCTCCACATTACAAGCTAATGAAGATAAGGACCAACCCGGATCATTTGTTCTCCCCTCATTGCTGGGCAACAACGAGTTGAAGAGGTTTGAACTTACTGTGGAGTTGGTAAGCGACGCTTTAAATATGCATGGCACGCATGTGCCCTCAGAAAAGGATGCTCTCGTTCCCACCAACATGAAGGACAGGAAACTAGTGAAGCTAAAAGACATGGCAGCACTCACCCCAAATGTGTCCATCCCTCTCCGCATGTGCATGCAACATTTCGCCTTCCCCGGCCAAGACCGATTCACGCAACCACACAAGAAGATCTGGTTTGCTCTCTACTTGGCGGAAGCAGGTGCGTTACCTATTAAGCTACCAGTGTGGATTATAGATCAGTTGTATGAAGCAAACAAACGGGCTTCTAGGAAATTAGTGGTGAATGGATGCTGTGCGCTCACACGCATTATTTACCGATGCCTAGCATATGATGTCCCCATTGAACGTGCCTTAACTTGGGCACAATTACAAATGTTTAAAAGGCTCAAGACGTCCACACATCAGTCCAAGCGCATGAGGGGCGCGATCCCTTGTGTCCAGACAAGGGAAGTCCTGACTACTCCTGAGGCATCACCACTAAGAGAGGGCACTGTACCTCCCTTTACCATTAGGATACCCAGGTCGGAATCTGACACTACGACACAACCTACCCCATCGGTTCCTCCTGTTACACCTGAATTCGAATTTGCTGCCACTGGAGAGGCTGAAGGACTGGACCCCCAGGATTTCGAAGCATTCCTACAAAGCACACAATTCTCTGATGTGGAGTTTTATTCAGAGGCAGAGGAGCAGGGCACATCCTCACGAAGAAGAAGAAAGTCTACAGACGGTAGACATGTCCATTGGAGTGACGCTCAGCAAAGTCAACAACACGGACACCCGGAAGAAGAAGAAGTGTATGAAGAAGAGACCACTGAAGCCCCAGCATATACAGCAGAACTCCGAAGGCTGTATCAGATTATGGAAAGAGTGCGATCGCAGCAGTTACTCACTGAACAGAGCAGCAGAGTACTTATGACTCAGTTGTTGGAAGAAGCGGGAGTTGACTCAGAGTACAGGGAAGGTCTCTTATTGATGGCAGAAACATATGGAGTTGTAGAAGCTGTGCGCACTGCCATTCAGAGGCCTTCCGTTCAATATGACCCACGAAGGTTCCAGACACGACCTCGCTCAGGTAAAAATATCCAAATTCCCGTTACAGTTGCCGAAGAGCCCACGACTACACCAACCTCCCAAACAGCTAGTCAACAGCACCCCGCCACCCATGAGGAGTCCACCGAACCACTACCACCTACTCCCCCACCATCACCTCCTAGAAGAGAAACAGTGGAAACCACATCGACTACTCAACCCACCGACCCCACCTTCATCTTCCGTACTCCCATCTCCAGTGCCACCCTATTCTCTACCACTGATAATCCAATCTTCGAAGCAAACCCCAACACTACACAATCCGCTGAACCTCTCCTAGAGCCTGCCCTAGGGCAACCATCCCCAACGCCCTCAGCCACGGGTCATCCTGACCCTAGATCCACATTCATGGGCTTCCCTGCTACCACGCAACCCTTTCAGCCCTCCTCAAATTTACGACCTCAACCCCCGACATCCCTCTCTCCATTCCTACAATCCCTCCATGACCTCTTTGCTAGGGCTTTTCAACCAGGCCCGCAACCATTCCCTGTCTTTTCAGCTCCCCACCCCACTTCACATCTATTCACCACTTCCACACACACACCACCGACCATACCAATGTATATGGCAGGTCCCACACTAACACCCACTCCTGAAGGTATGGACATTTCACCACCCACGGCACCTCCACCCACGGTTTCACCTCCTCCCATTCCCCCTCCACCAATTTCACCCACACACACAACTTTCGTAGACACATCATTCACTGTCTCCCTTCCCCAATTCCCTTCCCATGCATCTTCCACGGTAAACACCCCCCACTCATCTATAGGTAATGCATTGGACACCATGATGGCTTGTATATCAAATTTAAGAACAGATTACATTCAGCTCCAGCAACAAAACGAACGCCTGCACGAGCACTCAGAGACCCTACAGCACCGCTTCGCGGCACTAGAAGAGGAGAACGCTCGCCTCCACACACAGTTCCAAACCCTCCAAGAAGCCCATAATAGATTGGAGGTACAGCTACAGAACGTAGATCAGGAAGCAGTGCAGGTGGTAGAAGGTCACCTACGGACACAGCTGGAACGCAACTCAAAACTTCAGCGAAATATGGCGCTACTTAAACGCCATCTTGCGGCTGCTCAGGAAGAGAACAGACGTCTGCAAATACAAAATCAAGAGAACCTGGAGGCAGCTATTGAGAGCACACCGGGGGCACCCATCAGCCCATCCAAGTTTCAAGCAGTGACCCCCGATAATATCAAGATTATATTGGAAGATTATGCCATGCTGCTCGAAGCACATGATAAGCTATCGGAGGAGCTAGGACAACTGAAGCAGGAACACCAACAAGGACCAACAGCTGCCCCTCCAACCACCCCCTCTGCGGCTTCGCTTCTCAACGCAGAGGCCATAAAAGATCTCCAGGAACAGGTAACTGAATTGCAAACACGCCTACTACAATATGAGAGACCATCTTCCCCTCCGGAGGCTCCCACGGACGAAGAAGTTGTGCAAATTCCTGTGGAACAAACGTTTGATGAAGAATATGATCCGCAACCATTCCCAGGAGGCCAACAAACAGAAGAAGCGCAGGACACGTTCGAGGCACCACGGCCGCCATGGTTACGACAAGTGGAGGAAATAGGGACTTCGCATGAAGAGCGCACCGTAGTGCAAAATCAGGCCATGAGGGTCATAGAGGAGACTGTGTTACAATCAGCTTACTTCAAGAACTTGTCATCGAGACGCCTGATTCTCTCATCGGAACTCCAATACAGGCCGTATTATATTATCTTGGCTGATTATAATGCAGAAATACAAAGAGTCACGGGTCAGATTCCTACTTTTGCGACCCAATTTCAACCCGAAGACCTTCCTCCAGAGGTGCAAAAAGGCAAGATTCGTCAACCAACATGGCGGCAGAAACTTTTAGAGACCTATCCAGAAATGCTACGCACATGGAACAACGCACCGTTGCACCTCCTGTACAACCCATGCTACGGTCCAGTCCCCCGCCGCAGGTCGTGGAAGGCATTTAATATCAAGGTACAGAACAATGCGCAATGCAAGGAATGGCTGAACTACCCGTACATCGCGCCACCACAAGGACCACCATCGGTAGCATACATGATGGGAACCATTCGCCACTGGATGCCGCGCTTGAAGCCCATGCCAGATGTAGCAGCGCAAATGATGCTTAAAATCTTAGATATGATGCAAGTAGTGCTGAAGACCTTTAGAAATGCAGCCGCACCACAGGTACGTCTTCCGGGGTTTAGCAATGGAAATTACGACTTGGTGTATGACATGAGCACCACCCCCAGTATCCGTGTGGCTTACGCTTGGCATGCGTGCATCAAATACCTCCCCGCCTGCTACAAACAGACCTTCGAAGAAATGTTCAGATCAGGTTTCTGGGAGTATCACTCGGAGATTTTCGCACCAAAGCCGACACATCTGCTTCAACTGTTTGCTTGTGAACAAGCAATGTATTCAGAGTTCTACACCACCCCGCAACCAGAGACCCCCGGTGCAATAAATTGGGAGGCATTGGAAGCCGATCTAGCAAGAGGATTAAGGATAGGAGAACATGAACTGGCCACCAATGTCATCCAATATTACATCGACCACCCGCGAGAACAAAGGTCTGTCAGGGGCGACGGACGCTAGGAAGGGGGGAGTGTTGGCACACAAAGCAACAGAGGAATCATGCACAATACGACAACAAGGCCAGATCATTTTTCCCCATGGGTTATGTACAACTCAAGTGATTTTAATCACTACACAAACATTGTAAATCCCGTTTTTGGTAGAATAGACTCCATTTTGTGCAAGCCGAGGAGTCCTCGAGCTTGAGGAGTATTAGAAGTACCATCGTACCAAATTTCATAATTTTTAGACTTCGTTTGAGCCCTCAAATAAGCCCTGGAACCTAATTTTTAACTAGGCCGGACACTAGGTCTGGACAGGGCCAAAGCTAGTCAAAAACTATAAAAAGAGCTAGAGAGCTCATTTTTGGGGTTAGATTGTAATTGAAACAAACTTGTAAGAGCTTTTGAAAGTAATCTAAAGAACTCCATTGATTCTCTCTCTTTGTCTTGCCGTGTGTGTGCGTGTGTGTGTATGTGTGTGCATGCTTGTGTGCTTCTCACTCACGCACTTGTGCCGCCACTTGCTCGAGGTCTTCATACCATCCTCACGTCTTCCCGGATTGACATTAAAGGAGGTGCTACTCATCACTGAGCTACAGGGGTACAGTGAGTTACTCCAAGGGGGGCCTGTAATTGTTCATGTGTGTCTTTCAATCCATTGTGGTAAAAGAGCTATATTAACTAGTGAACTTTTGCAGGAACATTGTGTGCACTCAAGGCATTCCAAAGCAAGCTAGCAAGGGTGAGTACCAAGCTTGGGAGAAGGCTTCCTGGGCTAGGGTAGCAGTCTGAGCAACCAAGAGGATTGAGGTTGGAAGTTCTCTCAACCCTCCTTTGTCAATTCCTAGCTTAGGCTAAGTACGACTTAGGTGTGGTAATTAATTAGGGCAATGTCAGGCACGAATCAAGTCCAAGAGAACTAATCAACCAAGTGCAAGCATTAAGTAGGTCTTAAGTGCGAAAACCCCAAGGGACAAAAGTAGAATTGAATCGGTCATTTATCAAGTGCAAAATTCACTTAAGTACTCCTGACGACGTGATATCAGACAAGATCCTAAACATAATATTCAACTAAAAAGAACAAAGAGATTGGTGCAAATTAACCTGCAACGAGAGTGTACTTGGGACCAAGGGGGTAGATAAACCAGGCATATGAACCTTAGGTCAGCAGACACTTAGGTCGAGACAGACAAAGCCTCAGATCTTCTGAAGCTAGTGTCAATCACACTGCTAGGTCTTGGGCTCAGCAGTTGAGTGATTACCCCTACATTCCCCGATTAGAAACAAGTGATTTTGAGATGTCCTATAACATGGAGAGACCAGTAGGTAGTTCAGGGGTGGCGTACCTAGAAAAGCCAGAAGGACCTTACAAGACTCAATTGCAATACATCAGGACTAATCGTCTAGGTGCTCGCATCTACGAAGATGGTCTGAGAAGATCTGTGGTCCAGATTAAGAACCCCGATCAACCCCATGGACTAGAACACCCAGTAGTCAAGTTCGAGAATGGAGCATACCTAGATAAAGAAGGGACTATTTATGTAGTCTCCACTCTTCCAGATAGAACAGACGAGTTTGAGAATGTGATCGCAGAAACCGACATGGGTGATATAGAGCAAGGGAATTTGGAGAGAGAGCCTAGGACTCCTCGTGGTAAATTAGTCTTAACCAGGATCATGAATCCAGAGTGGATTCCCCAGGATAATAAAAGCATAGACTTGCTTTTAAACCGAGAAACCGATGAGGCCTTTTGGAGATATAAGCCTGGCTAGCCTCATGAAGTAGGTGCTCTCACAATCTATGAGTTTAAAGACCCTGATAGCCCAGGCAAAGTAACCTACCTAGACAATACGTCAGAGAGGATCTTTGTGGTCACTGAGCATGGTAGACATGCCTACACTTGGAAGGGTGAGTTTGTTTTTCCCCAACCTCGGTCCAATGTATCCTATAGCCACCAAGGAGCTGGGACCTCCCAGGTTCATGGAGCTCAAAGAGATAGAAGTAGAGACAGACCTAAAGTAAGCTTTGCCAACTCCCTAGGAAGAGAAAGGATGAGAACAGGGATAGATAGAGAAGAAACTGAGAGACCTAGAGCCCAAAGGAACCAGAGAAATGCCGATGATTTCCCTTTACCAAGGCCGAGAGAACACACTAGGACCCTAAGGCCAACTCAGCTGGTGAAGTCCATGAAGAATTGTTTTGATGGCACTGGAGACCCTTACGACCATGTGGCAGAATTTAGGCAAGTCTTGAAAGCTGAACAGGTAGAGGACCTATTCACACAATATAATGCTTTTGGTCTAACCCTTAGGAACACTGCCCTTACGTGGTTTCAACCACTGAATGAGAGGCAGTTTAGAAACATAGACCAACTCCTAGAGGCATTTATCATTGAGTTTTCTAAGAGTGGCATAAGGCACAACACTTCCTCACTAATTCATAGCTTCAAGCAAACACCTCAAGAGACGGTCAGATTAGCAGGAAGACAGTTTAGGCAATACCTAGAGAGGTGCCCAATGCCTGAGTTACCCACACCAGCCAAGCAAGTGGCTTTGTTCTTAGATTGATTGTTGAGCACCAAGCTGAGGTCATATGTGTATTTGAAGGATCCCAGAACTATAGAAGAATGTGTGCGCATGTGCATAGACATTGAGGATAATCTAGGCGAGGAGTTGGAGCTATCAAAAATCTACAAGGATTCGGATAGCTCTAGTAGCCTTATGTCAGGTCAATCCACATCCATTGAAGAACTTGCAAAGAAGGTAGCTAAAAAACTAGGTGTCTCTAGCAAACAAATTCCAAGATTTGCCCCAGTTAAGCGGTGCTATACTTGGGGAGGTGACCATATGGCAAGTGTATGTCCCATTATGGCTCAACCCCAAGTGAATACTAGTAGCCAGTACTACACAATAGAGTGAAGGTACACCAACCACACCGCACAAGACTGCCCTTATAACAAACAAACTGTCAGGCAAAATTACCCTCAGCCATATCCACAACATGGTAGATACCAGAATCAGTACCCACCACAGCAATACGGCAGACCACAACAACCTTATCAGCCACCTTATCAAGGGCAACAGAGACCTCAACCAGTCCTTGTCCAGAACCCCCTGCTCCAACCAATGTAATCCCAGTAAAATATGCATCTGCTAAAGAAAATTTGAATAGAGCCATAGTCCCAGTCACATTGTTGCTATCAGACAGTGATCCAAGTGACAATAGTTTTGACTCCACACATATTGACAGCCCACAGGCTTACTACATGCAGTCACCCGAGCATAACGAGCCATACTATTATGAGGACCCAAGTGAAAATAGTGGGGAGCCTGAGTATGCTAATGTCATGTACACAAACCCCAACTCCAGACCTCAACCTAGGCAAGTGCGACCCCCATTTCCTAGAGGACCATGCTTCAGATGGCAGGGAGATCACCTTATATGTGATTGTCCACTGCCTGCCCCTACACAACCCCAACCAATGACGATTCAGGGCTTCTGTCAAGATTGTGGAAAGGAGCATCTCTTACGAGATTGCCCAAAGAACCCCAATAACCTACCAAAAATCACTCCTATCAACGTCATTGGACTAGTAGTAGACTCTATAGGAAGTGTGACTTCCACTGCCCCAGTGCATGTGGTCACTAGAGCTCAAGCTTTGCAGCAAACTCAAGGAGTAGGGCTGGGAAAGAGTTCTGAGGTTAGTGAGACGGATAGCATAACCAAGAAAAGGACAAGAGTTTGGAGAGATAGCCGGGAGAGAATGAAAAGACAATGGTCACAAAAAATGAGCGAACTTGAAGAAAGCTTGAGAGAAACCAAAGCAAAGATAAGTGAACTTGCATCGCAAAACCACTCTCACACCACCCCTCCACCACTGTTTCCTTCTCCCGCCGATCCATCTTCTTCCGTTTCCCAACCGTTTAATACACCATCCTTAACCCACCCACCACCCGGAGTAGGGTCAGTCGTAGCCGATCCCACTCCTGAAGATCTAGACATGATGCTTAAAGCATATCAGGCCAGAATGCAAGAAGGGCCAAATGTGACATATCATGATAAATGTTACCCTAGAGCCGATCTAGAGATAGAGCAAACCAAGCTTTGCACTAAAATGGTAGAATTGGCACAAGCCATGTTTGAAGCCAGTCGCTGCTTGTTCAATGGCTCTAACTCCATTAGAACACCATTGCACTTTGATGGTCTATTGGATAGATTGGAGAGGTTACTGGCAAAGTCTGGAAAAGGAGCCACCTACCACGCTGAGGAGAGGGCAAGTGATAGAATAAGCATTCCTCCCCAGGAAGCTTATGTGCCTAACTCCACTGAACCCGACACCTCTTCTTCTATGAATAGGTACTCACCAGAGTTCCTGAGAGAGATTCAAGAAGAGAAGTGGGCAAAGGAAAGTGAAGTCCCTCCTCCCATTGAACTTGTGGATGATGCACATGATCAATTCCCACAGGACATCCCGTCTATTTATGAAGAGCAAGAGAGTGCCCAATCTCATGAGAGATTAGATCTTGAGTCTAATTCCTTGCAAGAGCTACCACATTTCACAGGCCCATGGGAAACTAAGTCTATTTGCCTGAGAGCACCCACGGTCATGATAAGAAACGAAGATTCGATCATACCTAGGAATACTGAGGTAGTAAAGAACACTAAAGTGCAGTGCAACCTCACTTTAGAAGAGCTACTCAAAGTTAAGCCAGAAGTGTGGAAACACGTAACCAAACAAGTGCCAGAAATAGCAAAATCGCGTTCCCAAGTAGGATCACATAGAACAGTGCCAGAAATACCATCGGATAAGATAGGAGATATGAGGGAAGGAGAAGAAGGAAATACCTATCTCCCAGTTACCCATTAGGAATACACAACCAAAGTAATTTTGGACTCAGGTGCAGGAGTTGCAATTGCTACCACTTCCCTATGGAAGCGTTGGGGCAAGCCAGCACTCAGGCCGACGAGAATGAAATTGCAAATGGCCGATGGTCATATTGAGAGACCTTTGGGATTGCTAGAAGGAATAACTCTCACTACATGTTGTTTTGTTTGAGCATACATTTGCTATATGTGACTTTAGCAAAAACCAGGCCTATGAGATGATTTTGGACCTACACCCCACACTATTACACCTTTGGTCAAACCCAGAAATGTCTGGAAATGGGTACCCAAAAGGTCCCAAATCCAGCACAATCTAGCTCATAAACCTTTACCTGGCATCAACTCTAAGAACTACGAATCCTCAATCAAAGTGTGGAGACTTAAAACCTGTATTAAACCCCCTGACCAATTTTGTAAATCCATCCACTCTGATGTAGGTGCATTCTGAGTACATTGCATATCCAAAGCATGCATCTAGGCTGACACTAACCACTAATCACCACTCACATCTCTCATAAACACTTCATCTCTAACCACTAACCACCTGGAATGTCATGTTAGTATTGTGAAGGGAACACCATTACATCTTGTTTCCTATGCAACACTGACGTGCCCTTCTTCTTCTAGCAGATAAGCATTAGAAGTATCATGGCAGCAACAGCAGGAACAAGCTCCCAGGCAAGCACTAGTACTCAAAGCAACTGGAATACCATGCCCGTGGAGGATCCTCTGACAGCGAGGCTTGCAGAGCTTTTAAATGTGAGAAGAATTCCTATCTCGGATCCACCAAGTGGCCTAACAGAAAGAGTAAAGGGGCATTCTCATTGGTTCAATGAGATGCCAGGAGATTTGGGAGATGCTGATCATATTTGGGAATCCAAGTTGGAATGCGGAGGAGTTTGGTGGACCTTTCAGTTCTTCTCATGAGAATTTGAAGCATTACAAAATGTAGCCCCTCTTCAAGATATCTGGCAAAAAGCGGGATTGCAAGATTATTTTAGTGCAGCTTTGCCTAAACCTGATTTCCTTAGGTGCTATTACTTGATTGCAACTCTGAAGGCTACAGGAGATAAAGATCATTCAGGCACATTCATGGTACCCTCTCTATCAAACCAAGAGGAAATGAAGAAGTTTGAGTTGAATATTACTTTAATCAGGGAGGCCCTTCAGATGTATGGCACCCATGTAGCCTCCGATCGAGATCCCTTGATACCGGAGTCTATGAAGAACAATAAACTCAAGAAGTTGAAAGAAATGTGTGCTCTCACCCCCAACATCGCCATACCACTGCGGATGTGCCTTCAACACTTTGCATTTCCGGCACAAGACCGGTTCACCCAGCCTCATAAGAAGATTTGGTATGGGTTATACCTAGCAGAGACCGGGAGCTTACCTATTAAAATGCCAGTGTGGATACTTGACCAGTTATATGAAGCAGGCAAGCAAGGAATGCGGAAGCCCACTTTGAATGGCTGTTGTGCCATTACAAGAATTATCTACAGATGCCTTGCCTATGATGTGCCGATCGCACTGGCCCTCAAGTACTCATAGTTGAAATTCTTCTAGGGGTGGAAATCAGGGGTTCAACCCACTAAAAGAATGTGTGGATCACTTTCACAGGTACTAATTCCTCGCGAGGTCACCACAGAAGCCTCCTCTAGAGAAGAAGAACAAGTAGCCCCTTTTACGATTCATCTCCAAGGACCACAATCAGGGGGCATGATACAACCCACTCCATCAGCCCCTCCACTACACACGGACGCTGAGTTTGCCTCCATGGCTACTTTGGCAGAGGATCCATCTTTTGACTTTGAAAGCTTCCTTCAGACAGCCCAATTATCTAAGAGTGAGTTTTTCTCGGAGACCGACAGCCTTGAATCTTCATCCCAGAGAGCATGACCACATGGTGAAGCACGAAGAGTACATTGGGAGGATGAGGCACAACACACTCAGGCGGGAGGCACACATGAACAAGTGGAGATGCAGAGGAATGAATCGGAGGAGAGTGAGGAGGAAGCCCTTGCTTACACCACACAACTCAAACGGCTCTACAAAACGATCAAGCAGGTACAAAAGAGACATAAGCTATCAGAGGAGGCAAATAGAGCGATGGTGAATCAAATGCTTCAAGTAGAGAACGCGGACTCCCATTTTGTGGAATCATTGAACCTTTTGGCGGAGACATATGGGATTATAGAAGCTATGCGGATCATGTTACATCGCAACCCTCCTCAAGCCATGATTATTTGGATCAGGTCTTTCTTGGGGCTCATGATCAGTCCCAAGAATAGTCTCCAAAAGCTCATACAAATCAAGAATAGTCCACAGGGTGTAGTTCATACCATCAAGTTTACCTTCTATGAAGGCTGGTGGCCGTATCCGCAATGTTGGGATGACCGACATCATTGATGCTCTTGCTTGTGCACTACCTACTCCTGTTGATGAACCACCTTGACTCCCAATCGTAGATGATGATGCACCGCTTGACATCTTCTCTCTTTTGTTGTTCAAACCTCTGCAACCTCTGCGTTTCTACTTCTGCACCACTCAAAGCCTCCTGTGCTCTGATACCATGTAAGAAAACAATAGCACAACGGAATATACCTGTAGACAGAGTTGAGAGAAAACCGTAGACAAAGATAGATGTAGACTGAGAGGTAGAGAGCTCAAATTCTCAGATTGCAAAGCATAATGTAGTTATGGCTAGGCTCACAAAGATCATCTACAACCATCAATAGTCACACATAGACCTCATCTAACTTGGAAGTTAGGGTTCAGCAAATGTCTGGGCTCTCATAATGGCTTCTCCTCATAATGGGGGCCTTACAACTTAGAGCACCATGGATCATTTGTGGTCACATAAGGGTGGAGTATTGAGCATATCTAATAGTTTTAGGTCTAGAGTTCTATGCAACAACCATTCTAGCCTCCTCTTTTCTTTGCCTCTTTTGCAGGTAATTTTGGACAACTATTTATGACATGATCATTTCCTTTACAGTATTTGCATAATCGTTTCTGCTTTTCTGTTTTCTTCTCATCTTTGTCTTCCTTCTTTGATTGAGGAGCATTAATAGATTTCTGCTCACAATTAGATGAGATCCATTTACCTTTTCCCTTCTGATTAGTTAAAAAAGCTTGATCTACAACATGCATAATGAACATGTTTTGCTTGGAGTAATCTTCCTACAACAACACAGAGATTAACTCCTCGAATGTCAAGGCATTTGGATTGCCTTTCATCATCAACCAAAAAGTAGGAGCAAAACTCTAATATGAACCAGGAAGACCATTAAGAATGGTTTGCACAACCAAACTATCTAGCAAGACTCCATCTATAGAAATCAATTGCTCTTCCAAATCTTTGATCTTTTTCAAAAAAAATTCCATTGAATCTCTTTCGTTCATATGCTCACTTCTCCAACTTTTTTCAGAGGTAAGAATCACGAGCCTCATTTCTTGCTTGATATAAAGTGGTAAGTGTATCCCAAGCATCCTTTGTTGTTTTGCACAAGCGAATATGAGGGATAATGGCACATTTGACAAACAAAGTTATCAATGCATGTGTCTGAACATCTCTACCATCCCATCAAAGTTGCTCTATAGTAGGTGCAATAGGAACCATAGCACGAATAGGAATTCAAAGATTGTTATCTTCAATGCCATCTGTATCACCTTTAATAAATGTATTTGCAAGTGTAGTGGGTTGATTTTCAACATCTTACACAATATTCCATAATCCTCTTGTCATCAATACATGATGCATCATGTATGCTCATAATGGATAATTGGTTCCATCCAACTTTTCCCCAAATGCCAACATACAAAATACATCATTGCTTTCAGCCATAGCCCTGACTAAATACCCTGATGTAGACAAAATAACTATATCTCAAATTGTTGAACATAATCACCCTATCAATCTCTGCTAAACTTGTAGCTCACTTCGAGGCACTTGTATTGGCAAACCAAAACCTGTATGTATATTTAGCACAAAAGGACAAAATTGCATGCACAAGCACTATTATAGTGCATTCAGAGGCCAAAGTGAGCTCATATTGAAAATTTAACGCCAGAAAGTGTAGACATTTTGAACTCCTAATCGCATTGAGTATGCTTACCAATTTTTGTGCAGTTATGAGACTGTGATCAAAGGAGTGTTGATGCCCTAGATGAAGCAGCAACCTGATCTGATACCAATTCTTGGAGTTTGAGGTCTTCGGAAGCATGCGAATGGCACAAGGAAGAAGAGGAAGCTTCGAGCACATTACACAATACAGAATGTATTACCAAGTGAATGTACAAAGATAAGTGACCCATTAGTGTTATAGACGTATATACAAGCTGGGGTGAAAAAACCTCCTAGAGAGGGGAAAAAACTGCCCCAATGTTCCTAAGTGTGTTCACACACATCACTACTGAAAAATATCAACAATGTTCAAAAATTTAAACCAAAAAAGTGGTATGTTGTTTTTTACAAAAGTTGCCATAAAAGGAAGCTCATATGCTTATCAATAGGAAAATTGGTATTTTTTAATCGTAAGTTCATGAATAACCCTTCAAATATAGGAGTTCTTTCACACACACACACACACACACACACACACACACACACACATATATATATATATATATATATATATATATATATATATATATATATATATATATATATATATATATATATAGAGAGAGAGAGAGAGAGAGAGAGAGAGAGAGAGAGAGAGAGAGAGACGCACACACACACACACACACATATATATATATATATATATATCTATATATATATATATATATACATACATACATACATACATACATACATACACACACACACACACACTTGAATGATTATCCAATGTACACACCTTCATGATCCTTGATCCACTAATTAAAACACAAACCACATCAATTTCTTCTATCTATCAATCAAGAATAACGCCACCAATATCACATCGTTACATATGTTTTAAGTCATTATTATGTGACTAATAGAATAATTAAACATCAAGAATTTCATAAATGATAACATGCCATTAGTTGAAAATAAAATTAGACATGGACATCCAATCACATGTTGTTGATATATTTCAGTAGTGATGTGTGTGGACACACTTAGGACTGTCGGGGCACTTTTTTCCCTCTTTATGAGGTTTTCTTCCCCAGCTTGTATATATGCCTATAACCCTAATGGGTCACTTATCTTTGTACATTCACTTGGTAATACATTAAGTATTGTGCTCTAAGCTTCTTTTTTTTGTGTGTGCTATTCATGTGCTTCCGTGGACTTCAAACTCCAAAAATTGGTATTAAAGCAGGTCGCCACTTCATCTAGGACATCATCAAAACCCCTCCAATCATAGTCTCAGAATCACACAAAACTTGATGAGCATGCTTAAGGCCTCTGAATGCACTATCATTGCGCTTATGAAGACAATTTCATCCTTTTGTACCAGACTGGTGTAGCTCAGTGATGAGTAGCACCTCCTTTAATGTCAATCCGGGAAGACATGAGGATGGTATGAAGACCTCGAGCAAGTGAAGGCACAAATGTGTGAGTGCGAAGCACACTAACATGCACACACATACACACACACACACAGAGCAAGAACAAAGAGAGTAAGACAATGGAATCACTTCTATTGCAACAAAGTTCTCATACAAGCTCAAAACTACAAGAAGCCACCCCAAAAATGAGCTCTCTAGCTCTATTTATAGTTTTTGACTAGCTTTGGCCCTGTCCAGACCTAGTGTCCGGCCTAGTTAAAAATTAGGTTCCAGGGCTTATTTGAGGACTCAAACGAGATTTAAAAATTATGAAAATTGGCAGGCAACTACTTCTAAGGCTCCCCAAGCTCAAGGACTCCTCAGCTTGTACAAAATGGAGCTACAAAAAGGTGAAACAATATTTACAAGGGTTTTTAGTAATGAGAATCACTTTTAACATGGTATAAGGTTTGGAAAAATTTAATGGGTTGCCTTAGTGCTAGATCTACATGTATGCTCGTACTTGCTTCATCTGCCAACACTCTCCCCCCCCTAGGGTCTGACGCCTCTAACAGACCTTTGCTCTGCGGTTTGGTCAATGTAGTTCTGGAGAATGTCGGTTGCCAAGTCATGTTCTTTGATCCGTAGCCCTCTGATTAGGTCTCTCTGAAGGGCATCCCAATTGATTGCTCCCGGTATGTTCGGTTGTGGCATTGTGTAGAGCTTTGAATGCATCGTTTGTTCGCATGCGAAGAGCTATAGCAAATGAGTGGGCCGTGGCGCGAACACCTCTGAGTGTGCCTCCCAGAACCCCGTGGTGAACATATCATCAAAAGTTTGCTTGTAGCAGGCAGGGAGATATCTGATTCGTGTGTTCCATGCATAAGCAACTCGTATGCTCGGGGTTGTGCTCATATCATATAGTAGGTCATAATTACCATTAACGAACCCGGGAATCGGAGGCTGAATGTGACATACATTGCGGAAGGTTTTAAGAACTACCTGCATCATATCCAATATTTTGAGCATCATCTGGGCAACTACGTCTGGCATGGGGTGGAGGCGTGGAAGCCAATGTCTGATAGTAGCCATCATATATGCTACTG
This sequence comes from Ceratopteris richardii, assembly GCA_020310875.1. Taxonomy (NCBI): domain Eukaryota; kingdom Viridiplantae; phylum Streptophyta; class Polypodiopsida; order Polypodiales; family Pteridaceae; genus Ceratopteris; species Ceratopteris richardii. Next base: position 197,723,958 of record CM035417.1, on the reverse strand, counting down.
TAGGTGTGCCTGTTGGGGGTGCAATGGAGGGATAATTTAGCCATTGTTTACAATTTGCATTGTTCTGAACCTTGATGGCGAATGCTTTCCATGATCTCCTTCTTTGAACTGGCCCAAAGCAAGGGTTATATTTTAAATGCATGGGAGCATGGTCCCATGTCCGTAGCATTTCCGGATATGTTTCCAGTAATTTCTGCCTCCAGATAGGTTGGAATATGGCCCCCTTTTTGGCTGCCTCTGGGATATCCTCTGGTTCAAATTGAGTTGCGAAGGTGGGGTATTTGTTGGTGAGGTGTTTGATTTCAGCATTATAGTCAGCCAGCAGTACAAAATATGGTTTATACTGTAACTCTGAACTAGTTATCAGTCTTCTAGGGGCCAGATGTCTGAAGTATTCTGATTGAAGTATGGTTTCTTCAATGGTCTTCATGGCCAACATCTGGTTGGAGATACGTTCTTCATGACTCTGCCCCATTTCTTCTACCTGTTTCATCCATGCCGATGGGGGTTCCTCATATGTATCCTGTCCCTCTTCAGTGATTCTGCCTCCTGGAAGAGGTTGTGGCTCATAATTATCTTCAAATGTTTCTTCCACCGGAATGACAATGGTCTCCTCTTCGTTTGGCTGATCAGGTGGAGAGGGGGGTCGCTCATATTGTAATAACTTAATCTTTAATTCAGCCACCTGCTGTCGTAGCTCCAGTACTTCATTGGTTATTGATGATTCAGGCTCTAGTGAGGTTGCAGCATTGACCATCTCTTTAGCTGTTGGTGGTTGTGGTGTATGCACTTGGGATCTTTGTAGGTCCTTTACCTGGTCTACTAACTGGTCGTGTGCCTCCAAGAGGGTAGCATATTCTTCTAATGCCTGCTGAATGTGTGTTGAGGGAATAGCCATGAATTTGGCGGGGTCTATAGGTGCTCCAGGGGTATTTTCCAAGGCTGCTTCTAGATTCTGCTGGTTTTGTTGCTGTAGCCTTCTGTTTTCTTCTTGAGCCGTTGCTAAGTGGCGACAAAGTAGAGTCATGTTTCTTTGTAGTCTAGCATTGCGGCCCAACTGATCTCTGAGTTGTTCCTCCATAGCTTTACCTGTCTCCATATACTTGGCTTCCATCTCTGCATTCGATTGTTGGAGGACAGTCACTTCGTGTTGTAATGCAGTATTACTTAGCTCCAAGGCATTGACACATGCCTGGAGTTGAGCCGAGAGGTTGCATAGCTCTGTGTTGTTTTCTTCCAGTAACTTATATTCTTGCTTAAGTAGAGTGGCCGCTTCGAACATGGTGTCTAGTGCATTACTAAATGATGTGGATGCAAGGGTAGAGGTGGAAAATGCAAAGGGTCGGGAAATGGGGAAGGGAAAAGTGGATGATGTGCCTATGAGTGAAGTGAAATGTGATGATGTTGGAACAACCGTGGTGGTGGGTGCTCCTGTGGGTGGTGAAATGTCCATGGGCTAAGACGTGATAGTGTGTGAAGTGTGAATTGTGAACACGGGAATGGTAGGTGGTGTGTTAGTGGTGGCCGTGAATGTGGGGGAGTTGGGTTGGGGAAGGGACTTTTTATTATAATTCTCAACTTGTTGGAGTATATTTACAAGGTTTGTCTTGAATGAAGGTTGGGTGACTTGGGTTGATTCCGAGGGGGTTAAAAGGGGTACAGTGGATAGGGGTTGGGAGGGAGGAAATGTATTGGTGGATGGAAATGGGTGTGTTAAGGTTTGGCTAGTGGCAAGTGGCTGTCCGAGGGCTGGGAGATATGAAGGGTGACCTATTATAGTTTGATCGGTGGCAGGATGACCTATATGGGGTTCAAAAAATCGGGTGGAAGTGGTGGATGTAGGTAAAGGGAAGGATAGATGAGTAGTGGTGTGTATAATGGTTTCATCATGGGTGGATACTGGTTGTTCAGGAAGACTAGTGGGGAAGGGTTCTGAGGGCTGGATGGGAGGTGATGGTGGAGATGGTATCTGTGTATTTACATCTGGTTCCTCACTGGGAGTTGGGCTGGCCATGTGAACATCTTCTGAAGAAGTTGTGGTAGGCAGTGCGGTAGAGACTTCCATTTGAATCATTTTTCCCCGTCGTGGTCTTGTATCGATCCTTTGTTGGTCATATGGAGGGGTATTACGACAGACCATGGTCCTCATGGCCTCCCCTATTCCGCATGTTTCCGCCAAGAGATTCAATGATTCTACGAAATGCGGGTCGACATTCTCCGCTTGCAGCATCTGGCTCACTAGTGCTCTATTTGCCTCTTTTGATAACTTGTGTCTTTTCTGTACCTGCTTGATTGTCTTGTAGAGCCGTTTGAGTTGTGTCGTGTAGGCAAGAGCTTCCTCTTCACTCTCCTCTGGTTCATTTCCCCGTGCTTCTTCCTGATTCTGTGTGCTTTGAGCATGAGGATGTTGTGTCTCATCTTCCCAATGTACCCTTCTTGCCTCACTTTGTGGCTGTTCTCTTTGGGATGATGATCCGGGACCGGCATTGTCAGAAAAACACTCCTTATCAGATAAGTGGGCAGTCTGCAGGAAGTTTTCAAAGTCAAAATTTGGATCCTCTGCTAATGTGGCCATGGATGCAAACTCAGCATCGGTGGGTAGTGGAGGGGTAGATGGAGTGGGCTGTACCATATCCCCTGATTGTGTTCCTTGGAGATGGATGGTGAAAGGGTCTACTTGGGCCTCTTCTCTAGGGGAAGCTTCTGTTGTGGCCTCACGAGGGATCAGGACCTGTGAAAGTGATCCACGCATTCTTTTCGTAGGTTGAACCCCTGACTTCCGCCCCTTGAAGAATTCCAGTTGTGAGTATTTAAGGGCCCTTGCGATCGGCACATCATAGGCAAGGCATCTATAGATAATTATGGTAATCGCACAACAGCCATCCAAGGTATGCTTCCTCACGCCTCGCTTGCCTGCTTCATATAACTGGTCCAGGATCCATACGGTCATTTTAATTGGCAAGCTTCCAGTCTCTGCTAGGTATAATCCATACCATATTTTCTTATGAGGTTGGGTGAAGCGGTCTTGAGCTGGAAATGCAAAGTGTTGAAGGCACATCCACAGTGGTATGGCGATGTTGGGGGTGAGGGCACACATTTCTTTCAACTTCTTGATTTTGTTGTTCTTCATCGACTCTGGTATCAAGGGATCTCGATCGGAGGGTACATGGGTGCCATACATCTGAAGGGCTTCCCTGATTAAAGTAATATTCAATTCAAACCTCTTCATTTCTTCCTGGTTTGATAGAGAGGGCACCAGGAATGTGCCTGAATGATCTTTATCTCCTGTCGGCTTCAGTGTGGCAATCAAGTAGTAGCACCTGAGAAAATCCGGTCTAGGCAAAGCTACACTAAAGTAATCTTGCAATCCCGCTTTCTGCCAGATATCTTGAGGAGGAGCTCCATTCTGTAATGTTTCAAATTCTCTTGAGAAGAATTGGAATGTCCACCATACTCCTCCGAATTCCAACTTGGATTCCTAGATATGATCTGCGTCTCCCAAGTCTCCTGGCATCGCATTGAACCAATGAGAATGCCCCTTTACTCTTTCTGTTAGGCCACTTGGTGGATCCGGAATGGGAATTCTTCTCACGTTCAAAAACTCTTCAGGCCTAGCTGTCGGTGGAGCCTCCACAAGCATGGTATCCCAATTGCTTTGAGTGCTAGTGCCTGCCTGAGAGCTCATGCCTGCTGCTGCTGCCATGGGAATCGGGTGCTTATCTGCTAGAAGAAGAAAGGCACATTAGTGTTGCATAGGAAACAGGATGTAATGGTGTTCCCTTCACAATACTAACATGACAATCCCGAAGGTTAGTGGTTAGAGGTGAAGTGTTTGTGATAGATGAGTGGTGATTAGAGGTCAGTGTCATCCTAGATGCATACTTTGGTTATGCAATGGACTCAGAATGCACCTATGTCAGAGTGGATAGATTTACAAAATTGGGTCAGGGGGTTTGATACATGGTTTAAGTCTCCAAACTTTGATAGAGGATGCGTAGCTCTTAGAGCTAAAGACAGGTAGAGATTTATGAACTAGAGTGTGATGGAGTTGGGACCTTTTGGGCACCCATTTCCAGACATTCCTCGGTTTGACTGAGTGTGGGTCAAGGTGGTATTTAGGTAGAGTTCTTGAGTTGTTAGTCGAGAGGACTTGTGAGTGTTGAATTATGCCAGTAACTAGAGTTGGAGCTATTTGGGCTCGTAAACAAGCCTTGGCCACCCATATGTGTCTAGCATTGGGGCTAGCCTTCATTAATCGCTTAGGGACCCAAATAGATGTGGTGCGCCTAGGAGGTTGCCTAGGGTACTCCTTCAATTTTGTCCTTGATGGTGTGGCTTGTTTTTTGGCCCCTCGAGAACTTGCTATTAGAGTTGTGGGTTTTCCATCCTTCCATATCTAGTTCTGCTTTGCGCCATGAGGTACTCCGTGTTGCACTGGTTGGCGCTCTTGCCTCTTGATCAGCGGCCTCCTTCATGTCGAGTGATGTTCGGTCTGCCTGTTTAGAATCTTCTTTGGATCAGCTGGGAACTCCTTATTGGCTCCTGTACCTTCGGGAAGATGGACACTCCTGTGCACCATAGAACTCTGGACAAGAACAGCATTGTTACCTTCATGTGGATTCCTAAAGAGACCAGGAGTTGGTGCCCTTCCTACTGGTTTGAGTGCTTGATTTTCTAATTCAATCGTAAGATAGCTTTCGCCTGCCCAAGCCTGAAGAATTCCACTTCTTAGGTTGAGGTTGACTGCGTGATCATAGATCCAGTCTTGGCCCAAGACAAGAGGTTCGGTAAGATCCTCGTCTTCACACACTAGCACTTTTGCTAGCATGAGGACCTCTTGAATGTAGAGGGGAAGTTCCACCTCTCCCATGCAAGGGGTTTCAACACCTCCTAATCCTATCAGATATGCTTCTAGGGGTTTTACCTCCAATTGTAGCTGCTGGCAGTAAGAAAGCCGAACTGCACTAGTGGCTGCACTTGAATCAATTAAAGCTCTTACGGTCCTTGTACTGTCTCCTTGTCCAACTTCTAGGGTCACAAAAGGTCGTTGATCCACTATCCTATGGGTATGTTCACCTGAAGCCTCACACATGGCCATGTGATAGCCTGGAGACTCTTGAATGTCAATCATAGGCTGATCTCTCCCTTGCCTCCTCAATTTCATTCGTCGGATGCGCTCTAAGGCCTCTGCTTGTGCTTCCTCTCGAATTCGTTTTTCCTCCTCTTTACGTTACTTGGCAGTGTTGAGCTGATTTAACATCTCTTCAGTCAGGGGTTCTTGGTATAACTTGACTCTACATCCGCTTATGTAGCTAGGGAGAATATCGCCTTCCAAAGTGGCTAGTTGTACTGCCCCATTAGTTGAAATCCTATTTATGATCATAGGTCCATAGCCTCTTTTCTCTAATTTTCGTGCATGCTGCTTCAATGTGTAGACTAGGACTAGGTCTCCTGCTTTCAAGCCTTTATCCTTCACATGTGTATCAAAATATGCCTTTTGCCTCTTCTTTGCTGCATAGATTCTTGTTGCAGCTCTCAATCGTGTCTCGCCTAGACGTTCAAGATCAAAGATTCGAGAGGAGAGTTCATGGCCTGTCCAGTCATGCTCTTGTGCTACCTTCAATGTAGGTATCAAAAAGTCCAAGGATAGCACCGCATTCTGATCGAACACCATCTGAAAGGGTGTGGCTTGGAGTACCGTTTTATAGGCCACTCGATATGCCCAAACAACATGGTGTAGCTGTTTGTCCCAATCAGAGCGTTTATTGTTCACTAATTTCGTCAGTACATTGCATAAGATCTTATTTGTACTCTCAGCCTGGGCAGACTTCTTATGTGCTACCAAGAATTCTTGGAGCAGATTTTCAATAACTTCATTCAAGAAGTGAGTCCCTCTATCACTAACTAGCTCTATAGGTAATCCATAACTGGTGAACACATTCTCAAACAAGAACTTAGCTGTTGTTTGTGCATCGTTCTTTGTTGTGGCTTTTACCTCTACCCACTTAGTTAGATAGTCAGTGGCCAAAATGATATACTCAACATGTGAACCCTTAGCTGGGGGATTAATAGGGCCTACAAAGTCTATTCCCCACTTAGAGAATGCACGTCCACCCATCATAGGTTTCAGTGGCATCTCATCTTTGCGTATAGGATACTGAGTTCTCTGACACACATCACACCGTTTCACATAGGTATGTGCATCCATGTGAAGGGTCGGCCACTAGAAGCCTGCAAATAGTATTGCCTTGATCACTCGATCTGGTCCAAAGTGTCCTCCTGCTACACCTTGGTGAGAAGTTTCCAAGATCTTTAGATATTCATTCTCATGAACACAAAGTCTTAGGACCATCTTTTCCACGCTTGTATAGATTATCACCAATGAGTGAGTAATCTAGGGCTTCTTGTTCTAGACTTCTTTGCCTCGTCATAGTCATGTCTGGAGGGAATGTTTTCGTCTTCAGGAAGGATACTAGGGGTTCACTCCAATCCGGCACTATGGACACTTGATAAAGAGTGGCATGTTCCACAGGTGGTTTAGTGCAGCAGATTGGGCATTCCTTGCACAACTTCTGGACATCAGCTTCCATAGTCGGCCAATGCACTCCTAGTCTCCTCACGGTCTGTAGGGTTCGTTGTTTTGAGTAGTGTTGGTCTAATGCACCTACATGTGCTAATTGCAACCACTTAGCATACTCGTCCTCTTCTACACAACAAGCCAAGATCCCTTGATCTGTGTGCTTGTACATACTTCCAGCCATGATGTGGTACTTTTGGGCTTTTACTACCTCTCTATCCTGTGTGGCTATTACTGGGTGGTTAGGCCCGTATGTCAATACTGGCACTAATGGCTTAGCCCACTGTGGCACCACTTCCAAATTAAACAAGTAAGCATCTGGTAAGTCATCTGATACTCCTTGTGGGGCTTCTCCCGATGTGAGCCTAGAGAGATGGTCTGCTCTTAAGTGGGTCTTCCCTTTCCTTACCACAACCTCGAAGTCATATTCCATTAGTAAGAGAAACCATCTTACTAATCTACCTGTATTGCATGGCTAGTACAGCAGTGCTTGATGATCAGTAAAAAATTTAAACTTATTTGCAAGAAAATAGTGTCTAAACTTTTTAACTGCATATACCATGCCTAATCCCTTTCGTTCAGTGGTTGTATAGTTTCGTTCAGCCACATTCACCTGTCTACTAGCATAGGCAATTGGAAGATCCATATTGCCTTTGCCCGTAGGTTGTGCAAGTACACATCCAATAGCATAATTGGATGCATCCACATGAACATGGAAGGGCTTATTCCAATCTGGTGTGGTCAAGATTGGTGCTGAACACAATCTTCTTTTAAGCTCATTGAAGGAGTTTTCACATTCAAGAGTCCACTCGAAGTTAGTCAAAAGTCCATACAGAGGCTTTGCTATGATGGCATACATGTGTATAAACCGTCGGTAATAACCACAATGCCCCATGAAAGCTTGTACTTCCTTGACATTCTTTGGCCTAGGTAACTCTGCTATGGCTCTTACTTTCTCTTCATCAGTGGATATGCCATTCTTTGACACACTGTGTCCTAAAATCTTGCCTTGCCTAACCATGAAAACACATTTTTCTGGGTTCAAGCAGACTTGATATTCTCTGCATTTGTCAAAGATTTGTCTGAGTTCTGGTATATGTGTCTGTCTAATGTTGGAATGAGCACAGAGGTCATCAACATAGACTTCCAAATTCTTCCTCAAGAACTCTTTAAACACGTGGCACATCAGTCTCTGAAAGGTTGCAGGAGCATTGGTGAGCCCAAATGGCATTACCCGAAAGGCAAATATACCCCACTCTGTGGCAAAAGCTGTCTTATGCTGATCTTCTGGAGCTATGGCTACTTGATTGTAGCCTGAAAATCCATCAAGGAAGCTGTACACTTCCTTGCCTGCTACTCTTTCTAAGAGATGCTCTGTGATAGGAAGCGGATAGTTATCTCGAATTGTGGCTGCATTGACCTTCTTTAAGTTAATGCATACACGCAGCTTTCCATTTTTCTTGGGCACCACTACGATGGGGGATACCCACTCAGTATGCTCAATTTCATAGATAAATCCGACTTCAACCAAGCGATCTATCTCTTCCTTGATCTTGGCCGCATAGTTGTCATTGTATGCGTATGGCTTTTGCTTAGAGGGCCTAGCCTCTGAGGTCATGGGGATTGTGTGTGAGCATATGTCTGGGTCAACACCCTTCAGATCCTTGTAGCTCCAAGCGAATACATCTCTGTATTCTCTTAGCAAGGCTATCAATTCATGCTCTTCGTCTTTCGTCAGGTCATGGCCTATGTACGTGCATCTCTCCTCTCCTTCTTCCACAGCTACCACAATTTTCTTGGTGGTTTCTTTGTTATCATAGGCCTCCCCTGATTGCGCCTCTCGTTTAGGCATTCTGATCATGAATCTCCTGTCATCTACCTCATACTTCTTAAAATTTACCGGAACCTCAAACAAAGATTCTTCCTCTTCTGGTGTGACTTCTCTCTTCTTTCTTTTCTTTCCTTCCTCCTTCAGGGTCACATGTGTGGCTAGCCTTACATCATTTGTAAGCTCTCCATGCCTCTGGGGTTGAAATTCTACTTCATAGAAGTATTCTTCATCTGATGCAAAGGGTGGGTCCATAATGATTGACTCTAGATCGGAGTCACTTGCATCCTCAAATGCATCAAGTCTAGGTTCACACTCTTCTAACACTGCCTCTCCTATGATTGGCTCTATGGAGAAGACTAAAATGTCATAGCCATCTTCATCACAGTGAGGTGTCCATTGTTCTTCATTGATGGCTACATCCATTGTTGCTAGGATTTCTACCCAGCCGTGGGGTTCAAATTCCTCGTCAGGAAAGACTACAGGTGCATAGCCTGGGTCTTGAATTGATCTATGTGTTTCTTTTGCACCTACCTCTCTGGCTTTTTCTCTTTTCTCTTCTTCTACTGCCACTTTGCACATCCATAAGTGGGTGTCTTCATGCATCCATGAGGATCCTGATCCTATGGAATGCACAGATTCCGTATCATCTTTGGCTCTATGGATGGGATTCCATTGGATAGGAGGGACATCTCTATGAGAGTAATCTTTGAGATTCACTTTGGTCGTAACACCTAAGTGTTGCAGGTACAAGGAGTTGGTTCCCCAGTCTTGTACCACAGCTCGAACTCGACACCACATGTAGTGAGAGTTATGCCTTCTAGCAATCCCAAGGGCCTCTCAATATGGCCATCGGCCATCTACAATTTTATTCTCGTCGGTCGGAGTGCTGGCTTGCCCCAACGCTTCTAGAGGGAAGGTGTAGCCATTGCAGCTCCTGCACCTGAGTCCAAAATTGCCTTGGTTGTGTATCCCTGATGGGTAACTGGGAGATAGGTATTTCCTTCTTCTCCTTCACTCATGTCTCCTATCTTATCCAATGGTATTTTAGGCACTGTTCTATGAGATCCTACCTGGGAACGTGATTTTGCTATGTCTGGCACTTGCTTGGCTACGTGTTTCCACACTTCTGGCTTAACTTTGAGTAGCTCTTCTAAATGAGATTGCACTGCACCTTAGTGTTCTTTACTACCTCTGTATTCCTAGGTATGATTGAATCTTCGTTTCTTATCATGACTGTGGGTGCTCTCAGGCAAGTAGACTTGGTTTCCCATGGGCCCGTGAAATGTGGTAACTCTTGCAAGGAATTAGACTCAAAGTCTAACCTCTCATGAGAGTGGACACTTTCCTGTTCTTCATAAATAGAAGGGATGTCCTGTGGGAACTGATCATGTGCGTCATCCACGAGTTCAATGGGAGGAGGGGCTTCACTTTCGTTAGCCCATTTGTCTTCTTGAATCTCTCGTAGGAATTCTGGAGTGAACCTATTCATAGAAGAGGAGGTGTCTGGTTCAGTGGAATTAGGCACATAAGCTTCCTGTGGGGGATGGCTTATGTTTTTGCTTGACTCATCTCTTTCTTGATTTTTTTCTTCTTGGCAGATCTTGCAATTATGCTCTCTAACTTCTCTAGGAGTCCATCCAAGTGCAATTGTGTCTTAGCTGAGCCTGAGTGGTTGAAAAGGCGACTGGCTTCAAACATGGTCTGAGCCAATGAGACCATTTTCGCACACAGCTTGGTTCTCTCTATCTCTAGGTCAGCTCTAGGGTAGCACTTGTCATGATCCGCCACATTTGGCCCTTCTTGAATTCTGGTCTGATATGCTTTAAGCATCATATCTAGATCTTCAGGAGTGGGATCGGCTAGGACTGATCTTACTCTGGGTGGTGGGTGGGTCAAGGGTGGTGTATTGAAAGGTTGGGGAATGGAAGAAGATGGATTGGCGGGTAAAGGGAAAGGTGGTGGATGGGTGGTGTGAGAGTGGTTTTGAGATGCAAGTTCACTTATCTTTGCTTTGGTTTCTCTCAAGCTTGCTTCAAGTTCACTCATTTTCTGTGACCATTGTCTTTTCATTCTCTCCCGGCTATCTCTCCTGCTCTTGTCCTTTTCTTGGTTATACTCTCTGTCTCACTAACCTCAGCACTCTTTTCCTGCCCTACTCCTTGAGTTTGCTGCAAGGCTTGGGCTCTAGTGACCACATGCACTGGGGCTGTGGCAGTTATACTTCCCGTAGAGTCTACCACCAACCCAATGACGTTATTAGGCATGTTATTAGGAGTGATTTTAGGCATGTTATTAGGGTTCTTTGGGCAATCTCGTAGGAGATGCTCTTTTCCGCAGTCTTGACAGAAACCCTGAATTATCACTGGTTGGGGTTGTGTAGAGGCAGGCAGTGGAATCACGTATAAGGTGATCTCCCTGACATCTGAAGCATGGTCCTCTAGGGAATGGGGGTCGTACCTGCCTAGGTTGAGGTCTAGAGTTGGGGTTTGTGTACATGACATTAGCATACTCAAGCTCCCCACTATTTTCACTTGGATCCTCATAATAGTATGACTCGTTATGCTCGGGTGACTGCATGTAGTAAGCCTGTGGGCTATCAATATGTGTGGAGTCAAAACTATGGTCACTTGGATCACTGTCTGATAGCATTGGGGTGACTGGAACTATGGCTCTGTTCGGATTTTCTTCAGCAGATGCATATTTCACTGGGATCACATTGGTTGGAGCAGGGGGTTGCTGCACTAGGACTGGTTGAGGTCTCTGCTGCCCTTGATAAGGTGGCTGATAAGGTTGCTGTGGTCTGTTGTATTGTTGTGGAGGGTACTGATTCTGGTATCTACCCTGTTGTGGATATGGCTGAGGGTAATTTTGCCTAACAGTTTGTTTGCTATATGGGCAGTCCTGTGCAGTGTGGTTGGTGTACCTTCGCTCTATGGTGCAGTACTGGCTACTAGGATTCACCTGGGGTTGGGCCATAATGGGACATACATTTGCCATATGGTCACCTCCACAAGTGTAGCACCGCTTAACTCGGGCAAATCTTGGAATTTGTTTGCTAGAGACACCTATTTTTTGAGCTACCTTCTCGGCAAGTTCCTCAATGGATGTGGACTGACCAGATGTGAGACTACTAGAGCTATCCGAATCCTTATAGATTTTTGATAGCTCTAACTCCTTGCCTAGATTATCCTCAATGTCTATGCACATGCGCACGCATTCTTCTATAGTTATGGGGTCCTTTAAATACACATATGACCTAAGCTTGGTGCTCAACAAGCCATCTAAGAACAAAGCCACTTGCTTGGCTGGTGTGGGTAACTCAGGCATCGGTGTAGCTCAGTGATGAGTAGCACCTCCTTTAATGTCAATCCGGGAAGACGTGAGGATGGTATGAAGACCTCGAGCAAGTGGCGGCACAAGTGCGTGAGTGAGAAGCACACAAGCATGCACACACATACACACACACGCGCACACACGGCAAGGCAAAGAGAGAGAATCAATGGAGTTCTTTAGATTACTTTCAAAAGCTCTTACAAGTTCGTTTCAATTACAATCTAACCTCAAAAATGAGCTCTCTAGCTCTTTTTATAGTTTTTGACTAGCTTTTGGCCCTGTCCAGACCTAGTGTCCGGCCTAGTTAAAAATTAGGTTCCAGGGCTTATTTGAGGGCTCAAACGAAGTCTAAAAATTATGAAAATTGGTACGATGGTACTTCTAATACTCCTCAAGCTCGAGGACTCCTCGGCTTGCACAAAATGGAGTCTAATCTACCAAAAACGGGATTTACAATGTTTGTGTAGTGATTAAAATCACTTGAGTTGTACATAATCTAAGGGAAAAAATGATCTGGCCTTGTTGCCGTATTGTGCATGATTCCTCTGTTGCTTTGTGTGCCCACACTCCCCCCTTCCTAGCGTCTGTCGCCCCTGACAGACCTTTGTTCGCGCGGGTGGTCGATGTAATATTGGATGACATTGGTGGCCAGTTCATGTTCTCCTATCCTTAAGCCTCTTGCTAGATCGGCTTCCAATGCCTCCCAATTTATTGCACCGGGGGTTTCTGGTTGCGGGGTGGTGTAGTACTCTGAATACATTGCTTGTTCACAAGCAAACAGTTGAAGCAGATGTGTCGGCTTTGGTGCGAAAATCTCCGAGTGGTACTCCCAGAAACCTGATCTAAACATTTCTTCGAAGGTCTGTTTGTAGCAGGCGGGGAGGTACTTGATGCGTGCATGCCAAGCGTAAGCCACACGGATACTGGGGGTGGTGCTCATGTCATACACCAAGTCGTAATTTCCATTGCTAAACCCCGGAAGACGTACCTGTGGTGCGGCTGCATTTCTAAAGGTCTTCAGCACTACTTGCATCATATCTAAGATTTTAAGCATCATTTGCGCTGCTACATCTTGCATGGGCTTCAAGCGCGGCATCCAGTGGCGAATGGTCCCCATCATATATGCTACCGATGGTGGTCCTTGTGGTGGCGCGATGTACGGGTAGTTCAGCCATTCCTTGCATTGCGCATTGTTCTGTACCTTGATATTAAATGCCTTCCACGACCTGCGGCGGGGAACTGGACCGTAGCATGGGTTGTACAGGAGGTGCAACGGCGCGTTGTTCCATGTGCGTAGCATTTCTGGATAAGTCTCTAAAAGTTTCTGCCGCCATGTTGGTTGACGAATCTTGCCTTTTCGCACCTCTGGAGGAAGGTCTTCGGGTTGAAATTGGGTCGCAAAAGTAGGAATCTGACCCGTGACTCTTTGTATTTCTGCATTATAATCAGCCAAGAGAATATAATATGGCCTGTACTGGAGTTCCGATGAGAGAATCAGGCGTCTCGATGACAAGTTCTTGAAGTAATCTGATTGTAAAACAGTCTCCTCTATGACCCTCATAGCCTGATTTTGCACTACGGTGCGCTCTTCATGCGAGGTCCCTATTTCCTCCACTTGTCGTAACCATGGCGGCCGTGGTGCCTCGAACGTGTCCTGCGCTTCTTCTGTTTGTTGGCCTCCTGGGAATGGTTGCGGATCATATTCTTCATCAAACGTTTGTTCCACAGGAATTTGCACAACTTCTTCGTCCGTGGGAGCCTCCGGAGGGGAAGATGGCCTCTCATATTGTAGTAGGCGTGTTTGCAATTCAGTTACCTGTTTCTGGAGATCTTTTATGGCCTCTGCGTCTGAGAGAAGTGAAGCCGCAGAGGGGGTGGTTGGGGGGGCAGCTGCTGGTGCTTGTTGGTGTTCCTGCTTTAGTTGTCCCAGCTCCTCCGATAGCTTATCATGTGCTTCGAGCAACATGGCATAATCTTCCAATATAATCTTTATATTGTCGGGGGTCACTGCTTGAAACTTGGATGGGCTGATGGGTGCCCCCGGTGTGCTCTCAATAGCTGCCTCCAGGTTCTCTTGATTTTGTATTTGCAGACGTCTGTTCTCTTCCTGAGCAGCCGCAAGATGGCGTTTAAGTAGCGCCATATTTCGCTGAAGTTTTGAGTTGCGTTCCAGCTGTGTTCGTAGGTGACCTTCTACCACCTGCACTGCTTCCTGATCTACGTTCTGTAGCTGTACCTCCAATATATTATGGGCGTCTTGGAGGGTTTGGAACTGTGTGTGGAGGCGAGTATTCTCCTCTTCTAGTACCGCAAGGCGGAGCTGTAGTGTCGCTGAGTGCTCTTGCAGGCGTGCGTTTTGTTGCTGGAGCTGAATGTAATCTGTTCTTAAATTTGATATACAAGCCAACATGGTGTCCAATGCATTACCTATAGATGAGTGGGGGGTGTTTACCGTGGAAGATGCATGGGAAGGGAATTGGGGAAGGGAGACAGTGAATGATGTGTCTACGAAAGTTGTGTGTGTGGGTGAAATTGGTGGAGGGGGAATGGGAGGAGGTGAAACCGTGGGTGGAGGTGCCGTGGGTGGTGAAATGTCCATCCCTTCAGGAGTGGGTGTTAGTGTGGGGCCTGCCATATACACTGGTATGGTAGGTGGTGTGTGTGTGGAAGTGGTGAATAGATGTGAAGTGGGGTGGGGAGCTGAAAAGACAGGGAATGGTTGAGGGCCTGGTTGAAAAGCCCTAGCAAAGATGTCCTGGAGGGATTGTAGAAATGGAGAGAGGGATATCGGGGGTTGGGGTCGTAAATTTGAGGAGGGCTGAAAGGGTTGCGTGGTAGCAGGGAAGCCCATGAATGTGGATCTAGGGTCAGGATGACCCGTGGCTGAGGGCGTTGGGGATGGTTGCCCTAGGGCAGGGTCTAGGAGGGGTTCGGCGGATTGTGTAGTGTTGGGGTTGTCTTCGAAGATAGGATTATCAGTGGTAGAGAATAGGGTGGCACTGGAGATCGGAGTACGGAAGATGAAGGTGGGGTCGGTGGGTTGAGTAGTCGATGTGGTTTCTACTGTTTCTCTTCTAGGAGGTGATGGTGGGGGAGTAGGTGGTAGTGGTTCGGTGGACTCCTCATGGGTGGCTGGGTGCTGTTGGCTAGCTGTCTGGGAGGTTGTTCTGATAGTTTCAGGTGTAGTAGTCGGCTCTTCTGCAACTGTAACGGGAATTTGTATATTTTTACCTGGGCGAGTCGCGTCTGGAACCTTCGTGGGTCATATTGAACTGAAGGCCTCTGAATGGCAGTGCGCACAGCTTCTACAACTCCATATGTTTCTGCCATCAATAAGAGACCTTCCCTGTACTCTGAGTCAACTCCCGCTTCTTCCAACAACTGAGTCATAAGTACTCTGCTGCTCTGTTCAGTGAGTAACTGCTGCGATCGTACTCTTTCCATAATCTGATACAGCCTTCGGAGTTCTGCTGTATATGCTGGGGCTTCAGTGGTCTCTTCTTCATACGCTTCTTCTTCTTCCGGGTGTCCGTGTTGTTGACTTTCCTGAGTGTCACTCCAATGGACATGTCTACCGTATGTAGACTTTCTTCTTCTTCGTGAGGATGTGCCCTGCTCCTCTGCCTCTGAATAAAACTCCACATCAGAGAATTGTGTGCTTTGTAGGAATGCTTCGAAATCATGGGGGTCCAGTCCTTCAGCCTCTCCAGTGGCAGCAAATTCGAACTCAGGTGTGACAGGAGGAGCCGATGGGGTAGGTTGTGTCGTAGTGTCGGATTCCGACCTGGGTATCCTAATGGTAAAGGGAGGTACCGTGCCCTCTCTTAATGGTGATGCCTCAGGAGTAGTCAGGACTTCCCTTGTCTGGACACAAGGGATCGCGCCCCTCATGCGCTTGGACTGATGTGTGGATGTCTTGAGCCTTTTAAACATTTGTAATTGTGCCCAAGTTAAGGCACGCTCAATGGGGACATCATATGCCAAGCATCGATAAATGATGCGTGTGAGTGCACAGCATCCGTTCACCACTAATTTCCTAGATGCCCGTTTGTTTGCTTCATACAACTGACTATAATCCACACTGGTAGTTTAATAGGTAACGCACCTGCTTCCGCCAAGTAGAGAGCAAACCAGATCTTCTTGTGTGGTTGCGTGAATCGGTCTTGACCGGGGAAGGCGAAATGTTGCATGCACATTCGGAGAGGGATGGACACATTTGGGGTGAGTGCTGCCATGTCTTTCAGCTTCACTACTTTCCTGTCCTTCATGTTGGTGGGAACGAGAGCATCCTTTTCTGAGGGCACATGCGTGCCATGCATATTTAACGCATCGCTTACCAACTCCACAGTGAGTTCAAATCTCTTCAACTCGTTGTTGCCCAGCAATGAGGGAAGAACAAATGATCCGGGTTGGTCCTTATCTTCATTAGCTTGTAATGTGGAGACCAAATAGTAACATCGGAGGAGATCGGGTTTAGGTAGTGGGGCTTCAAAATATTCCGCCAATCCTGCTCGTTGCCATATGGTCTGTAGATCTTCGGTGTTCTGTAAAGTCTCGAACTCCTTGGAGAAAAATTGGAATCGCACCCATGATCTGTCATACTCGCATTTAGACTCCCAGATATACTTGGCCTCACCTAATGGACCGGGCATGCCATTGAACCAATGAGAATTGGCATGAACTCTTTCCGTGATGCCTGTAGGTGGATCTGGCACCGGGAGTTGCTGAAGGTGTAGCATCTCCACTGGTCGTTCCGTCGGGGGCACGTCCACAAGTAGGCCATCCACATCAATTCCTGCAGTGAGTATCCCTACTTGTGGGCCCGAACCTGTCGCTTCTGCCATTTTTCTTCTTGCTTTCTGATTCTGTGAGAATATAGAATCATGTGTTAACATCGTAATGGACAAAATAAATCCGTTGTTGTCCCCGTTACAACATTAACATGAGGTAGATGGTGAGTTAGTGGTTAGTAAGTGCACGAAGACAGTGAGTGTAGTTAATGTTTGTGTAATCCTAGGAGACTACTGCAGTTAGTAAGTGGGTATGAATGTACAAATTGGGGTCGGGGGGTTTATTACAGGTCGTAGACTGCCAAATGCAGTGGATGGGCTTTGCTTTCGGTTTTGTAGAGACTCTAGAGAGCTGTGTCGATGCCGCTGTTTGGGAATGGGGCCTTTTAGGGACCCACTTATAAGTGATTACATGTGTGCTCATGGGTCTTGGTGTGTTCCTAAGTGTTGAGCACGAGGGAATGCTGGTTGTACTCGTAGATGACTTATGCTGCCTAGGTTGTGGCCTTGGCATAACTACTTGTGCCCTTAAGCAAGCCTTAGGCACCCAAATTTGTCTTGATTGTGGGCTTGCCTTCATCGACTTCTTGGGCACCCAAATAGATTTTACTTTAGCAGAAGAATTTCTGAAAGACTTCTTATTAGCGTCGTGTTGTTGGTTACTAATAAGAGGCTTTGCCCGCGTAATTGATGGTGGTGCACCCGGTCGTTCGCCTTTCCGCACCCACACCTGGATTATTTTCTGGGACATTCTGCTGCGCAGGTATTTTTGATCTCGGACATAGGTAGTACTCTGCTTCTTCTGCTTGTGATCCGCCTTTGGTTGCTGCCTCCTTCTGGCCTTTGGAAAAGAAGGGAGTTCCGTTGCATCCCTGACTCCTTTTTTGCAAATATCATTCCTCTGCAACACAGGGTTTTGAACAAGAACAGCATGGTCATCTTCATGTGTACCCCTGGAAGGACCAGGAGTCTGTGCCTTTCCTAGCTCCTTGAGTGCTCCATTGTCTAATTCTACTGTAACTCGACTATGATTGAGCCAAACCTGGAGAAGTCCACTTCTTAGGTTTAGATTGACTGCTTGGTCATAGATCCAATCCTGACCCAAGACGAGAGGTTCAGTGAGATCCTCATCTTGACACACTAGTACTTTAACGGTCATTGCCTCATCGTGAATGTAGAGGGGAAGTTCCACCTCGCCCATACAAGGGGTTTCCACGCCTCCCAATCCTATGAGATATGCTTCCACAGGATGGACAGTTAACTGTAACTCTTGACAGTAAGACAACTTAACAGCGCTAGTGGCCGCACCTGAGTCAATCAAGGCTCTTACGGTCCTTGCACTCTTTCCTTGTCCTATATCTATGGTTATGAAAGGACGTCTATCAATTATTCTACTCGAGCTTGTTCCTGCAACTTCACACATGGCCATGGGATATCCTTGATCTGCATGGTCAACTGTTGTAGTCATATCTCGGCCTTGTCTGCGTAACTTCATCCTTCTGATGCGTTCTAAAGCTTCTGCTTGAGCCTCTTCTCTAATTCTCTTTTCTTCCTCTTTGCGTTTCTTAGCAGTGTTGAGTCGACTGAGCATTTCCTCCGTGAGGGGTTCCTGATACAACTTGACTCTGCAACCGCTAATATAATTTGGGAGAACATCACCCTCTAATGTGGCCAATTGTACTGCTCCGCTCGTGGAGATCCTATTGATGATCATAGGTCCGTAGCCTCTCTTTTCTAGCTTCCTCGCATGTTGTTTTAGTGTATAGACTAAGACTAGATCTCCTGCTTTCAAGCCTTTATCCTTCACGTGGGCATCAAAGTATGCCTTCTGTCTCTTCTTGGCTGCATATATCCCTGCAGCGGCTCTCAGTCTTGTTTCTCCTAATCGTTCAAGGTCAAAGATCCTAGAGGAGAGCTCATGACCTGTCCATTCGTGCTCTTGTGCTACTCTCAATGTAGGGATCAGGAAGTCCAAGGGTAGCACAGCATTTTGGCCAAATACCATCTGAAAGGGAGTGGCTTGGAGTACCGTTTTGTAGGCCACTCGGTATGCCCAAACAGCATGGTGTAGCTGTTTGTCCCAATCAGAGTGTTTAGTGTTCACTAATTTCGTCAGTACATTGCATAAAATCTTATTAGTGCTCTCAGCTTGTCCATTAGCTTGAGGGTGATAAGGGGCAGACTTCTTGTGTATTACCAAGAATTCTTGAAGTAGATTCTCAATCACTTCGTTCAAGAAATGAGTGCCTCTATCACTTACAAGCTCTATAGGTAGTCCATATCTCGTGAATACATTCTCAAACAAGAATTTGGCAGTTGTTTGAGCATCGTTCTTGGTTGTAGCCTTTACCTCTACCCACTTGGTGAGATAATCTGTTGCAACAATGATGTATTCCGCATGAGAACCTTTCGCTGGGGGATTAATAGGACCTACGAAGTCTATTCCCCACTTAGAGAATGCACGTCCACCCATCATAGGTTTCAGTGGCATCTCATCTTTGCGTATAGGATACTGAGTCCTCTGACAGACATCACACCGTTTCACATAAGTATGTGCATCCATGTGAAGGGTAGGCCACCAGAAGCCCGCAAACAATATTGCCTTGATCACCCGATCTGGTCCAAAGTGTCCTCCTGCTACACCTTGGTGAGCAGTCTCCAAGATTTTGAGATATTCACTTTCATGGACACATAACCTCAAGTAACCATCTTTACCGCGCTTATATAGATTATCACCTATGAGTGAATAATCCAGGGCTTCTTGTTCTAAACTCCTTTTCCTAGCTAGAGTCATGTCTGGGGGGAATGTGTTTGTCCGCAAGAATGATACTAGCGGTTCACTCCAATCTGGCACAATGGATACTTGATAGAGAGTGGCATGTTCCACAGGTGGTTTATTGCAACAGATTGGGCATTCCTTGCACAACTTTTGGACATCCGCTTCCATAGTTGGCCAATGCACTCCGAATCTTTTTAGAGTCTGCAACGTTCGTTGCTTTGAATGGTGTTGCTCTAACGCACCTACATGTGCTAATTGCAACCATTTAGCGTACTCATCCTCTTCTACGCAACAAGCCAAGATCCCTTGATCTGTGTGCTTGTACATGCTTCCTGCCATGATATGGTACTTTTGGGCTTTTACGATCTCTCGATTCCGTGTGTTCACCACTGGATGATTAGGTCCGTATGTCAATACTGGTACTAGTGGCTTGGCCCACTGCGGCACCACTTCCAACTTAAACAAGTAAGCATCAGGAAGGTCATCTGACACACTGTGGGGCTTCTCCCAATGTGAGCCTGGAGAGGTGATCTGCTCGTAAGTGAGTCCTACCTTTTCTTACCACAACCTCAAAATCATATTCCATTAGCAAGAGAAACCATCTTACTAATCTTCCCGTATTGCATGGCTTGTTTACTAGGTACAACAATGCCTGATGATCAGTAAAAAATTTAAACTTATTTGCAAGCAAATAGTGTCTAAATTTCTTAACTGCATATACCATGCCTAATCCTTCTCGCTCTGTAGTGGTGTAATTCCGTTCAGCCGCATTCAATTGTCTACTGGCATAGGCAATTGGAAGATCCATATTACCTTCACCAGTAGGTTGTGCAAGCACACATCCAATGGCATAATTGGATGCATCCACATGAACATGGAATGGCTTATTCCAATCTGGTGTGGTCAAGATTGGTGCTGAACATAATCTTCGTTTAAGCTCTTGGAAGGAATTCTCACATTCCTCCGTCCACTCAAAGTTTGTCAGAAGTCCGTACATGGGCTTTGCAATGACAGCATACATGTGTATAAATCATCGGTAATAACCACAGTGCCCCATGAAAGCTTGTACTTCCTTGACATTCTTTGGCCTAGGTAGCTCTGCTATGGCTCGCACCTTTTCTTCGTCAGTAGATATGCCATTCTTTGACACTATGTGTCCTAGAATCTTGCCTTGCCTGACCATAAAAACACACTTTTCTGGGTTCAGGCAGACTTGATATTCTCTACATTTGTCAAAGATTTGTCCGAGTTCAGGAATATGGGTTTGTCTAACATTGGAATGAGCACAAAGATCATCAACATAGACTTCTAAACTCTTCCTCAGGAACTCCTTAAACACATGGCACATCAGCCTCTGGAAGGTGGCTGGTGCATTGGTAAGCCCAAATGGCATTACTCTAAAAGCAAAAATGCCCCATTCTGTGGCAAAGGCTGTCTTATGCTGATCCTCTGGAGCTATGGCTACTTGATTGTAGCCCGAAAATCCATCAAGGAAGCTGTACACTTCCTTGCCTGCCACCCTTTCTAAGAGATGTTCTGTGATGGGAAGCGGATAGTTATCTCGAATCGTGGCGGCATTAACCTTTTTCAAGTTAATGCACACACGCAGCTTGCCATTCTTCTTGGGCACCACCACGATGGGGGATACCCATTCGGTGTGCTCAATTTCGTAGATAAATCTAGCTTCAACCAGTCTATCTATCTCCTCTTTGATCTTAGCAGCGTAATTATCGTTATATGTATAAGGCTTTTGCTTAGAGGGTTTGGCGTCTGAAGTCATGGGGATGGTGTGCGAGCATATGTCCGGGTCAACCCCTTTCAAATCCTTGTAACTCCAAGCGAATACATCTCTGTATTCTCTTAGCAAGGCAATCAATTCGTGCTCTTCTTCTTCTGTCAGGTCATGGCCTATATACGTGCATCTCTCCTCTCCTTCTTCTAGGGCCACTACGATTTTCTTGGTAGTTTCTTTGTTATCATAGGCCTCTCCTGATTGTGCCTCTCGTTTGGGCATTCTAATCATGACTCTCCTGTCATCTATCTCATACTTCTTAAAATTTTCTGGGACCTCAAACAAAGATTCTTCCTCTTCTGGTAAGGCTTCTCTCTTCTTTCGTTTCTTTCCTTCTTCCTTAGGGGTCATATGCGTTGTTAATCTTACATCATTTGTAACCTCTCCATACCTCTGGGGTTGAAATTCTACTTCATGGAAATATTCTTCATCTGATGCAAATGGTGGGTCCATAATGATTGACTCTAGATCGGAGTCACTTGCATCCTCAAATGCATCAGGGCTAGGTTCGCATTCTTCTAAAACTGCCTCTCCCATGATTGGCTCTATGGAGAAGACTGAAATGTCATAGCCATCCTCATCACAGTGAGGTGTCCATTGTTCTTCGTTGATGGCTACGTCCATGGTTGCTAAAATTTCTGCCCAGCCATGGGGTTCGAATTCCTCGTCTGGAAAAACTACAGGTGCATAGGCTGGGTCTTGAATGGGTCTATGGGTTTCGTTCGCACCTATTTCTCTGGCCTTTTCTCTCTTCTCTTCCTCTACTGCTACCTTGCACATCCATAAGTGGGTGTCTTCATGCATCCATGAGGATCCAGACCCTATGGAATGCACCGATTCTGTGTCATCTTTAGCTCTATGGATGGGATTCCATTGGATAGGAGGGACATCTCTATGAGAATAATCCTTGAGATTGACTTTGGTCGTAACACCCAAGTGTTGCAAATACAAGGAGTTGGTTCCCCAATCCTGTACCACTTGCAATTGTCGCATAAATGGTCTTCCCAAAATCATCTCATAGGCATGATTTTTGCTGAAGTCACATATAGCAAAGCTATGTTCAAACTCGACACCACAAGTGGTGAGAGTTATTCCTTCTAGCAATCCTAGGGGTCTCTCTATGTGACCATCGGCCATTTGTAACTTCATCCTCGTTGGCCTGAGTGCTGGCTTGCCCCAACGCTTCCATAAGGAGGTGGTGGCAATTGCAACTCCTGCACCTGAATCCAAAATCGCCTTGGTGGTGTATTCCTGGTAGGTGATGGGAAGATAGGTGTTCCCTTCTTCACCTTCACACATATCTCCTATCTTATCCAAGGGAATTTCTGGCACTGTCCTATGGGATCCTACCTGGGAACGAGGTTTTGCTAACTCTGGTACTTGTTTGGCTACATGTTTCCATAATTCAGGTCTAACCTTGAGTAGCTCTTCTAACTTGAGATTACACTGCACGTTAGTGTTCTTCACTACCTCTGTGTTCCTAGGTATGACTGAGTCGTCGTTCCTTACCAAGACTGTGGGTGCTCTCATACATGTGGACTTTGCTTCCCATGGGCCTGTGAAATGGGGTAGCTCTTGTATGGAATTAGACTCAAAGTCCAATCTCTCATGAGACTGAGTACTCTCATGTTCCCCGTAAATAGATGGGATGTCTTGTGGGAACTGGTCGTGTGCATCATCCACAAGTTCAAAAGGAGGGGCGACCTCGCTTTCGTTATCCCATTTGTCTTCTTGAATCTCTCGTAGGAAGTCTGGTGCAAACCGATTCATAGAAGAAGAAGTGTCTGGCTCCGTAGAATTGGGCGCATAAGCAACCTGGGAAGGAGGGCTTATTTTGTTGTTGACCCTCTCCTCGTTCTCGCAAATGGCTGGAGCACAAGCTTCTTGGGGAGGGTTACTTATTCTATTACTTTTCCGAACAGGCTCATACGCTCCCTGAGAAGGAATGTAGGCAACCTGTGGAGGTGCATGAGCTTTCGCGGTAGGCTCATCTGCCTTTTGGGGGGGAAGATAAGTTTCTTGAGGAGGCTCATGGGCTTCCTGAAGAGGCTTGCTTATCTGTTCTCTCGCCCTTTCCTTTCTTTGAGGGGCAGGTTCCTTTTCTGAGTGTGCAATTAGCCTCTCTATTCTTTCTAAGGAGGGGAAGTTGTCTGGTTTAGTGGAATTGGCCACATAAACTTCCGATGGGGGATGGTTCATGTTATTGCTTGCTTTCTCTCCCTCTTGATTTTTTTCTTCCTTGGCAGATCTTGCAATTATCCTCTCTAACTTTTCTAGGAATCCATCCAAGTGTAATTGCGTTTTGGCTGAGCCTGAGTAATTGAAAAGGCGACTGGCTTCAAACATAGTCTGAGCCAATGCGACCATTTTCGCGCATAGTTTGGTTCTTTCTATCTCTAGGTCAGCTCTAGGATAGCACTTGTCATGATCCGTGACGTTTGGCCCTTCTTGGATTCTGGCCTGATATGCTTTAAGCATCATGTCTATGTCTTCGGGAGTGGGATCAGCTAATACTGATCCTGTTTGGGGTGGTGGGTGGGTTACGTGGGGTGTCTTAGAGGGTGGAGGGATGGAGGGTGATGGGGATGGTAGCGGTGGGAATGTGTGAGAGTGCGGTTGAGATGTGATCTCTATGATTTTAGCCTTGGTTTCTCGTAGACTTTCCTCAAGTTCACTCATCTTCTTTGCCCATTGCCTTTTCATGCGTTCGCGGCTATCTCTCCAAGCTCTTGTTCTCTTTTTATTTTGGCTCTCAGTATCGCTAGCATCTGGGCTCTTTTCCTGGCCTACCCCTTGGTTTTGCTGCAACGCCTGAGCCCTAGTGACTACCTGTACTGGTGCAGTGGAAGTGACACTTCCTGAGGAGTCTACCACTAACCCAACAACGTTGATAGGGGTGATTTTTGGCATGCTATTGGGGTTCTTTGGGCAATCTCGTAAGAGATGCTCTTTTCCGCAGTCTTGGCAAAAGCCTTGGATAGTCAAGGACTGAGGTTGTGTGGGCGGAGGCAAGGAACAATCACGAATGAAGTGATCCCCCTGACATCGGTAGCATGGTCCTCTAGGAATTGGTGGTCGTACCTGCCTAGGTTGAGGCCTAGAATTGGGGTTTGCATACATGACGTTCGTGTAATCTGATTCCCAACTAGGTTCGTTTGTTTCTTCGCTATAATAGGACTCACCATGCTCAGGAGACTGCAAGTAGTAGGCCTGGGGGCTATCAACATGTGTGGAATCAAAGCTATGGTCACTTGGGTCACTTTCTGAGATCAATGAGGTTACTGGTACTATGGCCCTATTCAGGTTTTCTTCTGCAACAGCATACTTTACTGGAATCACGTTAGCGGGGTTTGGGGGCTGTTGAGCTAGTATCGGTTGGGGTCTCTGTTGGGCCTGATATGGTTGCTGATAGGTTTGTTGGGGTCTAGCATATTGTGGTGGTGGAGGGTACTGGTTCTGGTATCTGCCTTGTTGGTAGGGCTGAGGGTATGGTTGCCTAACTGCCTGCTTTCTGTATGGGCAATCTTGTGCGGTGTGATTGGTGTATCTTTGTTCTATGATGCAATAGTGGCTATTAGGATTGACCTGGGGTTGAGCCATAATGGGACACACGTTTGCCATGTGGTCACCACCGCATGTATAGCACCTCTTCGCTGGGGCGAACCTTGGGATTTGTTTGCTAGTTACACCTAATTTCTGAGCTACCTTTTCGGCAAGTTCCTCAATTGATGTGGATTGCGTGGAAGAGTGACTAGATGCGCTATCTGAATCTTTGTAGATTTTGGAAAGCTCTAGCTCTTCCCCTAGGTTATCTTCAATGTCAATGCACATGCGTACACATTCTTCTATGGTCCTAGGGTCCTTCAGATACACATAGGATCTCAATTTCGTACTCAGCAATCCATCAAGGAATAAGGCTACTTGTTTAGCAGATGTGGGTAGTTCCGAAATAGGGCACCTCTCAAGATATTGTCTAAATCTTCTTCCGGCCAATCTGACAGTCTCTTGGGGGGTCTGTTTGAAGCTGTGAATCAATGAGGAGGTATTGTGTCTTATGCCGCTCTTAGAGAACTCTACGATAAATGCCTCTAGGAGTTGGTCTATGCTCTTGAACTGACGCTCATCTAATGGCTGAAACCATGTAAGTGCTGTGTTCCTAAGGGTTAGACCGAAGGCATTGTACTGCGTGAACAGATCTTCCACTTGTTCAGCTCTCAAGACTTGCTTGAACTCCGCCACATGATCATAGGGATCTCCTGTGCCGTCAAAGTAATTCTTCATGGACTTAACTAGCTGGGTGGGTCTCAAAGTTCTTGTGTGCTCTCTAGGTCTCGGCAGAGGGAATCCATCTACATTTCTTTGGTTCCTGTGGGCTCTATGCATCTCGGGTTCTACCCTATTCGTCTCTGTTCTCGTTCTTTCTCTGCCCACTGGGTTGGCAAAACTTACTTCCGGTCTATCTCTACTTCTGTCTCTTTGCGTACCATGAGCTTGGGAAGTTCCAGCCCCAGGGTGACCATAGGATACATTTGATCTTGGTTGGGGGAAAATAAATTCGCCCTTCCAAGTGTAGGCATGCCTATCATTTTCTGTCACCACAAAGATCCGTTCTGAAGCATGATCTAGGTAGGTCACTCTGCCTGGGCTATCCGGATCCTTAAACTCATAGATCATGATTGTTCCTATATCAGTTGGGTGATCCGGTTTATACCTCCAAAAGGCTTGGTCCGTTTCTCGATTGAGAAGCAAATCTATGCACTTGTTATCTTGGGGGACCCACTCAGGCGTGATAATCCTAGTGAGAACTGATTTACCTCGAGGGGTTCTAGGTTCCACTCCCATGTTTCCTTGTTCCAAGTCACCTAAGTCCGCTTCTGAAATTACATTTCCAAATTCATCTGTCCTATCTGGATGACTGGTGACTACGTATATGGTTCCTTCCTTGTCCAGGTATGCACCGTTTTCAAACTTGACAGCTGGGTGCTCTAGTCCTATGGATTGGTCAGGGTTTTTAATCTGGACCACAGATCTTCCTAGGCCGTCCTCATAGATGCTCGCACCTAATCGGTTGGTCCTAAGGTATTCCAACTGTGTTTTGTAAGGGCCTTCTACCCTGTACAAGTAAGGCACTCCTGAACTTCCCGTAGGTCTGTCCATACCTTGAGACATCTCTGACTCACTGGTATCAGAGCTAGGGTAATGAGAGTGGCGACTCAACTGCTGGGCCCAAGACCTTGCAGTGTGGTTGACACTAGCCTCTGAAGACCTAAGGCTTTGTCTCTCTCTTACTAGGTGTCAACCTGATCTAAGGTTCATATGCCTAACTGATTAGCCCAATTCTTTGCCCAGAGTACAACCTCGTTGCCGATCAATTGGTACCAGTCACTTGATTCTTTTTAGTTATTCCTCGTGTTTAAAGTCTTATCTGTTATTAAGTCGTCAGGAATACTTAATTGTTCTTCGTACTTTCAGGTTGATCGTTCCACGTTAGGTTCTTTCCTTTATGTTGCCGACAGTACAGAGATTAAGTTTTTAGCTTGAACTTGAGTTTTTAGGTAGTCTTCCACTTGATAGTGGCCTATCGTCGCCCTGACTTACTCCTACTTCTACTCGTTCTTAGCCTAAACTAGGAATTGATGAAGAGGAGTTGAGAATATTCCGACCTTTCTTGCCGAACCTTGCTCTTTAGTGCTCGAGAAGTTGATTCTCAAGCGTGCGCAAAACCCTTGGTTGGAAGCTTTCAATTACTTCTCAATAGACCTGCATAAGTCCCAAGATTAGCTTCAAGTAGACCTTTCAATTGACAGACAATTTATTTCAGACACTTTGTTCCCCCTTATGTATTGCTAGAAATTTCCTCTAGAGCTCCCTTGGTGTTTCTACCCCTCTGTGTGTCAACTTCCAAATATCCTATCTGAAAATCAACGACAAGCCCTAGAGCTCAGAAAATGGATTTCGTACGCAAAAGTTATGACCGTTCAGGGTTTAGGGGGTTACTAGACAGACATAACCTTTCGGGGGTTTTAATGCATTTTCTAAGGCCTTTGTAAGTATATGAGTACATGAAAGTGCAAATATGCCCCAAAATTTAGTTTAAATTTCCAAAAATTCACACCTTAATTTTTTGCCGAAAATGCCTGTCTATCGCGATAGACGGTGTCTGTCGCGATAGACACAATCTATCGTGGGGGCTGTCTGTCGCGATAGACGGTGTCTGTCGCGATAGACAGTGTCTATCGTGGATTTCTGTCTGTCGCGATAGACGGTGTCTGTCGCGATAGACAGTGTCTATCGTGGATTTCTGTCTGTCGCGATAGACGCTGTCTGTCGTGGGTTTCTGTCTGTCGCGATAGATAGTGTCTGTCGCGATAGACGCTGTCTGTCGTGGGTTTCTGTCTGTCGCGATAGACAGTGTCTGTCGCGATAGACGGTGTCTGTCGCGATAGACGGTGTCTATCGTGGATTTCTGTCTGTCGCGATAGACGGTGTCTGTCGCGATAGACGGTATCTGTCGCGGATTTCTGTCTGTCGCGATAGACGGTGTCTGTCGCGATAGACGCTGTCTGTCGTGGGTCTCTGTCTGTCGCGATAGACAGTGTCTGTCGCGATAGACGGTGTCTGTCGCGATAGACGCTGTCTGTCGTGGGTTTCTGTCTGTCGCGATAGACAGTGTCTGTCGCGATAGACGGTGTCTGTCGCGATAGACGGTGTCTATCGTGGATTTCTGTATGTCGCGATAGACGGTGTCTGTCGCGATAGATGGTATCTGTCGCGGATTTCTGTCTGTCGCGATAGACGGTGTCTGTCGCGATAGACGCTGTCTGTCGTGGGTCTCTGTCTGTCGCGATAGACAGTGTCTGTCGCGATAGACGGTGTCTGTCGCGATAGACTGAAAAAACGCAAATTTTTGAAAAACTTCTAGTGATTTAGAGTGCCCTCAAGGTGTAGGTTACAGTGCTAATCATGCATTCACAAAATGTTAAGATTTTCTGTCTGTCGCGATAGACAGAGGTTGTCGTCCCGGGACCTGTGCAGAGCCTGTCGTACCTGCGCACACTGCTGGGGATGATGATACAGCAAAAACCTGCAAAATAGCTCAGAAAACATGCAAAAACAGCACATGCAAGTTCGCTCTCTCGCTCTCTCTCACAAGTGAAATGAGGGAAATGAGGTGGAGGTGGGGATATAGTCAAAAAACTGAAATTTTCGCGATGATGAAGATGGAGGTGGGAGATGGTGATGAAGATGGTGAAGAAAGTAAAAGAAAATCGATGAGAGTGAAGAAAATACCTACAACTCCAACGCGTCAACTCTACGTCTTACCATCACACGCTCGTCCTCAAAGCTCGATCCCCGGCA
Source organism: Ceratopteris richardii (assembly GCA_020310875.1). NCBI lineage: Eukaryota > Viridiplantae > Streptophyta > Polypodiopsida > Polypodiales > Pteridaceae > Ceratopteris > Ceratopteris richardii. Next base: position 197,695,497 of record CM035417.1, on the reverse strand, counting down.
ACGGCGCCAAAATTTGGTGTAGCTCAGTGATGAGTAGCACCTCCTTTAATGTCAATCCGGGAAGACGTGAGGATGGTATGAAGACCTCGAGCAAGTGGCGGCACAAGTGCGTGAGTGAGAAGCACACAAGCATGCACACACATACACACACACGCGCACACACGGCAAGGCAAAGAGAGAGAATCAATGGAGTTCTTTAGATTACTTTCAAAAGCTCTTACAAGTTCGTTTCAATTACAATCTAACCTCAAAAATGAGCTCTCTAGCTCTTTTTATAGTTTTTGACTAGCTTTTGGCCCTGTCCAGACCTAGTGTCCGGCCTAGTTAAAAATTAGGTTCCAGGGCTTATTTGAGGGCTCAAACGAAGTCTAAAAATTATGAAAATTGGTACGATGGTACTTCTAATACTCCTCAAGCTCGAGGACTCCTCGGCTTGCACAAAATGGAGTCTAATCTACCAAAAACGGGATTTACAATGTTTGTGTAGTGATTAAAATCACTTGAGTTGTACATAATCTAAGGGAAAAAATGATCTGGCCTTGTTGCCGTATTGTGCATGATTCCTCTGTTGCTTTGTGTGCCCACAATCGGGCACCTCTCTAGGTATTGCCTAAACCGTCTTCCTGCTAGTCTGACCGTCTCTTGAGGTGTTTGCTTGAAGCTATGAATTAGTGAGGAAGTGTTGTGCCTTATACCACTCTTGGAAAACTCAATGATAAATGCTTCTAGGAGCTGGTCTATGTTTCTAAAATGCCTCTCGTTCAGTGGTTGAAACCACGTAAGGGCAGTATTCCTAAGGGTTAGACCAAAAGCATTATATTGTGTGAATAGATCCTCTACCTGTTCAGCTTTCAAGACTTGCCTAAATTCTGCCACATGGTCATAAGGGTCTCCAGTGCCATCGAAGTAATTCTTCATCGACTTCACCAGTTGAGTTGGCCTCAGAGTCCTAGTGTGTTCTCTTGGCCTTGGCAAAGGAAAATCATCAGCATTTCTTTGGTTCCTTGGATCTCTAAATCTCTCGGTTTCTTCTCTATCCGTCCCCGTTCTCCTTCTTTCTCTTCCCTGGGGGTTGGCAAAGCTTACTTCAGGTCTATCTCTACTTCTATCTCCTTGAGCTCCATGAGCCTGGGAGGTCCCTGCTCCTTGGTGACCATAGGACACATTAGACCGTGGTTGGGGAAAAACAAATTCACCCTTCCATGTGTAGGCATGTCTGCCATGCTCGGTGACCATGAAGATTCTCTCCGATGTATTGTCTAGGTATGTTACTTTGCCTGGGTTGTCAGGGTCTTTAAACTCGTAGATTGTGAGAGCACTCACTTCTTGAGGGTGAGCAGGTTTATATCTCCAAAAGGCCTCATCGGTTTCTTGGTTTAAAAGCAAATCTATGCTTATATTATCCTATGGAATCCACTCTAGAGTCATGATTCTGGTCAAGACAGATTTACCACGGGGAGTTCTTGGCTCTCTCTCTAAATTCCCTTGCTCTATATCACCCATGTCGGTCTCCGCAATCACATTTCCAAACTCATCAGTTCTATCAGGAAGAGTGGTGACTACATATATAGTCCCCTCTTTATCTAGGTATGCTCCATTCTCAAACTTGACTACCGGGTGTTCTAGTCCATGGGGTTGATCGGGGTTCTTAATCTGGACCATAGATCTTCTCAATCCGTCTTCGTAGATGCGAGCACCTAGACGATTAGTCCTGATGTATTCCAATTGAGTCTTGTAAGGTCCCTCTGGCTTTTCTAGATAAGCCACCCCTGAACTACCCACTGGTCTCTCCATGTGATAGGACATTTCAGAATCACTTGTGTCTGATCGTGGAGTGTATGGGTAATCACTCAACTGCTGGGCCCAAGACCTAGCAGTGTGATTGACACTAGCTTCAGAAGATCTGAGGCTTTGTCTGTCTCGGCCTAAGTGTCTGCCTGACCTAAGGTTCATATGCCTGGTTTATCTACCCCCTTTGGTCCCAAGTAACTCTCGTTGCAGGTTATTTTGCACCAATCACTTTGTTCTTTTTAGTTGATTATTATGTTTATGAACTTGTATGATATCTCGGTGTCCGGAATACTTAAGTGAATTTCGCACTTGATAATTGATCGATTCAAGTTTACTTTTTTTCCTTAGGGTTTTCGCACTTAAGTCCTACTTAATGCTTGCACTTGGTTGATTAGTTCTCTTAGACTTATTTTGTGCCTGACGCTGACCTAATTAATTACCACACCTAAGTCGTACTTAGCCTAGGCTAGGAATTGACAAAGGAGGGTTGAGAGAACTCCCAACCTCAATACTCTGGTTGCTTAGACTTCTACACCAGCCCAGGAAGCCTTCTCCCAAGCTTGGTACTCACCCTTGCTAGCCTGCCTTGGAATACCTTGAGTGCACGCAATGTTCCTGCAAAATTTCACAAGTTATTATAGCTCATTTACCACAATGAATTGAAAGACACACATCAGCAATTATGGAGCCCCCTTGGAGTAACTCACTGATCCCGCAAAATCTTATGACCACCTAGTTCCACCTAATGGTCAACTTAAAAATACATGTTCTAAAACTCTGCGTATGATTCTTACAAAAACCAGTCAAGGTCCACGTAGGATTCTCAACAAGCTTTCCAACGAGACCAAAATCTCATCAATCAGAGTTCGTATGGTGAAGTTATGACCAATCAGGCACTTAGGGGTCAAAACAGGCTCTCAGGGTTCAGGAGATCCCTCTCTGGTTTCTAGGTCTTTTGCCCACTCCTAAGGCTCTAATGTTATCCCAATGTGTCTAAAATTAAGCCCAAATATACCTCAATTCACTCAAAAATTCACTCTAAAATTTTCATGCGTTAAGGCCGTGTATCACGATAGGTTGGGTCGGTGTGTCGCGATAGATGGAGGTGTCGCGATAGGTGGAAGTGTCGCGATAGGTCGAGGTGTCGCGATAGGTCGGGGTGTCGCGATACTTGGGAGTGTCGCGATAGGTTGAGGTGTCGCGATAGGTCGGGGTGTCGCGATACTTGGGAGTGTCGCGATACTCCGAGGTGTTGCGATAGGTCGGGAGTGTCACGATACTTTGAGGTGTCACGATAGGTGGGGTCGGTGTGTCGCGATACTCCGAGGTTTCGCGATAGGTCGGGGGTGTCGCGATAAGTCGTGGGTATCGCGATACTTCGAGGTGTCGCGATACTTCGAGGTGTCGCGATAAGTCGTGGGTATCGCGATACTTCGAGGTGTCACGATAGGTCGGGTTATGGTGAATTTTGCTGTTCTGTCTAGTGATCCTAGGAGCTCTAGGCCTGCGCAGTGTCGTGGTGCACTCAGAATCGTGATCTGGTGAAGTTTTCGGAGTGTCGCGATAGCTCGAGCTCGATGCCTCGAGACTTGCGCAGACAAAATCCGTACCTGCTGAGCTTGCTGGAGATGATGATGGAGCTGCAACCTGCAAGAAACATGCAAAAAAACACACACAAGCAAGAACACACACTCGCTCTCTCTCAAACTCGCACAAAGCAAATGAGGAAATGGTTTGGAAATGAGAATATAAGGTGGAGAAGGAGATGAAGGTGGAGATGAAGATGGAGATGGAGATGGGGAAAATCAGAAATTTACCTACTACTTACCATTCCAACGCGTCCTCTCTACGTCTTACCATCACACGCTCGTCCCCAAAGCTCGAATCCCCGGCAACGGCGCCAAAATTTGGTGTAGCTCAGTGATGAGTAGCACCTCCTTTAATGTCAATCCGGGAAGACATGAGGATGGTATGAAGACCTCGAGCAAGTGAAGGCACAAATGTGTGAGTGCGAAGCACACTAACATGCACACACATACACACACACGCGCACACACAGCAAGAACAAAGAGAGTAAGACAATGGAATCACTTCTATTGCAACAAAGTTCTCATACAAGCTCAAAACTACAAGAAGCCACCCCAAAAATGAGCTCTCTAGCTCTATTTATAGTTTTTGACTAGCTTTGGCCCTATCCAGACCTAGTGTCCGGCCTAGTTAAAAATTAGGTTCCAGGGCTTATTTGAGGACTCAAACGAGATTTAAAAATTATGAAAATTGGCAGGCAACTACTTCTAAGGCTCCCCAAGCTCGAGGACTCCTCGGCTTGTACAAAATGGAGCTACAAAAAGGTGAAACAATATTTACAAGGGTTTTTAGTGATGAGAATCACTTTTAACATGGTGTAAGGTTTGGAAAAATTTAATGGGTTGCCTTAGTGCTAGATCTACATGTATGCTCATACTTGCTTCATCTGCCAACACACACATATATACATGTTTTGATTTGCTAGTACAAGTGCCTCAAAGTTTGCCACAAGTTTAGCACAACTCGATAGGGTAGTTTTGTTCAACTTTTTGAAATACAACAATTTTTTTGCATCAAGGTATTTTAATTAGTGAACATTACTGAAAGTAATGATATATTTTGTATGTTGGTTATTCAAGACAAGTTGGATGGCACTAATTACACGTTATGGGCATATATGATGTGTCATGTATTGGTACCAAAAGGACTGTGGAATATTGTGCAGGGTGTTGAAAAACAACCTACTACACCTGTAAATACAATTATTGAAGGTGATGTAGATGGCATTGAACATGACAATCTTGAAATTCATGTTCATGTTGCGGTTCTTACTGCACCTCATGCAAAGCAACTGTGATGGTATGCCAAAGATACTTAGGCACACGCATTGATAGCTTTGTCTATCAAAGATGACATTATCCCTCACGTTCACTCTTTCAAAATAGCAAAGGATGCTTGGAATACACTTACCACTTTATACCATGAAAGAAATGAGGCTCGTGTTGCTTACCTTCGAAAATAGTTGGAGAGTGAGCATATGAATGAAGGAGATTCTATGGATAGTTTTTTGACAAAGATCAAAGATTTGGAAGAGTAGTTGATTTCTGCAAATGAAGTCTTGCCAGATACTTCACTTGTGCAGACCGGATTTAGTCTCCATTTTATTATAGGAAGATCAATCTAGGAAGAACATGTCCATTATGCATGTTGTAGACCAAGCTTTCTAAGCTAGTGAAAGGGAAAAGGTAAATGGTGCTCATCTACTAGTAAGCAAAAATATGCTAACTCTACACAATCTAAAAAGGAAGACAAAGATGAAAAGAAAATAGAAAAGCAAAAAAAGTTCTACAAATACTGTAAACAAAATGATTATGTCATAAAGAGTTGTCCAAAACTAGTTGTAAAAGAGGCAAAGAAGAAAGAGGTTGGAATGGTCGTTGTAGAGGCCTCTACACCTAAAACAAAGTCTAGTAACCTTGTGTAGAATGAAGAATGGGCATTTATTACTGTTTCGAGCTATGAACCATCTTCTCATGAACAATATATGTCCGCAGTACACTTAGATGTTTGGTACTTTGATAGTGGTGCAACCAAACATATTACCTTGCAACATAGTTTCTTTGATTCACTTGAGCCTGTCCCTACAAGGAATATTGCCACATGTGCCAACAACTCCTACTATCCTATCATGGGAGTTGGTAAGATCATTTTGATTACTATTGATAGTAGTTCTTTCACATTTTTAGATGCTTTTTTAATGCCAAGCATCAAGAAAAATCTGTTGTCAATTTTAGCATTAGCCAAGATTGGCTTGGTTGTCAAATTTGTTGATGGTAGATGTACAATTCATGATATGTCAAATGGAAATTTTATGATTACTTTTGGCATTTTATGTCATGAGCTATCATAGAGTATGCAAAATCAGTGAATGATTCAACATGTGAAATACAAGATTCTCAGGCTATCTCAGATGCAAAGCTTTGACATGCACGCTTTGGTCATCTCAATTTTGCTATGCATATAGAAATCTAAAATGGTGTCCTCTTTGCCCAAACTTGAGGCACCTTGTAAACATGCTTGTGAAGGTGGTATTTTCGGGAAAATGCAGTGTCCCTCTTTCCCAAAAGATGGTTCAGTCCGAGCTACCCAAAAATTACAACTTGTTCACAGTGATGTCTATGGTCATATGGAGACATTCCTTTGGGAACCACCTTTACTTCATGACTTTTATTGATTATTTTTCTAGGCATGCATGGGTGTATCCATTGAAAGAAAAGTCTAAAGTGTTTATGTGCTTCAAACAGTTTCTAGTTTTGGTTGAAAATATGTTAGCATGTAAATTGGGCACCCTTTGTTTTGATTGAGGGGGGGAATATATCTTCTAATTTTAATGCATTTCTGATTGAATGTGAGATAAAATATCAATGTAGAGTGCCATATACACCTCAACAAAATGGAGTTGCTGAAAGAAAGAATAGGTTTCTCATGGATATGGCAAGGTGTATGGTCAAAAGTCAAGCTTTACCACATAGCTTCTGGCTTGAGGCTATTATGTGTGCAACATATGCACTTAATAGGTGTCCCACCAAAGAACTATAGTCTATCACTCCATATGAGGCTTGGCATGGTTGCAACGCATATGTTGCTCATCTATGTGTCTTTGGTTATTTGGCATATGCATTAGTGCCTGAACAACAATGCTGGAAATTGGATGACAAGTAGTAAAATGTATTTTTGTTGGATAAAGTTTTGAAAGCAAAGGATACCATCTGTATCATCCATAGACGAAATGCATCTTGGTTAGCTGTGATCTTGGTTTTTGTGGAAGATGCAATTTAGCCATTACTTTCATGTACTCAAGAGACATCAATTAGCTCCAAGGATGTCTATGACATTTTGCTTCCTCTTTTTATAGGTGGACAGTGAAGTATTGGTCCAAATGAGACAATTTCTTAGCCTTTACAAGGTTCCCATGATGATGGAGATCTTTCCATTTCTAATGAAAATTTACATGATGCACTTGTTTATGAGAGGAATGATGCAGAAGAGGCAAAAAATATGCCTAAATGGCTAGTGCAAACTTTACGAGATAGAAAATTAGATGCACCTTTGTCATACTATACTCGTTCAAGCTATCATAGTGCTTCTTTTGCATCAGATTGCTATGCAATGGATGCCGCTAGTGTTTACGATGAGAATGCGCCTTTACGATGAGAATGAGCCTATTTCTTTTGATGAAGCACAAAATTCCAAAAATTGGATGGCTAGTATGCAATCAAAATATGATGTTATTATGAAGAATGGTACTTGGTCTTTATGTGATTTTCCTCCAAGCAAAAAGGACATTGGCACTAAATGGGTATACAAGCCGAAGCATAAGCATGATGGAATGATTGACAAGTATAAGGCTAGGATTGTTGCAAAAAGTTATGCTCAAGTGAGAGGCATTGATTTTGATGAGACCTTTGCTCCCACATGTCGAATGAATAGATTTCTTAGCATTTGTGCACTTGCAGCTCATCATGGTTGGAATGTATATCAGTTGGACATTAAAACTAAATTTCTGAATGGTGACTTACATGGAGTGTATGTATTTCAGCCCTATGGTTTTATGCAAAAAGGGCATGAAAACAAAGTGTGCAAGTTGAAAAAGGCATTATGGTTTGAAGCAAGCCCCACGTGCTTGGTATGAAATGATACATGTCTACTTGATTGCACATGGTTTTGAGAACATTCCAATTGAGAACACCTTATATGTTAAGCATGAAAATGACGTGCTTGTGATCATTGTTCTCTATTTTGATGACATGCTGCTCATTGGTCCTAATGAGAAGCATATTGATGATTTTAAGGTTGATTTGCATGCCTCTTTTGAGATGTCAGATTTGGGGCATTTGCATCATTATTTGGGCATTCATTTCATGCAAGTTGATGGCGGAATAGATTTGTGTCAAAGAAAATATATTGACACATTATTAAAGTTTTTTGGCCTTGACGACTGCAAACATATTGCCACCCCTATGGAAACATGTTTATGTTTAGTCTTCATGATGTTGGAGATGCATTTAATGTTGTTTTATATCAGCGGACTGTTGGGTGCTTGATTTATTTATGCATAACTCAGTCTGATATTCAGTTTGTTGTCTCTCAGATGAGAAAGTTTATGCATTGCCTAGGTGTCAAGCATTGGCATGCAGTTAAGCGCATCTTTTGCTAGTTGAGTGGTACCCAACTGCTTGGATTGTTTTATGGATCCCGCTATTGCTACATTTACATGCATTTATTGACTCTGACTAGGATGATTTCTAGACACTTGTGTGTCCACTAGTGGTTTTTGCTTCATGCTTGGTAGCTCATGCATATCTTGGTTGAGCAAGAAGCAACCTACTGGAGCCACTTCTAGTTGTGAGGCCGACTATAGGGCAACTTTCATGACTATTCAGTGTGTGTGGCTCAAACATCTTTTGGTTAATTTGGGTGTTGTTCAGTCTTCTTCCACCACCATCTTTATTGATAGTTAGAGCACATTGGGAGCTGTGAGGAACCTTGTGTTCCATGCTCACACAAAGCACATTGAGGTGCATTATCATTATGTCAGTGAGAGCTTCCTGTTGGAGAGATGAGTTTGATATATGTGCCCACACACGATAACATTGCACATCTTTTCACAAAGGCTCTATCTCGGGAGAAGTTTGAAGCTTTTTGCAAAGCTTTGGGCTTACTTCCTTTTGTGGATTGATCTCTTTCCACATAGCTTGCCACTTATACATGAGTGCAAGCTCCTTGCTCATCCCATCACTCCGAGGGCAGATTTGTTGATATATTTTGGTAGTTATGTGTGAACACACTTGGGACTGTTGGGGCTCTTTTTTCCCCCTTTAGGAGGTTTTTTCCCTGGCTTGTATATACACCTATAACCCTATCGAGTCACTTATCTTTGTAAATTCACTTGGTAATACATTAAGTATTGTGTGTTGTGCTCCAAGCTTCTTCTTCTTCTTCCTTGTGCTATCAGTGTGCTTTCATAGATCTCAAACTCCAACACATGTCATGCCACTAAACAACAATAACTGCAAGAAACTAAGGATTACAACCACCATGTGCTAGAGAGTTGAATCTCCTCCCAACCTTATGCCTGTATATATAGCTGCTCAAATCAACGAGGACCACAAATGTAACTAGAGTCCACAAGTGCATGTACAATCTGAAGTGTTTCGATGGCGATGCACCACAGTGCACTCTCCTTCTTGAGAGCTCCACGATGATATGCTCGGAGTAGAAAACCGAGCACCTGAGGCCGCACACAATACTCCGCATAGAGGCTGTAGAATACGCAGAAAACACAGTACACAAGAAGCACGAAGACAGACTTCTTAGGTCTTACAAATGCGGTCGAACTTATAGTCTGTGACTGACCAGGCCACTATATGTTTTATTAAAGAACATATACAAAGAAGTATTCGGTGGCCATTTGGCCTTTCACATGGACACTAATGGTAACAATCTCCCACTAAAGGCCAATATGGCCAGAGTAACTATGGGAGAAAAAATAAAGAATGATAAAGAATACCTGAGTGTAAGTATACAAACTATACCTCACACCTGATGGGCATGTTACACAGTATACAAGTGACTGCGTAAGATCAAGAATCAAGTAACCCCCATCAGGTGGGAGGTATAGTTTGTATACTTACACTCAGGTATTCTTTATCATTCTTTATTTTTTCTCCCATAGTTACTCTGGCCATATTGGCCTTTAGTGGGAGATTGTTACCATTAGTGTCCATGTGAAAGGCCAAATGGCCACCGGACACTTCTTTGTATATGTTCTTTAATAAAACATATAGTGGCCTGGTCAGTCACAGACTATAAGTTCGACCGCATTTGTAAGACCTAAGAAGTCTGTCTTCGTGCTTCTTGTGTACTGGGTTTTCTGCGTATTCTACAGCCTCTGTGTGGAGTACTATGTGCGGCCTCAGGTGCTCGGTTTTCTACTCCGAGCATATCATCATGGAGCTCTCGAGAAGGAGAGCGCACTGTGAACCTTCTCGAGAATGATGCTCTCAGTGGCTAAGCAATCTCTAATGGAGTGATATCTCACCTCAATGTGCTTGGTCTTTGCATGATAGACCGGATTCTTAGCCAAAGCAATGGCACTCTGACTATCACTGAGCAAGTGAGGTACATGCTGAGGTAAACCCATATCACAAGCAAGACGAGAAAGCCACAATGCTTCCTTACATGCCTCACTTGCTGCAACATACTCTGCTTCTGTGGTGGAAACAGCTGTACATTCTTGAAGACGAGATCTCCAAGAGATAGCACCTCCAGCAAAATGAAAAATGTACCCTGATGTAGACTTACGATTGTCTACACAACCAGCATAGTCAGAATCTATGTAACCAATAATGGATGCTTTCCCTCTACCTAAGCATAGACACTTGTCCTTAGTGCCACTCAGATATCTCAAAATCATTTTGACCGCTTCCCAATGTTTCTTGCCAGGATTAGACATATATCTGCTCACAACTCCCACTGCAAATGCAATGTCTGGTCTCGTAGCTACCATAGCATACATGAGACTACCAACAGCAGACTGATAGGGAATTTTGGTCATGAATTCCTTTTCCTCATCTGATTTGGGGCAGTCATCCTTGCTCAATTTCACATATGTGGGTAAAGGTGTACTCAATGCCTTTCCACCCTGCGTATTGAATCGGTGAAGTACTTTGGATATGTACTCACTTTGAGACAAGTATATGCATCTTTTACTCCTATCACGAGTAATGCGCATGCCAAGAATATGTTTGGCATCCCCCAATTCCTTCATATCAAATGTCTGACTCAACTTCTTTTTGAGAAGTGACAAATCATAAGAGGACTTCCCAGCAATCAACATATCATCGACGTAAAGTATCAAGCATATCAAGCTGCCATCAGAACATCTCTTTGTGTAGAGACAATGATCCTCATTGCTCCGAGAATAGCCATGGGACTTCATAAAAGCATCAAACTTTTGGTACCATTGTCTAGGAGACTGTTTAAGTCCATACAAGCTCTTCTTGAGCTTACAAACTAGACTTTCCTTGCCAGGAACTACATAACCCTCTGGTTGTTCCATATAGATCTCATCTCTAAGATCTCCATGCAAGAAAGCTGTTTTCACATCCATTTGGACTAGCTCTAAGTCCTCCATTGCAACGAATCCAAGCAACATGCGCAAAGTAGTCATCTTGACCACTGGAGAGAAGATTTCCTCAAAATCAACACCATGTTGTTGCTTAAAACCCTTTGCAACAAGTCGTGCTTTATATTTTGGAGAAGCACTATCTGATGTGAATTTCAGCTTATATACCCATTTACATGGTAAAGCTTTCCTGCCCTTTGGCAAAGATACTAAGTCCCAAGTACCATTCTTGTGAATGGAATCCAACTCACTCTTCATGGCACGCTCCCACTTGACATGATCCTCTGTTTGCATAGCCTCTTTGTAGCAAGAAGGCTCACCGGCATCTGTTAGCATAACAAAATCTAAACCTGGAACATATCTATCAGGTGGATATGAGACACGTGCAGAACATCTCAATGGTTGCTAAACAGGAACATGTGCAGACTGATCTGAATGGACATTCTCTTGAACATCCCTATGTGCAGCATTTTTATGCATGCTAACCGGAGGACTAGTATCCTCAAACACCACTCTTCTCACTTCAACCTCTTTAATGGGCTGTTTATGCATCTTAGACTCATTAAAAATGACATCACTACTTCTGATCACTGACCGTGTTTCAGGATCCCATAAGTGATATCCAAATTGTCCTTCTTGACCATATCCAAGAAAAATGCATTTCTTTGACTTATGGTCCAACTTTTGTCTAAGATTCTTGGGTATATGAACATATGCTTCACACCCAAAAACTCGAAGATGATCATAATATGGTGGTTTCCCTGTCCATAACTCTTGTGCCACTTTCAGACCTTTGGCAGTACTAGGTGAAAGGTTAATCACATGAACTGCAGTCAATACTGCTTCTGCCCAAAAACTTTGTGAGAGGTTTGCATGATGCAACATAGAGACTACTCTATCTTGAATAATTCTATTCATCCTCTCAGCTACACCATTCTGTACTGGGGTATAAGGAGCTCTAAACTCTCTAAGAATCCCTCTAGACTGACAGAAAAGGCTGAATTCATGTGAGGTATACTCACCTCCATTATCTGAACGTAAAGCCTTAAGCTTAGTTCCTTTTTTAGTCTCAACTAAAGCAAGCCATTTTCTGAAAGTAGGGAATACATCATCCTTTGATTTGATAGGATATACCCAGACTTTTCTAGTAGCATCATCTATGAAAGTGACAAAGTAAAGAGAACCACCTAAGGACCTAGTGGGAATAGGACCACACACATCTGTATGAACGAGATCTAAAGGCTGAATTGAAGAGTCAATGTGCATTCTATGCACATTTCTGGTTTGCTTTCCATATTGACAATGCTCACAAAATGAAAAATCAGAGAAAGATAACACAAGTAAGTAGCCAGAACGAGAAAGATTTTCCATTCCACTACGAGATATATGGCCCAAACGACCATGCCAAATACAAGCCATAGGCTGTTCAGTAACACCTAACAAGTGTTCTTTTCTGTGATACAAATAAAGGATAAAGTGAGCCAACTTTGCTTCCTTTTGCAATAACCATATTGCCCTTTGATACACGAAAGGACTGAGCATAGAAGACGACCTTGTAACCAAGGTCATCAAGTTGACCAGCTGACATCAAACTGCGTGATAACTGGGGTACATGGCATAAATTATGCATAGTAAATTTTGAACCATCAATGAACTGCACAACCACATCTCCAATCCCCACAACATCACACTGATAAGAGTCACCAAGTCTCACGGTACCAAGAGACTTTGCTGCATAATGAGAGAACCATTCTCTATGTGGTGTCACATGGAAAGAAGCACCAGAATCTAGCAGCCAGGTGTGGGAAAGAGAATCAGCCATAAGTGCCTCAGATGGCACAATACTATCAAGTGTCAACACATCAGCATCATCAGAAATAGCATTAATTTCTTCAATCTTCACAGTCGAAGTAGATGGTGCAGGTAACTATTTAACATGCCCATCAACATTTAGTCCTTTACCTTTAGCATTCTTTAATGCATAACAGTCTTTCTTCATGCGTCCTTTCTTATGACAATAATGGCATTCAATATCCCTCTTCCTTGATTTACTTCTACTCTTATTTCGTTGACCATTCTTTTCCTTGTTCTTTCTCCTTCCACGTTGTTGATTCTTTCCTTGGTAAGAATCACGAACATTATATGCATCTCCACTCTGAGTGCCAACCATAGATTTTCTACAAATCTCCTCACTCAAGAGTGCTCCACATATGTCATCATAGACGAGTTTACCACCAGGTGCACTGTTGCTAATAGCTGTGGAAAACGTATCCCATGATGATGGCAGGGTGCATAACAGCAATACTGCTTTCATTTCATTATCCATATCCATTTTCTGAGCCTGTAACTGGGAGAATATAGCATCAAACTCATTTAGATGAGCAGCAACACTATCTGTGTCCTTCATACGAAGGTCATATAATTTTCTCATCAGATACACTTTATTTGATGCCGTCTCTTTTTCATATGTATTGCATAACTTCTTCCAAAGCTCCTCTGCACTTTCACAGTCTATTACTGTAAAGTAAACATTATCTGCCAGGTGCAAGTGAATGGTAGACCTGGCCATTTCATCTAACTCATCCCAATCATCTTCATCCATGTCAGCAGGCTTCTTTGAAATCCCATTTACTATCTTCCATTGCCTCCTTTGAATCAGCACATCTTTAATCTGATTCTTCCATAGAGCAAAGTTTGTGCCATCAAATTTTTGGATCTCAAAATGGTCTTTGCCCTGCAAGTTATAGCTCCTCCTCGGAACACTAGCACTAGACCATGATCCACCGGATGTGCTTGAGACCTCTGATGCCATGATTGTAGAGAACTGAATAGAATGATAATGGAGCTAGAAGAGTCCAAACACCAACAAATAAGTGTATCAAGGAGTAAATCCACCACTGTATAGTTGACTAAACCAGAAATCTGGAAAAATTTTGCCAGAGTATCCTCTCCAAAATTAGCATATGACTAGTGTCAAAGTATCATAAAACTGCAAGTACTGACATGTCTACCTGCATAGTGAATCACTGACTCCACTGCATATAATCAGTTACCCAATAGAAGCCAACTAGGCTTATCGAGCACTTATGAACAACTATCATACATCTCCTATGGCGAGGCTGGGTAAGTCTTCCACCTGCATCATCGAAGAGACCCCGACATCTAGGTGTCTCCCAGTTAAGAAAACCTCACCACGACCCTCTTTATCAAACGTAAAAGGCTTTATGCAAAGAACGTAACCGCTATATCAATGACCACATGGACGTACATAAGCGGTATCCACAAAAGCGTACATGGTGTGTATGTGCTCAATATATGCAGTAAAATGATACTAAAAGGCTGAATACACAGCCCAAAAACTAGCCAATAACACCTACAAGTGTCTGTCAACTCTGATGTTTTAGGCTTTAAAACCTGCATAAATTTGCAGCGACTACTCCCACCAAAACTAAAAACCCCTCGAGAAACCTGTAGTTTTACGAGTGTGGCTGAAAAATACAGCCCCAAAGGTTGATATTTATTGTCTGAGAAGTACAAAGAACACTCTTCTTGATGTTCTTGGACCTGTGCGAAGAGAACTATGTGCGAAAGTACTCCGAAATGGCTCCAAAAACACCCCAAAATTGCTTCAGAAATAGGCTTTGAAAGCAAAAAATGAAGCTTTGAGGGACCAAAACTTGTTCAAGGTAATGTCAACCTTAGTCTCTCCCCTTCAAGAGTGTAGCTTAGTGGCAAGAGATTGCCACGGTTAAGCAAGCTCTGGGGGGAACAATACTGGGATGGGTGACCTCCCGCGAAGTACCGGGAACCTCTATATTCCTTGATCATTGAGGTCCTCCCTCGCGCGCAGCCAATGGCGCCAACGGTGACTTCGGTGACTCGGATGACAAGGTATGCCAAGGTCTATGCCTTGGTCACCGCCTTAGTCGTAAGCCTTGGAGAAAGCCGGGGGCGCTTCGCTCGCACAAAAGGAACAAAGCTTTTGCCTTGAATTGCTCTGATACCAGTGAAGTGTTTCGATGGCGATGCACCACAGTGCGCTCTCCTTCTCGAGAGCTCCACGATGATATGCTCGGAGTAGAAAACCGAGCACCTAAGGCCGCACACAGTACTCCGCACAGAGGCTGTAGAATACGTAGAAAACACAGTACACAAGGAGCACGAAGACAGACTTCTTAGGTCTTACAAATGCGGTCGGACTTACAGTCTGTGACTGACCAGGCCACTATATGTTTTATTAAAGAACATATACAAAGAAGTGTCCTGTGGCCATTTGGCCTTTCACATGGACACTAACGGTAACACAATCTCCTCCACTCCTTTCATATCTTCCACTAGAGTCTACTAGTGGCTGGAGTGTTCTCGACCACTGCTTTAACACCTTCCACTAGAGTCCACTAGTGGTTGGTGTACTCGCCTTTCGAGTTAAGTCCACTAGACTCAAGTTAACTCAGCTTAACTTGAGTTAGAAGGCTCTAGAGTTCCTTGGGAAAAACTCTCTCCCCATGCTCCCCATGGGGTTTGAACACAAGACCTCCTCCTTCAAAACCTTGAGACTTAACCAATAGGCTAAGTGGATTACTTGTTAAGAGAGCACATGAACTTATACTTAAGTCTAGTCTCGAGATCTTTGACCATACACATGAATGACCAAACGATGTATGATTTTAGATTTGTCTGAACCGGCTGAACCTTTAGATCATAGACTTACTTTATTACATTCTTCCCCCCTTGAGAAAGATTTTCATCCTAAAAAATAAGCTATATATAATAACCGAAGGCAACCCCCAAGCCTCATGTTATTAAACCAGAAGAACATGGTCATGTTCTAAAACTAGAAGAACATGTCTCATCTCTGTGGTGGGATCCCTGCCCAAATGATTCGAAACACCATCCAACTTTGTTCTTTGAGGAACTAGTCAAAGTACAAAGTAGAGAATGAATTATAAGGGTGGATGTTGGAAGATGCATTTTTGGAAATCTTTTTTGAAGGAAAAATATTGTAAAATGATAGAAATTTGTAGAAATATTTATGCAATTGTTGTAAAAATAAGGAAGAGTCTTCCTTATGTAGGATAGAATCTTATGTATTTTTTCTAGAATTTTTGGAAACTCTTAGATAGCATATTTTTAGATTAATAGAGGAAAGGACCAAAATTCAAGTGTGAAAGAGGACACTTGAAAATGTATATAAGTCAATTTTCTCTATTTTGGAGAGGTTGGTTAGTCATTTGTACATGCTATCAATAGAGAAGAGAGAGTTTCTGCTGAAATCGTGTTTTCTTCTGTTATGTGTGTTTCCTTTGATGTGAGAGCTTGTTTCTTGCTTTATCATGGAGATTTGTGAGTTTCATTTGTGTAATGCTGAGTAAGATGTATGAAGAGAGATGATTA
The DNA here is from genome assembly GCA_020310875.1 of Ceratopteris richardii. Classification (NCBI taxonomy): domain Eukaryota; kingdom Viridiplantae; phylum Streptophyta; class Polypodiopsida; order Polypodiales; family Pteridaceae; genus Ceratopteris; species Ceratopteris richardii. Next base: position 197,679,098 of record CM035417.1, on the reverse strand, counting down.
CTGATGTATTGAGTGAAGAAGGATTGAAGAATGCTGCAGAAATGTGAAAATCGTCTACTGGTACAGAATCGCGATTGTCTCGTCTCTGTGATACAGGTGATATTTTCCAATTCTGATTTCATATTTGTATTCTGATGAGAAAATAACATGAAATAGACACAAAGATTATAGAAAATGATGAAGATTAGCTCTAGATAAGGTAAACCCTAGATATTTCCTCTTCATTTTCATTTTCTCAGAATTCCAGCTATCAATCTCTTATTTCTATGAATCTATCATCTAGAAGGGGCTGTGGTCTTATGGATATTCCCAGGATTGACAAAATAAAGATGATTTGTTGATTCTTTTGTACTTCATGATTGGAGAGGACAACTCCAAAGTCAATAACAAACATTTTTTGGCGCCGTTGCTGGGGAAAATTCCAAGAACTTCATTGAAGTTGGACCTTTGCTGGATCTTCTGTTGATGATGGTAACCAACACAAGAAAAAGGTAAAACTCATCAATCAAGAAATGTGCACATGAATAGGTAGATGTCATTGTTTGTCTTTGGGGAAAAAAGAAAGCAATTGATATCTTGTAGAATTGGAAGTGCTGAAATCTTTGTAAATTGATAGTTGCTCATCATATTGTTGAAGTAAAAATGCAGGTGTATGGAAGATTTGAGCCAAGAAAGCTGAAGATGAGGTAACTTGAGTCTATTCTTGCATTTCTAGATTTCTTTTTGCCCAAGTACTAGGCACCATGGGTGATCTTGGGAAAATAACATGGTGATATTAAGGAAAGGACAGTTAAAGTAGCTAGATGTAAGTATAAAGGATTCAGTTGTTGACCAAATCTAAGCATCAATCTTGAGTTGTCCTGCATTTTGAAAAGAAAGATGTGATTGAGTTTATCTTTGCAAAAATTGTTTGCCTTCCATAACACATTTTCATTTGAGAGATTTTCTTTTGCACTTTAGTGATAGCTAAGGACATAGAAACTCATAACCAATCAAGAAACATGGGATCAGTGGATCACCAAAACCAGAAACCCTAAGTAAAGTGTTCACCTTTATTTTTAGGGCAAAAATACCAAACAAATTCATAAAATTCATCAAAAACAATCAAACAAATTTCTTTTCTTGTTAGGAAGTTGAAGTGAGGTGTTGTGGACAAGAGTGATTGTGAAAAAGTGGAAAAGGAAACAAAAAATGGTCAAAAAACCAGAAAATAAAAAAAAAAACACGATTCTCTGCACAGAATCGCGATTTTCTGAAAAAAGTGTTGATTCTGGAGCAACATTTCAAGTGATGGTTGAATTGAAATTGTTAAAGGGTATTGAAGGGAATTAAGAAGAAGAGACTACTCAAATTGGCATAAAATCAAAAGTATTCAAAAACACAATTCTCTACACAAAATCGCGATTTCCTGTAAAGGGAAATTTTTGGAAATTTCTAGCATACTTGGGTACTTTGAGATAAGAAAGTGTAGAGGAGGTCATTAAGATTGAGTAAGTGAAGTTGAACAAGTGAAAGAGTGAGGAATAGTGGAAATCATACAAAATCGCGATTTTCTGGACACTATAAAAACCTGAAATTCAAAGAAAAATTCATTTGAGTGAGAGTGAGTGAGAGAGAGAGAGAGTGAAAAAACTCGAGATTTTCTGCAAACCAAGCATTTGAGAGCTTTTTGGACCTAGCAAGCAAGGTAAAGGGTGTCACTATCAATTTTTTCTATTGTCTTAAAAGTTTCAACAGTTGAAAGTGAAAAAAATTAGGAATATTAGGAAATCTCGGAATCGCGATTCTGAGTTTTTGAGTTTTCAGTGAGTAAAATCAAAATTTTTGAAGGTTTCTTTCATTGCATGTTAGAGAAATGAATTGGCGATTCTATAGGTGAAATCTAAAATAAAAAAAAAATCACTATCAGAAAAATTCTAAATAAATTGATCAAAATCGCGATTCTGTAATCAAATTCAAAATCGCGATTTACTGATCTAAGAACAACATCGCGATTCCCAGAACGCGATTTTCATAAGAAAATCGTGTTATTAACAATCTGTGAGCAATCACGATTGTATGGGAACAGAATCGTGAAAAACACGATTTTGATCACAAAATCGTGAAAAACACGATTTTCACACAAAATCGTGGAAAACACGATTTTGATCACAAAATCGTGGAAAACACGATTTTGATCACAAAATCGTGGAAAACACGATTTTCACACAAAATCGTGAAAAACACGATTTTCACTCAAAATCGTGAAAAACACGATTTTCACCCAAAATCGTGAAAAACACGATTTCGATCACAAAATCGTGAAAAACACGATTTTCACATAAAATCGTGAAAAACACGATTTTCACTCAAAATCGTGAAAAACATGATTTTCACACAAAATCGTGAAAAACACGATTTTGATCACAAAATCGTGAAAAACACGATTTTCACTCAAAATCGTGAAAAACACGATTTTCACCCAAAATCGTGAAAAACACGATTTTCACTCAAAATCGTGAAAAACACGATTTTCACCCAAAATCGTGAAAAACACGATTTTCACCCAAAATCGTGAAAAACACGATTTTGATCACAAAATCGTGAAAAACACGATTGTCACCCAAAATCGTGAAAAACACAATTTTCACACAAAATCGTGAAAAACACGATTTTTATCACAAAATCGTGAAAAACACGATTTTTATCACAAAATCGTGAAAAACACGATTTTGATCACAAAATCGTGAAAAAAAAAAAACAAAAATAGTCAGAAAACGATTTTCACTCAAAATAAGCAGAAAACACAATTCTGATCATAAAATCATGGAAAATCCATATTGTAGGCAGAAAATCGTAGGGAACACGATTCTGATCACAAAATCGTGAAAAATACAAATAGAGTCAGAAAATTGTGGAAAAATTAATACCTTAGTTAGGAAATTGTGACAAACACTCTGTTGAGGTTGAGATTGAGAAAATTATTTGAATGATACTTAGATCTGGAAATAAACTTTCTAAACAAGACCAAACAAGGAAGGATACAGAAACAGTAAAAGGCAAAGGGCAAAAAAGAAGTTTAGGGCAAGAAAACAACATGGAAAACATAAATGAAACAAATGAGCCTATGGAAACTGGGGATTTTAGAAACATCCTCAAGTATATGTATACAAATAGGTTTGGAACCTATGTATATCAGGATGGAATGCATAAATTTCTCATTAGATTGAGAAATTTAGAAGTTCCCCTGAATATAACCCCTGTAGCTCAATTCAAAGATGGGAGATATGAAGATAGGCAAGGATGTGTGTACATATTCTCTCAAGACCCAGAAAATTCAAATGATCTAGGGCAATGTACTGACAAAGGACCTTGGGAACATAACATGGAGCAGACAAATTTACCTAGGCCAAATGAAAACTATACCGGTAATGAACAACAACATGGGAGGAGGACACAGATTTCCCCTAATCCCTTTGACAAGGAACGAGAAGGATATAATGACTTCCCACTCAGAAGAAGATCCCATTGGCAGCCTCAGGGTAGAATGCTTAGACCATACCAAGTTGCCAAATGTATGAAGAACCAATATGAGGGTTATTCAGATCCTCATGCTCATGCTGCAGAATTTAGGCAATTGATTAGAGCTGAAGAGGTAGAAGATTACAAAGTACAATTTGAGGCATTTGGTCTAACCCTAACAGGACCAGCCTTATCTTGGTTCATTCCTTTGAGAAAGGAAATGTACCAGGATATTGAATCTTTCTTAGAAGCCTTCATTGGGGAATTCTCTAAGACCGGGATAAAACATAGTACAGCCACATTGATACATAGTTTCAAGCAACAAAAGGATGAAAATGTTAGAGAAGCAGCCAGAAGATTTAAACAATACATTGATAGATGCCCAAGAGAGGAAGTACCTTCCATGGCAAAACAAGTATCCTTATTCATTGAGGGTTTGAGAAGTGCCCAACTAAGAACCCTAGTGTATTATAGAAGATGTCCTGATTTAGCAGCCTGTGTAAAGGAAGCAATAGATTTGGAGGACAACAGAGGTCAAGATCTGTTAGCATTTGATCAACCTAGATCATATAAAGACAAAATTCCTCCAGCAGAAGAGTTGGCTCAGGCTATTGCTAAAGCCCTAGAGGTAAGCACTAAAACTAATCTGATAAACTCTAAAATAGACACAAATAAAAAATGTTACATTTGTGGAGAAAATCATCTGGCACAACAATGCCCATATCAGAGGCCACCACACTTACAAGATAGGAAGACACTTAAGTACTGTACACTAGAGAGAAAATGGACAAACCACACCAGGGAGGAATGCTTCTATAACAAACAACCCATCAAGGAAAGAGATTATATGGCTCAAAGGGAATCAGGCTATACTGAACAACCAAGACCTGTGCTTGGACAACAACCTCCTATACCAACTAATGTGGTACCAATCAAGTATACACCAATAGAGGAGGGGAATTCAAGACTAAGATCACCATATAAGGAAGAATATCAATGGAGTGAGGGATATCAAGAAGATTGGGAAGAATATGAAATAAGAGAACCTGAGTTAAAAGCCCTAGACTTGGGAAATGGGAAAATTGAAATGGACATAGCAACATTCATGTATATTACCAACAATTACATGTCCAACCAAAAACCTCAATTCAAAGGGGGACCAAAGATAACTTGTTATAGGTGTGGGGGAGAGCATTTCATTAGAGATTGTCCGCAACCTCCTACATTGAGAATAGAGGGAGCCTACTGTAAGGATTGTGGCAGAGAACATTTGATAAAAGATTGCCCAAAGAATCCCCAAAAACAACAGAACACACCTAATAACATACCTTTAAAAACAGTTAACATTATGGAACAGGAAGAATTGAGTGAAAATGACCAAGTTGGAATAAATATTATAACAAGGGCTCAAGCTAAGCAACAAGGAACAATTAAGGAACAAAATGAAGGTTCAGCCTCAAAGGTGAAGAGAAATAGACAAAAAGGGAAATGGGAAAAGAAGAGAAGGATGGGCAAAAATTTGGAAGAAGACAATCAGGATCAGTCAAAAAGTACTCCTCCTCAAAAGACACAAAATCAGTCTGAAATAGGAAGTTCTCAGAGTCTAGAAACCCTAATCAAAGCATATAAGGGAAGGATTCAAGAAGGACCAAGTCCTACAGATCATGCAGTGGCCTATCCCATACCAGAGTTAGAGCATGAAAGGATGCAAAAATGCAAACAAATCATTCAGGAAGTACAACTCAGAATGGGGGAAGGAAGTAGCTCGCAGAGAACAGTTGAACAACTTGAGAAAACGAAAACAAGGGAAAATGCTAACAAAAAAGAAAATCCACAAATAACATTCCAGATGATTATAGATGAACAATGTAGCATTACATGTCACACAACATGGGAAGAACTGTTGAAACAAAATCCTCACTTACAAAACAAAATGAACAAAGGGGAAACAATACCTGGAAACCTTCATTCACCATTACAAGAATTAGAGGAATTATGGTATATTCCTATTGATAAAATAGGAGGGTATTGTGAGGGGGAAGAAGGAAATTCAACCCTAAAAATACAATATGGAAAAAACTTTGCTAAAGCCATTTTGGATAGTGGATCAGGAGTGGCCATAATGACTAAACAAACTTGGGAGAAATGGGGAAGCAATGAATTATTACCCACTAAGATGAGATTGCAACTTGCAGATGGGCATATAGAAAAACCCCTAGGTATTTGGGAAAAAGTAATTGTGGACATATGTGGAATAGAAATAGAACATACTTTTGCCATAGTAGAATTTCCACAATCCACTTCATATGAAATCATCCTAGGAAGGCCTTTCATGAGACAAATGCAAATTGTGCAGGATTGGGGTAATGATTGTTTATATCTCCAAAGCAAAGGAAGAATAACAAGAGTGAACTTAAGAAATGGGCACTACTGTGATATATCTCCTCAAGAATGGTACAAAATACATCAAAATCAAGAAGAAAGTGAGGAATCAGAGTTGGAGGATCAGGAAGAGAGTGAATCAGCAATATGGAAGTGTAACATAATAAGAAACCTCACCAATAGAAAAAGGAGACTGAAAAGAGAAGATTGTGTGGAAGGAAGAAAAGTGCAAGATGAAAGTTATGTGCCACAACAATTTAAGGATGAAGAGTTTGAGCCTTACGGCTGGAACCAAATTTTGGCTACCATGGACATAGCCAGTGAGGAGTATGTAGGAGTGGAATTTCAAAATGAAGAAGGGTTTGATATTTTTCACATTAGTATAAACATGATAAGTGTATCAAAAATAGAGGAGGATCAAGATTCAGAAATGATATTAAAAAAAGGAAAACAAAATATTTGGAGATAGTAAAAGCTGAAGATGCAATCAAAGATAAAATCTCAGGCAAATACAAGGAACATAAACACATAGAAATGGAAAAGGAACAAGAAATTGAGAAGAAAGAGAAGGAAATAAACAAGGATCAATACTTTGATGTACCAGCAAATTTTAAAACCTATGAAGTAGAAGACAGACTACTTCTAAAAATGAAACCAAAGAGAGAAAAAAAGAAAGGAGAAGCTTATGATAATGAAGAACAAACTAAAAAGATCATGATTACTCAAGAAGAAGGAGAGGAAAGACATATTGTAATAGCTGATGATATGACCATAGAGGAAGAAGAAGCACTAAAGAACCTAGCAAAGAATTATAGGGATGTATTTGCTTACAGTTATAAAGATTTAAAAGGAATTGATCCTAAAATCTGTGAGCACAAAATTCCTATGACTCCAGATGCAAAACCTAGTAAACAGAGACATTATACATTCAATGATAAATACTCTGCCAAGATAAAGGAAGAAATAGACAAGTTGTTGGCTGCTAACTTCATTTATGAAATTGAGTATACTGAATGGATATCACCTATAGTTGTGGTACCAAAAAAGAATGGAAAACTTAGGGTATGCATTAACTTGAAGAAAGTGAATGCAGCAACTATAAGGGATAATTATCCATTGCCAATAACAGATCATCTTCTTGAGAGAGTTGCAGGAAAGGAAGTTTATAGCTTTCTAGATGGTTTCTCAGGATACAATCAAGTACCTATAGCCTTGGAGGACCAACATAAGACTGCCTTTTCTACAGAATGGGGGATTTATGCTTTTAGGGTTATGCCCTTTGGATTGACCAATGCCCCAGCAACTTTTCAAAGATTGATGTGTCATATCTTCAAAGAATTCCTGAGAAATGTGATGGAAATCTATGTAGATGATCTGTGCGCTTTCTCTTTAAAAAGACAGGATCATTTACAAGATTTAGAAAGAATATTCAGGAAATGCAAGACATACAGAGTATGCTTAAATCCTGAAAAGTGTGTATTCTATGTAAGACAAGGAAGAATGTTGGGTCACATAGTTTCAAAAAATGGAATTTCTACTGATGAGAAGAAGATAAAAGCTATAATAGAGCTTCCAAGACCTACAAATGTGAAGGAACTCCAAACTTTTATGGGACATTGTGGGTACTATAGGAAATTTGTTCACAAATTTGCAGATATAGATAAACCCTTATATGCCCTCATCACAAAGTTTGAGTGGAATAAAGAATGTGACCAAGCCTTTGAAACATTGAAAACTTGTTTGGTGACAGCCCCAATTCTAAAAACACCTCAGTGGGATAAAATATTTCATGTGCATGTAGATCCTTCAAATTATGCTTTGGGATGTGTGTTGGCACAACCTATAGAAGGAACTAAATTAGATTTCCCAATAGCATATGCTAGTAGACAATTGAACATTGCAGAAAAGAACTATACAACCACTGAAAGAGAAGGGTTGGGAATGATATTTGCTGTTAAAAAATATAGACATTACCTATTGGCCAACAAGTTTAAATTCTTTGTGGATCACCAAGCTCTACTTTATTTAGTAAATAAACCATGTCATACAGGAAGAATAGTTAGATGGTTTCTTTTACTAATGGAATTTGAATTTGAGGTGGTGGTTAGACAAGGCAAAACACACTTAAGAGCAGATCATTTGTCTAGAATTCAGTCCAAAGAACCTAGTTCACCCTTAGACGATGACCTGCCAGATACATACCTATTCAAAGTAGAAAGTGTGCCTGAATGGTCCATATCATTAGTTCCTTTGTTAACCATGGGACCTTGTAAGTCATTAGCAAATAACACACATTTGGTGTTACAAAGCAGGAATTTTATGTTGCTAGCTGGGCATTTGTATCACCTCAATCAGTCAGGTATACTGGAATACTGTACCCCAGAAGAGGAGCAACATGAATATGTAAGAAGAGCTCATTGCTGGAACCCATGTACTCATGCTTCCAAAATAGTCACTTTAAACAATCTTAGTAGGATGGGAGTACACTGGCCAAATAAAATTCAAGATGTGGAAAGATATGTTGCTAAATGTCAAGAATGTCAAGATTTGCAGAATTCAGATTTAATAACTCTATATTGGTTTAAAAAAAACCCTGAATGGAGTGAGAACATTATTGAAGAATTAAAGAAAAAGGAGAAAGGGAAGCAACTTATAGCTGGTATAGGTGCAAGAAATTTACAAGAAATCTCTGAAGAATATCAACTCATAGGAGAACAATTATACAAAAAAGGAATGGATGGTTATTTTAGAATATGTGTTCCTGAAGAGAAGTATTTGGAGATGTTGGAAATGGCACACTGTGGAGTGGCAGGAGGACACTTTTCTAGTGATAGAACAGCCAAACTCATTTTGTATTCTGGCTTTTGGTGGCCAACTCTATTTCTTGATGCAAGAACTTATGTAAAAAGATGTGACATCTGTCAAAGAGTGAGTCAACCAAATAAAAGAGATAACATGCCATTAATCCCAACTCTATTTCTTGATGCAAGAACTTATGTAAAAAGATGTGACATCTGTCAAAGAGTGAGTCAACCAAATAAAAGAGATAACATGCCATTAATCCCATTAATGGGGGATTGGACTTTATTGGACCTATACATCCTCCAGCTAGACAATCTCATGCAGAATACATATTAGTGGCTACTGATTATTTGACAAAATGGGCTGAGGCCAAAGCCACTAAAAGAAATGATGCTCATACAACTGCTAAATTTTTGTATGAAAATATTGTTACTAGATTTGGACTTCCAATTGAATTAGTAAGTGATAGGGGAACTCATTTTTTGAACCAGATCATAGAAAATATGACCAAATATTTCATGATTCGTCATAGTAAGTCGGCCCCATATCACCCACAAGCTAATGGGTTAGCAGAAAGTACTAATAAAGTACTTTGCACTGTATTGTCCAAATTAGTCAACATAAACAGAAATGATTGGGATTCTCAACTTAATCATGTTCTCTGGGCTTATAGAGTGGCATATAAAACTGCTTTAGGGACTACTCCATTCAATTTGGTATATGGACAAAATGCAGTTTTACCCATGGAATTTCTTATTCCAACATTAAAAGTGGGTAGTCAATACAATTGGACAGGACATGAACTATCTGAGAGGGTCATAGATTTAGAAAAACTGGGAGCTTCTCGACTTCAAGCAGTAATGAGTATATATACAGACAAGAGAAGACAAAAAGCCTACCATGATGTGCATATAAAAGAAAAAGATCTTCAAGAAGGAGACTTGGTTCTGGCATACACAGTCAAGGAGCATCAGAAAAAATTTCAGAAGAAAGGCCATGGGCCATACATCATACATAAGATAAGCAAGAGTGGAGCCATTCAATTAGCTAACATTGATGGAGAAATCATGCCAAATTTTATAAGTGGATGTAGAGTTAAGAGGTATGAGTGTCCATTAACTACTGATGAATGGAGAAGACTGCAAAAGGCTCAAAATAGGAAAAAAGAAGAAGAAAACATCAGAAAGGAGGCTCAACAAGAAGCAAAAGAGAGAATAAGAAAAATGAAAGAACTTAAGGAGGTGTGTTTATGTGAAAGCACTCTGAAACAAAGAGAACATTTGCCTGTGATAGAAATGGATCATCAAAATGAAAACATAAGGGTTTTGGTAGATTCAGGAGCTCAAGTGAACTTGATCAGTTCAGCCTTGGTAAATAAATTTAGCATAAAGAGGAATAAAAGCAGAATGTTGATTAAAACATTAGAAGGAAAAATGATTCAGAGTTTGTCTTCACTTGTTATTAAAGTTAAATTTAATAATGAATATATGAAGATAGATTGTGAAGAGTGGCCAGATCATTTGATGACTGAAAAATTGATTTTGGGACAACCCTGGCTCAAACAAGGTAAAGTTATTTTGAACTTTGAAAAAATGAAGCTTAATTTGACCATAAATGACAAAAAAATTTTAATGTTTTTTCTGAGTAATGAAAAACAGGAAGTTCATCTAGATGTTCATGACCCAGATATGGAAGGATTTACTTTCTCAATGAAGGACAGGGACATATTGCCACTACAAAATGATCAAGCTTCTTACAATCAAAACCAGCAAGAGAATTCAGGAGTAAAGAAGAATGGTGAGACAAAACGAGGAAGACACTTATTGCCTAAATTGAAACATCAACAAATCAGAACAAGAGGGACATGGAAAGAAGGCATACACCGATATTACTCATTAAAACAGGAAGTTAGAGCAAAATGGGTATGGAGACCAAAAAATGCTACAAAATGTTGGTATGGGAAGCATGGATGTTTGGATGACATAAGGACAATTGCAGTTAAACATTATTGGGTAAAAAAATCAGAATTATGTCAATGGCAGAAAGATCATCCACATTTGATCTATCTTCAGAATTTCAGAACAAAATATTAAAAAAAAAAAAAGGGAAGGATGACAAAAGTATTTTTCTTTTAAACCTTTTCCCCTTAAAAGAGAATTAGGAGGGGAAGAAAAGGAGGATAGAGCAGAAAAAAAAAAAAAAAAAAAGAGAACAAATGGGTTAAGAAAAACTTGACACAGTGTGTATTTTATTTTGTTTTTAAATTTATAAAGCACAAAGCAAGATATAGGGAGGAGGAAAGTAAATTATTATGGAAAATTTGTATTATTTTGTTTCAATTTTCTATGATCATCTTTTTGATTTCTATTTTTTTGAAGTTTTTTTTAATCATTGTTTCCATCATTTCTTTCTTCAAGAATTATTCTCTTTTTGAAAAGGAATGACAAGCAAGGAAGTGACAATTAAAGGAAGCACATTAGACATCTTGCTACACCTGTAATGATCACTTTAATTGAGTCTTTTGAAGAAGAAAAATTTATTTGGAAGACTTTCTTTCTTTATTTTCATGGCAAGAATATTCCAAAAGAAAACATTAAATTTTCTGGATTTTTGTGACTTATATGGGTGGAGTGTTTTCTCTTCTTTTGTATGTTACAAATACAGGATGGTGAATACGAAAGAATTACAAATCCATGACTTCAGAGCAGATTCGGTAACTTTGTCCAGAGGACACTGGTTCCTGGATAGTGATGCAGCTGAGGAACAGGTGGACTTAGAATCAGATGAAGACCCAGAAATCCCAGAAGCTGAAAAAGTAGTAAAAGAACTTAAAGAAATTTTGGGAATAATAGGACAACATATTTTTACAGTGGGAATTGGGGGATATAAGTACACTATGCTGTGCCAGGAATTTTACAGGTTTCAGAGAACTCCTGTCAACATAAAGAGATGGAAAGCTGTGGGATTGCACAAACTCTTGGAAGAACCTATCTTCTTTATTGACTTTGAAAGAGTAGCACAAGTGATGGGTAGTTTGGAAGAAGTTGGGAAAGGTAATGATGCTTACTTCAGATGCAAAGTAAAGAACAAAGACAATCAGGAGGTAAGGGTTACTATCAAAGCAGAACTTCAGAGCTGCTTTACAGTTCTTTCCAATGGGAACCAAACTAGACCCAAGTTTTGTCAAAAAGAATAAGGGAACCTACACAGGATTTACAAAGTTCACTGATTTTAAAGGAAGGGAGAAAGAAGAATATGCTGTAAGGATGTTCTTACAATTCTTCTGTTTTCCAAAACTACCAAGATACACAATGCCACATAAGTCAGTGACTTTATTGATGTTTAACAACGAAGATAGAACCAAACCTTTTGGAGTAATGGATGTCTCACCATACATCCATGAACAGCTGAAAGAAGCAGCAAAACACTGGGAACAGAAGAAGTTCATGAATGGAGCCCAGTTCTTAACAAGAATCATTTATTATGTTCTAGGGATGGAAGATCAACTGAAATTGGCTCCAGAGGCACAGTATTTCCGAAGCCTTATGGCAGGAATCAAGAGTCCTCCAAGGAAAATGACTGAAAGGGAAACAAAAGGACAAACCCGCATGAGGGGAACATGTATGAAAAGGAAGATGATATCTGAGGAGGTAATTCCTGTAAAGAAAAGAAGGGTGGACCCAAGGAAAGTGGAACTAGAAATGGAGGAAGTAACAAAAGAGGAACATGTGGCAGCTCAAAAGGAGGTACAATCTTCTAGTGAACCTCATCCTCCACAGACAAGTAAAGAACAGCTCTACACTTATCTTACCCAAGGAAATATCAAAAGAGCTATCTATGAGGCACAATATCAAAAAATGTTGGAAGATTACTCATGCAAAGCTACAGATTGGATCCAAGAAGAAGTGGAGCATTATGAAACATTACATGATGAAATGATGGCAGCTGATACAGAAGAGGTGTTTGTTAAGAAGGAAGTGGAGTTGCTGGCCTACTTCAAGGAATTACAAGGACCTCTAGAGACCAGAACCACTATTGTTGTGAAAAAGAAGGTGCCAAGGAAACCAGTTCAAAAGAAGAAACTGGTTGAGAAGGGAAAAGGAAAAGTAATAACTGAAGCTGCAACAATGAAAGGCATAGAAGAAGTGATAAGGGAAGCAACACAGAAGCCTATCACAGTGGAAGAAGTATCAAAGCCTACAGAACCTGAAAGAGGGGGGTCTTCACGATTTTCATCCGATTCAGATAGTGATATTGAAAGTTTCTTGTTAAAAAGTCTAAATCTTTCAATACCAAATACTCCTAATGTGGTCATACAGGCCACAGAGAAGCTGAAGACACCTGAGGATTCAAGTAAGAAGTCTCAAGAAAAGCAGACACAGGAGGAAATAGTTCAACAGATGAGCTCAAAAGAAGGAAGAAGGCTGTTAAAAGGAAAGGCAGTAATGACAGAAGAGGAAGGCCGAATAAGAGAAGAAGTCAGTTATGGGTGGGTGCATACAGGAATAAAACCCATATGGACAAAACCATCACACTTCAAATTGGATGAAAAGCTAGAAGAGTTGACAAAGGAGATACAGAAGAGTAGTTCATTTAAAGAACAGAAGGATGTGAATAAGGATCAAGAAATAAAGAAGATAGAAATGGGAAAGAGTGCTCCAAAGGTCACAGGGAGAGTTGTGGAAGAAGAGATCATTCAAAGTATAAAGGATGTATTACATGATATAAAAAGTAGTGAGGAATTTACATCCAAGGATGATCAAGAACAAGAGGAAGAGGCAGACATCATGGACATTGATGAACAAGAACGAGAATACACAAATGAGAAAAGTAATGACCAGGTTGCTTGTATGAAAGAAATTGAATCAGTTTTAGTTCAGGAAAAACAGGGACAGGAAGAGCAACTCAGGAAGGTTCAAATAGCTCTTGATGGAAAGGACTCAAACAGAAGTCAGGAAACCCTAATACAAGAGAAGGAGATACAAACTAAGGGAGACTAGCTCTTTACAGAGAAGCAACAAGTATTGGAAGAAAAGAAGTCATTAGAAGAGAAGAGGGCTTCAGATTTTTCAGAGCAGAAGAGTGCAGATGACAAAGCATTAGATTTTGAAGAAGATGATACCAATCAGGAGACAAAGAATGATGATCACAGTTATGAAGAACAAGACATTCAGGATATAGATGATGAAACAGCAGCAGAAGAAGATGATGTGGGTAAAGAAGACAAGCAAATTGAAGTTAGACAGACAAAAATAGAAGTAGGGTTGGAAAGAATACCCAAAAATATAAGATCAGCTTGTCAAATAATCATGAGCAACATTGAACAGTTCAGACCATCTAGCAGAAATATGATCATATCAGGAATGGTGGCTGAATCGGAATTTGAAAAAGGAAGTTTAATTGTCAAAGAGCACAAGAAGGAAAAAGAGCAGATGTCAGAGCAATTAAGGGTGATGAAGGAAAAGAATGAAGAATATATCAATAGAATCATTGCTTTGGAAGAAGCTGAGGTTCAGAAGCAGAACAGAATCCAATATTTGGAAGAAAAGAGTGTAAAGTTATCAGAGCAGAATGCCAAAATGGAAAGGGAATTAAAAACCATAGGAGGAAGATACAGAACTTTACAAACATCATATCAAATTCTGACCAGAGCACATGAAGAGATTAATAAATTGTTGTTAGAAGAAGGTCAACTAAAAGATGAAGGTAAACCTGCTCAATTGACAGAGGAAGAAAAGGAAGAGCTGCATAAAGAAATTCAAAGACTTCAAATAGAATTAAAAGAGGCCAAAGAAATGGAGAAACAGGCAAACACTCATGCTGCCACATCAATGAGAGGGTATCATCAATTACATATGGAGGTAGAGAAGGAAAGAAGCGAATGGCAGACAAAGATGGATAAAGAAAGAGATGAGTGGAGGAAGGAAAAGGAGTTATGGGCAGCTCAGAACAAAAGTTCAATGAGGACTATAGAAGAATTACAGAAACAGTTGGAGAAACTAAAAGTTCAAGAAGAAATTCAAGATCAAGTACAGGCAGAAGACATAGATAAAAGGGAATATGAAACAGGGGATTTTGATAGAGAACAAGAGAACAAGGAACCAGCAGCCAAAGAACCAGAGGAAAAGTATTCTGAAGATTTTGTCCAGAAATTATTGACCAATAGAGAGTCAAGAATGGGAATTTATCAGAAAAATGCATGATGAGTATGAAGATCAAATAGTTACCTTTGCTCTGAATAAAGGCATTAATCCAGATCAGCATCATTGGGCTGCAGATGGATTAGGAATACCCTTCTGTATGATTTTGGAGAGTATAAAGAATTATCAATTGGCCAGAGTAGGGTTATCCCCAAACAAATACCTTGAGTATGAAGAAGATATTAATGTCATGAAGGAGTTATTTGAAAGAGCAAATCCCAAATGGAGAAATAAGTGGTTGGATGCCAATAAGGAATGTAGGAAAATCTTGAAGGAGGCACCTTTGCATTTAAAGATCAATCCAGCTTATTGCCCAGTTGCCAGAAGAAGAGAATGGACTGTTTTTTGGGAGAGAAGAAAAGAAGGTCAGATCCCAGCTAAATGGTTAAACTTCCCTAAGATAGCAGGTCCAAAGGCAGGAACTTGGCCTACAAAGAGTTATATGGTGAACACTACCGAGTCAGTCATAGCTATGTATAAAGATGTTAATGACCCTGCTTGCATATTACTTATCAAAATAATGAGGGTACTTCTAGCTTGTATAGAAACATATACAGATACAGATGTTAGAGTTTTGAATTACATTGGTTTCAATTCTCATTATTTGATCTAAGTGAGACACCTGATAGGATCTGTCTGATGGCCTACTACAGCAGAATTATATTTTTGGGTAGCCATTATTTACAGATTTTTGAGGTTGCTTTCGATTATGGATTTTTTGAGAGGGAGTCAGAGATTTTTGGAAATCTATCAGTCGTTACCAAGTCCAGACTTATAGCATATGAAGCCGCTTACACAGAGTATTTGAAAAAGGATGTCATAGATAAACCTGAAGCTGCAGTACAGTGGAGAAAGGCTTTATTCGAGATGGTCAACAATCTAAATGTAACAGAAAGAAAAAGTCATGATTTGCTGTCACAAGTATATCAAAGAAAGAAGAAATGAAGAGAAGTGATCAGTGCAGAGGAGCAGGAAAATCTTTCGTCAGGAGCCGAAAGGCTTAGGAGGGGAAGGATGTTGGAAGATGCATTTTTGGAAATCTTTTTTGAAGGAAAAATATTGTAAAATGATAGAAATTTGTAGAAATATTTATGCAATTGTTGTAAAAATAAGGAAGAGTCTTCCTTATGTAGGATAGAATCTTATGTATTTTTTTTCTAGAATTTTTGGAAACTCTTAGATAGCATATTTTTAGATTAATAGAGGAAAGGACCAAAATTCAAGTGTGAAAGAGGACACTTGAAAATGTATATAAGTCAATTTTCTCTATTTTGGAGAGGTTGGTTAGTCATTTGTACATGCTATCAATAGAGAAGAGAGAGTTTCTGCTGAAATCATGTTTTCTTCTGTTATGTGTGTTTCCTTTGATGTGAGAGCTTGTTTCTTGCTTTATCATGGAGATTTGTGAGTTTCATTTGTGTAATGCTGAGTAAGATGTATGAAGAGAGATGATTACTGATGTATTGAGTGAAGAAGGATTGAAGAATGCTGCAGAAATGTGAAAATCGTCTACTGGTACAGAATCACGATTGTCTCGTCTCTGTGATACAGGTGATATTTTCCAATTCTGATTTCATATTTGTATTCTGATGAGAAAATAACATGAAATAGACACAAAGATTATAGAAAATGATGAAGATTAGCTCTAGATAAGGTAAACCCTAGATATTTCCTCTTCATTTTCATTTTCTCAGAATTCCAGCCATCAATCTCTTATTTCTATGAATCTATCATCTAGAAGGGGCTGTGGTCTTATGGATATTCCCAGAATTGACAAAATAAAGATGATTTGTTGATTCTTTTGTACTTCATGATTGGAGAGGACAACTCCAAAGTCAATAACAAACAGTGGATCTAAAAATATCCCAAGCCACTTCATTGTTTCTCGATGTGCGATCTAGGCACAAACATATGAAATGGATGGATTCCAATTATTAGTCCATTTCTGGGCATAACTGGTGCATGGACTTTAGTAATTAATGTGGGATTCTTATCCCTATCAAGACTTTGAGAGCTCTTGATTCAATTGAATTTGATTTGGAAAACTTGAAGGTTGGGTGATCCAAAACATCTAACTTGGATGTTTATGATATATTCTCAACCAATATTTATGTGATGAAAGTATACCATTGATGCATGATCAACCATTCTTTATCTTTGACCAAGTCAAATTCAAAATGAAAAATTTTCCAGCTGAGGACTTTACTCAAAGTCTTTATCTTTAAGTTCTTGGGAATTGTCAAGCTGATGAGCAATTCCTAATTTCTCTATTCTAGAGTATACTGGATACTAGAAAATCATGAGAGTTATGCTAATAACTTGAAGCAAACCCAAATGAATAAGTTAATCTTGGAATTGACATCTTTTGAGGATTGGATAAGTTCTTGTACAGAACATCTATCTAGGATGTTTAATTTAGTTATCTAGTTCCACTCGGCTAACCCTGAACTTTTGCAAAAGGAACAAACACCATATCGGAGTCAAATCCAAAAGCTTTGGAAAGTGGAATGAAATAACTAAAACTCCGTATAACTAATTCAAACTTCTAAGATATAAACTTGTTATGAGTCAAATACTTGATGACCCAAGACTTTAACTTCTTAACGATCTGTTTCAACAAGGTATTGAAGCATTTTTCCTATCTTTAAGAGAAATAAACTTGATTCTCAAAAAGATGTAAAGCAAATCTAAAACATCATTCAACCACAAGATACTAGTGTGGTATCCAACATCAATGTGTTGACCCACTGAGGTTCTATTGATGCTTTTTTACTCAAACAATGCCTCACTTGAGACTAAGTTCATGCTTATATTCAATGTTTATGACTGCTTACTAGGAATGCAATTCTTGTGGCATTTCTTTGAGTCAAAGGATTGAATTTATAAAGTTACACTAGGAACTTGCTGCTTGACTTAGTTAGGCTATTCCTTAGTTGAAAGAATCATTTCAATGTCAAAGTCCAAGTTCTCAAAAATTTATCAAATATTTCTGAATCAACAACACTTTAGCTTGAAGTGTTCTAGAAGATTTTGGAAGTTACTAACTTTGTATCTTCTTACATACTTGATCTTGAAGTATCTTGAGATCATACTTTTATCCTCCTTGAATTCAAAGTTCTCCTTTGAAGTCTGTAATTCCCTTGAGGATCATATCTAACTTCAAGGTTTATTTTAGGACTAAAAGATAATTATCATCCCACAGTCCGATGTCCCATACCATCTTTCCTACATAAATCTGAGTATAAAATCTAGTGTCCCATACCACCCTATTTTATATTCACATTAATGTGTGGGTGATACTTATTCTAGAGTCTAAACATATCTTGATAGAGTACCTTTTCACTTCAACTCTGTGAAAGAAATTTGAAGTTTCAGGCATTACCTCTATCTAGATTTTCTAGGTTTTGATCCCTTCACATGATTGTGTCACGATCTTGTGCTTTTCTTTGGGAACTTGAAAACTTTTTGATGAAACATCCATCCTTCGTATCTTAGGGTTTTCAAAAGAAAAACTAATTATCATTCCAAGTTCTTGAATTATTTTAATTCAAGTCTGATTGGTTATACTTGACCAATTTTGTAGTGACAAGAGTGGTTTACTACTTGTCTTATTCCTTTCTAACTAAAGCTTTAGGTAGCTACCCCGGGGACTTTATAGGAATCTCTCTACTGTTTAAGTCTAAGCATCCGCTCATGCTTTTGGATTTCACCTTTAAGAAATCCCTTTAAGGATAGGTAAACTTTACGTTATACCTTCCATAGACTTAATTACCGTTATCATGGTTGCAGACTACATACTTGGAACTTCACTCTATTCAAAATTGGAATAGCTTACTATTTTCACATTTTTCCATTGAATGAATGGATCTTGAGTGAAAAATTCATATATGAAATTTGATTGCCAATACTTGGTCATCATAGTTCCAATTGCATTTTCTTGGACAAACCTTGCCAAGCTTGATCAAGGCTTGTTGACCTTGCGACAAAGATAAAGACTAAATCTTTATCATTAACATCTCTTAAGCTTTTCTAAGCTTTTTGGCTTACCTGCAGGAAGGATTACAACCACCACGTGCTAGAGAGATGACTCTCCTCCCAAACTTATGCCTGTATATATAGCTGCTCAAATCAACGAGGACCACAAATGTAACTAGAGTCCACAAGTGCATGTGCAATCTCCTCCACTCCTCTCATATCTTCCACTAGAGTCTACTAGTGACTGGAGTGTTCTCGATCACTGCTTTAGCACCTTTCACTAGAGTCCACTAGTGGTTTGTCTACTCGCCTCTCGAGTTAAGTCCACTGGACTCAAGTTAACTCACCTTAACTTGAGTTAGAAGGCTCTAGAGTTCCTTGGGCAAAACTCTCTCCCCATGCTGCCCATGGGGTTTGAACCCAAGACCTCCTCCGTCACAACCTTGAAACTTAACCACTAGGCTAAGTGGATTACTTGTTTAAGAAAGCACATGAACCCATAGACAAGGTAGGAGATTTTAGTGAAGGTGATTAAGGAAATACTTTCCTTCCAATCACTTTTTGAGAATACATGGCTAAAGCCATACTAGACATTGGAGCCACAGTAGGAATCACTACCAAAGAAATTTGGGAAAAATTAGGAAAACCAACCCTAAGACCTATAAGAATGAAATTTTATTTGGCAAATGGTCATGTAGAGCATCCCTTGACTACTATAAAATGTGATCTTGACTACATGCGGAGTAGAGTTCCAACACACCTTAGTCATATGTCAATTCGGCAAGGCAAGCAACTATGAAATGATCCTAGGATGACCTTTCATGAGACAATTGAAATTAGTTCAATATTGGGGATGAAATGCTTTGCACCTTCAACATCAAGGCACAACAACAAAGATAAACCTCCAAAAATTCTCTTATAGGGATGTTCCACCTCTTCAATGGAATCCACCCATAAAGAGGAAGCTGATTAATCAATCTATAGTGTTGGATCTAGTAATCAATCTTGGATGAACTAGGATACCCAATTATGGATTCATAAAGCTTCCCAAAGAGAGGGGAAGAGGGTCCAATGTTGGAAGCCATGGTAGGAAGGAAAGAAACCCATAGAAGACCTTGCTTATATGCCTCAAGTATTTCTTGATGAAGCCTTTTAGCCATGCGATTGGATGGAGATACTAGCAACATTAGATGTGTGAGTAAATGAAGAAGTAATGGACATGAATGAATGCATAGATGAAGATGGATATGATTTAATTCTATACATGGTAGTAATCGAAGAAGCAAGTGATGGTGAGAAATTAGAAAAGGAATAGATGAGGATTACGAAATTATAATAATGGAACCCAAATTTGACTCAAAAGAACAATGTCTGAAAGAACTAGAAACGAATAATCCGGTGGAAAATTGTAATATCTTTTCCATTGAAGAATACCCAAAAAGCTCTAGCAAGGAGATTGAAGAAATGGAGGGAGAAGATCAACAATAGGAGTGTTTTGAAGTTCTTGAACACTTCAAAAGATACAAGGCAGAAGAGAGAAAAGTCTCTATTCAAATGCCTAAGAGAGAGACACAGGAAGGGGTAGCATATGACAACAAAGAGAAAACAAACAAGATCATAGTGAACTAAAAGAATGACAAAGATAGATGCACTTTCATAGGCAAGGATGTATCAATAGAAGAAGAACAAGAACCAATATATTTACTACAAGAGTATCAAGATGTTTTTGTGTGGACTTATTAAGTATTAAAAAGGAGTCACATCGATGATTTTCTCTCATAGGATTCACTACTACTAATATGCAAAGCCTTCAAAACAAAGACCATACACATACAATGATGTCTACTAAGCCAAAATCAAAGAAGAGAGACAAACTATTAGCAGTTGGATTCATAAACGAGATCAAACACACAGAATGGGATTCTGCATTAGTGATCATACCCAAGAAAAATGGAAAACTTAGGGTTTGTGTTAACTTGAAAAAGGTTAATGATGCCACTATTAGAGATAGTTATCCAATACCCGTTATTGATCATCTTTTGGAAAGATTAGCAGGCAAGGAAGTATACAACTTCCTTGATGTTTTTTTAAGATACAATCAAGTAGCCATTGCTATTGAGGATCAACATAAAACTACATTTGCTACTGAATGGGGAGTATATGTTTTTAGGGTTATGCCTTTTGGCCTAACTAACAACCTAGCCACTTTCCAGAGATTAATGTGTCATTTTTATAAGGAATTTTTAAGGAAGTATGGAAGTCTATGTAGATGACCTGAACTTACTCTTCTCAATGATCTACTAATATACCAAAGTCGAGACAAATATTTGATAAATGCAGACAATATCGAGTGTGTTTGAGTCCAAAAAAGTGTGTCTTTATGGTGAGGCAAGGTAAAATACTTGGACATATAGTGTCTAAAAATGGTATCTCTACCAATGAAGATAAAATCAAGGTAATCTTAGAATTTCACAGACCTAAGAATGTAAATGAAGTTCAAGCCTTTATGGGCCACTGTGGATATTATCATGATTTATCCACATGTGTGCAATCATAACCAAACCTTTGTATGGTCTATTGATGCAATTCAAATGGAGAGATGAATGGGAATGAGCATTCAATGAATTGAAAAGAAGATTGAGTTCAACACCCATATTGAAAGCACCTAATTGGAATAAACCATTTGATATTCATGTTGATGCATGTAATTTTGCTATTGGTTGCATATTGGCAATAGTTGACGAAGGCAAATTGAACCAAGTAGAACAACCCTATAGCATATGAAAGTAGGCAATTGAGCCAAGCAAAACAAAATTACACTACGATCAAAAGAGAAGGACTAGGGATGGTCTATGTAATGAAAAAAATCAAGCACTACCTACGAGCTAACAAGTTTAAGTTTTTCATTGATCACCAAGCTTTATTGCACTTGGTCAATAAACCTTGCAACATTGGAAGGCTAATTATATGGTTTCTTTTGTCAACAGAATTCGATTTCAAGGTAGTTTTCAAAAAGGGAAACACATACATTAGAGCTAATCATTTATCCAAAATGACTCATGGAGAACTGCCAGTAGGAGTAGCTGATGAATTTCCAGATACTTACTTGTTCAACTTAAAAAATTGTTGCCTATGATCACACATGGACCTAGGTATAAAATGAACAAAAAAAAGAGCAAAGAGATTTGAAAAGTACAGAACCTCCACATAATGGCAGGTAGCTTATAGTTCAAAGATTCTAATGGAGTGCTTCTAAGATGTGTAGAAGACAAAGAGAGAACAAATTTGATATGACAAGCTCATGAAAATAAATGGAGCATACATAAAGGTGTAAGTGGAACAACTCAAAAACTTAACAGGTTAGGAGTATATTGGCCAGCTATGCAAAAGGTGTACATGAATATGTGTCTAATTGTAGTTTATGCCAAGTGCATTCATCTTTATGCTATTTGACAATAGCACCTAAATGGAGCAAGCCACCAATTGATTTCTTGAAGTCAAGGAAATACCCAAAAGGTGCTAACTAAGCTAGAAAGAGAGCTCTAGAAGATTAAAGCAAAGGTTATGTGATCATGGGAAAACAACTTTTCAAGTGAGGAAAGGATAATGAATTACGAATATGCATTCATGAGGGAGAGTACCTTCCTATATTGGAAATGCCTCATGCTAGAGCAGTCGGAGGTAACTTCTCAGCT
Organism: Ceratopteris richardii; assembly: GCA_020310875.1. Lineage (NCBI taxonomy): Eukaryota > Viridiplantae > Streptophyta > Polypodiopsida > Polypodiales > Pteridaceae > Ceratopteris > Ceratopteris richardii. The sequence goes on along the minus strand of CM035417.1, from coordinate 197,656,543 downwards.
GATAAGACTCTAATGATGATCCTCTTTGCATGCTTATGGTGGCAAAAAATTCACATAGATGCAAAAACATATGTAAGAAGTTTTGATGTGTGTCAAAGAACCAAGAACCTGATTAGGAGAGATGACATGCCTTTGAGACCTATGGTTTGTGCAAGAGATTTCTTACAATGGGGAAGTGACTTTTTGGACCTATTAATCCCCAACAAGAGGCTCTCATACTGAATACATCATAGTAGCCATGGACTATTTAACCAAGTGGATAGAAGCCAAAGCCACTAAGAGAAATGATGCACAAACAAATACAAAATTCTTTATATGAAAATGTTTTCACTAAGTTTGGAGTACCCATTGAGATAATTAGTAATAGAGGTACACACTTCATTAATGAATTCATTGAGTCACTTATGAATGAGTTCTTGGTGATTTATAAAAAGTCAGCACCCTATCACCCACAAGCCAGTGAACAAACTAAGAGTTCAAATAAGGTATTATGCACAGTTCTGACAAAAATAGTCAGCAATGGTAGATCTAATTGGGATAAACAATTGCACCATGCAATTTGGGCTTTTCAAGTAGCTTACAAGAAAGCTATTGGAACTACACCATTTAACCTAGTCTATGGAAAAAATGCCATAATACTTATTGATTTCATAATTCCTACTCTTTCAGTAGCTAAGAAGTACAAATGGATAGGACATGAACTATCTAAACAATTGGCTCACATTGAAAAATTTCATGAAACTAGGTTACAAGTAGTAGGAAGAATCTATGTTGCTAAAATAAGGAAAAAACATATTATGATGCTCAAATAAAAGACAAAGACCTTAGAGTTGGAGACTTAGTACTAATATACACCTTAACGCAACATGCAAAAAAACTCCAACAACAAGGATATAATCCTTTACTTGCTAACCGTATTTCCTCTATTGTAGATATTAACTTAAACACATTAGATGGAGACATTTTACCAAACTACATCAACGGATGCCAAATAAAGAAATATATGCCAAATAAATAAATATATGCCAAATAAATACTAACAAGACTCCTAGGATCTCAAAACTGTAAATAGAAGGAAGAGAGAATTTGAGAAGAAACTAGGCAAGAAGACCTAGAGAGAATGAGGAAATAAAAATAATGGATTAGAGAATGAGATGAGAGGTACTTAAAAGGTAAATAGCCCATTCCCATAGGAAACTATCATGACACAAACATCAAGAAATTTGGTAACATGCCAAGACAACCATATTTAAACCTAGGAATTAGAAAGGAGGAATACAATTTAGTGGATTACCTTATTAAGTTCTTAGGAGACGTAATCCTATCCTTACACCTAAGGAACAACACAATGCAACATAAAATATTTGTCCATAAAGACATGAATTACTGGAAGAGCTTATCTTTGAACAAGATGGGATGTATGAATTCAAAGTTACTTTGAATCTCACACAATGATACATAACTGCAAAAATAGGACATAGAGAATTCTTTAGCCTCCTAGAGGAAAAGCCACTAGTTACATTCACAATGGAAAACACTAATGTGTAAAATTTGAGTGTGCATGACCTAGATTTTAAGGAGTTGTCACATCCGAATGAATCAATTCTTCAGCCTCTCTTATCTATTAATCACAACCCTTGTTCTACTATAATTGCTAAACCTATCCCTCCTTCCCAAGAGAATATTCTAGAGAGTCATAGCAAGGATACCATTTTTCGAGAGGAGAGCACATAGTTGACGACAAGCAGAACATCTAGAAGAACCAGAAGATGATAAGCTAAAGGAGTAAAGAAAATATGGATATGCAAAGTCCAACTTCAAGAGTCTCAAATAAATTAGAGACCACCACAATTGCAAAACCCTAGAGGGAAGAAGTAATCAACTTTGGGTGCCAAAGAAGCTCCTTGAAGCCCAAAGGCATCATCAACAAGCTTGGATTCCAAAGAAGGCTTTATTTGCAACAAAGGAATCTATACAAGCATTGTACAAAGACATAGTGCTTCAACCAAAGGCTAATCAAAGGATTTATGACAATCAAAGACCACCAGAGCCACAAAAGCAAATTAAGAAAAATAATTAGAGTAGATGTATATGGAGGATCAAGACAAAGGAGGGAGCATCAAAGAAAACACAAGCTAAACCAAATGAAGATCAACATCGAGCTACCAAGAAATATCGAGTCAAAGGAAAATCAATCAAAGAAACAACTTGAGAAGTGTGAGAACTAGTTCATGCAAAGAAAGAATTGCAAATGATGTGTGTGGAACTTGCCTCCCATCCTTTATATCCTCTTGTATTGTAAAAATAGCAATGACCTATAATGATCTAGTGTTGCCATGTGGCCATCATGGAACACTGTAATAAAGTAAGTCTATGGTCTAGGGATCCGACTGCTTCAGACATATCTAAAATCGGATACCGTTTGGTCACTCGTTTGTAGGACCAAAGATCTCAAGAATAGACTCAAGCATAAGTTCATGTGCTCTCATATTCAAGTGATCCACTTAGCCTAGTGGTTAACTCCCATGGTTGTGAAGGAGGAGGTCTTGGGTTGAATCCCCATGGGGAGCATGGGGAGAGAGTTTTGCCCAAAGAGCTCTAGAGCCTTCTAACTCAAGTTAATGTGAGTTAACTTGAGTCCAGTGGACTTAACTCAAGAGGTGAGTACACCAACCACTAGTGGACTCTAGTGGAAGGTATGAAAGGAGTGGTGGAGATCGCACATGCACTTGTGGACTCTAGTTACATTTGTGGTCCTCATTGATTCAAGCAGCTATATATACAAGCATAAGGTTGGGAGGAGAGTGATCTCTCTAGCATGTGGTGGTTGTAATTCATAGGTTGTTGCATTGGTATCAGAGCACACATTAATGTGAATATAAAATAGGGTGGTATGGGACACCCGATTTTATACTTAGATTGATGTAGGAAAGATGGTATGGGACATCAGACCGTGGATGATAATTATCTTCTAGTTTGAGAATGGATTTTGAAGTTAGATTTGACCTTCAAGGGAATTAAAAATAAGTTTTAATTCAAGAAGGATAAAAGCAGTATCCTAAGATACTTCAAAATAGCTTCAAGATCAAGGAAACTGAAGATATGAAGTAAGTAACTTCCAAGATCTTCTTAGAACACTTCAAGCTTAAGTGTTATCGATCAGAAATATTTGATAAATTTCTAAAAAAGTTAGACTTTGATTTTCAGTTGATCTTTTCAACCAAGAATTTGATTGACTAAGTCAAGTATCAAGTTCCTAGTATAACTTGGTAAATTCACTCTTTTGATTCAAAGAAATGCACAAGAATTGCATTCACGATAAGAAGTCAGAAAGACTAAATGTGACTTGAACTTAGTCTCAAGTGAAGCATTGTTTTAGTAAACACTCATCAACAGGACCTCAGTGGGTTGACACACTGATGGTAATTGCCACACTAGTATCTTGTGGTTGGATGATGTTTTTGACATTCTTTCGATCTTTTTGAGAATCCAGTTTATTTCTCTTAAAGATAAAGAAAATGCTTCAAATCTCTGTTGAAATAGATCGTTCAGAAGTTAAAGTCATGAGTCATCAAGTACTTGACTCACAACAAGTTTAGATCTTAGAAGTTTGAATTAGTTATACAGAGTTTTAGTTGTTTCCTTTCACTTTCCAAATCTTTTGGAATTGACTCAGATAAAGTATCTGATTCCTCTCGCAAAAGTCTTGGGTCAGCTGATTGAAACTAGATAACTAAATTAAACATCCTGGATAGATGTTCTGTATAATAACATATTCACCCTTCAAAAGATAACAAGTCCAAGATTGACTTATTCATGTGAGTTTGCTTCCAGTTATTAGCATACCTACATTGAAGTTAGGAATTGCTCATCAGATTGACAATTCCCAATAACTTTCAGTTAAAGTCTTTGAGAAAATGTCCTAAGTTGGACAATTTTTCATTTTGAATTTGTATTGGTCAAGTTGGTATGGTTGACTCCACTGAAATGGTAAACTTTCTCCTACAGTTTACATAGGATTTTTAAACTCATTAGGACAAAGTAGTCCTCTAGTCGGGTAGAAAAATCAAGTAACTGTTGGATCAAAGTAAACCATTGTACAAACATCTAAGTTAGATGTTTGAGACAACCAAAGTTTTAGTGATTCAAATCAAATTCAAGTGAATCAAGAGTTCTCAAAGTCTTGTAAGGGATAAGAATCCCACTTTCATTACTAAGTTCATGCACCAGTTATGCCTAGAAATGGACTAGTAATTAGAATCCACCTAGTTCACATGTTTGTGCCTAGGTCGCACATCCAAAAACTGTGAATTGGCCAGGGATGTATTTAGATCCACCCTTATTATTCATTCACTACTTTGTACTTTGCCTAGTTCATCAAGGTGCAAGACCAAAAAGTGTTTTGAATCATTTGGGCAGGGACTCCACCACAGAGATGAGACATGTTCTTCCAGTTTTAGAACATGACCATGTTCTTTCAATTTTAGAACATGAGGCTCGGGGGTTGCCTACAATTGTATATATAGTTTTATTTTCGAGGACAAAAATCTTTCCCAAGGGGAGAAGAATGTAATAAAGTAAGTCTATGGTCTAGGGATCCGACTGCTTCAGACAGATCTGAAATCGGATACCGTTTGGTCACTCGTTTGTAGGACCAAATATCTCAAGAATAGACTCAAGCATAAGTTCATGTGCTCTCATATTCAAGTGATCCACTTAGCTTAGTGGTTAACTCCCATGGTTGTGAAGGAGGAGGTCTTGGGTTCAATCCCCATGGGGAGCATGGGGAGAGAGTTTTGCCCAAAGAGCTCTAGAGCCTTCTAACTCAAGTTAACGTGAGTTAACTTGAGTCTAGTGGACTTAACTCAAGAGGTGAGTACACCAACCACTAGTGGACTCTAGTGGAAGGTATGAAAGGAGTGGTGGATTTGTGCTATCACTTTCATGCAAAGAAAGGATACCCTTTATCAGATTATCCTCCCTAGAAATATACTTTCTAGGTTTAATAACATGAAACATTGGATGGACTCTATAATCTAGAGGAATCTCTAATTGGTATACAACATCACTTAGCTTCTTTACTATCTTCCAAGGTCCAAAAAGCCTTGGTGAAAGCTTACTGAACTTCGTTGTGGATAGTGAAGTAGATCTAGCTGAGGAAAACTCTATCTCCTTCCTCAAAGGCTCTAAGAGCTCTCTTCCTATCATCATACTCTTTTGCCTTATCAACTGCTTGCCACATCTTGGCTTTAACTATTTCTAAATTTTCTTGGAGGTTTGCTAAGAACTCCGAAGCACTAGGACATTTCTTTGGCATTTCTATGGTATTGGGAGCATTGGGATTCATGCCATATTTCATCTCAAAAGGAGACATTCCTATCACCTTATGCGGTCTATTGTTATAAGCAAACTCTATAGTAATGGCAAGTAACTATCCCAATCTATCTACCTCTCAGACACATATGCTCTCAACCAGTCCTCTAGAATCTGGTTGACTCTCTCGATCTAACCATCTATCTATGGATGATCACCACTACTCATTTTGAATGACACTTTCAGTTTGTCAAATACAAACTTCTAGAAGTGTCTTGTAAATCTGACATCCCTATGTGACAGTATGGATGTCGGTAACCCATGCAATTTGAAGACATGCTGGATAAACAACTCTACTACCTATGGAGCTTCTATCATCTCTTGTGTGGGTATGAAATGAGCAATCTTGCTCAATCTATCTACCACATCCACCTTCCTTTGGGTCCGCGGTAACCCCACTATGAAGTCCATGGATACACTCTCCTAGTTATGATATGGAATCTGTAAAGGATGTAGAAGACCTAGTGTCTTTACCCTTTTTGTCTTGTTGACTTGACACATAAAGCATTGTTGAACATAAGTGTGGACATCTCTGGGTAATCTAGGCCACCAAAATGTTCTTCTAACAAGCTGTATTGTCTTGTCAACACTAAGATACCCTACACAGGGGAACATCATGGTTATCAGGCATGACTTTTCTTCTCAATTCCTAGGAATCTGGTACACAAACCTTTCCTTTTTGTTTGACTATTCCATTCTCCTTTGAGAAATTGGAATATGGAATGAATTTGTTTGCTTTGCTAGGAGAAGAAACAACTAGAACTGCCTCATCTCCCATGATAGGCTCATCACTGATGGCTCTAATAATCTGTAACAAACGTGGAGCTTCCACCTGTGCTTCCTTCATCTCTTGAAGCAATGAGCTTTCTAGAACTATAAATCTCATTTGATACATTATCTGTGATAATGCATCAGCTACTATATTCTCTTTGCCTCTTCTATACAAGATTTCCACGTGAAACTCTTGCATGAGCTCAACCCAACGGGCCTGTCTGCCTCGAAGATCTGGCTAACTACAAAAGTACTTGAGTGTATGGTGATCTGTGTATACTTAAAGTCTGCACCATAAAGATAGTGTCCCCAGACTTTAAGAGCATGCACCACTACATGAAACTCCCATTCATACACTAGCCAATTGTATGGTGCACTACTCAATTTCTTGCTTTCAAAACTAATGGCATGCCATCTTGACTCAAGACTGCCCTTATGGCTATGCCACTAGCATCTGTCTCTAACTCAAATGGTTTTTGTGGATCTACCACTTTGAGCATAGGAGCTTGTAAAACAACTTGTTTTAGAGTATCAAAACTTTCTTGCTTCCATGCAAATGGAACTTTGGCTTGAAGCAAGTTCGTCATAGGTGTTGTTATTGATGAATAAGAAGAGATGAATTTTTGATGATCAAGAAAATTTCAAGAGGTAAAAGGAAAGTGTCTACTCTCACTGAGAGGGCATATAACAAGTCTATTCTTACCCCTCAATAGAAAGAGAAGGCAATGAAAGAGGGGTTATGCTATGGGTGTCTAGGGTAGCACCTCTTCAAGGACTATCCTAAGAAAAAGAAAATAGAAGCCACCATAGTTATTAATCCCACTCAAGTACATAGTGATGGAGATGAGGACTTTGGAGATTCCCCATCCCATATATCATCTCCCATAGTGGCCATGGCAATCACAAAGAAGGTTCCTACTGTGTCAGATGTTGTGCCTTTACCTGTGGCACAAAAAGGATATTAGTTTTTAGATACAGAACTCATTTTCATGAGGGAATCATGGTAGGATAGCCTATCAAGGTACTCTTTGATACTCAGTCGACACATAATGTGATTAGTTCCCGACTAGTCAAGATGCTACATCTAGAGATTGTGTAGTCAAAGTATGCCTACACAATAGAGTTAGCCGCTGGAAAGGGAACTGAGACATGGGATCGACAAGTTGTTAATTTGCCCATTCAGATCTAGTCCTATGAGGACAAACTAGATTTCGAGATAGCTAGACTGGCACATTTCGATGTAGTCCTAAGTAAGAAGTGGCATGCTAGGAAATGACCAAAGATTGACTTTGCATCACATGTGTACTAGTTTGAGCATGAGGGGAGGCAACTAGTGATCCATGGAGATCCAGATCTCCAAGAGACATGATTGGTAACTACTATCAAGTTGCTCAAGATTGATTGAACATAGAGCATAGAATCGAATTGGTACGAGGAGTGAGTTCGCTGCTCGGCCACCATTTCAAATGAGTTTGTAGGAGGAGAATGAAGTCTGCAAGGTTGTGGAGGACTACCTTCTAAAGATAATTGTCCTCAATGATCAATGAAAGAAATACTTGTGAGTGACGTGTGTGCAACTCTCCCCCCATCCTTTATATCCTCTTGTATTCTAAAAATAACAATGATCTACAATGATCTAGTGCTACCATGTGGCCATCATGCAACACTCATCCCCATTACTACTGAATACCTTAGGATATCCCTCGAGCTTGGGACCTTGGCTATGGCTAGCCCTTGTCCCACACGCACATGGAGTGGTCCCTATGAACCAATGTCTGATAAGAAGTGGTGTCAATCTTGCACACATGCTGAGCTCAATGCATCTAGAGTATGCACAATAGGGCCACACTAGAAGGCCTAGCATTCGACACATGGATTCTCTAAGACTCTTTAGTGGTGCACATTTCCTTAAAAAGAGAAATAGATCTTTATTTTTACTCTAGTTTTTAGGATTTCTACTAACCACAATTCATTTTTTGCTTTGACTATTACTAATCCATTTTTCTTATTTCTCTTAAAAAAAAAAATGGTATTCGTCTTAGGGATAACTAGGTGATGATCAAATTAATGCAAGAGGAGAATCACATGAAGGAAGGATGATTCATGCATGAGCACTATGAAACTCTAAGGTTTTCATAGTCTCTGGTTTAGAAATGATCAACCTATTGGTGAACACTTATTCTTGATTCTTGCACACATAATGGACAAAGATCATCAATTCCTTGTCATGAGTCAAGATTTCCACATTATCCACAACATGCCTAGAACTATTGAGACATGGACAAAAGCAAGAATTGATGCATACATGAAGCTTCCTATTTACAAACCAGATTTTGAGAGATGTACACAAGTCATGAATACATTGCATCTGGTAAATGACAAACCTTCCGTACTAGAAGCTCAAGTAATAGACTTGCATGGAAGGCTTAGTACGATTAGGTTCACTCATGAGCTTATCAAAGATGCTTTCAGATGGATAAATGATGGAGTCACAGACTTGGGCTTTTTGTATCATCCATAGGAACAATGCATTTTGGTTAGCTGTGATGTTGTTTTTATGGAAGATGCTATTCAACCATTACTTTCATGTACGAAGGAGACATCTGTTAGCTCCAAAGACATGTATGATACTTTGCTGCCTCTTTTTAGAGGTGGATAGTCTAGTGCTAGTCCTAATGAGGCAACTTCTCAACCTTTGCAAGTTTCATGTGATGATGCAGATCATTCCATTTTTGATGCAGATTTACATGATGCACTTGTTGATGAGAGAGCTGATATTGAGCAGGCAAAAACTATGCCAAAATGGATGGTGCAGACTTTGTGTGACAGCAAATTAGATGCACCTCTGTCATATTGTACTCGTTCAGGCGCTCATAGTGCCTCTTTTGCATCAGATTGCTATGGTATGGCTGAATCTAGTCTCTATGATGAGAATGAGCCTGTTTCATTTGATGAAGCACAAAATTCAAAAAATTGGATGGCTGCTATGCAATTTGAATATGATGCTATAATGAAGAATGGTACTTGGTCTTTATGTGACTTGCCTCTTGGCAAGAAGGCCATTGGTACTAAGTGGGTATACAAGCTAAAGCGTAAGCCTAGTGGTACAGTTGATAAGTATAAGGCTAGGCTTGTTGCAAAGGGTTATGCGTAGGAAAGAGGCATTGATTTTGATGAGACCTTTGCTCCTCCATGCCGAGTGACTACTGTTCATAGCATTTGTGCACCTGCAGCTCATCATGGTTGGAATGTACATCAGTTGGACATTAAAATAACATTTTTGAATGGTGACTTGCATGAAGAAGTGTATGTTTTTCAGCCCCGGGTTTTTGTGCAGAAAGGGCATGAAAACCAAGTGTGTAGGTTAAAGAAGGCATTATATGGTTTAAAGCAAGCATCACGTGCTTGGTATGAAAAGATACATGCCTATCTCATTGCACATGGTTTTGAGAATATTCCAACTGAAAGAACCTTATGTGTTAAGCGTGCTAATGATGTGCTTCTGATCATTGTTGTGTATGTTGATGACATGCTACTCACTGGTCCTCATGACATGCATATTGCTGATTTTAAGGCTGATTTGCATGCCTCATTTGAGATATCTAATTTGGGGCGTTTGCATCACTATTTGGGCATTCAATTTATGCAAGTTGATGGTGGAATGTCTTTGTGTAAAACAAAATATATTGACACATTATTATAGCATTTTGGCCTTGAAGACTGTAAGCCTATTGCCACTCCTATGGACACACATTTATGATTGAGTCTTCATGATGATGGAGATGCATTTGATGCTATTCTTTATCAATAGGCTGTTGGATGCTTGATTTACTTATGCATTACTCAACCAAATATTCAGTTTGATGTCTCACAAATGAGCAGGTTTATGCATTGCCCAGATGTCAAGCATTGGCAGGTAGTTAAGCGCATCTTTCACTACTTGAGTGGTACCCAGCTACTTGGATTGTTTTATCCCAAGTGGGGATCACTACCTCCAGATTTGCATGCTTTGCTATGATACTCATGTGTCCACTAGTGGTTTTTGCTTCATGCTTGGTAGCTCATGTATATCTTGGTTGAGCAAGAAGCAGCCTACTATGGCCACTTCCAATTGTAGGTTGAGTATAGGGCAGCTTTCACAACGATTGTTGAGTGTGTGTGGCTCAAAAAGCTTATGGCTAATTTGGGTGTTGTTCAGTGTTCTACCACCACCATCTTCACTGAGAGTCAGAGCGCATTGGCAGTTGCGAGGAACCCTATGTTCCATGCTCAGACTAAGCATATTGAGGTACATTATCATTATGTCAGGGAGAGGTTCTCTGCTGGGGAGATCAAATTGGCATATGTGCCCACACAGGAGAACATTGCAAACCTTTTCACGAAGGCTCTGCTTAGAGAGAAGTTTGAAGCTTTCCGCAAAGCTTTGGGATTACTTCCTTTTGTGGATTGATTCCACATAGCTTGGCACTTCCTTATACATAAGTGCCAACTCCTTGTTCACTACATCACTCCTAGGGGAATTTGTTGATATATTTAGGTAGTGATTGTGTGAACACTCTAGGATCACGGGGGCACTTTTTTCCCTCTTTAGGAGTTTTTTCCCCCAGCTTGTATATATGCCTATTGCTCTAATGGGCTACTTATCTTTGTACATTCTAGTGGTAATACATTCAGTATTGAGTGTTGTGCTCCAAACTTCTTCTTCTTCCTTGTGTTGTTCGCGTGCTTTTGCAGACGTCTAACTCCAACAATGAAGGCATCTCCAACCATTTATTGTGTGTTAGGAAAACCCAAATGAAGCCTATCGGGGGACGATAAAGACAAAGAGGAGGAGAGTGTTGCAGAGAACCAAAGATAAGAGAAAGAAAGAATTAGAGAGACGAAGAGAGGGCCTATATTTTTTTGGAAGAAATAGCTATTTTATTTTCATTTATCCCATCATGAAACTTTGAAAAGCCTTGTAAATGCACTAGAGAAGTCCTCTAGATGCGTAGTTCCTAAAGATTGCAAAAATATCCATGTACGATAGCAAGAAACATATGTCCAATTGATGTACATTCTAATCATGATCGGTTCCAAGTGCACAGATGCTATAAATGGTAGTCATTCGACATGTGGATGCAAAAGTCTCATCAAAATCAACGCCTCTTTCTTGAGCATAACCTTTTGCAACAAGCCTAGCCTTATACATGTGAACTGTTCCATCAAGCTTACACTTCAGCCTGTATACCCATTTAGTGTCAATGGCCTTTTTTATAGGAGGAAAATCACATAAAGACCACGTATCATTCTTCATAGTAGCATCATACTCTGATTGCATAGCATCCATACAACTTTTTGAATTTTTTACTTCATCAAAAGATCTCATCACAAAGACTAGAGGCAACCATTGCATAGCAATCTGATGCAAAAGAAGCAGTATGAGAGCTTGAACAAGTATGATATCATAGAGGTGCATCTAATTTGCTATCTTGCAAAGTCTACACCCAGCCATTTAGGCATAGTTTTTGCATCCCCTATATCAAACCTCTCATCAACAAGTGCATCATGTAAATTTGCATCAGAAATGGAATGATTTGCATCATCATGTGGAACCTATAAAGGCTAAGAAATTGCCTCATTTGGACCAACACTTGACTATCCATATGTAAAAAAAGGAAGCAAAGTGTCCTACACATCTTTAGAGCTAACTATGGTTTCCTTGGAACATGAAACTACTGGTTGAATTGCATCTTCCACAAAAACAACATCACAGCTCACCAAAATGTGGATGATATAGATGATATTCTTTGCTTTCAGAACTGTACCCAACATAAATACATTTCACCCCTTTATCATCCAATTTTCTATTGTTCAGGCACTAATGCATATGCCAAACAACCAAAGACACGCAAATGAACAATAGATGGCTTGCAACCGTGCTAAGCCTCATATGGAGTGATAGATTGTATTGGTTTGGTGGGACACTTGTTAGATACATATGCTGCACACATAACAACCTCAAGCTAGAAACTATGTGGTAAAGCCTAACTTTTGACCATACACCTTGCCATCTCCATGAAAGACTTGTTCTTTCTTTCAACAACACCAACTTTTTGAGATGTATGCAACACTATACACTGATGTTTTATCCCACACTTAGCTAGAAATGCATTAAAATCATAAGACATGTATCCCCCCCTAATCAGGACAGAGAGTGCCCATTTTACATGCTGACAGATTTTTAGCTAGAACCAAAAGCTATTTGAAGCAGATAAACATTTCAGACTTTGCTTTCAATGGATACACCCATGCATGCTTGGAAAAATCATCAATAAAAGTCACAAAGTAATAGTTACCAAAAGAAGATGTCTGCATAAGACTACATACATCACTATGAACAAGCTGCAATTTTTGAGTAGCTTGAATTGAACCATCTTTTGGGAAGGAGAATGCTACATTTTTCCCAAGATACAACCTTCACAGACATGTTTACCAGATGCCTCAATTTTGGGAAGAGAGGACACCATTTTTAGATTTCTATAGGCATAGAAAACTAGTAAAATTCAAATGACCAAAGCATGCATGCCAAAGCTTTGCATGTGAGATAGCATGAGAATCACACATGTTGAATCATTGACAGATGTTACATAGTCTATGAGCTTATACAAGCCATGGCATAAAATGCCAAATGCAATAATAACATGGCCATTTGAAATATCATGAACTGTACATTGTCATCAATAAATTTGATAACCAAGATGATCTTAGCTAATGTGGAAACTAAGAGTATATTTTTGTTGATCCTTAGCACAAAGATGCATGGGGATTAGCACAACAACAATCGTTTGAAAAACTCAAACATGCACTTTCTCAGGCACCTGTTTTGCAATTACCAGATTTTGCACAACCATTCCATGTAGTTAGAGATGCTAGTGGTTTAGTTATAGGTGTTGTATTAATGCAAAATGATCATCCCATTGCATTTGAAATTAGGAAACTTAAACCTTCTAAAAGAAATTATAGTACATATGATAAGGAACCCTTAGCTGTTGTGCATGCTTTAAAAATTTGGAAACATTACCTTATGGGTTCTGAAGTTCTTATCAAAACAGACCAATAGGCTATTAAACATTTATTAAATCAACCATTCATTCCCAAAAGACATATTAAATGGGCTTCATTCCTATAAAATTTTTAGCCTATAATTCAATGTCAACATGGAATTTTCATGACATGATTCCTACTTACACATTTGATTTGTATTTTTCACAAACATGGATTGCTTTCAATAGTTATACACCATCTAATGAGGATCAATACACTTTCCATAATGGAATCTTGTATTTCCAATAAAAGTTATGCACCACACAAGTTTTTGAAGAATTTATTATGAAAGAGATGCATGAACCACCATATATGGGTCATAGGAGCATACAAAGTACTATCTCTACGTGTAAAGAATTCTTCTTTTGGATAGATATGGAAAAGGATATTGCATAGTATGTTTCCCATTGCATTGTGTGTTGACATGTGAAATGACATCATGGCAAAGCATTTGAATTAATGGTGCCAGTTCCCATACCTAATGGATTGTGGGACCAAATTTCTATGGATTTTATTATTGGTTTTCCTACAACTTCATCTCATAATGATATGATTTGGATAATTTTTGACAGGTTTAGTAAACGAGAATATTTCATTCCTTGTAAAAAGACTCTTTGTGCACCTCAAGTTGCTAAATTATTTATTAAATGTATTTTTTTGCATCATGGTTTTCCAAAAGTTATTCTATCAAATTGAGATGTTCCTTTTCGTAATCACTTTTGGGTTGCATTATTTTAAAATTTAGGCTCCAAAATAGACTTTAGCTCTGCATTTCATCCTAAAAGGAATGAGTAAAGTGAAGCTACAAATAGTACTATTTTAGATTTTTATGTTGTTATTCTTTAGATAATACAAGTAATTGGGATGAGAAAATTCCTTTACTACAACTTCCATATAATAACACAACAGCTACCACTACTAGAAGTTGCACCATATGAAATTATTTATGGTAAAAAACTTCCTAATCCCATGACTCTCACTCAAACTGATATACTTATGGCTTCATGAGGTTCATGAGCACATTAAGAAGAGTCAATGTGTAATGTTAATAAGAAAGGAGTACCTAAAAAATTTGATAAAAATGACTTGGTATGGTTACAAATAATTAAAAGACGTTTGAAAAACATTTCACAATAGATTTTTCAATTTATCCATAATATTAATATTCCCTCGCTTTTTTTGTCTTTCATTTACTTATTAATTTTTCAAGAAAAAGAAGCTATATAGAAAATCTTTATTTCTCTTTTTTTTTTTTGATAAAGATAATTTTTTTTTTTTTTTGTAAAACTCTGTATAGTCAATTAATAATGTCATCCTAAGGTTAAACTTGCACCACATTTTATGGAACTTTTCATACTATTCAAAAAATAAATGTGAATGCTTTTAGATTAGACATACCTTCTCATTGGAATATACATAATTCTTTTCATATTAGTTTATTGAAATCCTTTAAAGGAACTTTACCACTCACTCCTATTTTAGACGATCCTCCTTTACTTGAAGAGGATGCTGAAATTTTAGTTCTAGAGAAAATACCTGATTATGATGTTACTGTTACACACAATGGTAAGCAATATCATAGATATTTAGTTAAATATAAAAATCACTCACTTGAAGAATCTCAATGGATTTATAAGACATCATTAACTCCACATTATGACCACTTGATTTCTTCATATCATTCACAGTCACACTAAGTTCCAATTTTCAATTTCCATGCATGTGTTTATACATGGAATATGCTTATGATTGTTGAGTGATGGGACATGTGACTAGCCATCCATGTTTATGGGTAGGATGTTCACCTTAAATGTGAAAATTCCTAAAATGAATGCAACCATGTTTGCAAAAGGTGCAAGAGTTATTGCAGATATAGAGATGTGGCACAAACAGATTGGACATGCAAACTTGCAAAGGCTGAAATTGATGCAGTCAAAGGAGATTGTCCATGGACTACCAAATTTCAAGGTTGCAGAGATGGAAAAGGTATGTGCAGCATGTCAATTTGGTAAATAGTCAAGATCATCATTTCCGCATGACAAGCATGTTAGTGAGAATGTGCTAGAAGTAGTACATACAGATGTTTGGGGTCCTGCAAAGACCACATCTATGGGCGGTTGCAGGTTTTATGTTACCTTCATTGACGATCATACACGAAAAGTGTGGGTATATTTCATGAAAGAGAAAAGTGAGATGTTCACTCACTTCCACAATTTTAAAGCTATGGTGGAAAAGCAGACAGGGAAGCATATTCAGACATTAAGGTCTGATGGAGGAGGTGAATACATGTCAAATGAGTTCAACAACTTTCTTAAAAATCATGGAATTCGACATCAGTTTTCATGCAGGTATACACCACAACAGAATGGCATTGCTGAATGCAAAAATAGACATATTGCGGAAATCGCAAGAGCCTTGATGCCTGAGAAGAATATGCCTCATTGTTATTGGGCAGAAGCTGTGCATACGGTTGTATACATCATGAACATAACTCCAACTACTATTGTACATCAAGTTACATCTGAAGAGAAGTTCACAGGTAAAAAGCCAAAATTATCACATATGAAAGTTTTTGGCTGTATTGCATATGTACATGTTCTAGATGAATTGAGGATGAAGCTTGATCCAAAAGCAAAAAAATGTGTCTTCATTGGATACTCCCTTAATATAACCCACTCACATGATAGGTGAAGGTGAGCAGAGATGTGGTATTTGATGCAATGTCAAGCTTCTATGCAGATGCCAAAGATGGACTTAATCTTGAATCAAATGACAAAGAAAATGCTGAAAAAACATGTGTAGAATCTCAAGTCTTGAGTGGACCAGATGAATCACCAAGCAATAGCTCCAACTCAAATCCATGGAGTGGAAGATTGCGTGGAAATTTCTGTCTAGCAAATTCATCAAATGCATCCAAGAAAGGTAAAGAAAAGTTTTCTGTTGGTAGTAAAAGATGTGCAGGTTTTGAAGATGATGGAGATTCAAGTAGTTCATAAAAGAGCCTTCATGAGGAACTTGGATTGCCCTCTGTGAAGACTCTAGGAGTTAGAAATGCACAAGCACATGATACAAGGAGAAGTGACCTAGGACCAAGAAGATTTGGGAGGATGCATAATTTTGTGCAACAATTGACATATGATAGTTACATGGCTCGCCATTGTGTCTACATGACGAAGGTAATACAAGATGCTGAACCTTCTTGTTTTGAAGATGCAATTGGAAATGCAGATTGGAAAAAAGCTATGGATGGGGAGATGGCTGCACTTTATGGAAATGATACATGGAAGCTAGTTCCATTGCCGCAAGGGAAGAACCCATAGGATGCAAGTGGATTTACAAGGTAAAGCACAATGCTGATGGTAGCATAAGCAGGTACAAATCACGATTGGTAGCAAAAGGATATGCACAGGCTTATGTCATTGATTATGAGGAAACATTCAACCCTGTAGCTAAAATTTCTACTATTAGAAAACTTGTTGCATTAGCTATAGCAAAAGGATGGACTTTGCATCAGATGGATGTGAAGAATGCTTTCTTACATGGTGAGTTACAGGAAGAAGTATACATGGACTAGCCACAAGGATATGAAGTTTCAAAGCATCTGGAATATGTTTGCATGTTGCAAAAGGCTTTGTATGGGCTGAAGTAAGCTCTTTGTGTATGGCATGCAAGGATTGCTGATTACTTAACAGCCATTGGGTTTTCTATGTGTGATGCAGACCATTCACTATATGCCAGGAATAGTGATGATGGCATAACAATTGTGGCTATTTATATTGATGAACTGATTGTAGGTGGTGATAATGAAGAAAGCATTAAAGAGGTAAAGCAACTTCTTATGCAAGAATTTGAGATGAAAGATCTTGGTGTGCTGCACTATTTCTTGGGCATTGAGTTTATACATACAGAAACAGGTATATGGATGTCGCAAAGGCAATATGCCTTGAATATGCTACAAAAGTATGGTATAACTGATTGTAAGCCAATTTCTATGTCATTAGATCAGAATCTGAAGTTAGATACTACATCGGGTGAAGCATTAGAAAATGCTACTATGTATAGGAAAATTGTGGGAAGCTTGATATATCTCACAATTACAAGGCCTGATTTAAGCTACACTGTTGGACTTGAAAGTCAATTTATGCAGGTTCCCAGGAAGCCACATTTGGATGCTCTAAGGTGCACTCTACATTATGTGCCTGCTACTTTGGATTATGCACTTTTTTATGACGCTGATGTAGGTTTGCAAGTTCATGGATGTACCGATGCAGATTGGGTTGGTAGTACTCTAGATATAAGATCTACTAGTGGCTTTCTATTCTCACTTGGAGGTGTAGCTATTACATGGAGCAGCAAGAAGCAACCCACTATTGCATTGTCAAGTACAGAGGCTCAGTATAGAGGTGCTGCAATGGCAACATGTGAGGCATCATGGCCGGAGATGCTACTTGCAGATTTAGGTGTGGAAGTGCAAAAGCCTATCACCATCTATTGTGATAATCTTAGCAGCATACAGTTGGAACCCTGTTTTCATGCTAGTAGAACAAAACATATGGAGGTACATTATCACTTCATCAGGGAGAAGATATTAGTAGGTGATATTGATCTTGTTTATGTGAGAACAAATGAGCAGGTTGCCGATATTTTCACTAAAGCACTTGGATCAGAGAAGCTAAAGAAGTTTTATAAGATGCTTGGATTAGAGGACATGACGTTGAGCTTGAGGGGGAGTGTTGAGATATCAAGCTCAACATGTGATGATCCAAGATGACATGTATCACTTTTTCACTTCTCTAACATGTATAGTGGTGTTACACAAAAAAGTTGTGTTGATTTTCAATCTACTCATGTGGTGCTTATGAAAAATATAGTTCTTGGAAATGTGATCTTGCTCAGATAACCCAAAAAAAATTTGTGCTTGCATCTTTGGAGTGTACAATTTTAGCATGGATAAGGCTCTGAGTGCATGATTGAACCGCGACAATACATGTGTAGATGCATGCGTGTCCGTGAGTATATGAATGAAGCAATCTATTGATTGTGACATGTTAGAGGCCCTTGATTTGTTCTTTTGATGATTGAATGGATATCATTACAAATCCAAAGAGTGTTTGTGTATCTGTTAAAACATTTCAAAATGAAAGGATGCAAAAAAATAGCCAAGTAGGATATGGAAGTAATGAGGCGGTCATGTGTGTGTGGAATGGTGTAAATGCATATATGAATACTTTGGATTGAGGGTGCGATCGTATGTGCATGAATATATGGTTGTGGGGTAATGTGTTAGTAAAATATGAATATATGTGTATATATGTATGCACATGTATGTGTGTGTCGTTTTTGTTTCCATTTCAAAAAAGAGGAAAAAGAAGAAGAAGAGGAAAGACTGACTCAAGGAAGGAAGAGAGTTTATAGCATTTGGCCTCAAGTCCAGCAAAAGTGGTTGAATAAAGTCATTATCTTGCACCTTGATTTTTTATTTATGAAGAAGTGATTCAGGAGCAGTTATATGTGATCGGAACGTTGTACTTTGAGCTGCAGATATCGAATCTTACATGCAAATTACTCTGAAGGGGCTTAATCCATTTTGATGAAGATGCGTTTGGAAACTAGGTTCTGATGCAAAGCTCAAATATAAATTTTAAGGAGTTTGGAGAGGCTTTCGGGGATTCATATCTTTGTTTTTTTTCACACATAAGCCATGACACCCATTGTGGGGTCTCTCGGTCTATTAATATTAACTTGAGGAATGAACTTCGTGTTCGTGGTCTTGATGCTGAGGTTGGGGGCTGAGGAGAGTGGAGGCCTTAGAATGTTCAATCTCCTTTGATAAGAGAGGGAAATCATTGTGGACCATACCTTAGGTGATATAAATACCAAAAGGGGCAAAACTTCCAATTATTCATAGAAGGAAATTTTTATGCAGGTTATGGTGTAATAATATTTGCACTCACAGGTATATATAGGTTGGCTTAATTTATCAAGGTTCAAGAATGGCACATGGCTTGATGAAGCAAAGACATTATCCTAGTCATTCGTACAAATCGGATTTCTGAGCATCATGCAACATCTATGCATATCCATAGGCGTGGGCTTCGAATAAGGAACAGGGCAGCAGGGAAGTGATGGCACCACGAAGCGGTTGAGAAGGCTGACTCGGGACATGGGGTTCCCCATGGGATGTGCTCCAATGGGTCATATTCTGTACGATGAATTCATGAAATATAATCCCAAGAAACTTTACCCATCCAATCACGACCGATCCATCCTCTCTGCTAGACACGGATGCATGTTGCAGTATACACTTCTTCATCTCGTTGGATATGACAGCGTCGAGGAAGGAGACCTAAAACAATCGATGCAATGGAAGAGCTCTACTCTTGGACACCCAGAAAACTTCGAGACTCCTGGTGTGGAGGCCACCGCAGGACCTCTTGGTCAGGATATATGCAATGCTATTGGCCTCGACCTTGCCCTCTCTCAGAATTGTCTTATTGCCCAAAAAGATATGCACTAAGACGTGCTATGGCTGCTTCCGAAGAGATGAGTTCTTTGTTTCCTATTTTCATCCTATCTATTTTGGGCCTCTTCGTGATTCTGTGGACAATCTATCGGCTCGTGAAAGCTACAGAACGAAAGAACAAACACGTTCACTGCATGTGTTTGTTCTGCTCTAGATCTCCAAAATATAGAACCACACTCTTGAAAAAGGTGGGAAATTTTTCTACCTGTAGTAACGTCACTCTCATTTTCATGTGGGTAATTATGGCATTCTTGGTCTACTACATCAAGCTGATGACTCGAGAGGTGCATCCGTTTGAACCATTTTCAATCTTGGGTCTAGAATTTGATGCAACTGATTCAGAAATAAAGAAAGCTTACAAGAGGCTGTCTATCCAGTATCATCCTGACAAGAATCCAGATCCTGAGGCACGTAAATATTTTGTGGAGTTCATCTCAAAAGCTTATCAAGCACTTACTGATCCTATTGCTCGAGAAAACTTCGCAAAATATGGGCATCCAGATGGAAGACAGGGTATGCAAATGGGCATCGCACTCCCATCCTTTTTATTAAACATAAATGGAGGAGCTGCATCGGGAATTCTTTTGCTAGGCTTGGTTGGATTGGGAATTCTCTTCCCTCTTCTGGTCGCAGTTGTGTACCTTTAACGCTCATCAAAGTATACAGGAAACTATGTCATGCACGAAATTTTGTCCAGTTATTACTATCTCATGAAACCTTCACTTGCCTCCAGTAAAGTGATCGATGTTTTTATAAAAGCAGTGGAATATGTGGAGATTCCTGTTCGGCGCAGTGATGATGAACCACTTCAGAAAGCTATTTATGATTGTACGGAGTGATGAAACTGAAAATAATGATATTGATTATGAGGCAGAAAAGCGAATAGAGGAGCTGGAAAAGAGAATCATTGCAAAACGGGAAGCTGCAGGTTATGGAATCGGCAAAGGAAAGCATAAATCAAAACCAATAGGTTTTGGGTCAAAAGGATCAAGAGGTTCAAAGCAATCAAGGGTTAACAATTTGGTGGCAGTAACACATGGGTTAGCAGATATGTGATCACTAATGTACTTGCTCTGGACCAAAGAGAGGTGCTTTTGGCTGCCAGTCGACTTATACAAGCCATGACAGATGCCATTTCTAGTAATGGATGGCTGAATTTTGGCTGCCAGTCGACTTATACAAGCCATGACAGATGCCATTTCTAGTAATGGATGGCTGAATCTTGCTATTGTAGCTGAGATGATAAGCCAAATGGTCACTCAAGGTTCACGGGAGAATGATTTAGTTTCGCTTCAACTACCTCACTTCACTAAAAAGCTGGGCATATCCTAGATTTCAGGGACCTATCCCCCAGTCACTGTTGACCGACTCTCCCTCTACTGTGACCCTCTTCTCTCTCTAGTTTCGTCAGACTGTTGCACATGCCCAGTCCCCTCTGCCCTGGTCAGATCCTGTACCTGCCTTTGTCCACCACTCCTTCCCCCAGTCTCCCTCTACTCTGACACCCACTCCTGCAATCTCAAACCCCCACGTGCACCTCTAAACCTTGTCACCCACATGTGGTCAAAAGGTGTCTGATCCCCCTCTTCCACTCTATAAAAGTGGCATCCCTTCCCCAATAAGGGAGTTCGAGGATTTTAGAAAAAAACACTAGTCTAAGTAAAAGGAGTCTGCAGACTGAAGCATAGGGAGACAAGCAGGGTTTGATTGAGGAAGAGAGAGAGCCACCCTACTGAGGAAGAAAGAGAGGGTTGTTCTGTAGTTGAGAGAAGGAAGGAGCAGTGGGCCTCTGCTACAGAAAGGCAGTAGGGGCAGTCTGCAGATCATCCTCGTCAGGTCTTCACAAAAGGCCGATAGAAGTGGACTTAAGGAGCTCACAGAGTGCAGAAGAGTAGAGAGAGAGAAGGCTGCTGTGGGGTTTCATTCTCTTTATTGAAGACTCCTATATCAGAGGTACAGAAGTTGAGAAAACAGAGGGATAGCTGAGGTTCATGGTGTTGCTTTGTAATTCCAAGGTGCTAAAACTCTTTATTTCATGCATTGTCTGCATCTGACTGGTTAATTGAAAAATTTCGAATATAGTAGAGTGTTACTTCTTGATTATTATCTATTATGCACCATGATCACTGCGGAGTGAGGAGAGAACTCTTAATTCTTAGAAATTTTTGAGTATCGATGTTTTATTTTATGGATGCTTGATTAGAATCTCCATAAGATATATTCGACGAAGATTGGAATTTCCATTTGTACTCGTGCATAAATTTAGGGGATGTGAGAGTCATGCTTTCTCAACTATGCACGAATGTATGACAAGGTGCACAAGATTGAATGTCTTGGGGTTTCTTAGCTGCATATGCTCGAAATAGATGTGTGTATGGGTGTGCTTGAGGAGACGTCTTCCTAAGTATGGAAAATGTTTTGTGTGACTTGTGCACTTGCATAAAGTATGCTCTGTGACTGGATGCTTGTTCAAGTTTCATGTTCATGTATACACGTTAGTATATGAGCATCTCACTAGTGTGAGTATGAGAATGTCTGTTTCTAATGTTGTGTGTCTAAAGTCTTATGGTTAGATTGGGCACATGTAAGAAGTAGGAATCGATGTTATGATATGGTTGAACATTAGTAGGTGAGAGAGTTTGAGTAGATGAGTGAGAGTGGTTGCTTGCTCAATCGCGAAAATGAGAATAGTGGATTGTTGATCTATCTGGCTGAGTGTGAGTGTGCTTGATTGTATGTGATTCGTTGAATAGGTGAATATGTGTGCTTGAATGCATAGGTATGTGAGTGAGTGAGTATGTCCAATTGAATGCGTGTGTCTGATTGGCTGCATGGTTGCAGGTGTGGCTCTGATGGTTTTTATATGTGTACACTGAAGTGTGAACGTGTGTGTGTATGTGTGTTGGCGTATGCTCAAGGTTTGAGTGATTTCGTGCTGGAAAATGTGTGTGAGAGTTTGTTTTGACTGTTGAGCATGCATGTGTGGGCGGAAGGTGAGAGTGAGAGGGTGAGCTAGTGTGTGAATGATTGCATGGTCGGAGTTGTGAGTGAGTGAGTTTGTGTTCAGCTTGGTGTGTGTGTGAGTGAGAAGTGTGCAAGTAAGGATGGTTGTGTGGGACCATGTGATGTTATTGTCGAGAGCTAATAAGTGAGCAAGTTGGAGCATGTGGGTGAGAAATATCCAAGCCCTAGATGTGTATGGAAGGAAAAGAGTGTGTGAAAGTGTGTAGATGTGCAGGTGTGTACATGAGTGAACCAATGTGAGTTAGTGTGTGAGTAAATGTGAGTGTGAGCACTTGGCTATTGGGTGTGTGCGAGAAGAGGAGTAAGAGTGAAGAAGTGAAAGAGTGCACCGTATAGAGGGACAAAAGGAAATAGAGAGAGAGAGAGTGTGTGCTAATTAGAGGAAGAGGAAGGGCATGCACTAGAGTGTGTAGGGTTGGGTGAGCTTGTGAGGAGGTGAACGAAGGATTGTAAGTAAGGAGGGTACACGAGGGGCTTAGGGTTGAGAGGGAAGAAGAAAAGGGAAGGGGCGTGATAAAACAAGGCTTAAGACTAGGACTTTCATGTATCAAAGCGGGCAATAGGACCAAGACCAAGGTTGTCAAAGGACCAAAGAATAATCGAACAAGATTAGAAATGTGAGCTACAACGGATATCAGTGTGGCTTGAGGGTGAAATAAGCTTGGCAATTTAAGAGAAATAGAACCGAGATAGCGCAATTATTTGCACATTCTACGGGCATGAAGACCTTATCCATTTGGCGATCCTACTGGGGATTGTCTTAGCATAGCTCAGAGAGATTGCTACGAGTTCACTTGGTGCCCCAATCGTGTGGCGTAGCCAAGTCGACCCCAAATTTGCTTTGGTCTTCGTTGAGGAGATGGCGCAACAAAGGAAAGCTTGTGGTTTTCAGAAAACTGAAGCGAGGTCGATGAATTAGGGATGGACCAACCGACCAACTAGATTCGTGCAAGCAATGAGGAATTATATGAACACACATCCTCGGTTTGGTCCTATCTCCAATTATATCAGGTGTTGGTGTTGCGAGAAGATGGGGCACATCGCAAAATTTTGCCCTCGTGTGTCTAGTCCATTGGACTTTGTTCCCACATGCATGGATTGTGGAAAGAAAAGGTTATGCAAGCATGTGTGTCGTGCAAAGGTCGAGGAGGTCTTGGCAAAAGAGGTTAGTACGTCCCTTGCGACTTTCTTCGTGGACTCCGAAGATAACGAGAGTTTGTTTGCAAGCGTACAACGTCAGTTGGAATGTCTTCGTGAAGAGCATGATAGTGAGAGGGTCAAGGTGGAAACATTGGAGAAAAATCAGGCAAAGATAGAAGAGGTTGTAGACAAATTCCGAGTGGTGGCAGATATAACTAGAGTGTTGAAAGTGGAAAATGAGAACTTAAGAGGACAAGTCCAGTTGCTTGAGAGTGAAAAAGTGGCTAGGAAGAGCAACGCCACGAGAAAGGAGGTTTTGGACCTTAGAACCGGCTTGATGATAGCCAATTGCCATAGTGTTGTGATCGAAGAGGATTCCCCTAAATATGATGATGATTTGACGCAGAGAGTCGATCGAATGAAAAAGGAAATCGAGAAATTGCGAGAGATGATTGGTAGATATGATGACCAAGCCGGTGAGGTAGCAAAAGAGTTCCACCTCGAGTTAGAAAGAATGAAAAGGGCCCAAGCAGAGAGCAGATGAGAAAGTGAGACAGGTAGAGAAAGAGAATGGAAGGTTGAGTAGCAAGCTCAGTAGGTGCATGAATCAGAAAGACGACGAGACACGAGGACAGGTAGAGGACTCAAAAGTACAAAAAATGGAAGGAGATTTGAAAGCCATGTTGGATAGGTTGGATGCGTTCAAAACGGAGTTAGAAAGGATGAAGAATGAATTGTCGAAGAAGGTAGATGATTTAGATGTAGAAAATATGAGTAGGATTTGGGAGGAAAGATCGATTATAGAGGAAGTCGAGAAGTTGATTGTTCGAGTTGAGAAGAGGGAGGATATTCCCCTCAAATCTGAAAAAAGGATGAGAGATTTAGACGAAGAAATGGAGCAAATATGGAATCGGTTTCGAAGCATCGATTGTGACCTATTCCAATACCAGAGTGATGTTGAGTACAGCAAACAAGGATTAAGAGACCTAGCGGCGAGGCTTGAGGCACTAAGAGGTACAACGACTAATGGTAGTTTTTCGGGTCATCTATCAGGTCAGGTGGAATCTGTGCGAGGCAGAGGTTGGAGATGAAAAAAAAATAAATGAGGTGATGGATGCCAGTGAGGACGACTTGGGTCTGATTAGGGTTTGCTTTGTGGGATTGCGAATCAAAGATGCGAGGACGGATGGATTGAGTTGGTTGTACACTTAGGACTGAGGTGGCACTTTTTGAGGTTTCAGGTCGATGAGGTGATTAGTATGTGCGGGTTTTGAGAGGAAGGGTTGACCATGGCATTAGTGGTCGGAGTTTGGCTTGAGTAGCGCCAGAGAGGAGATGTATCTCATCGGGATGTCCATGGGGGGATATATGTATGTGCATCATGATTGGGATGGTATGGAAAAAGGCCCTTTCTTTTGTCTCCTAATTCTCGGGACCTTGGAAGAAAAAAAGAGAGGAAAAAAAATCTATATGTTTTTGTATGTGTACGTGTGGCTATGCACTTATGTGGGCCGATAGGTGGATGGACCCACTTTGGCCGGGTGGTCAAAGCCACGAACCGATGTCGGTTTTGCATAGGGCTAGCCGTCTGTGTGTCGCACACTGCATTGGGTTGGTAGATGGGTGGAACAAACTCGATCAAGTGGTCAAGTCCACGAGTCGCATCCAGCTTCAGCGTAGGCCGGAAAGTGTCCGTAAATATGTGAAAACATGATGAAAAAAAGAGAGAAACATGTGGAAAAAAAATGAATGAGACAAATTCCTCGCTCGAGGGGGGACAAAAGAGAGGCCAGAGGGCATGATGCCTGGATGGGTATGTGTATGTGTTGTGGGGATATGGGTAGATGTGGACTCTTGATGAGGCATGTCGAATCGAAGCTTAAACTCGGCTAGGGTTTTGGCTGCGACGTGCCATTGTGGAAGACTTGGACTCGAGGGATCCAAGCATGATAGTGACTTTGTTCATCTGCAAACTCTTGGGAGATGCTCATTTTGGTTCTTAGGTTGTGCAACTACTTGCGATGTCCTAAAGCATGTCCACGATGAGTGATTTTGTCACAGTGAGCTCGTGTTAGGCTTGAGTGGTATTTGTTGCGTGTCCATCAATTCAGGTGGTTTGATGGCGGCTTAGCATAGAATCTAGTTGAGAAGCGGAAAAGAGTAAAGATTCGATGAAAAAGAAAGTGGGTAGTGAAAACCCTAAGTCAAAGGAGCATGGAAAATGGACAAGAGGATTTGAGTGGAAATGGAAAAGAAATTAGGAAAATGAAACGTATAAACCAAAAGAGTAGCAGAAAGGAGGAACGGATGCGGGTCTTGCATGCATGTATGTTGTGTGTATGAAAACGTAGCGGGAAAGCAATAGTGAGGCCAAGAAAAATACCAAAAAGAAAAATTGGATGCGGTTTTTACTTGTGTTTACATTGCATGTGAATGGAGAGGAATGATGAGAGGGGGAATGTGGATGGGCTTCTCCTTGAATGCATATGGGGTGTGACGAGCTTACATGTGTGATGAGGATGTGTGATGTGATTTTTTGATGTGTGTTTGCTCTTTCCATTTTGGTTGCAGATGTTATTGTGATTTGATGAAGAAACGCTCTAATGTTTGATGAAGTTTGTAGAGAGGTGGACATGGAAGTGAAGATGCGAGAAAATGGACAAAGTTAGTAAGTGAATTGATTATATTTTGGTACTAGTTAGATGATTGGCTGAGTATCATTGCAGGTGCTACATTGAGGAAGGAGAGAATTGGTATGCAAGGTAAAGATTTGTATTTGATTGAGTGATGATCACATGTCGGATGACTTGAGTGCAGGTAGCATATCGCTCGTCGGGGATGACTTCGCAACCAACAAGAGGGGAGTATGTTACACATAAAAGTTGTGTTGATTTTAATGTACTAATGTGGTGTTTATGAAAAATATAGTTCTTGGAAATGTGATCTTGTTCAGATAACCCAAAAAAATATTGTATTTGCATCTTTGGAGTGTACAATGTCAATATGGATAAGGTTTTGAGTGTATCATTGCGATATGAAAGTAGGTGTGTATATGGGTGTGCATGTGAGTATATGAGCGGATGTGTGTTGATTTTGATATGTGTGCAAATGTCAACATAGACGAGATTGAGTGCATGCTTGCATTAGGAATGTGCATCCAAGGAATGAATATGTGTGAGCTATAAATGTACACGTGTGTTGATAATATGCAAGGATTGATGGAGTTTTTGTATGATCTATTATATGTCGGAGATGGTGTGAAGACGAGAAAACAAATTGAAACCATGGAACGTGTCTCTGATTATGTTTCACTTGGTTGAGTACTGACATCATAAAGTTTTTATGCTTTTTTTGACAACACATATGCAGCTGTGTTTTCAGAACATGATAAAACATGCTACGATGTATGAAGTGATCATCTTTTATATAAGTTGACCGTTGTTGATAGGAACTCGTGGGCTAGACTGCTTGTAGACAAAGCCATAGAACAAGAGAGTTGGTATGTGGTTTCTTAAATATTTCTAGTGTTTTCTTTTCATACAAGTGTTCAAGAAATCTTCTGACGCTTCAAAAGAAAAAGGAAGAAAAAAAAAAGAGAAGCAAAAGAAAAAAAAGGGAGAAAAGATAGAAAAAGAAAAGTACAAGCAAAAACGTGTGTATATATGTATGTGTGCCTGCATGCTATGATGGGCTAGTAGGTGGGTGGAATCCTCCTGGCCGGGTGGTCAAGACCATGAGCCGATGCTAGTTTCATCACAGGCCGAGATGGCTCTGTGTATATCTGTTTTGGTGCTTTGCGCCATAGTAGGTTGATAGGTAAGTGGGACCATCTCGACCGGGTAGTCGAGACCACAAGCTGCACCTAGCTTTGCTATGGGCAAGCACATATATATGTGTGTGTATATGTCGTGTGTATCTGTCGTTGTGAGCTATGTTGTGTTGGTAGACGGGTGGAGCCAACCTGATCGGGTGGTCAGGGCCACGAGTCGCATCCAATTGCAACATAGGCCAACTCGTAAATTAAAAATAAACAAAAAAGAAAAGAAAAAAATGGTGAAGAAATATTCCCACTCCTGAGGGGGAGACATAGAGAGGAGGAGGGCGACCATCGCTCGGAAGGGTGTGTTTTTTGCATGCATGTTTCTAGTGGGACGGGATGATGATAGCTGATAGATCGATCTGCTCAAGGCCAATACCAACGAAAGGTATAATTATTATATGTATGAGTGGTTGGTTCGTAATCCATTTTCCATATTTGTTTTGTTCTCATTTTCTTGGCAAGTTTGTTCCAGAGGTCGGTAATGTTGTATATGTTTCTTAAAAATTCTTTATTCATTTCTCGCTTCATCTGTTGATGATATGCTTTTTGGGATATAAGGTAAGGCCGTGCTTCAGGAGATCTCATTGTTGCTTGTATGTACATAGCTTGCATAAAACATGATAATGAATCTTTATGTGCGATATGATTATGTGACGGTTTGGGTTTCTGTTCTCTTTTTATTATTGCATATTTTTTTGGTCTAACATCTTTTGATGAGTGAGAAGATAAGAAAGAAAAGGAAATCAAGAAGGTTTTCAACAAGGTAAGCAAGATATGAAATTTGTTTTGGAAAAAGACAAAAATCATAACAAATGATGTTGGGTCATTACTTCATCGAGGGCAAGATTGTGTCTTCATCTTGAAATCATTTTCTTAGTCAAAAACAAAAGAAATTGTTGTCATCGATTAGAATCATGTTTTAGAATAAAGACATGCATACATTGCATTGTTTTGGTTTTATTGCATAAGAGCATGATATGGAAAGGAAAGGAGTCATGCATGAGCATGTAAGAGAGAATGTGATCAGCGGTGTAATGAATGTGTTACATGAATGTATTGATGCATGTGAGTGTGGACATGGTTAGCGTGATGAGACAATAAACGAATGAAGAAAAATATGCATGATGATTCTGCATGAGAAGAGAGCATGATATAGATCTATTGGTGGCTTGACATGGTCTCATTTCTTGAATGATTGAATTGTATCTCCATGGAAAATTTAATCGTTTGGATGAGTGACAGGTGAAAGGGAGATTGTGGGAATGCTCGTCAAGGACGATGTCGCAAGCAACAAGAGGGGAGTATGTTACACAAAAAAGTTGCATTGATTTTCAATCTACTGATGTGGTTCTTATGAAAAATATAGTTCTTGGAAATGTGATCTTGCTCAGATAACCTGAAAAAATATTGTTTTGCATCTTTGGAGTATACAATGTTAGCATGGATAAGGCTCTGAGTGCATGATTGAACCGCGAGAGTACATGTGTAGATGCAGGCGTGTCTGTGAGTATATGAATGAAGCAATCTATTGATTGTGACGTGTCAGAGGCCCTTGATTTTTTCTTTTGATGAATGAATGGATATCATTACAAATCCAAAGAGTGTTTAATAATGTATCTGTTAAAACATTTCAAAATGAAAGGATGCAAAAAAATAGCCAAGTAGGATATGGAAGTAATGAGGTGGTCATGTGTGTGTGGAATGGTGTAAATGCATATATGAATACTCTGGATTGAGGGTGCGATCGTATGTGTACATATATATGGTTGTGGGGTACTGTGTTAGTAAAATATGAATATATGTGTATATATGTATGCACATGTATGTGTGTGTCGTTTTTCTTTCCATTTCAGAAAAGAGGAAAAAGAAGAAGAGGAGGAAAGACTGACTGAAGGAAGGAAGAGAGTTTATAGCATTTGGCCTCAAGTCCAGCAACAGTGGCTGAATAAAGTCATTATCTTGCACCTTGATTTTTGATTTATGAAGAAGTGATTCAGGAGTAGTTATATGTGATCGGAACGTTGTACTTTGAGCCACAGATATCAAATCTTACATGCAAATTACTCTGAAGGGGCTTAATCCATTTTGATGCAGATACGTTTGGAAACCAGGTTCTGATGCAAAGCTCAAATATAAATTTTAAGGAGTTTGGAGAGGCTTTCGGGGATTCATATCTTTGTTTTTTTTCACACATAAGCCATGACACCTGTTGTGGGGTCTCTCGGTCTATTAATATTAACGTGAGGAATGAACTTCGTGTTCGTGGTCTTGATGCTGAGGTTGGGGGCTGAGGAGAGTGGAGGCCTTAGAATGTTCAGTCTCCTTTGATAAGAGAGGGAAATCATTGTGGACCATACCTTAGGTGATATAAATACCAAAAGGGGGCAAAACTTCCAATTATTCATAGAAGGAAATTTTTATGCAGGTTATGGTGTAATAATATTTGCATTCACAGGTATGTATAGGTTGGCTTAATTTATCAAGGTTCAAGAATGGCACATGGCTTGATGAAGCAAAGACATTATCCTAGTCATTCGTACAAATCGGATTTCTGAGCATCATGCAACATCTATGCATATCCATAGGCGTGGGCTTCGAATAAGGAACAGGGCAGCAGGGAAGTGATGGCACCACGAAGCGGTTGAGAAGGCTAACTTTGGACATGGGGTTCCCCATGCAGTGTTGATTTTTGATGGCCGTATTGCCCTTTTTGGGCATTTTGGACCGTAAAACAAGGTCATAAAATTTTTAAGACCTTCAAAAATTACACTAAAAATCTGAAATACAGCTATTACCTGTAGATAACCTTCAAAATTGAAGGGCATGGCAGACCGTCAAAATACAACACTGTCCCCATGGGATGTGCTCCAATGGGTCATATTCTGTACGATGAAGTCATGAAATATAATCCCAAGAAACTTTACCCATCCAATCACGACCGATCCATCCTCTCTGCTAGACTCGGATGCATGTTGCAGTATACACTTCTTCATCTCATTGGATATGACAGCGTCGAGGAAGGAGACCTAAAATAATTGATGCAATGGAAAACTTGGACACCCAGAAAACTTCGAGACTCCTGGTGTGGAGGCCACCGCAGGGCTGCTTCCGAAGAGATGAGTTCTTTGTTTCCTATTTTCACCCTATCTATTTTGGGCCTCTTCGTGATTCCATGGACAGTCTATCGGCTCGTGAAAGCTGCAGAACGAAAGAACAAAAACATTCACTGCATGTGTTCGTTCTGCTCTAGATCTCCAAAATATAGAACCACACTCTTGAAAAAGGTGGGAAATTTTTCCACCTGTAGTAACGTCACTCTCATTTTCATGTGGGTAATTATGGCATTCTTGGTCTATTACATCAAGCTCATGACTCGAGAGATGCAGCCGTTTGAACCATTTTCAATCTTGGGTCTAGAATCTGATGCAACTGATTCAGAAATAAAGAAAGCTTACAGGAGGCTGTCTATCCAGTATCATCCTGACAAGAATCCAGATCCTGAGGCACGTAAATATTTTGTGGAGTTCATCTCAAAAGCTTATCAAGCACTTACTGATCCTATTGCTCGAGAAAACTTCGCAAAATATGGGCATCCAGATGGAAGACAGGGTATGCAAATGGGCATCGCACTCCCATCCTTTTTATTAAACATAAATGGAGGAGCTGCATCGGGAATTCTTTTGCTAGGCTTGGTTGGATTGGGAATTCTCTTCCCTCTTTTGGTCGCAGTTGTGTACCTTTCACGCTCATCAAAGTATACAGGAAACTATGTCATGCACCAAACTTTGTCCAGTTATTACTATCTCATGAAACCTTCACTTGCCTCCAGTAAAGTGATCGATGTTTTTATAAAAGCAGTGGAATATGTGGAGATTCCTGTTTGGCGTAGTGATGATGAACCACTTCAGAAAGCTATTTATGATTGTACGGAGTGAATTAAACTTGAATCCAAAAAGTTTGAAGCAAGAGCAAGCAAAATTTTTGGAGACGACACCCAGCTCTTGTAAAGAAAGAACTACTCCTGTTGGCCCAATTGAGTAGGAATGCAGCAGAAGTTCCAAAAGGACTGCAGCCTGACTATGCCCATATCCTTCGTCTCGCTCCTTGTTTACTTGAGGAGTTAATGAAGATGGCAGTTGCTGCTAGAAATGCTGAAGGATACGGATGGCTCTGTCCTGCTTTGGGAGTGATAGAACTTTTTCAAAATATAATCCAGGCAGTTTCTCCCAGTGCTCGAAAAAATGTCAGTGGAGTGGAGGGAAGTGCTGCATTTTTGCAACTGCCACATTTCAGTGAACAAGTTGTGAAAAAGATAGGCCGCAAGAGAGTAAGGACACTCCAAGAGTTCCGAGAGTTAACTTACGAGGAGAGAAAGGAGCTACTTGTTACGAAGGCAGATTTCTCAGCACAAGAAGTGGGTGATGTGGAAGCAGTCCTTGACATGATGCCTATCATTTCTTTGGATGTTACATGTGAAACTGAGGGAGAAGAAGGAATTCAAGAGGGTGACATTGTGATTATGAAAGCATGGGTTTCTCTCAAGCGAGGAAATGGGCTTATTGTGGGGCATCCCCATGCACCATATTTTCCTTACCATAAAGATGAGACATACTGGCTGTTACTTGCATGACACAAGTAAAAATTTCATATGAGTCTCACAGCGGGTGTCATTTTTGGATGAATCTGCCGCTGTTCTTGCAGCTTCAAAAGCAATATAGGAAACTATGGAAGGGACAGGTGCTAATAATATCGAAGTCAACAAAGCTGTGAAGGATGCTGTCACAAAAGTTCGTTTTGGCTCTAGATTAGTGGTGGTGAAATTTCAGGCTCCCTTTGAGGGTAACTACAATCTAACAGCTTTCTGCTTGTCAGATACGTGGATTGGCTTTGACAAGAAGATGAACGTGAAATTGAAAATAAGTAAAAGAAGTCGGGCAAGAACAGGTGGAATGTTATCAGAGAAAATGGTATTGTGGCTGAGGATATTGAAGAAGATGAAGAGGAAGAAGCGGTGTATGATGAGGAATCAATAGAAACTAGAGAGTTTATTGGTGTGCTAGAATATGATACTAAGTATTCCTCTGAAGTAGATAGTGATGACGATTTTGACACAGATGATTCAGGGACCTGTCCCCCAGTCACTTTTGACCGACTCTCCCTCTACTGTGACCCTCTTCTCTCTCTAGTTTCGTCAGACTGTTGTACATGCCCAGTCCCCTCTGCCCTGGTCAGATCCTGTGCCTGCCTTTGTCCACCACTCCTTCCCCCACTCTCCCCCTACTCTGAAACCCACTCCTGCAGTCTCAAACCCCCACGTGCACCTCTAAACCTTGTCACCCACGTGTGGTCAAAAGGTGTCTGATCCCCCTCTTCCACTCTATAAAAGTGGCATTCCTTCCCCAATAAGGGAGTTCGAGGATTCTAGAAAAAAACACTAGTCTAAGTAAAAGGAGTCTGCAGAATGAAGCATAGGTAGACCAGCAGGGTTTGATTGAGGAAGAGTGAGAGCCACCCTACTGAGGAAGAAAGAGAGGGTTTTTCTGTAGTTGAGAGAACGAAGGAGCAGTGGGCCTCTACTGCAGAAAGACGGTAGGGGCAGTCTGCAGATCATCCTCATGAGGTCTTCAGAAAAGGCCGATAGAAGGGGAGTTAAGGAGCTCATAGGATGCAAAAGAGTAGAGAGAGAGAAGGCTGTTGTGGGGTTCCATTCTCTCTATTGAAGACTCCTGGTGTTCAATAATTGAGGTTCATGGTGTTCCTTTGTAATTCCAAGGTGATAAAACTCTTTATTTCATGCATTGTCTGCATCTGACTGGTTAATTGAAAAATTTCGAATATAGTAGAGTGTTACTTCTTGATTATTATCTATTATGCACCATGATCACTTCGGAGTGAATCTCCATAAGATATATTCGATGAAGATTGGAATTTTCATTTGTACTCGCGCATAAATTTAGGGGATGTGAGAGTCATGCTTGCTCAACTATGCATGAATGTATGACAAGGTGCACAAGATTGAATGTCTTGGGGTTGCTTAGCTACATATGCTCGAAATAGATGTGTGTACGGGTGTGCTTGAGGAGATGTCTGCCTAAGTATGGAAAATGTTTTGTGTGACATGTGCACTTGCATAAAGTATGCTTTGTGACTGGATGCTTGTTCAAGTTTCATGTTCATGTATACACGTCAGTATATGAGCATCTCACTGGTGTGAGTATGAGAATGTCTGTTTCTGATGTTGTGTGTCTAAAGTCTTATGGTTAGATTGGGCACATGTAAGAAGTAGGAATCGATGTTATGGTATGGTTGAACATTAGTAGGTGAGAGAGTTTGAGTAGATGAGTGAGAGTGGTTGCTTGCTGAATCGCGAAAATGAGAATAGTGGATTGTTGATCTGTCTGGCTGAGTGTGAGTGTGCTTGATTGTATGTGATTCGTTGAATAGGTGAATATGTGTGCTTGAATGCATAGGTATGTGAGTGAGTGAGTATGTCCAATTGAATGCGTGTGTCTGATTGGCTGCATGGTTGCAGGTGTGGCTCTGATGGTTTTTATATGTGTACACTGAAGTGTGAACGTGTGTGTGTATGTGTGTTGGCGTATGCTCAAGGTTTGAGTGATTTCGTGCTGGAAAATGTGTGGGAGAGTTTGTTTTGACTGTTGAGCATGCATGTGTGGACGGAAGGTGAGAGTGAGAGGGTGAGCTAGTGTGTGAGTGATTGCATGGTCGGAGTTGTGAGTGAGTGAGTTTGTGTTCAGCTTGGTGTGTGTGTGAGTGAGAAGTGTGCAAGTAAGGATGGTTGTGTGGGACCATGTGATTTTATTGTCGAGAGCTAATAAGTGAGTAAGTTGGAGCATGTGGGTGAGAAATATCCAAGCCCTAGATGTGTATGGAAGGAAAAGAGTGTGTGAAAGTGTGTAGATGTGTAGGTGTGTACATGAGTGAACCAGTGTGAGTTAGTGTGTGAGTAATTGTGGTGTGAGCACTTGGCTATTAGGTGTGTGCGAGCAGAGGAGTAAGAGTGAAGAAGTGAAAGAGTGCACCGTATAGAGGGACAAAAGGAAATAGAGAGAGAGAGAGTGTGTGTGCTAATTAGAGGAAGAGGAAGGGCATGCACTAGTGTAGGGTTGGGTGAGCTTGTGCGGAGGTGAACGTAGGATTGTAAGTAAGGAGGGTACACGAGGGGCTTAGGGTTGAGAGGGAAGAAGAAAAGGGAAGGGGCGTGATAAAACAAGGCTTAAGACTAGGACTTTCATCTATCAAAGCCGACAATAGAACCAAGATCAAGGTTGTCAAAGGACCAAAGAATAATCGAACAAGATTAGAAATGTGAGCCACAACGGATATCAGTGTGGCTTGAGGGTGAAATAAGTTTGGCAATTTAAGAGAAATAGAACGGAGATAGCTGCAAGCAATTATTTGCACATTCTACGGGCATGAAGACCTTATCCAAGTGGTCACACTGATATATGTCAAGGACACTTCATTGAGCTTTATTAGATTTATCTACCGAGAGTGCTGGCACATTTGTTTCCTGCTAGCTCATTCTTTCATGGACATCAGGTTTTTCCTTATGTACTAGTCTTTATATATTGCACTTGTTGTATTCTTGTTTTAGGTCATTCTTGCACATTCCTTTTTATGGAATAGAAGAATAAGAAGAAGATCATTCTTCCTTGCCTCAATCTGAGTGTGTCCTTCTCTTTGATTGTGAGTATGTGTGTGTGAGCTCTCTTCCTATCTCCTTCCTCGTGACATGTACAAATGTTTCTGTAGTAAGATTGGTGGTAATTGTTGGGGTGGCAATTGGTTCTATGGTTGCTTCTGGTTTGGACATGGGTATCTGTATGTTTTTGCTTGTGTGAGGCCTTGGTTGTACTTTGCGTTTGTCATATCGGATTGATTTTCTGATTGCGATATGTATAGCCTCTTGAACTCTCAGTGACTCTGTTAACAATTTGAGTGTAGTAATGAAGTGAGGATCTACTCCTTCATCTGCTAGCATATGTTTGATCAAGGCTTGACTTGATGCAAATGACAATCTATGTCTCTCTTGTATAGCCTTGATTATGTCGTATAATCTTTGTAAGTGGGACGTGTATGCTGGAGCACTTGCAAGTTCAAGCACTTCTTGTTCCTCTTCTTGATATCTTCCCTCATGTTCATCATCAACTCCTTCAGACTCTTAGTCCTCATTATCATCTTCATCTTCTTCATCCTCATCGACTATAGTAACAAGTACTTGAGAGGTGGTTGCTTGTGGTTGAGAAAATTCCATCAGTTGTTCCTTAGCTGACTCAAGATTAACTTCTTTTAGAATTTTCTCAAAATCCTCATTAGTGAGATCTTCCAGATGTACCCCTCCTAGGAACTCAAAGTCTGTGGGAACTGGGAGAAATATCAAGTTGGGACCTTTAGTGCTCTGTCTTGGGAGGTGTAGTGTAAATGTTCATACCCTCGTGGTGAGGGAGTGACATCTAGGGTTAAGGTGGCTCCTCCTGGTTGAGCATATGGTACTTGTACTGCTCCTCACATCCTTTTTTATGGTGGTCCTGTGGATGTTCGGCCTTTGAATTGTTGTATCCTACTCCACATGAGAGTCCTCTGAATTGGGATGTCATAAGCCAAACACTTATAAATGATCCTGGTCAAGGCACAACATCCATACAAGACTGACTTTCAAGGCCATCGCTTGTGTGCTAAGTGTATCTGATCAATGATCCAGTGCGGTAGGTTAACTAGTTAAGTTCTAAGTCTCTGCAAGATACAAACTAAACCATATCTTCTTGGCTTGCATAGTGAATTTGTCTTGGGCAGGGAAGGCAAAGTGTTGCATTCTTAGGTGAACTGCAATACTAGGCATCATAGCTACCATATCTTTGAGTTTAGTAAGGTTTCATTCTTCATGCTATCTTGTACTAGAGACTCCTTTGTCGTGGGTATGTGCATCCCTCTCATATCCATAGCCTCCCGTACAAGGGTATTGGTTAACTTAAATCATTTCAATTCACTACCTCTGGTTAATTATGGAAGCACAAACATGCTTGAAGATTGGGGATGCTTGCTAGGAGTCAGGGTGTTGATGATATAATAACACCACATGAAGTCAAGTTTGGGAAACTGAGCATTGAAATATGCATCCAATTCTACTTTTTGCCACACTAGGCATAGTGCTTCCGCATCCTGTAACTTTTCAAATTCCCACATAAAGAAATGGTACTTGCCTCCCTTTCCATTGAATTTTGGCTCTGCCTCCCAAAGGTACAAGCCCTCACCCAATGGTCCTACTACTTCACTAAACCAATGAGAGTTCTTGCCTACAGACATGGTATGGATGCTCAGGGGAGGGGTCCGGTATTGGTATAATCTATATAGCTTGCAATTCCTCTGGTCTTTCAGTTGTCTCAGGCATGATATGTAAACTCTCCATATCCACAACCTGTTGACTTGTGCCTCCTTGAGAACTACTTGCTGCTACGTCAACCATGGTATCGCTAGTAATATCCTGATGCTTATATGTTGGAAGAAGAAATCACATTAGCTTTTCATAGGAAACATGATAATACCGTGTTCCCTCTACAATACCACCATGTTGTTCATTGAAGTTAGAGTTTGGTCACGTGGTGTATTGTGTGTATGAGTCAGAACTAGGGAGTCAGTAATGTTCCTATATGCATAGTCTGGATGTGCATTGCACTCAGGATGCATCTATTTTGGTGTGAATGGGTTTACAAACTTGGGTCGAGTGGTTTGATACAAGGTTTTATTCTCCAAACTTTTAGTGGGTGATTACATCTTTCAAGTGTGATGACCTTTACATGTTTCTGACATATGACTACTTGGATTTGAGACTTTTTGGGTACCCATTTCCAAATAGTCCTAGGTGTGATTTCATGTGTGGATGTGTTGATTGCACACATGTGCCCTGAAGTGTATGATGTGAGTGATTGTGAGTGTCTATGCCAACTTGTGAGCTTATGTGAAGCTACCTGGGCATGTAAGCAAGTCTTGGGCACCCAGATTTGTCATGCATTGGGGTCAGCCTTCATTAACCACTTTGGGACCCAAATAGAAATGGTCCATGTTGAGAAATTCCTAGAATACTCTTTCTTTATAGACCTTGCATGAGTAGCTGGCTTGATGCATCGTTGGGGTACAACCTCTTGAGCAAGGGGTTGTTCACCCTTGCGGATCCAAATCTGCTTGAACATTTGAGTCATCTTGTTGCACTCTCTCCTTTGACTATATACCCTTTGCTTCCTTTGCTTCTTGTACTCCTTTGTTTGCTTCATTTTGATCGCTTTTGGAAGAGAAGGGGGTTTTCTCAGATCCTTGACTCCTTTGTTGAGAACCTCCTCCTTCTGCATCGCAGATTTTTGGACAAGAACAACATCTTCATCTTTACATGTACTCTTGGAAGGACCACAGTAGGTGCCTTTCCTAGTTCCTTGAGTGCATGATTTTCTAGCTCAATTGTGATGCAATTTTGATCCACCCAGACCTGAGGAAGTCTGCTTCTTAGGTTTAGGTTGACTACATGATCATAGATCTAGTCTTGACCCAAGACAAGAGGTTCAATGAGATCCTCATCTTGACGCACTAACACCTTCAATATTATAAGAACATCTGGAATATAGATGGGGAGCTCTACCTTGCCCATGCAAGGGGTTTTCACACCTCCCAATCCTATGAGATATGATTCTATAGGATTGACACTTAATTACAATTCTTGACAGTAAGAAAGTCTAACTACACTAGGGGCTACTCCTGAGTCAATCAAAGCTCTTATAGTTCTTGCACTATTTCCTTGTCCTACTTCTAGGCTCACAAAAGGACATCGGTCAACTATTCTAGGGAAACATACACTTGATGCTTCACACATGGCCAATGTGATATCTTGGGGTTTCATAAGCATCTGGCCGAGGTTAATCTCTACCCTATCTTCTCAATTTCATTTGTCAGATGCATTGTAAGGCTTCTGCTTGCACTTCTTCTCAAACTCGTTTCTCTTCTTCCTTATGTTTCTTGGCAGTGTTGAGTCGCTTTAGCATTTCCTCCATGAGAGGTTCTTGATATAATTTGACTCTGCATCCACTGATGTAACTAGGTAGGATATTGCCTTCTAGGGTCCATGACTGCTATGTTGAGATCCTGTTGATGATCATAGGTCCATAACCTTGCTTCTCCAACTTTGGTGCATGTTGTTTCAATGTGTATACCAAGACTGAGTCTCAAGCTTTCAAGCCTTTACCTTTCACATGGGCATCGAAGTATGCCTTTTGTCTTTTCTTGGCCGCATGAATTCCTACTACTGCTCTCAATCTTGTTTGACCTAAGCATTCCAAATCAAAGATTCTAGATGAGAGCTTCTTGCTCTAGCACAATGGTAAGAACCACGTTAAGAAGCTGCACCTCCTTAATGTCAATCCGCAGAAGAGATAGGAGTGATATGAAGACATGAACACATGAAGTAGTGAAGGTGAAGGTGAGAATCATAGAAATGCACACACACACATACACACACACAAGGAAGAGACAAGCGATATACAATGGAAGGTAGAATGTGGATTCTGTTACTCAAGAACACTATTATACGCTCACTCTAGCTCTAACCTCTCCTCAACTCATACAATCTAACCTCAAAAATGATCTCTCTAGCCCTTTTTATAGATCCAAGACTAGTTTTGACCGGTTTCACATCTAGTGTCTAGCATAGTTAAAAAATAGGTTCTCGGGGTCATTCGAGGTCTAAATGAGATCTAAAAATAACCAAAATTGGTATTCTCATTCTACCTAGGCTCCTCAAGCTGGGGGACTCCTCAGCTTGCACAAAATGGAGCTGTTAAATACAAAATTGGGTGTTTTATGATACATATATTATAGAAGTGATGAAAATCGCTATTTGGAGTTTTGAAGAAGTAATATCAAGTATATTTCTTTGAAAAAAATGATTGTCTTACCCCCCCTATTGCAACTCTATGTAGTCCACCTCTACATACTTCCTCTTCATCAATGCCTTTGGTGGCTGCCAACACCCCTTGCTCTCGTGTTTGTCATCCCCGATAGATCCTTGTTGTGGGGTCTGTATAATGTAGCTTTGCAAGAGGTCTTGTGCGAGGGTCTGCTCAATGATGTGAAGTCCCTGTGTGAGATCAGCTTCTAATTTATCCCAATTAATGGTTTGGGGTTCGTCTAGGGGTGGGAGCCGATAGTGTGTCGAATATATGAGTTGCTTGCAAGTGAACAATTGAAGGAGATGGGTAGGCTGGCTCATGAAAACTTTGGAATGGTATTACCAAAATCCCATCGTGAACATTTCTCTAAATGTCATCTTGTAACATGAAGGTAAATACTTGATGTGGCAGTGCCATGCATAACATACCGTGAGCGACGACATGGTGCTCATATCATATGCGAGGTCTTGGTTGCCATGCTCAAAGCCTAGGGTATTGACATGTGGTGCTTTGACGTGGTGAAAGATCTTAAAAACCGTTCACATCATATCAAAGATCTTAATGGTCATATGTGCGGCGACATCGTCCATGCGGTTGAGTCAGGGGAGCTAGTGGCGAATTGTGGCCATCATGTATCCTATAGTAGGAGGGCCACGGGGTGGAGTGAAGTAAGGAAGTTTAGCCAGTCCTGACACTGCTTATTATTTTGAACTTTAATGGCAAAGGCGGTCTAGGATAGGCGACATGGTATTGGACCCCAACACAGATTGTACTTTAGGTGCATCGGGGCCTTGGTCCATGTATGCATCATTTCTCAATATTCTTGTAACAGCTCCATGTGCCAATTTGGCAGAAAATGTTTTCCTTTCTTCGCTTCAAGGGGTAGGTCATCGGGCTCAAATTG
Organism: Ceratopteris richardii; assembly: GCA_020310875.1. Lineage (NCBI taxonomy): Eukaryota > Viridiplantae > Streptophyta > Polypodiopsida > Polypodiales > Pteridaceae > Ceratopteris > Ceratopteris richardii. The sequence goes on along the minus strand of CM035417.1, from coordinate 197,615,948 downwards.
GGTGGCATGAGTCAGTTTCTTCCCCGTTTCCTTTTCAATAGCTAAGTGGTATTCTGTCATCCACATGAAGCAGGGTTTGTATTGAAGCTCATAAGATATACCATCGAGGGGCCAACTAAGCGAAATAGGGCGATTGTAAAATTTGTTCCTCAATTAGGGCCTTTGCATGTAGCTGAGCCTCTATGCATGCAGAGTGAGTCTTACCTAGTTCTTCAACTGATTTCAGCCATGCAAAAATGGGAAGTTCAAATGTGTCTTGCCCTTCTACCATGACACATCCACCTGGGAATGGTTGTGGTTCATATGCTTCGTCATATGTGTCCTCCACCGGTATAGAAATGGTTTCTTCCTTTCCAGGGATCTCTGTTGGGGAATCTGGCCTGGGGGGTTCTGCATGAGCTTCCACTTGAGCCTAAAGATTGAGTACACACACCTATAGAGTAGTGAGTTCATCAAGGATTTTTTGTGGTGTGACTTCAAGGACTTTCTAGGGTAGTGTAGGTTCCCAAAGTAGTAAGGCCTTGTAATCAGTCTAGAGCTTCTGATATTCTTCATTGATCCTATCATAATCTTCAAGTAGTCACGCATGATTATCCACGAGTGTTTGCATGGTCTCAGAGGGGACTACTTTAAATCTGCTGGGACTGAGTGGTTCGTCACGTCTATCCATCACAGCTTCAAACTTCTCACAATTCTGCTCTTGTAGCCTATGGTTCTCTTCTTTGGTGGTTGTGAGGTGTCTTTGTAAAAGTCCCATATTGCATGTTAGCATGGCATTCTATACAGTCTAAACATGTAAAATATTTTCAATATCTATGAGGGCTTGGTCTTTTGTTTGGATTCTAGCTCCAAGGAGTGATAAGCCTCACATAGTTCTTGATGTAGCGCGTTGAGGGACACATTCTCAATAGTCAATGAATTTAATTGGGCCTATAGTTGTGTGGTGGTCGTTGCAAGGCCTAGTAGTTACTTCCAAGGGAGGAAAATTCATTCCTAACTTGATTCATGCATGTGAACATCTAATTAAATGCTATGTCAATAGTGTGTGAGAATAGTGGTGATGTGGTGTGTGACGATAATGCTGTTGGGGTGGTGGATGCAAGGGGAAGGGAAAATGGGGTTGGTGTAGTGAATGCAGTTGTGATAGTAGAAAAATGTGATGTGCTAAAAGGTGGTGGTGAAATAGTGGAGGTGAGCGGTGGTGCGATGGGTGGTGAAACATCCATGTCATTGGATGTGGCATCAAGTGCACTAACAATGAATAGTGGTGTGACTATGGGTGCATGAGTGGGTGTAAATAGTAGATTTACAAAAGTGGATGAATACATTACAGATTGAGTGTTGTGGATGTCTTGTTGTAGAGGAGAAGACGGAGATGATATAATCGGGTGGGGAGGTGACACTGGAGAGAAGGTCATTGGTGGGGTAAATGGGAAAATCAATCGAGGAGGAATGGGCAAAGAAGAAAAGGGAGTGGTGAGGAAGGGGTTAAAGGGAATGGGGGAAGCTATAGTGGAGATGATAGGTGTGAGGCTTTCAGGTAGAGTTTGGGGTACTGGGGAACTATGGCTTCTGCAATAGTACTCGCTATGGATGTGGATAGTGGAGGTGAGATGGGGTGCATTGGGGAAAATGGATGCACGGGAGATGAAAGAGGTTTGGAGGATATGGTGGGTATTTCGATAGGGGTTGTGGGTGTAACGATTGAATGTTGAGGTGGGAGTTGATGATAATCATTTGTTCTGTTGGCTGTGATTCATTTGGGTGTTCGGGGATTAGCTGGGCTTCTTTTGGATGATGTGAGGACTGGGTGCCTGTTAGCATGCGGATGTACTGGCCAGGCTTGGACATAAAACAGATGCATCGAGGTTGGAATTGTGGCAGTGGCTTCCTCTTTAAGAAATGGAGCACTTCGACCGTTCCTACTGATTTCACTAACTTGTTGAAACCTTGAATGAAAGAATCTTCAAATCCTCCACTTGCAAGCTCTTGTTGTAATATTTCTTGACTTTGTTCTTCTGATAGTTGTCAGCATGCCTACACGGCTTGCATATTACGATATGGTTTTTGAATAACTAGAGTGTATGCAGCGACTTCAAAAGTATCATCTTCATAGGTGCTAATATCACCTTGGGCTTTGGTTTACTATGCTTGCTCCTCATATTGGTCATCTTCTTGTGAATGGGGACTATTTTGGCTAGCCTCATCAGCACCGTCTTCATCGTCTATCACCTTTGGTTTTCTTCTTTAGAGCTTGACACAACTTGTTCTTGTTGTTGATAAAGTGGGGTAGTGGGGTAACTTGGCCTTTCATATTCTTGGGAGAAAAATTGTCCCTCTGAAAACTAAAATTCACTTGAAAAGGCATCATGCATTTCAAAGTCAAATGTAGTGTTGCTGGGTTCTACCTCAAGATTGGGTATGGGGAAAGTAAATGCTGATGGAGAGTGTTAATCTCCAAAAGAACAAGCTATCCTTGATGTTATAACACTTCTATATCAAGAATAACTCAAAACTTTGATCAATTTTGGAAGACCAATACCAAACTATCAAAGTTTGCACTAACTGTGAAGAGAGTCACTACTCAGAAATATAGCATCAAAATCATTTAGATGAGCATCAACACTATATGTGTCCTTCATACGAAGGTGATCAAATGTGTAGAGTTTTTGATGAAACTTTGTACAAGGTATTGCCTAAAGATTACACACCTTCTCCAAGTTTAAACATCTCAAAAGATTTAGTAGATCTTGAGAAATGATTCCAAACAATCCACCTATGTCTGAAACTGTCCTCCTGTATATTCGACTTTGACACCTGCAACGTCTAATGCATGGTTCTCCTAAATTACAACCCATTTAATAAAATGCTTTTAGCCATAGATGGGTTACCTTCCAACTTAGATTTTGACTCCTCATTTTTGTAAAACCTTACACTATGCACTGAGACCTGATCAATTCTTTGACCATCAAGATTGCACCTGTTTCAAAAGACACTCATCACTTCTTCACGTACAAATGTTCCTACACATAATTCTCTCAGCCCGTTTACAATTTGTCTTTCAAATCTTAACCATAGAGGCATTAACTATGGAATTAGACATCTACAAAAGGATTCTTGAAATGATCAAACATAGAAGGAGAACACATCAAAATATCGGTTGCAATGTTTTCTTCTACTCAGAAAACTTTACATCTGATTGATGAGAGAGATCTTCTTCACTTCTAAAGTGTCTAATGATTCTTACAACTGCTAATTCTTCTCATTTCATGCTCTCTCATTCTTGCCCCGACTTTCTACTTGTATATATAGGCATATATGTACAAACTCATGACCATAATGAAAGTATAAGTGAGCTAGTTACAACTTTAATGTACATATGTATACAAGACTTCATTTCCTGAATATGCACTATCTTCAAACTTCATTTGTTGATCTTTTCTTCATCGTTTAACTTCAAGTCTTTATCCAATACATCAATTGATGGTTGACTTGCACCAACAAGTCCCCCTCAATCATCAATTGAGGTTTTCTCTTTCTTCTGTATACCTCCCATGTCTTTAAATCTCTGTATCTTTGGTCCATCCAAGCTTTTGGTTAGCATATCTGCAATCTGATCTTTTGTTGAAGTATGTATGACTTCAATCTCCTTATCAATCACCTTCTCTCTTAAGAACTGATACTGAATCTCAATATGTTTAGTCCTGGCATGAAAAATAGGATTAGCAGCTAGATACAATGAACTCATATTATCTCCATGAATAGTGGGTGTACTCTGAATGATGTCAAAACTCTTCATGAGAGTCTTCAACCATATGACCTCCTTTGCAACTTCAACCATTCCTTTATACTCTACCTCTGTAGATGATAAAGCAACTGTATGTTGCTTCTTAGAACACCAAGAGATTAACTTATCTCCCACATAACACATGTATCCATATGTTGATCTTCTATCATCAGGATTACCTGCCCAATCTGTATCACTATATATCTTGATGTTTGTATCTGATGTAAAACCATAATACAAACCTTCCTTGATTGTACCCTTAATGTATCTCAACACTCTTTGTCCTGCAACCCAATGTTCTTTCCTAGGACAATGCATGAATTGAGACAACACTCCAATTACATATGACAAATTAGGCCTACTTAATGTAGCATAGATTATACTACCAACCAGACTTTGATATAGCTTCATATCCTTGAATTCTTCTCCTCCATATTTGCTCAGCTTATGATTCACCTCCATTGGAGTACATGCTACCCTACAATCTTCCATTTTAAACTTTATTAACAAGTTCTTCAAATACCTTCCTTGAGTCACATACACTCCATGTTGAGTATATGAGATCTCCATGCCCAAGAAATATGACATGTCTCCCAAGTCACTAATCTTGAACTCTTTCTCCATTCTCTTCTCGAGGCTTTGTATGCCCTTCTCATGTGTACCTGTAAGAATTATGTCATCAACATAGGATTCTTGGGTCCAAATGTGAGAACATGGACAATAGGCTTGGCCCATTCTATGATCTGTGAAGAACTTGAACTTATTTTCCAATAAGTAATGCCTGAATATCTTTACAGCATATATCATTCCTAATCCCTCATGTTCTATGGTGGTGTAATTCCTTTCCGCTACGTTTAACTATTTGCTTGTGTAAGCCACGAGAAGATATATATTGCTTTCAATCGTGGGTTATGCCAACACACATCCTATGGCATAGTTGGATGCATCCACATGCACATGGAATGGTTTACTCCAATCTGGTGTCGTTAATATGGTTGTTGAACACGTGTCTTTTGAGTTCATTGAATGACTTCTCAAATTCCTCTGTCCATTCAAATTTGGTCAAAAGAGAGTACAGAGTCTTTGCAACAATCCCATACATGTGTATAAATCATCGATAATAACCACAATGTCCCATGAAAGCCTATACTTCGTTTACATATTTTGGCCTAGGTAATTATGCAATCACTTTAACCTTCTCTTCATCTGTAGAGATGCCATTCTTTGACACAATGTGTCCTAGAATCTTGCCTTGCTTGACCATGAAAATGCACTTCTCTAGGTTCAGACAAACCTGATATTCTTGATATTTGTCAAATATTTCCTTAATTTGAGTTTGCCTCATATTCAAATGAGTACATATTTCATCGACGTAAAGTTCCATATTCTTTCTTAAGAACTCCTTAAAAACATGACACATTAGCTATTGGAAAGTGGCGGGTGCATTTGTCAACCCAAATAGCATCACATGAAATGCAAATATGCCCTACTCTATGGAAAAGGCTGTCTTATTCTGATCTTCAGGAGCAATGGCTACCTGATTATAGCTTGAGAACCCATCCACAAAGCTATAGAATTCCTTGCTTGCAACTCTTTCCAATAAATGCTCTGTGATAGGAAGAGGATATCTGTCTCTAATAGTGGTGGCATTAATTTTTTTAAGGTTAATACATACGTGCAATTTTCCATTTTTCTTGGTCACAACCACAATGGGGGATACCCATTTGCTTTGCTCAATTAATAAATAAATCCTGAATCAAGCGATCGATCTCTTCTTTGATCTTACCAACATAATTATCATCATATGTGTATAGTTTATGCTTGGAAGGCTTGGCTTCTAGGGTCATAGGAATTCTATGGGAGCATATGTATGGGTCTACCCCTTTCAAATCCTTGTAGCTCCAAGTGAACACATCTCTATATTCTCGCAATAGGTCTGTTAACTCTTCTTCTTCTTCTTTCGTCAAATCGTGCCCTATATATGTGCATTTTTCTTCTCCTTCTTCTATTATGACTATGATTTTCTTGGTTTTTTCTCAGTTATCGTATACTTGTCCTATGCCTGCTTCTCTTTTAAGAGCGTGTATGCTGTGCTTGAAAAGGGTGAAGTTGGTGGTGGGGGAATGGGAGATTGTGGACGGATGGGGGGAGGGAGAGGTGCGGAGGTGGGTGATATGTCCATGAGATCAAAAGTGGATGCAGTCGTGGGAGTGATTGTGAACATGGGAATTGTGTGGGTGCTGTGGTGGTGGTGAAGGTGTAAAGTGGCGTGTGTAGTTGTGAATATGAACCGCCAGGAAGGGTGATCGGGGGAATGGGGTTTTCCATGGCTACAGTTAGAATTACAGAGTCAGTAGTAGTGTAAACAAGAGAGGTGGTGATCAGTTGTGTAGGTTGTGTGGGTTGACTAACGGTCTGTGCTTCGGTATGGGAAGTGGACCCTGGGGCGGTGACATTAGTGGTTTCACTGGTAGTGGGAGATGAAAGCGGCAGAGTTGGAGGGAGAGGGGGTAAGGGGAGTGACGGGGGTGCACTGGATGTATGGGCTCCCTCAGTGTCATGAATAGAATGAGCTGTGCCCGTGGTGGTGGATGTGGTGCCCTGTGGTTCTGATACTAATACATTCATTTGTTTTCCTGATCGATGGGGACATCTGCCGTATCGTCGTTCCGATCGTCGTGAATATGCGAGAGTGGTATGCACCGTCTCAGGTACCCCCAACACATCCGATATCATGTCGAGGGTTGCTCTGTATTGCTCGTCCACACCTTCCTCCTCAAGGGTTTGGTTGATGAGGGCTTTTCCTGCTGCCAGGGACAGTTTGTGTTGTTCTTGAACTCGGTTGATGGTATCATACAGCTTTTTCAATTGCTTCGTACAAGCCGGGGCACCCTCAAGTTCCTGTAGAACTTCTTGCTCATATTCCTGCTCTTCTTCGTCGGACCATCCTTCTCGATCCTCCTCTTGCTCGTCTTCTTCATCATCCTCCACTTCTACTATGTTTGGTTGGATTGGGTGGGGTTGGTCTGTGACTGTCTGCTGCCCGCCTGCCTGCTCTGCCTCCACTTCTAAATTTGTAGCATTGATTATTCTGGCTACCTCTTCATCAGTTAGATCTTCCAATGTAAAGCCATGAGGAAACTCTAAGTCAGTTGGTATAGGTGGAAACACCAGATTCGGTCCATCCGTGCTATGTCTTGGCAATCTGATAGTAAAGGGTTGCACACACCTTGGAAGCTGTGGAGTTGTCTCGGGTGTCAGTGTCGCACCGCGGGCCTGTGCACAGGGCATCTAAACTGCGTCTCTCATTTTCTTGGATGGAGGTCCTGCGGTGGATAGTCTACGTTGGAATTCCTGCACCCTGGTCCAAACCAGTGCCCTTTGAACTGGCACATCATATGCCAGGCATCTGTAAACAATCCTGGTGAGAGCACAACATCCATACAGTACTGACTTTTGCTTCTTATACCACCGTTGATGAGCCAAGTGGATCTGGTCAATAATCTAGTGAGGCATGTTGATTGTCAAATCGAAGGCGTCTGCTAAATATAGACTGAACCATATCTTCTTGGGTGGCATTGTGAACCTCTCTTGCGTGGGAAAAGCAAAATGTTGCATGCACATTCCAAGATGAACGACAATAGTAGGTGTCATTGCCACCATATCCTTGAGTTTCGTCAGATTCCTGTTCTTCATGTTGTTGGGGACCATAGTCTCTTTCTCGGTGGGAATGTGCATACCTTTCATGTCGAGAGCTTCCCTCACCAAGTTGTTCGTCAATTTGAATCGTTTCAGCTCATTGCCCCTTGTGAGAGATGGGAGGACAAAGGTGCTGTATCCCTTTTTCTCTTTGCTCGGAGTGAGGGTGCTAATCAAACACGAGCACCTTAGAAAGTCGGGCTTTGGCAATTGGGCTTTGAAGTAATCGTACAATCCCGCCTTCTTCCATATCGGTTTTAACCCTTCATTATGTTGCAGTCTCTCAAATTCCCTGGTGAAGAAGTGATACCTGCCCCAGCGCCCGTTGAACTCTATCTCTGACTCCCATAGGTAAGTGCCTTCTCCCAGAGGTCCCGCCACATCGCTGAACCAATGTGAGTTTTTACTGACTGGCATGGTGTGCCCCTGTGGAGGATTGTGAACTGGTATGGCATGTAATGCTCTCAATGCCACTGGACGTTCTTTCAATTCCTCCTCAATGGGTAGACTTTCAATGTCCACAATCTGGGGGCTGGTGCCTGCTTGGGAGCTAGTTCGTGCAGCTTCGGTCATATTGAAGGGACTGGTCACCGGTTGTGTGAGAATATACAAATGAATGTTAACATTGCAAATGGACACCAAGCGGTCACGTGTCCCCGTTACAACATTAACATTAGGTGTTAGTGATAGGTTAGTTAGTCAGTGAGTGCTCGGTGATTGTGGGTGTGGTCAGTGGATGGATTGTCCTAAGAGCTAAATGGAAAGATGCAGTGTGAGAATGATGCAGTTAGTAGGTGGTGGTGAATTTACAAATGGGGTCAGGGGGTTTGCTACATGCTTTGGGCTGCCAAACAAACAGAATGGCTGTTGGTCTTGATTTTGTGGAGACTCTGGAGGGCTTTATAAGAGCATCTACTTGGAAATGAGGCTTTTTAGGGACCCATTTACACGTGATTCTACTCGTGCTCATGGGAGAGTATGTGTTCGTGTGTGATGTATACGAATGGTTATCCGGTGTTCGAGTGAGTGAACCATGTTGTGCAAGGTGTGGTTTTGGTGTAGCTATTTGAGCTCGCAAGCAAGCCTTAGGCACCCAAAATTGGCGTGATTGTGGGCTGGCCTTCATCGACTTCTTGGGTACCCAGATAAACCTCACTTTCACAGTAGAATTTTTGGATGACCTCTTATTAGTGTCGTGTTGTCGAGCACTAATAGGAAGTTGAGCCAGTTGTGGTGACTTGACTGCAATAAGATGCTCGCCCTTCCGTACCCACACTTGTTTTGGTGGTTGAGACACCGTGCTTCGTATTTTCTTTGTGCCTCGAGCATAAGTCGGCTCCTTCTTCTGCATTTGATCCGCCTTTGGTTGCTGCATCCCTGTGGCTTTTGGAAAAGAAGGGAGTTTCGTTGTCCTCTTATGCTTGTAGTTTGATTTATGCTTGTTGAGACAATCATCCTTCTGCATCACATAGTTTTGGACAAGAATAGCATTGTCAGCTTCATGTGTACCCCTAGAAGGACCAGGAGTCTGTGTCGTTCCTAGTTCCTTGAGTGCTCCATTATCTAACTCAACTGTAATTCGACTCTGATTTACCCATACCTGAAGAAGTCCACTTCTTAGGTTTAGGTTGACTGCATGATCATAGATCCAGTCTTGACCCAAGACAAGAGGTTCGGTGAGATCCTCGTCTTGACACACTAGTACTTTAACTGTCAATAAAACATCATGAATATAGAGGGGAAGTTCCACCTCGCCCATGCAAGGATTTCCACACCTCCCAATCCTATGAGATATGCTTCTATAGGATTGACATTTAATTTCAACTTTTGACAGTAAGAAAATTTAACAGCACTAGTGGCTGCACCTAAGTCAATCAAGGCCCTTACAGTCCTTGCACTCTTCCCTTGTCCTATCTCTAAGGTTATAAAAGGACGTCGATCAATTATCCTATGAGAGCTAATACCTGAAACTTCACACATAGCCACATGATATCCTTGAGCTGCATAGTCATCTGTCCTAGGCTGATCTCTACCCTGCCTTCTCAACCTCATCCTTCGGATGCGTTCTAAAGCCTCTGCTTGCGCTTCTTCTCGAGTTCGTTTTTCCTCTTCTTTACGTTTGTTGGCAGTGTTGAGTCGATTGAGCATCTCCTGAGTGAGAGGTTCTTGATATAACTTGACTTTGCATCCGCTTATGTAGCTAGGGAGAATATCGCCTTCGAGTGTGGCTAATTGGACTACTCCACTAGTCGAGATCCTATTTATGATCATAGGTCCATAGCCTCTTTTCTCTAATTTTCGTGCATGTTGCTTCAAAGTATAGACCAGTACTAGGTCTCCTGCCTTCAAGCCCTTATCCTTTACGTGTGCATCAAAGTATGCCTTCTGTCTTTTCTTAGCTGCATATATTCCTGCTGCCGCTCTTAGTCTTGTTTCACCTAGTCGTTCTAGATCAAAAATTCTCGAAGAGAGTTCATCACCCGTCCACTCATGCTCTTGTGCCTTTTAATGTTGGTATCAAGAAGTCCAATGGTAGCACTGCATTTTGACCGAATACCATCTGAAAGGGTGTGGCTTGGAGTACCGTTTTATAGGCAACTCGTTATGCCCAAACAGCATGGTGTAGTTGTTTGTCCCAATCAGAGCGTTTATTATTCACTAATTTGGTAAGCACATTGCATAGAATCTTATTTATGCTTTCCGCTTGCCCATTAGCTTGTGGGTGATAGGGGGCAGATTTCTTGTGTACTACCAAGAATTCTTGGAGAAGATTTTCAATAACTTCATTCAAGAAGTGGGTGCCTCTATCACTTACTAGCTCCATGGGTAGCCCGTATCTAGTGAACACATTCTCAAATAAGAACTTAGCGGTCGTCTGAGCATCATTCTTTGTCGTAGATTTTACTTCTACCCACTTGGTTAGATAGTCTGTGGCAACAATGATATACTCAGCATGGGAACCCTTAGCTGGGGGATTAATCGGACCAACAAAGTCTATTCCCCACTTAGAGAATGCACGTCCACCCATCATAGGTTTCAGAGGCATCTCATCCTTGCGTATAGGATACTGAGTTCGTTGACAAACATCACATCTCTTCACATAGGTATGTGCATCCATGTGAAGGGTAGGCCACCACAAGCCTGCAAACAAGATTGCTTTAATCACCCTATCTGGTCCAAAATGTCCTCTTGCTACACCTTGGTGAGCAGTTTCCAAGATTTTAAGATACTCGCTCTCATGGACACATAATCTAAGGTAACCATATTTACCACGCTTGTATAAATTATCACCACTAAGTGAGTAATCTAGGGCTTCTTGTTCCAAACTTCTTTGTCTAGCCAATGTCATACCTTGAGGGAATGTTCTCGTCCTCAAGAAAGCTACTAATGGTTCACTCCAATCTGGCACTATGGTCACTTGATAAAGAGTGGCATGTTCCACAGGTGGTTTAGTGCAACAGATTGGGCATTCCTTGCACAACTTTTGGACATCAGCTTCCATAGTCGGCCAATGCACTCCGAGTCTCCTTAGTGTCTGTAGGGTTTGTTGCTTTGAGTAGTGTTGCTCTAATGCACCTGCATGTGCTAATTGCAACCATTTAGCGTACTCATCCTCTTCCACACAACAAGCTAGGATCCCTTGATCTGTGTGCTTGTACATACTTCCTGCCATGATATGGTACTTCAGGGCTTTTACTACCTCCCTATCTTGAGTGTTTATGACTGGCTGGTTAGGCCCGTATGTCAACACTAACACTAATGGCTTAGCCCACTGAGGTACAACTTCCAAATTAAACAAGTAAGCATCAGGAAGGTCATCTGATACTCCTTGTGGGGCTTCTCCAGACGTGAGCCTAGAGAGGTGGTCTGCTCTCAAGTGAGTCTTGCCTTTCCTCACCACTACCTCAAAGTCATATTCCATTAGTAAGAGAAACCATCTTACTAATCTACCTGTATTGCATGGCTTGTTTACCAAGTACAACAGTGCTTGATGATCGGTAAAAAATTTAAACTTATTTGCAAGCAAATAGTGTCTAAACTTCTTTACTGCATATACCATGCCCAATCCTTCTCTCTCAGTGGTGGTATAATTTCGTTCAGCCGCATTTAACTGCCGACTAGCATAGGCAATTGGAAGATCCATATTACCTTCACCAGTAGGTTGTGCGAGTACACATCCAATAGCATAATTGGATGCATCCACGTGAACATGAAAGGGCTTACTCCAATCTGGTGTGGTCAAGATTGGTGCTGAACATAATCTTCATTTGAGCTCATTGAAGGAGTTTTCACATTCGTCAGTCCATTCAAAGTTAGTCAAAAGTCCATACAGAGGCTTTGCTATGATGGCATTCATGTGTATAAACCGTCGGTAATAACCACAATGCCCCATGAAAGCTTGTACTTCCTTGAAATTCTTTGGCCTAGGTAACTCTGCTATGGCTCTTACTTTCTCCTCATCCGTGGATATGCCATTCTTTGACACTACGGTTCCTAGAATCTTGCCTTGCCTGACCATGAAAACACACTTTTCTGGGTTCAAGTAGACTTGATACTCCCTACATTTATCAAAGATTTGTCTGAGTTCAGGTATATGGGTCTGTCTAATGTTGGAATGAGCACAGAGGTCATCAACATAAACTTCTAAATTCTTCCTCAGGAACTCTTTAAACACGTGACACATCAATCTTTGGAAGGTTGCAGGAGCATTGGTAAGCCCAAATGGCATTACCCTAAAGGCGAATATGCCCCATTCTGTGGCAAAAGCTGTCTTATGCTAGTCTTCCGGAGCAATGGCTACCTGATTGTAGCCCGAAAATCCATCAAGGAAGCTGCACACTTCCTTGCCTGCTACTCTTTCTAGTAGATGCTCAGTGATAGGAAGCGGATAGTTGTCTCGAATAGTGGCTGCATTAACCTTCTTCAAGTTAATGCACACACGTAGCTTTCCATTCTTCTTTGGCACAACTACAATGGAGGATACCCACTCGGTGTGCTCAATTTCATAAATAAATCCAGCTTCTACCAGTCTATCTATCTCCTCTTTGATCTTAGCAGCATAATTATCGTTATATGTGTATGGCTTTTGCTTAGAAGGTTTGGCATCTGTGGTCATGGGGATAGTGTGTGAGCATATCTCAGGGTCTACACCTTTCAGGTCCTTGTAGCTCCAAGCGAATACATCTCTATATTCTCTTAGCAAGGCTATCAATTTGTGCTCTTCTTCTTCCGTCAGGTCATGTCCTATGTAAGTACATCTCTCCTCTCCTTCTTCTAGGGCTACCACTATTTTCTTAGTGGTTTCTTTGTTATCATAGACCTCTCCTGATTGTGCCTCACGTTTAGGCATTCTTATCATAACTCTCCTATCGTCTATCTCATACTTTTTGAAATTTTCAGGGACCTCAAACAAAGATTCTTCTTCCTCCGGTGTGACTTCTTTCTTCTTTCGTTTCTTGCTATCATTCTTAGCAGTTACTTGTGTGGTTAATTGTACATCGTTCGTCATCTCTTCATGTCTCTGAGGACACCACACGTAGTGAGAGTTATTCCTTCTAGCAATCTCAAAGGTCTCTCAATATGACCATCGTCCATTTGCAATTTCATTCTCGTCGGCCTGAGTGCTGGCTTGCCCCAACGCTTCCATAGGGAAGTGGTAGCAATTGCAACTCCTGCACCTGAGTCCAAAATTGCTTTGGTTGTGTATTCCTGATGGGTAACTGGGAGATAGGTATTTCCTTCTTCTCCTTCACTCATGTTTCCTATCTTGTCTAGAGGAATTTCTGGCACTGTCCTATGAGAACCTACCTAGGAACGCGGTTTCGCTACTTCTGGCACTTGTTTAGCTACATGTTTCCATGGCTCTATCCTAACTTTGAGTAGCTCTTCTAAGGTGAGGTTGCACTGCACTTTAGTGTTTTTCACTACCTCCGTGTTCCTAGGTATGATTAAGTCTTCGTTTCGTACCATGACCGTGGGTGTTCTCATACAAGTAGACTTAGCTTCCCATGGGCCTGTGAAGTGGGGTAATTCATGTAAAGAATTAGACTCAAAGTCTAATCTCTCTTGAGATTGAGTGCTCTCCTGCTCTTCATAAATGGATGGGATGTCTTGTGGGAATTGGTCATGTGCATCATCCACAAGTTCAATGGGAGGAGGGACTTCACTTTCTTTAGCCCATTTGTCTTCTTGAATCTCCCGTAGGAATTCTGGTGTGAACCGATTCATAGAAGAAGATGTGTCTGGCTCCGTGGAGTTAGGCACATAAGCTTCCTGGGGGGGAATGCTTACTATATCACTCGCCTTTCCCTTATTTGGAGGGGTGGGTTCCTCTTCTGACTGTGAAATTAGCCTCTCCAATCTTTCCAGCAGTCCATCAAAATGCAACTACGTCTTAGCTGAACTAGAGATGTTAAAGAGGCAACTGGCTTCAAACATGGTTTGAGCCAATTCCACCATCTTAGCACAAATCTTGGTTCGTTCAAGCTCTAGTTCCGCTCTCGGGTAACATTTTTCATGATTTGTCACATTTGGCCCTTCTTGGATCCTGGCCTGATATGCCTTTAACATCATGTTAAGGTCCTCGGGAGTGGGATCTGCTAGGAGTGATCCTGCTCTAGGGGGTGGTGGAATTGTGTGAGGTGGGTTGGAAGGTGTTGGATCGGATGGTGACGGGAATGGTGGGGGTGGAGTAGTGTGAGAGGGAGTTTGAGATGTAAGTTCAACTATCCTGGCTTTTGTTTCTCTTATGCTTTCCTCGAGTTCACTCATCTTCTTTGCCCATTGCCTCTTCATTCTTTCTCTACTATCTCTCTAGGCTCTAGTCCTCTTCTTGGTTATGCTCTCAGTCTCGCTAGCCTCAACACTTTTTTCCTGGCCTAAACTTTGGTTCTGCTGTAGGGCTTGAGCTCTAGTGACCACTTGCACTGGTGCAGTGGAAGTCACACTCCCTGTGGAGTCTACAACTAACCCAATAACATTGATAGGAGTGATTTTTGGCATATTATTTGGATTCTTTGGGCAATCTCGTAAGAGATGTTCTTTGCCACAATCTTGAAAAAAGCCTTGTATTGTTACTGACTAAGGTTGTGTAGGTGCAGGCATGGGGGAATCACGAATGAGGTGATCTCCCTGACATCTGTAGCATGGCCCTCTAGGGAATGGGGGTCTTACCTGCCTAGGTTGAGGTCTAGAGTTGGGGTTTGCGTACATGACATTTGTGTAATCTGGCTCCCAACTAGGTTCACTCGGTTCTTCACTATAGTAGGACTCACCATGTTCAGGAGACTGCATGTAGTAAGCCTGTGGACTATCTATATGAGTGGAATCAAAACTATGGTCACTCGGGTCACTTTCTGAAAGCAATGGAGTCACTGGGACTATGGCTCTATTCAAGAATAAAGCCACTTGCTTGGCTGGAGTGGGTAACTCAGGGATAGGACATCTCTCTAGATATTGCCTAAACCTTCTTCCTGCAAGCCTAACTGTCTCTTGGGGGGTCTGCTTGAAGCTATGTATTAATGAGGAAGTATTATGCCTTATCCCACTCTTAGAGAATTTAGTGATACAAGCCTCTAAGAGTTGGTCTATGCTCCTGAGCTGTCTCTCATTCAATGGTTGAAACCATGTAAGGGCTGTGTTCCTAAGGGTTAGACCGAAGGCATTATATTGCGTGAATAGATCCTCAACTTTTTCAGCTCTCAAGACTTGCCTAAACTCGGCCACATGATCATATGGGTATCCTGTGCCATAGAAGTAGTTCTTCATGGACTTAACCAGCTGTGTAGGTCTCAAGGTTCTAGTGTGTTCTCTAGGTCTTGGTAGAGGGAATTCATCCGCATTCCTTTGGTTTCTTGGGGCTCTAAGTCCCTCAGGTTCTGCTCTATTTGTTTCCGTTCTCGTTCTTTCTCTTCCCATTGGGTTGGCGAAGCTTACCTCAGGTCTGTCTCTATGTCTGTCTCTTTGAGCTCCATGAGCTTGGGATGTTCCAGCTCCGGGGTGACCATAGGACACATTAGATCTTGGTTGGGGGAAAATAAATTCACCTTTCCAAGTGTAAGCATGCCTATCATTTTCTGTAACCACAAAGATCCTCTCTGAGGTGTGATCTAAGTAGGTCACTCTGCCTGGGCTATTAGGATCTTTGAACTCATATATCATGATTGTTCCTACCTCATTTGGCTGATCAGATTTATACCTTCAAAAGGCTTCATCAGTCTCTCGGTTCAGGAGCAGATCTATGCTCTTATTGTCTTGGGGAATCCACTCTGGTGTGATAATCCTAGTGAGAACTGATTTGCCTCGAGGGGTTCTAGGTTCTACACCCATGTTTCCTTGCTCTAGGTCACCCATGTCCGTCTCAGGGATCACGTTTCCGAATTCGTCTGTCCTATTTGGGTGACTGGTGACTACATATATGGTTCCCTCTTTGTCCAAGTATGCTCCATTTTCAAACTTGACCGCTGGATGCTCTAGTCCAATGGATTGGTCTGGGTTTTTAATCTGGACCACAGATCTTCCTAGGCCATCCTCATAGATGCAAGCACCTAATCGGTTGGTCCTAAGGTATTCCAGTTGCGTCTTGTAAGGGCCTTCTACCCTATGTAAATATGGCACTCCTGAACTTCTTGTAGGTTTTTCCATACCGTGGGACATCTCAGACTCGCTAGTCTCAGAGCTAGGGTAGTACGAATGATGGCTCAACTGCTGGGACCAAGACCTAGCAGTATGATTGACACTAGCCTTTGAAGATCTAAGACTCTGTCTGTCTCTCCCTAGGTGTCGTCCTGATCTAAGGTTCATATGCCTATTTGAGCAATCCCAAATTTCACCCCAGGTACAACCTCGTTGCTGAGTTCTTTTGTATCAGTCACTTGATTCTTTTTTAAGTTGATTATCGTGTTTATGATCTTGTCTGATATCACGTCGTCATGAATACTTGAGTTAATTTCCGCACTTTAAAGTTGATCATCTCACGTTAGGTTCTTTTCCTTTAAAGTTGTCGGTCACACACAGGTTATCTCTTGACTTGAACTTGATTTCTTAGATATTCTTGACTTGTCTCGTGCCTTTCGTTGCCCTGACTTACTTCTAGCACTATTCATACTTAGCTTAAGCTAAGAATTGATAGAGGGGGTTGAGAGTATTCCAAACTCACTTGCTGATCCTTTGATCTTTAGTGCTCAAGAACCCCGTTCTCAAGCTTGCCAATTGCCCTTGCTCTAGATGCCCTTGAGTGCTTTCAATGAACTTGTAAAAAGTCCCAAAGTTTGCTCAAGACTTAAATTCAAATGACATAATAAGTCATTTCCATTCATGCACATTAGATATCAATTGGACCTTTGTCTTTATGGCAAACAATTCTAGAGATCCCTTGGTTTTGTTCCCCCTGGGTATGGTCCCCTTAAAAATACTATAGCTAATAATCCAACAAAACAAGAATCACAGCAAACGGATTTCGTATGAGAAAGTTAGGCCAGTTCAGGGTTTTGGGACTAAAACAGGGTTCAAACAGGCTAACAGTTCACAGACTTTTTCCCCAAAACACGTGTAGGGATCTCACAAAATGCCAATTAATAGACAAGTATGCCCAAAGTTATCCCCAAATCTTGGAATATAAAAACCTAAAATTTTAGTCGAAAAAGCCTGTCAATCGCGATTGATAGAGGTGTCCGTCAGGTCCTGTCGGTCACGATCAACACGTCAGTCGCGATTGACAGTGTCAATCGCGATCGACAGAGTCGGTCATGGGTACTGTCAATTGCGATCAACGGTGTCAATCGCGATCGATACTTTTTCTGGGATTTTTTCCGTGATTTCAGCCGATCGGGGATGTGTCCGTCGCGATGGACACGTGGCAACGCCAAAAATTCAGTCAATCGTCAAAATTCAGTCGGTCACGATCGACGGTGTCAATCGCGACTGACAGAGTTGTCGGTCGTGGCTGTCGATCGTGGTTGTCGATCGCGATCGACGGTGTCAATCGCGATTGACAGAGAAACTCGGAATTTTTTTACTGTTTTTAGTGATTTGGAATGTGCTCATCTTGTGTATTAAGGTGGTGTACTTTGTTTTACCAAATGAGCGTTTTTTCTATCGATCGCGATCGACAGAGGTCGGCAACACAGAGATAGGACCGAGCTTTCCCGTACCTGCACAGAGTGCTGGAGATGATGGGACAGCCAGATCCTGCAAGAAAACTCAAGAAACATGCAAACAGAGTGCACACAAATCGCTCTCTTGCTCTCTCTCACAAGTGGAATGAGGGAAATGGAAGGGGAAGTAGATATGATAAAAAAACTGAAATTTTTGCGATGATGGAGATGGAGATCGGATATGGTGAGGATGATGATGGTGATGATGATGAAGTAAGAAAGAGAAAAATAAGGAAAAAGTAAAGATATTACCTACAACGCCAACGTCACAACTCTACGTCTTACCATCACACGCTCGTCCTCAAAGCTCGATCCTCGGCAACGGCGCCAAAATTTGGTGTAGCTCAGTGATGAGTAGCACTCCTTTAACGTCAATCCGGAAAGACGTGAGGATGGTATGATGACCTCGAGCAAGTGAAGGCACAAGTGTGTGAGTGAGAAGCACACAAACATGCACACACATACACACACACGCGCACACACAACAAGAACAAAGAGGAGGACAATGGAGTTCTTTTAGATTACTTTCAAAATTGCTCATACAAGTTCAACTCTATTACAAGCTAGCTTCAAAAATGAGCTCTCTAGCTCTATTTATAGTTTTTGACTAGGTTTTGGCTGTGTCCAAACCTAGTGTCCGGCATAGTCAAAATTAGGTTCTAGGGCCTATTTGAAGGCTCAAACGGAGTCTAAAAATTATGAAAACTAGTAGGTAGCTACTTCTAATGCTCTTCAAGCTCAAGGACTCCTTGGCTTGCACAAAATGGAGCTACAAAAATATGAAATGGTATTTACAATGGTTTTTAGTGATGAAAATCACTATTTTTGTAGGGATGTCTTCTGAAAATTTGTCATACACTTTCTGGAGCTCCCTACTTGCTCCTTCTTCTTGTGTGTCCTCCTCTTTGATGTGCTTCAGCTTCAGGAAAAAATAATGGCCTACTTGCCTGATCTTCTTTGACTGCTTTGTCTGCTTGGCCCTTCACGCTGGCTTCCTTGTCTTGTAAGTCCTGGGGTACCTTGATTGCCGCTAACACCGGTACCTTGACTGCCGCTAACACCGGTACCTTGACTACCGCTAACGATAACACACTCCAATCAGGAATTAATGAAACGTGATAAAGAGTGGCATGCTCCACTGGGGGTCTCTCTTTGCACGTTGGACAATTCTTAATCCACTCATGAATTTCCTTGTCCATGCTAGGCCAATACACTCCTAAACGTTTTAGATTTTGCAATGTTCGTTGTTTAGAATAGTGATTTCCTAGCAATCCTTCATGGGCTTGTTGCAACCAACTACTATGTTCATCATCCTCGACACAACAAGCTAATACACCATTTGTCTCTTGTTTGTACATACTTCCTGCCAATATTTGATAATTTTGTGATCTTACAATTTCTTCTTTGTTTGTTTTCACATTCTTGTTTGCAGGTCCGAAGGTTAGAACTGGTACTAACTTATTTGCCCATTTAGGAACAACTTCTAAATTGAACAAATAAGCGTCCGATAATTCATCCAACACTCCTTGCGGTGGCTCTCCTGAAGTGATGCGAGAAAGATGGTCCGCCCTAAGGTGGGTCATACCTTTCCTGAAAACAACTTCAAATTCGTATTCCATTAGTAAGAGGAACCATCTTACTAAGCGGCCTGTATTGCAAGGTTTATTGACCAAATATAGTAAAGCTTGATGATCAGTGAAAAACTTGAACTTATTGGCCAATAGATAGTGTCTAAACTTCTTCACAGCATATACCATGCCTAAACCTTCTCTTTCCGTTGTGGTATAATTTCGTTCAGCTACGTTCAACTGTCTGCTAGCATAAGCGATGGGTAAATCTAGATTTCCTTCACCTGTGGGTTGTGCTAGCACACATTCTATAGCATGATTGGATGCATCCACATGGACATGGAATGGTTTACTCCAATAAGGAGTGGTCAGTATTGGTGGTGAGCACAAATGTCTTTTTAGCTCATTGAAGGATTTTTCACATTCATCGTTCCACTCAAAATTTGTCAACAATCCATAAAGAGGTTTAGCAATGATGGCATACATGTGGATAAACCTGCGGTAATATCCACAATGGCCCATAAAGGCTTGTACCTCTTTAACGTTCCTTGGCCGTGGCAACTCTGCTATGGCTCTTACCTTGTCCTCATCTATTGATATTCCGTTTTTAGAAACAATATGACCTCAGATCTTACCTTGTCGTACCATGAACACACACTTCTCTGGGTTCAGACACACTCGATATTCTCTACACTTGTTGAAGATTTGCCTGAGCTCAGGGATGTGGTATCCTCTTTGTTGGGAATGAGCGCATAAATCATCCACATATACTTCTAAGTTCTTCCGCAAGAACTCTTTGAAGACATGACACATGAGCCTTTGGAATGTTGCAGGTGCATTAGTGAGACCAAATGGCATCACACGAAATGCAAAGATTCCCCATTCTGTGGCAAAAGCCGTTTTGTGTTGATCTTCGGGGGCAATGGCTACTTGGTTGTAGCCTGAAAATCCATCAAGGAAGCTATAAACTTCCATGCCTGCAACACGCTCCAATAAATGTTCAGTGATTGGAAGTGGATAACTATCTTGGATCGTAGCAGCATTAACTTTTTTAAGGTTAATACATACTCACAATTTTCCGTTCTTTTTGGGCACCACTACAATGGGGGATACCCATTCAGTATGCTCAATTTCATAGATAAATCCAGCTTCAATCAACCTGTCAATTTCCTCTTTTATTTTAGCTCCATAATTGTCATTATATGTGTAGGGCTTTTGTTTGGTGGGCTTGGCATCAGCCATCATGGGGATAGTATGAGAGCAAATTTTTGGATCCACTCCCATCAAGTCTCTATAGTGCCACACAAACTCGTCCCTATATTCCCTTAATAGCTACAAGCTTTGGTTCTTCTTTTGCACTTAGGTCGTCTCCTATGTACGTACATCGCTCTTCGTTTCCTTCAATGGTCACAACAAATTTTTTTGGTCTTCTCTTTATTGTCATATGCTTCTCCTATGGTGGCCTCTCTTTTAGGCATTCGTACCAAAATTTTTTGGTCTTCCACTTCATATTTCTTGAAATTTTCTGGTACTTCAAACAATGATTCCTCCTCTTCTTGTTTCACTACTTTTCTTTTCTTTTTCTTTTGAATACCCTCACTTCCGTCCTTTGAATTCATAGTTTTAATACTTGTGAGAGGTTCTTCTTCTTTTTGGGTTAACACTCCTATGTCTTCTAGATAGTGCTCCTCTGAGTCAAAGTACGTATCCATCACAATGGATTCTAGATCATCGTCATTCTCTTCTTCTTCTATGACCTCTCAAATTCCTCATCTGGAAATATCATCGGTGTATAGGCTGGGTCTTTGATTGGTCTATCTCTTGGGGGAGTTCCTTCTTCTCTTGCTTTTAGGCACTTTTCCTCTTCCTTTGTGACCTTGCACATCCACAAGTGAGTATCTTCATGCAACCATGATGGATCCGGTGAGCTTCCAGAATGCACAGAGATTGAATCTTCTTTTGCTTTGTGGATAGGATTCCACTGTAGGGGTGGTACATCTTTGAAGGTGTAATCCTTCAAATTGACCTTGGTTGTGACCCCTAAGTGCTGTAAGTACAAGGAGTTGGTTCCCCAATCTTGTACTATTTGCAATTGTCGTAGGAAGGGTCTTCCTAGGATCATCTCATAAACATTATTTTTCTCAAAGTCACATATAGCAAATGTATGTTCAAACTCTATACCACAAGTGGTTAGAGTTATCCCTTCGAGCAATCCTAGAGGTCTTTCGAAATGAACATCTTCCATTTGAAGCTTCATTCTAGTTGGTCTTAATGTGGGTTTGCCCCATCGCTTCCACAAGGAGGTGGTCGCAATAGCAACACCAGCACCCGAATCTACGATTGCTTTGGTTGTGTAACCTTGATAGGTGATCGAAAGATAAGTATTACCTTCTTCACCTTCGCTCATGTCTCCTATCTTGTCTAGAGGTATCTCTGGAACTTTTTGCTTAGAGCCTGCTTTTGGCATATTGGAATCAAGCTCTGGAACCTGATCCTTCACATGATTCCATAGCTCGGGTTTTGCTTTGAGCAGCTCTTCCACAGTGAGATGACATTGAACCTTATTGTTCTTCACGACGTCAGTGTTTCTTGGAACGACTGAGTCTTCATTCCTTACCAATATTGTGGGAGCTCTGATCTGAAGAGATTCAGATTCCCATGGGCTTGTGAATTGTGGAAACTCTTGTAAAGAATTAGATTCAAAATCTAATCTTTCATCTTCTTGTTGCTTTGTTTGGTCTCCATAGATAGATGGAATCTATTGGGGAAATTGATCATGAAGATCATCAATCTCAGGAATAGGAGGGGTATTACCCTTCTCCTTGGCCCATTTCTCTTCTTGTATTTCCCACAAGAACTCTTGAGAGTACTGTTGCATTGAAAGAGGTGTTCCATCATCCACGGAATCAGGAACATAAGCTTTCCTTGGTGGTAAGCTTTCTCTTTCAAGAATTGGTTGAGCCTGTGGAGGTAAAGAAACGTGGGGTTTGTTTACCAATTGCTCTAATCTTTCTATTAAGCCTTGGAAATGCAAATTTGGCTTGACAGAGTTTGTCTGATTGAACTTTTGGCTAGTCTCAAGCATAGCTTGAGCTAGTTCTACCATTTTCATGCACATTTTTGTTCGTTTAGTCTCTAAGTCTGCTCTTGGGTAACTCTTGTCCAGGTTCGCAACTATTGGCCCTTCTTGAAGACGAGCCTGATAGGCCTTGAACATCATGTCCAAGCCTTCTGGGGTTGGATCTGCAAGAACAGACCCTGGTTGTGGTCTATTTACAATGGGTGGTGGGGTGGGATGAGGTGGAGTGGATGGAGCTTCGCCATGCGAGGGGCTTTGAGATGCAATGTCTTCTATTTTTGTTTTGGTATCCCTTAGGCTTTCTTCTAGCTCGGCTAGCTTTTTGTTCCACTTGCGATCAGCCTTCTCTCTGGTATCCTTCCATGTTCTTGGTTTCCTCTTATTAGGCTCTCCTGACTCACTTGAGTCCGATTGCTCAGATGGTTTTGCTTGTTGTGCAGCCTGTGCCCTAGTAACTGCCTGTACAGGAGCCACATTACTACTACTTGAACTTGAATCTGCCACTAAGCCTACCACATTGATGGGTGTAACCTTGGGTGCACTAGAGGGGTTTCTAGGACATTCTCTTGGGAGATTGTAGCTCAGTGATGAGTAGCACCTCCTTTAATGTCAATCCGGGAAGACATGAGGATGGTATGATGACCGCGAGCAAGTGAAGGCACAAGTGCGTGAGTGAGAAGCACACAAACATGCACACACATACACACACACACGCGCACACAAGGTAAGACAAAGAGAGAGAAGCAATGGAGTTCTTTAGATTACTTCCAATATGCTCATAACAAGTTCAAATCAATTACAAGCTCTCCCCAAAAATGAGCTCTCTAGATCTATTTATAGTTTTTGACTAGGTTTTGGCCTTGTCCAGACCTAGTGTCTGGCCTAGTTAAAAATTAGGTTCTCTGCCCTATTTGGAGGTTCAAACGGAGTCTAAAGAATGTGAAAACTGATAGGTAGGTACTTCTAAAGCTCCTCAAGCTCAAGGACTCCTTGGCTTGCACAAAATGGAGCTACAAAAAAATGAAATGGTATTTACAATGGTTTTTAGTGATGAAAATCACTATTTTTGTAGGGATTTCTTCTAACATTTTGACATACATCTCCTGGAGCTCCCTACTTGCTCCTTCTTGTGTGCCCAACTCTTTGATGCCTGAAAAATTTAAATGGCCTACTTGCCAGATCTTCTTTGACTACTGTGTCTGCTTCTGCTTTCTCTTCGCTTCGACTCCCTTCGTAGGCTTCCTTGTCTTGTGAATCCTTCAGTTCCTTGACTACTGCCAACACCGCCCCTCTCTCGTGTCTGTCGTCTCTGAAAACCCTTGTCTAGCTGTGCATTGGACATAATATTGAACAACATCGGAAGCGAGGTGGTGTTCTTCAAATCGTAGCCCCCGTGCTAGGTCTGTTAACAATGCATCCCAATCTATTGGACCTGGGACGTCTGGATGGGGCACCCGCAATTGATCTGAGTAGATGGTCCTCTCCAGAGCGAATAGTTTGAGGAGATGTGAGGGCTTGGGTACAAATATTTCCAAGTGATATTCCTAGAACCCTATGATGAACATCTCCTCGAAGGTCTGCTTGAAGCATGCTGGGAGGTATTTTATTCTTGCGTGCCAGGCATATACTACCTTTATTGAGGGGGTAGTGCTCATGTCATACACCAGATCTTGGTTGCCTGCAATGAAGCCAACTCGTGAAAAGTGGGGGTCCTTGATGTTCTTGAATGTCCTGAATGTGATGAGCATTAATTCGAAGATCTTCATGCACATCTGTGCCATAACATCAGGGGTGTTCCGTAGGCGAATGCTCCAGTGACGAATTGTAGAAATCATGTAAGCAACAGTGGGAGGTCCTTGTGGAGGTGCTAGATAGACATAATTTAACCACTTTTCACAACCTTTGACATTCTTTACAACAATGATGAATTCGGGCCAGGTGCATCTGCGGAAGACTGAAACATAACAGGGATTGTATTTAATAAAGAGGGGGATGTTAGTCCAAGTACGAACCATCTCTGGATAGGTCTCAACAAGGCGGATCCTCCAGGTGGGTTGATGAATGGATCCTTTTTTAGCACTCTCTGGGATATCATCGGGCCCAAATTGTGTGGCAAAGGTTGGAGCCTTGCCACATCGTCGTTGAATCTCTGCGTTGTAATCTGCCAGGAGTACACAATATGGCACATACTGATCGTCGTTGGTGCCTATCCATCTATGATGAGACATACTGCGGAAATATTCTGACTTTATGATGGTGTCTTCTAATTTGGCCATTGATTGGATTTGGATTGCCACTCGGTCTTCATGGGTTTTCGCTGTTTTTTCGAGTGTCTGAAGCCATTCTGGTACTTCGACTTCCAAGGTGTCCATTCCTTCTGAGGTTTGCTGACCTCTTGGCATGGGCATAGGAACATATGGTTCCTCATACGTTTCGTACATCTCAATGGGTACCAATTCATCTAGCTCTGGTTCTACAACTAGAGAGGGCTGTCTTTCATACTCCAGTAACTTCTTGTGCAAGTCTGCCACCTGCTCTGTTAATGCCTTTACTTCCTCTGAAGTTGTGGTTGTTTCTATGACTTTGGATTGTGGCTCCTGTTCCCTGAGCTGGCGGCGTAGCGCATCCCGTTCCTTTTCCAAATCGTCATGTGCTTCTAATAGATCGGCATAGCTTTCCAAGATTGTTTTCATTGTTTCTAAGGGGACTGCTTTGAATTGTTCTAGGTCGATTTCGTGGGGACAGCCTTCCATGGCAGCTTCCAGGTTTTCTTCATTTTGCTTCTGCAGAAACTTGTTTTCTTCAAGTGCGGTAGCCATGTGTTTTCTAAGTAGAGTCAAATTAAGCCGGACTCTTAGGTTATCTGCTTGGTAGATTTCTAGTAAAGCTTCGAGTTGTTTGACTCCTGGCACTTGTGATGGTTGGGGTGCCTCCAGGAGGGTTTGATGAGCTTGCTCGAGTGTGGTGTAACGTTGATTGAGGTCTGCATTTTCTTCTTCTATAATTGTAAGCCATCTCTGTAGTTGTTGATGATTTGTAGTCAGTTGATGATGACGGTCTTCGAGGGCCTGATACTCACTCTGAAGTTGATACACACATTGATGTAATGCCATGAATATACTATTTACATTAAACAATGCAGGGAAAGATGAAGATGCAGGGGGAATGGGAAAGGGAAAGGGAGTTGTGAATGCTGTGGAGTCAAGTGGTGAGGCAGGTGGAGGGGGTATGGGAGATTGAGGTTGCGTGGGGGGAGGGAGTGGTGTTGTGGCTGGTGATGTTTCCATTGTGTCGAATGTGTGTGTGACTGTGTAGATGGGAACAGTGGGTGGGGTGGATGTGATATTTGTGAAGAGCGTTGTGAAAGTGGGCATGGTAGCTCCTCCGAATTGGATGCCGGGAGAGAGAGGAATTCCCATGACAACTGTGGTAATGGCAGAAATAGGTGTGGTAGTGCCAGGTGGTGAGGTGACTTGTGTAGTGAGAGGTGAGGTAGATGGTGAGAGTGGTTCCGCCTGATGTTCTTCTGTTTGTGTGTTACCTCCTAGTTCTGATACATTGATGTGGATTTGTTTGCCAAATCGCATGGGACGGGTAGGCATTCGTTTCTCAAATCGATGAATATAAGCCATGGCTGCATGAACAACCTCATCTAAACCTATCGCGTCAGTGTGCAGGTTCATTGATTCGATAAACATGTCATCCACACCTTCCTCGGCTAACATTTGGCTCATGATCATCTTTCCTGTCTCGAGCGACAGTTTGTGTTGTTCTTGGAAGTTCATCATATTCTTGATCATACTCCTCGTTTGCTTCTTCTTCTTCTGTCTCTTCTTCATCCTCTTCTACTTCTACTACTCCTGGTTGGGTCGGGGCTGAAGTTGTAGTAGTGGGTTGTTGTGTAACCTTGTAGGAACTCCAAGCCCGATGGAATCGGAGGGAACACCAAATTGGGTCCTTCGGCACTTGGTTTGGGGAGGCGAATGGTAAATGGTCGGACACATCGCGTTTCTTGAGTTCGTGACCTGGCAATAGTGAGGGTAGCACAAAAGTGCTATCGCCTCCCTTGGCTCTGCTAGGAGTGATGGTACTGATCAAATAGGAGCAGCATAGGAAATCTGGCTTAGGCAAATGTGCCCTGAAATAGCTATCCAAGCCCACTTTGGTCCATACCGATCGCATTACTTCTGCATTCTGATAGTTCTCAAATTCGCAAGTGAAGAAATGGTAGCGTCCCCATTTGCCATTGAACTCAATTTCTGCTTCCCAGAAGTAGGTGCCATCACCCAATGGCCCTGCGACATCACTAAACCAATGAGCATGTTTCCCCACTGGAGAAGTGTGTCCCTGAGGAGGGTCCTGAATAGGGAGCACATGTACCGCTTGAAGTTCTTGAGGCCTCTCGGTAAGTGGTGGTTCAAGGAGGAGGGTTTCAATGTCCACAATCTGTGCACTAGACCCTGCCTGGGAACTGGTGCCTCCTGCTTCTGCCAATTTGCTTGCTTGCTGGTTCTGTGATAATATAGAATCATGCGTTAACATTGTAATGGGCAAGATAGAACAATTTTTGTCCCCGTTACAACATTATCATGAGGTGAGTAATGGGTCAGTGGGTCAGTGAGTGCACGATGACTGTGTGTGTAGTTAATGAATGGATAGTCCTAAGAGCTAGATGGGAAGATGCAGTGTATGAGTGATGTAGTTAGCAAGTGGAGACGAATTTACAAATGGGGGTCGGAGGTTTATTACAAGTTTTAAGCTGCCAAACACAATGGATGGCTTTCGGTTTTGGTTTTGTGGAGACTCTGGAGGGCTTTATGAGTATGTCTGCTTGGAAATGAGGCTTTTTAGGGACCCATTTACAAGTGAGTCTGTTCGTGCTCCTGGGCGAATATGTGTTCGTGCGTGTTAAACAGGAGTGGGTAACGGCTCTTTGAGTGAGTGAACCCTGTCGTGTATGATGTGATTCGTGCGTGACTAGTTGAGCCCGCAAGCAAGCCTTAGGCACCCAAATTTGTCTTGATTGTGGGCCAGCCTTCATCGACTTCTTGGGTACCCAGATAAATTTCACTTTCTCAAAAGAAGTTTTGGAAGTCTTCTTATTAGTATCATGTCATTGATTACTAATAGGAAGTTGAGATAGTTGTTGTGGCTTGACCGCAATAGGCCACTCGCCTTTCCGCACCCACAATTGTTTCAATGGCTGAGTCATTCTGCTTCGCACGTTCTTTTGGCCTCCAGCATAGGTAGTCTTCAACAATTGATCTGCCTTTGGTTGCTGCCTCCCTCTGGCCTTTGGAAAAGAAGGGAGTTCCGTTGAGTCCTTGACTTCTTTATTGAGGTCACCATTCCTCTGCATCACATAGCTTTGGACAAGAACAGCATGGTCAACTTCATGTGTACCCCT
Organism: Ceratopteris richardii; assembly: GCA_020310875.1. Lineage (NCBI taxonomy): Eukaryota > Viridiplantae > Streptophyta > Polypodiopsida > Polypodiales > Pteridaceae > Ceratopteris > Ceratopteris richardii. The sequence continues at coordinate 197,588,254 of CM035417.1, read as the reverse complement.
GGAAGGACCAGGAGTCTGTGCCTTTCCTAGTTCCTTGAGTGTTCCATTATCCAACTCAATTGTAATTTGACTCTGATTTACCCATACCTGAAGAAGTCCACTTCTTAGGTTTAAGTTGACTGCATGGTCATAGATCCAGTCTTGACCCAAGAGAAGAGGTTCAGTGAGGTCCTCATCTTGACACACTAGTACTTTAACTGTCATTAGAACATCTTGAATGTAGAGGGGAGTTCCACCTCGCCCATGCAAGGGGTTTCCACACCTCCCAATCCTATGAGATATGCCTCTATAGGATTGAATTTTAATTTCAATTCTTGACAGTAAGAGAGTCTCACCGCACTAGTGGCTGCACCTGAGTCAATCAATGCTCGCACAATTTTTGCACTAACTCCTTGTCCTATCTCTAAGGTCACAAAAGGACGTCGATTGATTATTCTTTGGGAACTTACTCCTGAGACTTCACACATTGCCACATGATATCCTGGATCCTCATAGGCACCCGTCCTAGGTTGATCCCTATCCTGTCGTCTCAACTTCATCCTTCTTATGCGTTCTAAAGCTTTTGCTTGAGCTTCTTCTCAAACTCGTTTTTCTTCTTCTTTGCGTTTCTTAGCAGTGTTGATCAAAGTGTAGACTAAAACTAGGTCCCCTGCTTTCAATCCTTTATCCTTCACATGGGCATCAAAATACGCCTTCTGCCTTTTCTTAGCTGCATATATTCCTGCTGCACCTCTTAGTCTTGTTTCACCTAATCGTTCGAGGTCAAAAACTCTTGAAGAGAGTTCATGGCCCGTCCACTCATGCTCCTGTGCTACTCTCAATGTAAGAATCAAGAAGTCCAGAGGTAGCACCGCATTTTGGCCAAATACCATATGAAAGGGTGTGGCTTGGAGTACCATTTTATAGGCCACTCGGTATGCCCAAACAGCATGGTGTAGCTGTTTGTCCCAATCAGAGCGTTTGTTATTGACCAATTTAGTCAGCACATTGCATAGGATTTTATTTGTGCTCTCAGCCTGGCCATTAGCTTGTGGGTGATAGGGGGCAGACTTCTTATGTACTACCAAGAATTCTTGGAGAAGATTTTCAATGACCTCATTCAAGAAGTGAGTCCCCCTATCACTGACTAGCTCTATAGGTAGCCCGTATCTTGTGAATACATTCTCAAATAAGAACTTAGCTGTCGTTTGAGCATCGTTCTTTGTGGTAGCTTTCACTTCTATCCACTTGGTTAAATAGTCTGTGGCCACAATGATATATTCAACATGTGAACCCTTGGCTGGGGGATTAATAGGACCTACAAAGTCTATTCCCCACTTAGAGAATGCACGTTACACCCATCATAGGTTTTAAAGGCATCTCATCTTTGCGTATAGGATATTGAGTTCGCTGACAAATGTCACACCGTTCCACATAGGTATGTGCATCCATGTGAAGGGTCGGCCACCATAATCCTGCAAATAGGATTGCCTTGATCACCCGATCTGGTCCAAAGTGTCCTCCTACTACACCTTGGTGAGCAGTTTCCAAGATCTTGAGATATTCACTCTCATGGACACATAGTCTCAGGTAACCATCTTTACCACGCTTGTATAGATTATCACCAATGAGTGAGTAATCTAGGGCTTCTTGTTCTAGACTTCTTTGTATGGCCAGTGTCATATCTTGAGGGAATGTTCTCGTCCTAAGGAAGGTTACTAATGGTTCACTCCAATCTGGCACTATGGAAACTTGATAAAGAGTGGCATGTTCCACAGGTGGTTTAGTGCAACAGATTGGGCATTCTTTGCACAACTTATGGACATAAGCTTCCATAGTAGGCCAATGCACTCCGAATCTCCTAAGTGACTGCAAAGTTCTTTGCTTCGAGTAGTGTTGCTCTAATGCACCTACATGTGCTAATTGCAACCATTTTGCGTGCTCGTCCTCTTCCACACAACAAGCCAATATCCCTTGATCTGTCTGTTTGTACATACTTCCTGCCATGATATGGTACTTCTGTGCTTTTACTACCTCTCTATCTTGAGTGTTTATGACTGGGTGATTAGGCCCGTATGTCAAGACTGGCACTAATGACTTGGCCCGCTGAGGTACAACTTCCAAATTAAACAAGTAAGCATCAGGAAGGTCATCTGATACTCCTTGTGCGACTTCTCCAGATGTGAGCCTAGAGAGATGGTCAGCTCTCAAGTGAGTCTTGCCTTTTGTTACCACAACCTCAAAGTCGTATTCCATTAGTAAGAGAAACCATCTCACTAATCTACCTGTATTGCATGGCTTGTTTACCAAATACAACAGTGCTTGATGATCAGTAAAAAATTTAAACTTATTTGCAAGCAAATAGTGTCTAAAATTTTTAACCGCATATACCATGCCTAATCCTTCTCGTTCGGTGGTGGTATAGCTCTGTTCAGCTGCATTTAGTTGTCTACTAGCATAGGCATTTGGAAGATCCATATTACCTTCACCCGTAGGTTGTGCAAGCACACATCCAATAGCATAATTGGATGCATCCACGTGAACATGAAATGGCTTATTCCAATCTGGTGTGGTCAAGATTGGTGCTGAACAAAATCTTCTTTTGAGCTCATTGAAGGAGTCCTCACATTCATTAGTCCACTCAAAGTTAGTCAGAAGCCCATACAGAGGCTTTGCTATGATGGCGTACATGTGTATAAAGCGTCGGTAGTAGCCACAATGCCCCATGAAAGCTTGTACTTCCTTGACATTCTTTGACCTAGGTAGCTCTGCTATAGCTTTCACTTTTTCTTTGTCCGTGGATATGCCATTCTTTGACACTATATGTCCTAGAATCTTGCCTTGCCTGACCATGAAAACACACTTTTCTGGGTTCAGGCAGACTTGATACTCTCTACATTTGTCAAAGATTTGTCTGAGTTCAGGTATATGTGTGTGTCTAATGTTGGAATGAGCACAAAGATCATCAACATAGACTTCTAAATTCTTCCTCAAGAACTCTTTAAACACGTGACACATTAGCCTCTGGAAGGTTGGAGGAGCATTGGTAAGCCCAAATGGCATTACCCGAAAAGCAAATATGCCCCACTCTGTGGCAAAAGCTGTCTTGTGGTGATCTTCTGGAGCTATGGCTACTTGATTGTAGCCCGAAAATCCATCAAGCTGTACACTTCCTTGCCTGCTACCCTTTCTAGTAGATGATCCGTGATAGGAAGAGGATAATTATCTCGGATAGTGGCTGCATTGACCTTTTTCAAGTTAATGCATACTCATAGCTTTCCATTCTTCTTGGGCACCACTACAATGGGGGATACCCACTCAGTGTGCTCAATTTCATAGATGAATCGAGCTTCTACCAATCTATCTATCTCCTCTTTGATCTTAGCAACATAATTATCATTATATGTGTATGGCTTTTGCTTAGAGGGTTTTGCGTCTGAAGTCATGGGAATTGTGTGTGAGCATATGTCTGGGTCAACACCCTTCAAGTCCTTGTAACTCCAAGCGAATACATCTCTGTATTCTCGTAGCAAGGCTATCAATTCGGGCTCTTCTTCTTCCGTCAGGTCATGTCCTATGTAAGTGCACCTCTCTTCTCCTTCTTCCATGGCTACCACTATTTTCTTAGTGGTTTCTTTGTTATCATAGGCCTCTCTTGATTGTGCCTCGCGTTTAGGCATTCTTACCATGACTCTTCTATCGTCTATCTCATACTTTTTAAAGTTTTCAGGGACCTCAAACAAAGATTCTTCCTCTTCTGGTGTGACTTCTCTCTTCTTTCTTTTCTTTCCTTCATCCTTAGGGGTCACTTGTGTGGCTAACCTTACATCATTTGTTATCTCTCCGTGTCTCTGGGGTTGAAATTCTACTTCATAGAAGTATTCTTCATCTGATGCAAAAGGTGGGTCCATAATGATTGACTCTAGATCGGAGTCCCTTGCATCCTCAAATGCATCAGGGCTAGGTTCGCACTCTTCTAAAACTGCATCTCCCATGATTGGCTCTATTGAGAAAACTGAAATGTCATAGCCATCCTCATCATAGTGGGGTGTCCATTGTTCTTCGTTGATGGCTACATCCATTGTTGCTAAAATTTCTCCCCAACCATGGGGCTCAAATTCTTCATAAGGAAATACTACAGGTGCGTAGGCTGGGTCTTGAATGGATCTATGGGTTTCTTTTGCACCTATCTCTCTGGCCTTTTCCCTTTTCTCTTCTTCCACTGCCATTTTACACATCCATAAGTGAGTGTCTTCATGCATCCATGAGGATCCTCATCCTATGGAGTGCACAGACTCCGTGTCATCCTTGGCTCTATGGATGGGGTTCCATTGAATGGGGGGTACATCCCTATGAGAGTAATCTTTGAGATTCAATTTGGTGGTGACACCTAAATGTTGCAAATACAAGGAATTGGTTCCCCAATCCTGTACTACTTGCAACTGTCGCATAAATGGTCTTCCCAAAATCATCTCATAGGCATGATTTTTGCTAAAGTCATATATGGCAAAAGTGTGCTCAAACTCAACACCACATGTAGTGAGAGTTATTCCTTCTAGTAGTCCCAAAGGTCTTTCAATGTGGCCATCGGCCATTTGCAATTTCATCCTTGTGGGCCTGAGTGCTGGCTTGCCCCAACGCTTCCATAGGGAAGTGGTAGCAATTGCAACACCTGCACCCGAATCCAAAATTGCCTTGGTGGTGTATCCCTGATGGGTAATGGGAAGATAGGTGTTTCCTTCTTCTCCTTCGCTCATATCTCCTATCTTCTCCAAAGGTATCTCTGGCACTGTGCGATGAGATCCTACCTGGGAACGAGGTTTTGCTATCTCTAGTACTTGTTTGGCTACATGTTTCCATAGCTCTGGCCTAACCTTGAGTAGCTCTTCTAAAGTGAGATTGCACTGCACTTTAGTATTCTTCACTACCTCCGTATTCTTAGGTATGACTGAGTCCTCATTTCGTACCATGACTGTGGGTGCTCTCATACAAGTAGACTTAGCTTCCCATGGGCCTGTGAAATGGGGTAATTCCTGTAGGGAGTTAGACTCGAAGTCTAACCTCTCTTGACTTTGTGCACTCCCCTACTCTCCATAAATGGAAGGAATATCTTGTGGGAATTGATCATGTGTGTCATCCACAAGTTCAATGGGAGGAGGGACTTCACTTTCTTTAGCCCATTTGTCTTCTTGAATCTCTCGTAGGAATTTTGGAGTGAACCTATTCATAGAAGAGGAGGTGTCTGGTTCAGTGGTATTGGGCACAAAAGCTTCCTGTGGGGGAAGGCTTATTCCTTTACCTGTCTCATCTCTTCCTTGATTTTTTTCTTCCTTGGCGGATCTTTCAATTATGCTTTCTAACTTCTCTAGGAGTCCATCCAAGTGCAATTGTGTCTTAGCTGAGCCAGAGTAATTGAAGAGGCGATTGGCTTCAAACATGGTCTGAGCCAACGCGACCATTTTCGCTCACAGCTTGGTTCTTTCTATCTCTAGGTCAGCTCTAGGGTAGCACTTGTCATGATCCGTTACATTTGGCCCTTCTTGGATTCTCGCCTGATAAGCCTTAAGCATCATGTCTATGTCTTGAGGAGTGGGGTCGGCTAATATTGATCCTACTCTAGGGAGCGGTGGGATGGTCTGAGGTAGGTGGACAGATGGTGGGTTAGATGGTGATGGAAATGAGGGTGGTGGTGGTATGTGAGAGTTTGTTTGAGAGGTGAGTTCAACAATTTTGGCTTTTGTTTCCTTATGCTTTCTTCTAAGTCGCTCATCTTTTTGGACCATTGTCTTTTCATTCTCTCTCGGCTATCCCTCCAGGCTCTCGACCGTTTTTTGGCTATGCTCTCAGTTTCACTAACCTCTGCACTCTTCTCTTGACCTATTCCTGGGTTTTGTTGCAAAGCCTGGGCTCTAGTGACCACTTGCACTGGTGCAGTGGAAGTGACACTTCCTGTTGAGTCTACAACTAAGCCAATAACGTTAATTGGAGTTATTTTTGGCATATTATTGGGATTCTTTGGGCAATCTCGTAAGAGATGCTCCTTTCCACAATCTTGACAAAAGCCATGTATTGTTACTGACTGTGGTTGTGTAGATTCAGGCATTGGGCAATCACGAATGAGGTGATCTCCTTGACATCTATAGCAAGGTCCTCTAGGGAATGGGGGTCTTAACTGTCTAGGTTGAGGTCTAGTGTTGGGATTTGTGTACATGACGTTTGTGTAATCAGGCTCCCAACTAGGTTCATTCGGTTCTTCACTATAGTAAGACTCACCATGCTCAAGCGACTGCATGTAGTAAGCCTGTGGACTATCTATGTGAGTGGAATCAAAACTATGATCATTCGGGTCACTTTCTGAAAGCAACGGAGTCACTGGGACTATGGCTCTATTCAAATTTTCCTCAGCAGCTGCATACTTCACAGGAATCACATTAGCTAGGGTTGGAGGTTGTTGAGCTAACATAGGTTGTGGCCTTTGTGGGTTTTGGTAGGGTTGTTGATAGGATTGCTGTGGTCTACCATATTGCTGTGGAGGGTACTGGTTCTGGTATCTTCCCTGTTGTGGATAGGGCTGAGGGTAGGTTTGCCTAACTGCTTGCTTATTGTATGGGCAGTCTTGTGCGGTGTGATTTGTGTATCTCTGTTCTATGGTGCAATATTGGCTGCTAGGGTTCATTTGGGGTTGAGCCATGATGGGACATACGTTCGCCATATGGTCACCACCGCAAGTATGGCACCTCTTGACTGGGGCAAATCTAGGAATTTGTTTACTAGAGACACCTAGTTTTTGAGCTACTTTCTCCGCAAGTTCCTCAATTGATGTGGATTGCGAGGAAGAGAGACTAGAGGCACTATCTAAATCTTTGTAGATTTTGGAAAGCTCTAACTCCTCCCCTAGGTTATCCTCGATGTCGATGCACATACGTACACACTCTTCTATGGTCCTAGGGTCCTTCAAGTACACATAGGATCGCAACTTTGTACTTAGCAATCCATCCAAGAATAAAGCCACTTGTTTGGCAGGTGTGGGTAACTCAGGAACAGGGCATCTCTCAAGATACTGCCTAAATCTTCTTTCTGCAAGTCTCACAGTCTCTTGAGGGGTCTGCTTGAAGCTATGTATCAATGAGGAAGTATTATGCCTTATGCCACTTTTAGAGAATTCGGTGATGAAAGCCTCTAAAAGTTGGTCTATGCTCTTGAACTGTCTCTCATTCAATGGTTGAAACCACGTAAGGGCTGTGTTCCTAAGTGTTAGACCAAAGGCATTATATTGCGTGAACAGGTCCTCAACTTGTTGAGCTCTCAAGACTTGCCTAAACTCGGCCACATGATCATATGGGTCTCCTGTGCCATCGAAGTAATTCTTCATGGACTTAACTAACTGAGTCGGTCTCAAAATCCTGGTGTGTTCCCTAGGCCTTGGCAGAGGGAAATCATGAGCATTCCTTTGGTTCCTTGGGGCTCTAAGTCCCTCAGGTTCCACTCTATTTGTTTCCATTCTCGTTCTGTCTCTTCCCACTGGGTTGGCAAAGCTTACCTCCGGTCTATCTCTATGTCTGTCTCTTTGAGTTCCATGAGCTTGGGATGTTCCAGCTCCGGGGTGACCAATGGACACATTCGATCTTGGTTGGGGGAAAATAAATTCACCTTTCCAAGTGTAAGCATGCCTATCATTTTCGGTAACCACAAAGACCCTCTCTGAAGCGTGATCTAAGTAGGTCACTCTGCCTGGGCTATCACGATCTTTGAACTCATATATCATGATTGTTCCTACCTCATTCGGCTGATCAAATCTATACCTCCAAAAGGCTTCATCAGTCTCTCAGTTCAGGAGTAGATCTATGCTCTTATTGTCTTGGGGAATCCATTCTGGTGGGATAATCCTAGTGAGAACAGATTTACCTCGGGGGGTTCTAGGTTCTACACCCATGTTTCCTTGCTCCAGGTCACTTAAGTCCGTTTCTGAGATCACATTCCCAAATTCATCTGTCCTATCTGGATGATTGGTGACTACATATATTGTCCCTTCTTTGTCCAAGTACGCTCCATTTTCAAACTTGACCACTGGATGTTCTAGTCCAATGGATTGGTCAGGGTTTTTAATCTGGACCACAGATCTTCCTAGGCCGTCCTCATAGATGCTAGCACCTAATCGATTGGTCCTAAGGTATTCGAGTTGGGTCTTGTAAGGGCCTTCCACCCTATGTAAATATGGCACTCCAGAACTTCTTGTAGGTCTCTCCATACCTTGGGACATCTCAGACTCACTTGTCTCAGAGCTAGGGTAGTATGAATGGTTGCTCAATTGCTGGGCCCAAGACCTAGCAGTATGATTGACACTAGCCTCTGAAGATCTAAGACTTTGTCTATCTATCCCTAGGTGTCGTCCTGATCTAAGGTTCATAAGCCCAATTGACTAATCCCAAATTTTCCCAAGTACACTTTGCGTTGCTGAGTTCTTTTGTATTAGTCACTTGTTCTTTTTTAATTGCCCTTAGGGTGTCACTTCTTGTCCAATTTACTCTTCGTTGCAAGGAACACTTAAGTTTTATCATACTTTGAGTGTGGTCACTTGATTTAAATTCTTTTCCCTTAGGTTGTTTCGCAGTTGTAATCTCCTAACACTTGCACTTGAGTGATTAGAATTCTTGGACTTGGTCGTTCTTAACGTATCCCTAACTAATCAAAACCTCTATCTGTACTTACCCTATGCTAGGTATTGACAAAGGGTGTTGAGAATTTCCAACCTTGAGTTTCTTCCCTTGGTTGCCCTTGTATGCCCAGGAAGCGTGTTCCCAACCTTGCACTTACTCTTGCTTTGAGTACCCTTTGATGCTCTCAAAGAACTTGAAAAAGTCCACCATTAGCTCAAGAATTGAATTCAGTTGACAGAGAGATCACTTCCATGCATGTAGTTCACTAACCCAATTGCCTTTTGCCTTTATGGGAAACAATCCCAAGGGACCCTCAGTTTTTCCTACCCCGGGATATGGTCAACTTCAAATTACCCTATCTAATAATCTTGATATTAATTTCACCGTAACCAGTGGAAGTTTTGGTCGTACTCCCCACGAGCTTTCCAACAAAACAAAAATCACAGCAAACGGATGTCGTATGAGGAAGTTATGTCAATTCAGGTTTTTGGGGCTAAAACAGGATTTTAAATAGGTTAACAGGCAGACAGGACTTCTTGAAATGCTTTGGGGTACCGGCCTCACAAAGCAAAGATGAACCCTAGTATTTGTCCCACAATTTGTCTAAAATAGAACACTATTTTTTGCTTTAAAAAATTAGCCGAATTTGCCCGTCAATCGCGTTCGCAAGCTCTGTCAATCGCGATTGATTGGTCAATCGCGACCGACACTATTTTTTGCTTTAAAAAATTAGCCAAATTTGCCCGTCAATCGCGTTTGTAAGCTCTGTCAATCGCGATTGATTGGTCAATCGCGATCGATGTGTCGGTCGCGATTGACTGGTCCGTCGTGGCTGTCAGTCGTGATTGATGGGTCAATTGCGATTGACACATGGCCCGGATTTTTAGTCGATCGTGGTCAAAGGGTCGTTGACTCTGTCGGTCGCGATTGATGGGTCGATCGCGATTGACAGGTCCATCGCGAAGGTCTGTCGGTCGTGGTCAAGCAATCGTTGACTGGGTCGATCGCGATTGACAGGTCCGTCGGGGCTGTCAGTCACGATTGACTGGTCGATCGCGAATGATGGCTTGGTCGCGATTGACACGTGTCATGCGTAGGTTCTGTCAGTCGTGGTCAGTCGGTCGTTGACTCTGTCGGTCGCGATTGACGTGTCGATCGCGATTGACAGGTCAATCGGCAAGTGTCCGTCATGGTTTGTCGATCGCGATTGACAGGTCGATCGCGATTGATAGGTCGATCGCGATTGACAGGTCGATCGCGATTGACAGAAAACTGAGGAATTTTAAAATTTCAAGCACACATTTAGGTTGCCCTAGGCGTACACATCATGGTTATACACTTTGTTTTGCAAAATAGTCAACTTTTCTATCGGTCGCGATTGACAGAGGTCAACGCCTCGGGACTTGCACAGTCAAATTTTTTACCTACTGAAGCTGGTGCAGCTGCTAGGGATGCTGATTCCTGCAGAAAATCTCAAAAAACACAGAAAAACACAAGCACACAATCGCTCTCTCCCTCTCTCTCACAAGTGAAATGAGGGAAATGGTATGGGTGGGGTGATATGACCAAAAACTGAAATTTTTCGCGATGATGGAGATGGATGTGGGAGATGGTGAGGATGATGATGGTGATGAGAAAAACAAAAGAAAATAGATAAAAGTGAAGAAAATACCTATGACTCCAACGCCTCAACTCTACGTCTTACCATCACACGCTCGTCCTCAAAGCTCGATCCCCGGCAATGGCGCAAAAATTTGGTGTAGCTCAGTGATGAGTAGCACCTCCTTTAATGTCAATCAGGGAAGATGTGAGGATGGTATGATGACCGCGAGCAAGTGAAGGCACAAGTGCGTGAGTGAGAAGCACACAAACATGCACACACATACACACACACACGCACACAAGGTAAGACAAAGAGAGAGAAGCAATGGAGTTCTTTAGATTACTTCCAATATGCTCATAAAAGTTCAAATCAATTACAAGCTCTCCCCAAAAATGAGCTCTCTAGCTCTATTTATAGTTTTTGACTAGGTTTTGGCCTTGTCCAGACCTAGTGTCCGGCCTAGTTAAAAATTAGGTTCTCTGCCCTATTTGGAGGTTCAAACGGAGTCTAAAAAATGTGAAAAGTGATAGGTAGGTACTTCTAAAGCTCCTCAAGCTCAAGGACTCCTTGGCTTGCACAAAATGGAGCTACAAAAATATGAAATGGTATTTACAATGGTTTTTAATGATGAAAATCACTATTTTTGTAGGGATTTTTTCTAACATTTTGACATACATCTCCTGGAGCTCCCTACTTGCTCCTTCTTCTTGTGTGCCCAACTCTTTGATGCCTGAAAAATTTAAATGGCCTACTTGCCAGATCTTCTTTGACTACTGTGTCTGCTTCTGCTTTCTCTTTGCTCCGACTCCCTTCGTAGGCTTCCTTGTCTTGTGAATCCTTCAGTTCCTTGACAACTGCCAACAGAGATGTTCCTTACCGCATTCAGGACAAAAGCCTTGTATGGTGATGTTTTGTCCTTGTCCCAGAGTTGGTTGGTGGGGACATTCATGAATGAAATGGTCACCCTGACATCTAAAGCATGGTCCTCTAGGGGCTTGTGGTCTCACTTGTCTCGCTTGGGGCCTAGGGTTTGGATTTGTGTACATAACATTGGAGTATTCTGGTTCCCAATTTTTTTCCATAGTGGTGTCTCGTATTGATATGGAGAAATCTCGCTTTGCTGAGGTGACTCTATGTAATAAGCATGTGGACTACCTTCATGGGAGTAGTCTGAATTAAGAGCATGAGAGTCATTTTCTGAGACCAAAGGGGTTAGTGACACCAATGCTCTATTAGGGTTCTCCTCTGCCATCGTATACTTAACTCGGATCACATTGGCAGGAGTTGGTGGTTGGTTTCCCAGGACTCGCTGTGGCGTGTTTGGTGCTTGATGCTGCTGCTAGTATTGAGGTTGATATTGTTGTTGTGGCCTATGACATGGCTGTTGGTACTGGTTCTGATACCTACCCTACTGGTAAGGTTGCTGATAATTTTTTCTCACAGTCTACCTGTTATAGGGATAATCTTGAGCCGTATGGTTCGTGTATTTTCTCTCAATAGTGCAATATAGAGCATTAGGGTTTCCTTGGGGCTGAGCCATAATTGGGCAAACATTAACCATGTGGTCTCCTCCACACTTGTAACATCGTTTCAATGAGGTGACCCTTGGCATTTGTCTATTTTGAACTCCTAGCCTTTTGGCAACCTGCTCAGCTATGTCATCTATCTCAATGGAGGTTCTAGAGGTATGACTAGTAGAACTGTCAGAGTCCTTATAGAGCTTGGACAATTCTAGCTCCTCACCCAAGTTGTCTTCTATGTCTATGCACATCCGCACACACTCTTCTATGGATTTAGGCTCTTTCAAGTACACATATGATCTCAATTTTGTGCTCAGTAAGCCATCTAAAAACAAGGCCACTTGTTTGGCTGGTGTGGGCAATTCCGGTATAGGGCATCTTTCCAAGTACTGTCTAAACCTTCTTCCTGCAAGTCGCACTGTTTCTTGGGGTGTCTGCTTAAAGATGTGGATCAAGGATGATGTGTTATGCCTGATACCACTCTTGGAAAATTCTACAATGAATTCTTCTAGCAATTGACCTATCTCTCGATAGTTGCGACTATTCAGGGGCTGAAACCAAGCTAAGGCAGTACCCTTAAGAGTCAAACCAAATGCCTCGAACTGGGTGAACAAGTCCTCAACCTGTTAAGCTCTTAACACTTATTTGAACTCAACCACATGATCATAAGGATCTCCTGACCCATCAAAATAGTTCTTCATTGTCTTAACCACTTGAGAGGGTCTAAGGGTTCTTGAGTGCTCTCGTGGTCTAGGCAATGGAAAATCATGTTCATGTCTTTGGTGCCTCTGTACTCTATGTCTCTCCCTTTCAGGTCTTTCCGTTCCATATCCTGATCTGTCTCTGCCCACAGTGTCTGCAAAGCTTACCTCCGGTCTCTCTCTAGTTCTTTCCCTCTGGGTTTCATGAGCCTTGGATGATCCGGCTCCTTGGAGGCCATGGGAAACATTAGATCTTGGTGGAGGGAAAATTGATTCACCTTGCCAAGTGTAAGCATGTATGTCATGATTTGATACCAAGAATAATTTCTCAGATGTGTGATCTAGATAGACAACTTTCCCTGGTGTCTCTGGATCCTTGAATTCATAGATGGTGACTACTGGGCTGGGTTGATCTAGCCTAAATATCCAAAAGGCTTCCTCCGTTTCTCTATTCAAGAATAGTTCTATGCTTTTGTTATCTTGAGGAATCCATTCTGGAGTGAGCACTCTGGTCAAGACTGACTTACCTCTAGGAGTCTTCCGTTCTCCCCCTAGGTTCCCTTGCTCTAGGTCTCCTATCTCATTCTCAGGAATAAATTTCCAAACTCATCCGTCCTATCTGGTAAGTTGGTAACCACATACATGGTTCCTTCCTTATCAATGTATGCACCCTCATCAAACTTGACCACTGGGTGTTCAAGTCCAAAGGGTTGATCAGGATTTTTGAGTTGGACCACTGATCGTCTCAGACCATCCTCATAGATGCAAGCACCTAAGTGGTTGGTCCTGAAATACTCCAATTGTGTCTTATAGGGACCTTCTGGTGTCTGTAAATAAGTAGTGCCTGAACTACGTGTGGGTCTCTCCATGCTAAAAGACATTTTTGAATCACTTGTGTCAGAACTTAGTGTGTAGGGATACCCACTTAGTTGTTGTGCCCAAGACTTAGCTGTATGATTGAAACTAGCCTCAGATGATCTAATGCTTTGCCTATCCTTGCCTAAGTGTCTGCCAGATCTCAGGTTCATAATCTTTGTCTACAAGTCCAAAATTTCCCCTTGTATTGCTCAAAATCCTTTAACTCCTTAATCTCCTAGTCCACCTGAGGGTCAACTTGAAAATACTTTATCCAACAAACCCAAAATCACAACAAACAGATTTCGTATGAGAAAGTTATGCCAAATCAGGGTTCTAGGGGTTAAAACAGGGAAACAGGACCTCTTAGGAAGTGCTTCAAAAACAAGCGATACACGACACTTAGTAAGTATCGGTGTTGGAACTGAAGGACTCACCAAGCAAGGAAGCTTATGAAGGGAGTCAAAGAGAAGAGAAAGTACAAGCAGACAGAGCAGTCAACGATGATCTGGCAAGTAGGCCAATATTTTTTCAGGACACTAACGCATATAAAAGAGGTGGACACAAAATGTTAATAGAACCCCTACAAAAATAGTGATTTTCATCACTAAAAACCATTGTAAATACCATTTCATATTTTTGTCGCTCCATTTTGTGCAAGCCAAGGAGTCCTTGAGCTTGAGGAGCTTTAGAAGTACCTACCTGTCAATTTTCACATTTTTTAGACTTCGTTTGAACCTCCAAATAGGGTAGAGAACCTAATTTTTAACTACGCCGGACACTAGGTCTGGACACAACCAAAACCTAGTAAAAAACTATAAATAGAGCTAGAGAGCTCATTTTTGAGGTTAGCTTGTAATTGATTTGAACTTGTATGAGCTTTTTGAAAGTAATCTAAAGAACTCCATTGCTTCTCAATCTTTGTCTTGCCTTGTGTGCGCGTGTGTGTGTATGTGTGTGCATGTTAGTGTGCTTCGCACTCACACACTTGTGCCTTCACTTGCTCGAGGTCATCATACCATCCTCACGTCTTCCCGGATTGACATTAAAGGAGGTGCTACTCATCACTGAGCTACACCAAATTTTGGCGCCGTTGCCGGGGATCGAGCTTTGAGGACGAGCGTGTGATGGTAAGATGTAGAGTTGACGCGTTGGAGTTATAGGTATTTTCTTCACTTTTACCTATTTTCTTTTGTTTTCTTCATCACCATCATCATCCTCACCATCTCCCACCTCCACCTCGACCATCGCGGAAAATTTCAGCTTTTGATCATATCACCTTCTCCACCTCATTTCCCTCATTCCACTTGTGAGAGAGAGCGAGAGAGCGATATTGTGTGCAGTGTTTTTGCATGTTTTTTGAGTGATCTTGCAGGTACAACTGTATCATCCCCTCCAGCAAGCTGCGCAGGTACGAAAAAGTTTGAAACTGTCTCTATGTCGTAGACCTCTGTTGATCGCGATCGACAGAAAAATCGCCCATTTGGTAAAACAAAGTGCACCACCATAATCTATATGATGAGCACATTCTAAATCACTAAAAACAGTTAAAAATTTCCGAGTTTCTCTGTCAATCGCGGCCGACACCATCGATCGCGATCGACAGCCACGATCGACAACATCTGTCAATCACGACCGACAGACCCTGTCAATCGCGACCGATAGACCTGTCGATCACGGCCGACAGACCTCATGACCGACTGACTGCCACGTAGGATTCAGTCAACCACGATTGACACCATCGATCGCGACCGACTGAAAATTCACGATTGACACCAAAATTCGCATTGCCACGTGTCCATCGCGACGGACACATCCCCGATTGACTGAAATCACGGCGAAAATCCCGGAAAAAGTGTCGATCGTGATTGACACCATCAATCACGATTGACAGGACCCACGATCGACTCGGTCGATCGCGATTGACGTGTCGATCGCGATTGACGTGTCGATCGCGACCGACAGTCCCCGACGGACACCTCTGTCAATCGCGATTGACAGGATTTTCGGCCAAATTTTTAGGGTTAATATTTCCAAGTCCTTGGGGTAATTTTGGGCATAATTAGCAAGCTATTCGTGATTTGTGAGGTTCCTAAAAGTGTGTTTTGAGAAAAATCCTAGGATCTGTCAGCCTGTTTGAACCTTGTTTTAGCACCAGAACCCTGAACTGGCATAACTTTCTCATACGAAATCCAATTGCTATGATTCTTGTTGACCATACCCAGGGGGAACAAAATTCAGGGATCTTTAGAATTGTTTTCCAAAAAATCACAGTGCCAATTGGTGTTTGTGTTACATGAATGAAAGTGATTGGTTCTGTCTTTGGAATTTAAGTCTTGAGCTAACTTTGGAACTCTTACAGATCTATTGAGAGCATCAAAGGGCATTCTAAGCAAGAGTAAGTGCGAGCTTGGGAACACGCTTCCTAGGCACTCAAGGGCAACCAAGAAGGAAACAAAAGGTTGGAAACTCTCAACTCCCTCTGTCAATTCCTAGCTTAGGCTAAGAACGACTAGTGATAGGAGTAGGCCAAGGTGGCGATAAGCATTTATCAAGTTGAAGACCACCTAAATACTCAAGTTCAAGCTAACGACATAATCTTTGTACGGTTGAGAACTTTAAAGGAAAAAGAACGTAACGTGGAACGATCAACTTCAAGTGCAAAAATACACTCAAGTATACCTGACGACGTGATATCAGACAAGACCATAAACGTGGTAATCAACTAAAAAAGAATCAAGTAACTGATACAAAAGAACTCAGCAACGAGGTTGTACTTGGGCAAATTTGGGCTATTCAATTAGGCTTATGAACCTTAGATCAGGGCGACATCTAGTAAGAGATAGACAAAGTCTCAGGTCTTCAGAGGCTAGCGTTAATCATACTGCTAGGTCTTGGGCCCAGTAGTTGAGTCACCACTCGCATTACCCTAGCTCTGAGACTAGTGAATCAGAGATGTCTCAAGGCATGGACAGACCTACAAGAAGTTCAGGAGTGCCATATCTGTATAGGGTGGAAGGCCCCTACAAGACGCAGTTGGAATACATTAGGACCAACCGATTAGGTGCTAGCATCTATGAGGACGGCCTAAGAAGACCTGTGGTCCAGATTAAAAACCCAGACCAGTCCATTGGACTAGAACGCCTAGCTGTCAAGTTTGAAAATGGAGCATACATGGACAAAGAAGGAACCATATACGTAGTCACCAGTCACCCTGATAGGACAGATGAATTTGGAAATGTGATCCTAGAAACGGACATAGGTGACCTAGAGCAAGGAAACATGGGTGTAGAACCTAGAACCCCCCGAGGCAAATCTGTTCTCACTAGGATTATCACACCAGAGTGGATTCCCCAAGACAATAAGAGCATAGATCTACTCCTGAACCGAGAGACTGACGAAGCCTTTTGGAGGTATAAATTTGATATGCCAAATGATCTAGGGTCAATCCTGATCTATGAGTTCAAAGATCCTGATAGCCCAGGCAGAGTGACCTACTTAGATCACGCTTCAGAGAGGACCTTTGTGGTTACAGAACATGACAGGCATGCTTATACTTGGAAGGGTGAATTCGTTTTCCCCCAACCAAGATCGAAGGTGTCCTATGGTCACCCTGGAGATGGAACATCCCAAGCTCATGGAACTCAACGAGACAGAAGTAGAGATAGGCCAGAAGTAAGCTTTGCCAACCCAGGGGGCAGAGAAAGAACGAGGACGGAAACAAATAGAGTAGAACCTGAGGTACTTAGAGCTCCCAGGAATCAAAGAAATGCGGATGAGTTCCCCCTACCACGACCTAGAGAGCACATAAGGACTTTGAGACCGACTCAGCTAGTTAAGTCCATGAAGAACTACTTCGATGGCACTGGAGATCCATACGATCATGTGGCTGAGTTTAGGCAAGTCTTGAGAGCCGAACAAGTTGAAGATCTGTTCACGCAGTACAATGCCTTTGGTCTAACCCTTAGGAACACTGCCCTGACATGGTTTCAGCCACTAAACGAGAGGCAGTTCAGGAGCATAGACCAACTTCTAGAGGCATTCATTATCGAATTCTCTAAAAGTGGCATAAGACATAACACTTCCTCGCTGATTCACAGCTTCAAGCAAACCCCTCAAGAAACCGTGAGACTTGCTGGAAGAAGATTTAGACAATATTTGGAGAGATGCCCTGTCCCTGAGTTACCCACACCAGCTAAGCAAGTGGCTTTGTTCTTGGATGGATTGCTAAGTACCAAATTGAGATCATATGTGTACTTGAAGGACCCTAGGACCATAGAAGAGTGTGTACGCATGTGCATTGACATTGAGGATAACCTAGGGGAGGAGTTAGAGCTTTCCAAGATATACAAAGATTCAGATAGTGCCTCTAGCCTCTCTTCCACGCAATCCACATCAATTGAGGAACTCGCTGAGAAAGTGGCACAAAAACTAGGTGTCTCTAGCAAACAAATCCCAAGGTTCGCCCCAGTAAAAAGATGCTATACTTGTGGAGGTGACCATATGGCAAATGTATGTCCCATTATGGCTCAACCCCAAATAAATCCTAGTAGTCAGTAGTGCACCATAGAACGAAGATACACAAATCACACCGCACAAGACTGCCCATACAATAAGCAAGTTGTTAGGCAAACCTACCCTCAACCATACCCTCAACAAGGCAGATACCAGAGTCCATACCCACCACAATAGTATACTAGGCCTCAGCAAAATTACCAACCGCAATATCAGGCCCAACTGAGACCCCAGCCAGTGCTAGCACAACAACCACCTGCTCCTACTAATGTGATCCCAGTAAAATATGCAGCTGCAGAAGAGAACCTGAATAGAGCTATAGTCCCTGTAACACCATTGCTTTCTGAAAGTGACCCGAGTGACCATAGCTTTGATTCGACGCATATTGATAGCCCCCAGGCCTACTACATGCAGTCTCCTGAACATGGTGATTCCTACTATAGTGAAGAGCCAAATGAACCTAGTTGGGAGTCAGATTACACAAACGTCATGTATGCAAACCCCAACCCTAGACCTCAACCTAGGCAAGTAAGACTCCCATTCCCTAGAGGACCATGCTACAGATGTCAGGGAGATCATCTCATTCGTGATTGTCCCTTGCCTCCACCTACACAACCCCAATCAATGACGATCCAGGGCTTTTGCCAAGAATGTGGAAAGGAGCATCTCTTACGAGATTGTCCAAAGAATCCCAACAATATGCCAAAAATCACTCCCATTAACATTATTGGGTTAGTGGTAGATTCCACAGGAAGTGTCACTTCCACTGCACCGATACAAGTGGTCACTAGAGCCCAAGCCTTACAGCAGAACCCAGGTGTAGGCCAGGAAAAGAGCCCAGATGTTAGTGAAACAGAGAGCATGACAAAGAAAAGGACTAGAGCCTAGAGAGATAGTCGTGAAAGAATGAAAAGGCAATGGGCAAAAAAGATGAGTGAACTCGAGGAAAGCCTCAGAGAAACAAAGGCCAGGATAACTGAACTCACATCTCAAACTCCCTCTCACACTACCCCACCACCACCATTCCCATCTCCATCCGACCCGCCACCTTCCAACCCACCTCACACAATTCCACCACCCCCAAGAGTAGGATCAGTCCTAGCAGATGCCACTCCCGAGGACCTTAATATGATGCTTAAAGCATATCAGGCCAGAATCCAAGAAGGGCCAAACGTAACTGATCATGAAAAGTGTTACCCTAGAGCAGAACTAGAGCTAGAACGAACCAAAATTTGTGCTAAGATGGTGGAGTTGGCTCAAACCATGTTTGAAGCCAGCCGCCTTTTTAATATATCTAGCTCAGCCAAGACACAGCTGCACTTTGAAGGACTGTTAGAAAGAATAGAGAAGCTAATTGCACAATCAAAAAAGGAACCCGCATCTCAACACAAGGACAAGGCAAGTGAAAGGGAAGGTCTTCCTGCCCAGGAAGCCTATGTGCCTAACTCTACGGAGCCAGACACATCATCTTCTATGAATCGGTTCACACCAGAATTCCTACGCGAGATTCAAGAAGACAAATGGGCTAAAGAGAGTGAAGTCCCTCCTCCCATTGAACTTGTGGATGATGCACACGACCAATTCCCACAAGACATCCCATCCATTTATGAGGAGCAGGAGAGCACCCAATCTCAGGAAAGATTAGACTTTGAGTCTAACTCTCTACAAGAATTACCCCACTTCACAGGCCCAGGGGAAGCTAAGTCTACTTGTATGAGAGCACCCACGGTCATGGTACGAAATGAGGACTCAGTCATACCTAGGAACACAGAGGTAGTGAAAAACACTAAAGTACAGTGCAACCTCACCTTAGAAGAGCTACTCAAAGTAAGGCCAGAGCTATGGAAACATGTAGCCAAACAAGTACCAGAGATAGCAAAACCTCGTTCCCAGGTAGGATCCCAGAGAACAGTGCCAGAAATACCATTGGACAAGATAGGAGACATGAGTGAGGGCGAAGAGGGAAACACATATCTTCCTATCACCCATCAAGGATACACCACCAAGGCCATTTTAGACTCAGGTGCAGGAGTTGCAATTGCTACCACTTCCCTATGGAAGCGTTGGGGCAAGCCAGCACTTAGGCCCACGAGGATGAAATTCCAAATGGCCGATGGTCATCTAGAGAGACCCTTAGGGCTGTTAGAAGGAGTAACTCTCACCACTTGTGGTGTCGAGTTCGAGCATACATTTGCTATATGTGATTTTAGCAAAAATCATGCCTATGAAATGATCTTGGGAAGACCCTTTATGCGACAGTTGCAAGTGGTAGAGGACTGGGGAACCAATTCTTTGTACCTGCAACACTTAGGTGTTACGACCAAAGTCAATCTCAAAGATTACTCTCATAGAGATGTACCCCCCATCCAATGGAACCCCATCCATAGAGCCAAAGATGATACGGAGTCTGTGCATTCCATAGGATCAGGATCCTCATGGATGCATGAAGACACCCACTTATGGATGTGAAAAGTAGCAGTAGAAGAAGAGAAGAGAGAAAAAGCCAGAGAGGTAGGTGCGAAGGAAACACATAGATCAATTCAAGACTCAGCCTATGCACCTGTAGTATTTCCGGATGAAGAATTTGAACCTCACGGCTGGGCAAAAATTTTAGCAACAATGGATGTAGCCATCAATGAAGAACAATGGACACCTCACTGTGATGAAGATGGCTATGACATTTCAATCTTCTCCATAGAGCCAATCATGGGAGAGGCAGTGTTAGAAGAGTGTGAACCTAGCCCTGATGCATTTGAGGATGCAAGTGACTCCGATCTAGAGTCAATCATTATGGACCCACCTTTTGCATCAGATGAAGAATACTTCTATGAAGTAGAATTTCAACCCCAGAGGCATGGAGAGTTTACAAATGATGTAAGGCTAGCCACACATGTGACCTCGAAGGAAGAAGGAAAGAAAAGAAAGAAGAGAGAAGTCACACCAGAAGAGGAAGAATCTTTGTTTGAGGTCCCGGAAAATTTTAAGAAGTATGAGATAGATGACAGGAGAGTCATGATCAGAATGCCTAAACGAGAGGCGCAATCAGGGGAGGCCTATGATAACAAAGAAACCACCAAGAAAATAGTGGTAGCCGTGGAAGAAGGAGAAGAGAGATGCACGTACATAGGCCATGGCCTGACGGAAGACGAAGAGCACAAATTGATAGCCTTGCTAAGAGAATACAGAGATGTATTCGCTTGGAGTTACAAGGATTTGAAAGGCGTGGACCCTGACATATGCTCACACACTATCCCCATGACCTCAGATGCCAAACCTTCTAAGCAAAAGCCATACACATACAATGACAACTATGCGGCCAGATCAAGGAAGAGATAGATCGCTTGGTTGAAGCTTGATTTATCTATGAAATTGAGCACACTGAGTGGGTATCCCCCATCGTAGTAGTGCCCAAGAAAAATGGAAAGATGCATGTATGCATTAACTTAAAGAAGGTCAATGTAGCCACAATTCGAGATAACTATGTGCTTCCTATCACAGAGCATCTCTTAGAAAGAGTAGCAGGCAAGGAAGTGTACAACTTCCTTGATGGATTTTCGGGCTACAATCAAGTAGCCATTGCTCCAGAGGATCAGCATAAGACGGCTTTTGCCACTGAATGGGGCATTTTTGCCTTTAGAGTAATGCCATTTGGGCTTACCAATGCACCAGCTACCTTCCAGAGGCTGATGTGCCATGTATTTAAAGAGTTCCTCAGGAAGAACTTAGAAGTCTATGTTGATGATCTTTGTGCTCATTCCAACATTAGACAAACCCATATTCCTGAGACAAATCTTTGACAAATGTAGAGAATATTAAGTTTGCTTGAACCTAGAAAAGTGCGTTTTTATGGTCAGACAAGGCAAGATTCTAGGACACATAGTGTCAAAGAATGGCATATCCACTAATGAAGAGAAAGTGAGAGCCATAGCCGAGTTACCTAGGCCAAAGAATGTCAAGGAAGTACAAGCTTTCATGGGGCATTGTGGTTATTACTGATGGTTTATACACATGTATGCCATCATAGCAAAGCCTCTGTATGGACTTTTGACTAACTTTGAGTTGATGCATCTAATTATGCTATTGGGTGTGTACTCGCGCAGCCTACCGGTGAAGGTAATATAGATCTTCCAATTGCCTATGCTAGTAGACAATTGAATGCAGCTGAACGAAATTATACCACTACGGAGAGAGAAGGATTAGGCATGGTATATGCAGTTAAAAAGTTTAGACATTACTTGCTTGCAAATAAGTTTAAATTTTTTACTGACCATCAGGCACTGCTATATCTCGTGAACAAGCCATGCAATATAGGAAGATTAGTAAGATGGTTTCTCTTACTAATGGAATATGATTTCGAGGTTGTGGTAAGGAAAGGGAAGACTCACTTGAGAGCAGATCATCTCTCTAGGCTCACATCTGGAGAAGCCCCACAAGGAGTGTCAGATGACCTTCCTGATGCTTACTTGTTTAATTTGGAAGTGGTGCCGCAGTGGGCTAAGCCATTAGTGCCAGTATTGACATACGGGCCTAACCACCCAGTAATAAACACACAGGATAGAGAGGTAGTAAAAGCCCAAAAGTATGACATCATGGCAGGAAGCATGTACAAGCACATAGATCAAGGGATCTTGGCTTGTTGTGTGGAAGAGGATGAGTACGCCAAATGGTTGCAATTAGCACATGTAGGTGCATTAGAGCAACACTACTCAAAGCAACGAACCCTACAGACACTAAGGAGACTCAGAGTGCATTGGCCAACTATGGAAGCTGATGTCCAAAAGTTGTGCAAGGAATGCCCAATCTGTTGCACTAAACCACCTGTAGAACATGCCACTCTTTATCAAGTGTCCATAGTGCCAGATTGGAGTGAACCACTCGTATCCTTCCTGAGGACGAAAACATTCCCTCCAGACATGACTCCGGCTAGGAAAAGGAGTTTAGATCAAGAAGCCCAGGATTACTCACTCATTGGTGATAATCTATACAAGCGTGGTAAAGATGGTTACCTGAGACTATGTGTCCATGAGAGTGAATATCTCAAGATCTTGGAAACTACTCACCAAGGTGTAGCAGGAGGACACTTTGGACCAGATCGGGTGATCAAGGCAATACTATTTGCGGGCTTCTGGTGGCCGACCCTTCACATGGATGCACATACCTATGTGAAACGGTGTGATGTTTGTCAGAGAACTCAGTATCCTATACGCAAAGATGAGATGCCACTGAAACCTATGATGGGTGGACGTGCATTCTCTAAGTGGGGAATAGACTTTGTAGGTCCTATTAATCCCTCAGCTAAGGGTTCTCATGCTGAATATATCAGTGGCCACGGATTATCTAACCTAGTGGGTAGAGGTAAAAAGCCACGACGAAGAACGATGCTCAAACAACAGCTAAGTTTTTATTTGAGAATGTGTTCACCAGATACGGGTTACCTATAGAGCTAGTCAGTGACAGAGGCACTCACTTCTTGAATGAAGTTATTGAAAATCTGCTCCAAGAATTCTTGGTAGTACATAAGAAGTCTGCCCCCTATCACCCTCAAGCTAATGGCCAGGCTGAGAGCACCAATAAGATTCTATGCAATGTACTGATGAAATTAGTGAGCAATAAACGCTCTGATTGGGACAAAAAGCTACACCATGCTGTTTGGGCATACCGAGTCGCCTACAAAACGGTACTCCAAGCCACCCCCTTTCAGATGGTATTTGGCCAAAATGCAGTGCTACCGTTGGACTTCTTAATACCTACATTGAAAGTAGCACAAGAGCATGAATGGACGGGTCATGAACTCTCCTCTAGACTTTTTGACCTTGAACAATTAGGAGAAACAAGACTGAGGGCGGCTGCAGGGATATATGCAGCTAAGAAACGACAGAAGGCATACTTTGATGCCCACGTTAAGGATAAAGGTTTGAAGGCAGGCGACCTAGTACTAGTATACACGTTGAAACAACATGCGAGGAAACTAGAGAAGAGAGGCTACGGACCCATGATCATTAATAGAATCTCAACAAGTGGAGCAGTGCAACTAGCCACATTAGAAGGCGATATTCTCTCGAGCTACATAAGCGGATGCAGGGTCAAGTTATATCAGGAACCTCTCACAGAGGAAATGCTAAGTTGACTCAATACTGCTAAGAAACGCAAAGAAGAAGAAAAGCGAATTCGAGAAGAAGCTCAAGCAAAAGCTTTAGAGTGCATACGGAGAATGAAATTAAGAAGACAAGGCAGAGAGCAACCTAGGCCAGATGCATATGCAGATCAAGGATATCACGTGGCTATGTGTGAAGTTTCAGATATCAGCTCCCATAGGATAATTGATCGATGTCCTTTTATAACCTTAGATATAGGACAAGGAAAGGGTGCAAGGACTGTAAGAGCCTTGATTGACTCAGGTGCAGCCACTAGTGCTGTTAAATTGTCTTACTGTCAAGAGTTGAAATTAACTGTCAATCCTATAGAAGCATATCTCATAGGATTGGGAGGTGTGGAAACCCCTTGCATGGGCGAGGTGGAACTTCCCCTCTACATCCAAGACGAAGTAATGACAGTCAAAGTACTAGTGTGTCAAGATGAGGACCTCACTGAGCCTCTTGTCTTGGGTCAGGACTGGATCTATGATCATGCAGTCAACCTAAACCTAAGGAGTGGACTTCTTCAGGTATGGGTAAATCATAGTCGAATTACAGTTGAATTGGAAAATGAGGCACTCAAGGAATTAGGTAAGGCACGAACTCCTGGTCCTTCCAGGGGCGCACATGAAGTTGACAATACTATTCTTGTCCAAAACCGTATGATGCAGAAAAAGGATTGTTTCAACAACGAAGTCAAGGATAAGACGGTACTCCCTTCTTTTCCAAAAGCCAAAAGGATGCAGCAACCAATGGCAGATCAAATACAGAGGAAGCAGAGCACTACCTATACTGGAGGCCAAAAAAAGGAGCAAAGCAGATTGTTTCAGCCATTGAAACAAGTATGGATGCGGAAAGGCGAACACCCTGTTGCGACCAGGCCAACCCCACGGCCAAAACCTCTTATTAGTAGTCAACAACACGACACTAATAAGAAGTCTTTCATAAATTCTTCTGCGAAAGTAAAGTATATTTGGATACCCAAGAAGTCGATGAAGGCCAGCCCACAATCACGACAAATCTGGGTGCCTAAGGCTTGCTTGCGGGCTCAAATAGCTACACCAAGGCCACACCCTCTACAACATGTTTCACTCACTCGAACATCTGATGCCCAGTCTTACACATCATGCACAGACACATATTCTTCCATGCGCACAAGTAGAATCACTTTTAAATGGGTCCCTAAAAAGCCTCATTTTCAAGTAGATACCCCTATCAAACTCTTCAAAGTCTCCATAAAATCAAGATCAAAACCCATCCACTGTGTTTGGCAACCTAAAACTCGTAATAAACTCCCAGACCCCAGTTGTAAATCCATGCCCACCTACTAACTACATCACTCTCTCACTACATCATTCCACTAGCTTCTAGGTCTACCCAATTACTAACTACACGCACAAGCACCGAGCACTTAATAGCCTACTAATCTCTCCCGAACCTCATGTTAATGTTGTAATGGGGACAAAAACGGTTCTATCTCGTCCTTTACAATGTTAACACCTGTTTCCATATTCTCACAGAATCAGGAGGCAAGAAGTAACATGGCAGATATGGCAAGAACTAGCTCCCAGGCAGGCACCAGCCCCCAAGTCGTGGACATTGAAAGTCTTCCCGTTGAGGAGGAATTGAAGGAACGACCAGTGGCATTGAGGGCATTACACGCCATACCGGTTCAGAATCCTCCACAGGGACACACAATGCCAGTTAGCAAAAACTCACATTGGTTCAGTGATGTGGCAGGACCCCTAGGTGAAGGCGCTTACATGTGGGAGGCCGAGGTAGAATTCAATGGGCGCTGGGGTAGATATCACTTTTTCACCAGGGAATTTGAGAGACTGCAGAATAATGAAGGACTGAAACCTATATGGAAGAAGGCGGGACTCTACGATTACTTCAAATTCCAATTGCCAAAGCCCGATTTTCTAAGGTGCTCTTATTTGATTAGCACCCTCACTCCGAGCAAAGACAAAAAGGGATACAGCTCCTTTGTCCTCCCATCTCTCACAAGGGGCAATGAACTAAAGCGTTTCAGGTTGACTATCAATTTGGTAAGGGAAGCTCTAGACTTGAAATGTATGCACATTCCTACAGAGAAAGAGACTATGGTCCCCGACAATATGAAGAACAAGAATCTGACGAAATTAAAGGACATGGTGGAAATGACACCTACAATTGCCATTCACTTGCGAATGGTCATGCAACATTTTGCATTTCCCGCTCAAGAGAGGTTCACAATGCCACCTAAGAAGATATGGTTTAGTCTATACTTGGCTGATGCCTTTGATTTGACAATCAACATGCCCCACTAGATTATCGACCAAATCCACTTGGCTCATCAAAGGTGGTATAAGAAACAAAAGTCTGTACTGTATGGATGCTGTGCCCTCACCAGGATCGTGTATAGATGTCTGGCGTATGATGTGCCAGTGCAGAGGGCATTAAATTGGACCAGGGTACAGGAATTCCAACGTAGACAATCAACCGCAAGACCGCCATCTAAGAAAATGAGAGGTGCAGTTCAGATGCCTTGTGCACAACCTCGCGGTGCGACATTGACACCAGAGACAACTCCACGACTTCCAAGGCGGGTACAACCCTTCACTATCAGATTACCAAGACACAGCACTGACGGACCGAATCTGGTGTTCCCACCCGTACCAACCAACCTAGAGTTTCCTCACGGATTCACATTAGAAGACCTAACTAATGAGGAGGTAGCCAGAATAATCGAAGCTGTTAACGCGGAAGTCGAGGCAGAGCAAGCGAGTGGGCAACAAACTGCTACAGACCAATCCCATCCCAGACAACCAGATGTCGTCGATGTGGAGGGTGAAGAAGAAGAAGAACAAGAGGAGGAACATGATGGACAATCCGAGGAAGAAGAGTAGGAATATGATCAGGAAGCTTTACAGGTACTTGAAAGTGCTCCAGCTTATACGAAGGCATTCAAAAATCTCTATGATACCATGAACAGAGTTCAAGAGCAACATAGACTGTCCCTAGCAGCAGGCAAGGCCCTCATGAATCAAATCCTTGAGGAGGAAGGCATAGACGAGAAATACCGCGCCACTTTTGACATGATATCTGATGCTTTAGGAGTACCTGAGACGGTTCATACCGTCCTTGCACAATCACGAGGAACGGAGCGACGATACGGCAGACGCCCCCCTCCATCAGGGAAGCAGATGAATGTATTAGTATCAGAACCACAAGGCACATCCACAACCACGGGCACCGCACACACCGTTCATGATACTGAGGAAACCCATATATCAAGTGCACCTCTGTCACCCCCTTTGCCACCCCTGCCTCCAACTCCACCACATTCACCTCCCACAACCAGTGTAACCACTACTGTCACCGCCCCCGAGTCCACTACCCATACCGAAGCGCAGACCGTCAGTCAACCCACACAACCCACACACCCTATCTCCACCTCTCTTGTCTACACGACCATTGACACAGTAATTCTAACCGCAGCCACGGAAAACATCATTCCCCCGATCACACTTCCTCGCAGTTCGTATTCACAATTGCACACACCACTGTAAACTTTCACCACTATCACCGCACCCACAATTCCAATATTCACAATCACTCCCACTACTGCATCCACTATTGATTTTATGGACATATCACCCACCTCCGCACCTCTCCCTCCCCCCATACACCCACCATCTCCCATTCCCCCACCTCCCACTTCACCATTTTCCAGCACTGCATCCACACTTCCATTCCCCTTCCCCTTTCCCTTCCCTTCTGCATTCAACACCCTTCCCGCATCCACCCCTATTAATAATGTATTTAATAATATGTATTAGTGTATGTCGCAACTACAACAGCACTACCAGCATCTTGATAACCAACATGCGCGACTCTTTCGAAGCCATGAAGAACTTCAAATACGATTCATTGATCTCGAAAGGGAAAAGCAGCTACTACAACAACAGCACGCCACTTTACAGGAACAACATGAACAGTTAGTAGCCAATCCACCCCAGTCAGATGCAGAAGAAGAGAATAAATGGCTGCAGAAACAGAATGAAGAAAACTTGGAAGCAGCAATGGAGGGTTCCCCGCAGGAAATCGACCCAGAGAAATTCAAGGCCATTCCCTCAGAGAATATGCAAATCGTGTTAGAAACCCATGCCGACCTCCTGGAGGCCCATGCAACATTGGAACGAGAAAGAGATGACCTACTTAAGCAACTGGCAACTCAGCAGGAGTCACCAAGCAAAGTCACTGCCGCAGATGACACATCTGAAGAAGTCACAAAACTCAGAGCAGAACTCGAAGAATTACGCAGTAAAGTCATGCAATACGAGCGTCAACCCTCTCCCCTTGTAGAGCCCGAGCCTGAGAACTTAGTGCCAATTGAAATCGAGGAAACCTTCGAAGATCCATACGTTCCCATGCCTGCACCAAGGGGCAAGCAAACAGAATGGGGCATGGACACCATCGAGATAGAGGCTCCTGAATGGATGCAGAGGTTAGAGAAAGTGGCCACAACCCATGATGATAGAGTGGCAGTTCAAATAGCGTCAATGTCATGATTGGAAGAGGTAGTTATAAAATCGGAGTACTTTCGAAACCTCTCCCATCATAGGTGGATCGGCACGTCCGACGATTTGTATGTTCCTTTCTGTGTCTTAATGGCGGACTACAATGCCGAAATCAAGCACCACACCTCAAAAGAACCAACCTCGGCTACACAGTTTGCACCGGACGACATCCCAGCAAGTGCCAAGCAGGGTAATATACATCAACCGACGTGGAGGATTCATCTACTGGAAACCTACCCATAGATGGTAAGAACATGGAATAACATGCCTTTGTACATCAAATACAACCCATGCTACTGCCCTGTATTTCGAAGAAGGTCATGGCCGGAATACACAAAAACTGTGCTGACAACTAAGGGATGCGAGAAATGGCTCAATTATGTCTACTTAGCACCATCTAAAGGCCAACCTACCATAGGATATATGATCTCGACGATTCGGCATTGGGGGGTCAGGTTTAAAAATGTACCAGATGTCATGGCCCAAATGTGCCTTAAAATTTTTGAACTCATGTTGGTCACCTTCAGGACTTTCAAGAATGTCAAGGAACCTCATCTGTCAGCTCTTGGATTTAATGAAGGTAATCAGGACCTTGTATACGACATGAGCGCAACACCATCTATTAATGTTGTATATGCATGGCACGCGCGTATCAAGTATCTACCAGCTTGCTTCAAACAGACGTTTGAAGAAATGTTTGTCACGGGATTCTGGGAATATCATTCAGAGATATTCATTCCCAGACCATCACATTCATTGCAGTTGTTTGCAGTGGAACAAGCTCTCCATTCAGAAAAGTTACGTATACCACATCCAGAGGTTCCCAGGCCGGTAGATTGGGATGCTCTACTCACGGACTTGGCCAAAGGGTTGCGGATTGCAGAACATCACTTAGCACAAGACGTTGTTGAGTACTACATCCAATGACCCACCCAACAAGGGTCTCTCAGGGACGACAGACGCGAGAGAGGGGGGGTGTTGGAACTGAAGGACTCACCAGGCAAGGAAGCTTACGAAGGGAGTCAGAAAGAAGAGAAAGTACAAGCAGACAGAGCAGTCAATGACGATCTGGCAAGTAGGCCAATATTTTTTCAGGACACTAACGCATATAAAAGAGGTGTATGAGCTTTTTGAAAGTAATCTAAAGAACTCCATTGCTTCTCAATCTTTGTCTTGCCTTGTGTGCGCGTGTGTGTGTATGTGTGTGCATGTTAGTGTGCTTCGCACTCACGCACTTGTGCCTTCACTTGCTCGAGGTCATCATACCATCCTCACGTCTTCCCAGATTGACATTAAAGGAGGTGCTACTCATCACTGAGCTACAATCGTGATACTTGGAAGATGATGATACACGATACTTGGAATTCCACGACACACGTTATTTGACCCAAGAGAAAACCCACGATACTCGATACTTGACACACTAGAAAAGTCACGATACTCAATATGTGAGAAATGTCACGAAAGATCACGATACTCGACACTTACTGAATATCGCAATAATTGACTCCACAATACTCGATACTTAGGCCACACGATACACGATACTCGACCAACTAGACAGATCACGATACTCGATATCCAGCAAGTATTGCGGAAGGACCCTCACGATATTCGATATTGCACAGGTATCGCCAAGAGGAATCCCACGATGCACGATACTCAATATCAGGCGAGAGTTAGACTCACGATACTTGACACTGCAGGTCACGATACACGATATTGGGTGGGTATCGCAAAAAAAATCACGATACATGATACTTGGAATTCCCACGATATTCGATATTCCTCAAGTATCATTTTCAGGTCTCTACGATACTCGATACGTGACCAATATCATGAGAAATTTTCTGACGATACTCGATATCTACCAGGTATTGTGAAAATTAACTCCATGATACACGATACACAATATGTGACCACTGCAAGTATCGCGATACTCGACCACAGGAGTTTCACGATATCTAGATATCGCGATACTTCAACCGTGGGAGAACATGATACTTGGATTTTTTGGAGTCCAAATTCAAAAAATTTTTGCAAATATGAGTACCTTGTGTCCTCCTTGTCACTCGTATGTGTCTATAGATGCAAAATCTCTCTTCAAACCCGCGATATTGCACTCACGATACTTGGCGCAGGTCGTGTCACATCCGGGGCTGTTCACTCAATTTTTTGATGTTTTATGTGGATTTCAAGGTGATTTCTCCAGCGTTTTAGTTCTGAATGCATTCTGTGCTTCTTGCTCGCAGCCAAAGGTGAAAAACGAGATGAATGTACAACTGAAAGTGAAGAAAATATGAGAAGATGAAGGTGGGGAAGATGGTGGTGATGATGAAGATGGAGATGAAGAAAAACTCAGAAACTGAACTAAAAATGGTGATTTTTTTACCTTCCAATGTCGCTACTCTACGTCTTACCGTCACACGCTTGTCCTCCAAGCTCTCTCCCCGGCAACGGCGCCAAATTTGGTGTCACTCTAGCACAATGGTGAGTTCCAATGTGAGGAGGTACACCTCATAAATGTGAATCCGTGGAGACGTGAGGACCGGTATGGAGACCCTGAGCAAGTGATGGCACAAGTGCGTGAGTGAAAGCACACAAGCATGCACACACATACACACACACGCGCACAAGGTAAGAGCAAAGAGTGGAACAATGGAAAGCTTCGATTACATAAGAACTCTCTTACAAAGCTGAAATCTACAACAAGCTAACCTCAAAAGTGAGCTCTCCAGCCCTTTTTATAGTTTTTTGAGTGGTTTTGGCGCTGTCCAGACCTAGTGTCCGGCCTAGTTAAAATATAGGTTCCAGGGCTTATCTGGGGGCTCAAACGGAGTCTAAAAATTATGAAAATTGGTAGGATGGTAGTTCTAATACTCCTCAAGCTCGAGGATTCCTTGGCTTGAACAAAATGGAGTTACAAAAATGGAAAATGGTATTTACAATGGTTTTTAGTGATGAAAATCACTATTTTTACAGGGATTTCTTCTGAAAATTTGACAGGTGCTTCTTGGAGCTCCCTACTTGCTCCTTCTTCTTGTGTGTCCAGTTCCTTTGTCCTTGACCTTGAGCTTCAACAGAAGCTATTGGGCTTCAAAAAGCTCAAAAATGGTGAAACAATTACCATTGTACAACATGGTTTTACAATTTCAAGAATGAAATTGGAAAACTCAAACAAAATGAGATATCCTATCAATTGTAAGTATTACTCATTGATTCCTATTCTAATTTCTTATTATATCTTATTCATATGTGTATTTTTTTGTTGCAGATATATTTCCTACCTTAGTGGAGGAGCAACCACTTCATAGTCTTATAGGTACTTTCCAAGCATTGCATGCAGATGTTGGATCACTAGTCTTTCCACAAGCCCGTCCTGCTCAGCTTCTACATGAGAGAGTTTTCTTTTACACACATACATATCTTGTACCCTCTTCATCAAATGAATTTGGTAGGTTAGAGATACTTAAGGTAGATTCTCTTTTCAAGCTTGAGTGGCCATAACCTAATATATGGACCTTGACATCTTTGAAGCATACGATGGTGATGGACATACATAACTCTTTGAAATTCACAAGAGTGTCTAGATTTGTAGGATTGCATTGGTGTGTTCCTGTTCATTGTTTTGTACATCTATTTCAGATATTCACAATTCTAGAGACTTCAACAATGTTCATGTTAAAAGATATCACCTATGAATAGGTGGAGGGTTTACTAGGTGAAAATTCGGGACTTGTAGAAGGATGCACCAAAGGGGATAGATACCTTTGTAAAATTGGTGCAACGAGCATAGGATTTCGATATCTGAAACACCGTACTTCATTGTACATAAGATTCTACTATGATTGATGGATGTGTAAACTTGGACAATGGATACCATTACAAAGCTCTGAGGTCTTTTTAATTTCATTTGAAATTAGGATAAATCTGCCCAACATTGAAATGGAAGTTATTTCACTGAATAATCATTGGATGCTTGGCAATGTGAGAGAACATCTAGTAATAATGGGATTTGAGGATCTGGATCAATCAAAGTTCAGAATACAAGGGCATAAGGTAAACAATTTATGGTAATTTTTCTTTTATTTATACAAATTATTATATTCAAATATGATATTATAAAGTTTTTTATTTGTCTATAGATTGGCAAGAGGTTGGAGGATAAAATTAAAAAGTCCTTCCTGAATGGAGTGTAGATGGAACTCAACTTTCATTGTCAAAGCTCAAGAACTATTTGATACTGGAGTTTACACATAACCCATTTTCCATTCATATTCCTTCCTCTGCTACAATGTAATGCACATGCCAAAAATGAAAGATGTAAAACTTTTTAATCTCAATATGATGTAAAAATGGTCAAATCTTTGATTTTCCCCATGGTAGTATATATTACAATTTTAGAATTCCAAAATTTTATTTTCTCTACTGTGTAGATGTGGTATGTCTTATATTTCAATGATTATCTGTTCAATCTTTTTATGAGCCAATTTTTTTTTGAGAGTTTGGTGCATGAATATTTTATTTTTTAGGTATTAGTTTTACCTTTAAATGGGTCCCATTCGCTTGAAAATATTGAAACTACTATAAAAGCAAGTCTCATTCTCTCATATCTCACTTTTGTAACCAAGAAGAGCTAGAATCACTCCAAGAGCATGCACCCCATAGCAATCACGTTACCCTTACGCGCAATGGTTGCCTCAACCTCTACTACCCCCTTGTCCAAACGTCCTCGAGAACTGTTCGATGAGTTCTTGGAATCAACTCAGTACAAAGGTCAAACACACTTGTATGACCTTGTCTTTAGAGTCCTTGATTTGGACAAGACAATTCAACTCAATTCTGATGTGCTCAAGGAAATCATAGAGTTCCTTGAGTACAACATCTTGGACTTTTCCATAGATATACCACCTTATGAGGGTAAGTGGGTCCCGTGTGACCGTTTTCTCTACATTCATAAAGGTGATGAAGCGTTCATGAAGCACCTTAAGCGCTTCATGGAAATCATTGACCATGCACGACATTTGTTGGATGAAACAGTGCCTTTGATAAAAAAAACTTAACAAAAAGAAGAGCATGGGTACTAGGTACCTTTCTTACATCTCCACAACAATATTTATCATCAATGAGGAACCAGAGCCTGCACCCATGGATCTCCCCAACCTTGTCAAGGGGGGATTTGTTCATGAAAAAATGAGCCCCAACCAGAGGTCATATACTTAGCCAGAGAGAGTGGCATAATCCACAGAGAGTTCCTTGGTGGTGTGGACGACAAAATATGTGAGAAATCAACCATGAAGGAGCCCCCACCATCAAATCTCAACCCCTTTGAGCCCACGTTACTAGAGGTGGAAATTGAATATCTCTCCATCATCATTGTCGATGGAGAGCAATTTATTTTCCTTCATGACATTGAGAAGGCATTTGGACTCTATCTGGATGAGTGCCTAAGTCTTTTCTCCACTATGCCAGATGTTCCACTTGATAATACATCTGATATACTTGAAAAGAAAGCTATCCCACTTGATGATTCTGTGGCAGACACCATAGTGATGGTGTGCGAGGATATTTTGACAAATGATAACAATTATACAATGGAAGAAGAGTTCAGTGCAACACGAGAGAGAATTATGAAGAACAAAGTACCTACATCCCCAATAGCAGAGTAGAGTGGGATGGCCGAGTCTAGCATAGATCTTGATGCCCTTGGAAGAGGGGAGGAAGAAGACAAGCTTCATGATGTAAGTGCTTAGTAAAGATTTGAGTAATTCAATTTAATAAGATTGGAGCTTGAATTATCATTTTCTTTCTTAATAAGAAGCCATTGAAGTGGACAAGTTCACTGCAAGGTCTAGTGGGGATCGATCTTCTCGCGGAAGTGGCTCATCCTTGGCAAACTACATTGGAAAGTTGCCAAAGGATGATTTTGTAATTGTCCATAAAGATTATAGTCCTGATGGGCACTTCATGACATGGTGAAGGCCCTGAGCAAAGTTTTGTGTTTGAGTACAATTACCCAAGGCACTAATTGTGTCATTTTGGTTAGAAAATCTTTAGTTGTAGCTACTCTAGGAGTTAACTTTAGAGGAAACATACTAGGACAAATAGGTATTGCCCATGGGTCTTGGAATGCAAGACCCCAATGTAATTTCTCGATGTGTATTAACCTACCACTTGCCACAATCTCTCCAAAAGAGAAAGCAAATTGTTGAGAAATTGAAAGCAAATGTGAACTGATGTAACATTTTGGACAAATAAAATTTTCCATATGTTGTCTTTTCCATTGTAAGTTATGAAATGTTATCCACAATTTGTATTTAATCAAGAGCTTTTTTATCTTCTCTATGTGCATGTAATGGCATATGTGTGCTCAAATAGTCTTAAAAATGGCAAAAAAGTTCCCACCACAAAAACGCGGGATTCAGGCCTACAAAAAGTTTGCAAGCCTCAATCCTGCGTTTCTGTGGCTAGGGCTTTTTTGCCATTTTAAGACTAATTAGAGGCTATTTATGGTAAGTACACTCATTAGGAGACAAACAATAGGGGGTAATGAGGACAACAAGTGCCCACTGAAAACCTAGGCAGTCCATATGATGAGTTTGCTTACATATGTGCCCACTTTACCATGACCATGTCATTAAGTTTCCATTGTAAGTTATGAAATGTTCTCCACACTTTGTATTTAATCAAGAGCTTATTTATATTCTTTATGTGCATGTAATGGGTTATGTGTGCTCAAATAGTCTTAAAAATGGCAAAAAAGCCCCAGCTAGAGAAACACGAGATTCAGGCTTGCAAAAATTTTGCAAGCTTGAATCCCGCGTTTCTATGGTTGGGGCTTTTTTACCATTTTTATGAATAATTGAATGGTATGTATGGTATCTACATTCATTAAGAGACAAACTATAGGGGGTAATGAGGATAGCAAGTACCCACTAAAAACCTAGGCAGTCCATATGATGAGTTTGCTTACATATGTGCCCCGTTTACCATGGCTAAGTCATCAACTAACCTTACCCAAGTCATGAAAATAGATGAATGGTCTTACCCAAACTAAATAATGCAAAAAAACCCTCAGCCACAGAAATGCGGGATTTAGGCCCACAAAGTTACTGCAGGCTTGAATCCCGCATTTCTGTGGTTGGGGGTTTTTTGCATTTTTTAGCCTATTTGAGGACTTTGCTAGGTAAATACATTCATATGGAGTCAAGAACAAGAGCTAGTGAGGCCAAGAAGTATCCAATGAAACCCTAGATAGTCCATAATAAACTATTGAAGCCAAAAATGATAATCCTCAAACACTTATGGTAGAGAGCTTGGGAGAGAAAGAGATAAAAAAATAGACAATAACTGAAGATAAAACATTTCATTAATCATTGAAGTACATTGCAAAATATGTTTCGTAGAAGCTACAAGATACAGAGGTTATGGGTTATTTCCTCTAATTCTTCTTGCTAGCTGAATATCTTTGGGTTGTATGGTTACTCTCTTGGCATGGATAACACATAGGTTAGAATCTTCAATCATGGAGATGAGGTAGGCCTTTGCTGCCTCTTGAAGTGACTCAAGTGCTATCCCTTGTATTTGTAAACCTACACATTAGCTTTGCAGTTCTCCCTTTACCAGTCTTGCGAATTCTCTTTGTGGTATTAGAAGCTCAATTGATTTCTAATATTGTCGTATCTCTACAAATACTCTATAGTGTCTCCATCATCTTTGTGAAGCTCTTGTATTGGGAGGTATGTTAGGTTGTCATTGAGGTCTACGTCGTGGTTGATAATTCTTTTTCCTCATATGTGCTTGATGTGAGGGTCTAGCTTCATCTACCATGTTGCTCTAGCACAATGGTAAGAACCATATTAAGAAGCTCCACCTCCTTAATGTCAATCCGCAGAAGAGATAGGAGTGATATGAAGATCGTGAATGTGAGATGTAGTGAGAGTGAAGGTGAGAAGCATAGAGATGCACACACACATACACACACACATCAAGAGACAAGCAAGATACAATGGAAGGTAGGAAAATAGACTCTATTCTCAAGATCAATTACAAGCTCAAACTCACTCTAGCTCATACAAGTCTACACTAGCTAACCCCAAAAATGAGCTCTCTAGCTCTTTTTATAGATTCTAGACTAATTTTGACCGGTTTCACATCTAGTGACCAACATAGTTAAAAAATAGGTTCTAGGTGCTATTTGAAAGGGTAAACGATGTCTAAAAATAACCAAAATTGGTAGGCTCGTTCTACCTAAGTTCCTCAAGCTCGAGGACTCCTCGGCTTGCACAAAATGGAGCTACGAATTACAAAAAGGGTTTTTCTATGTTACATATGGTACAAAAGTGATGAGAATCACTATTGAAGGTTTCTGAAAAGTATTTTGAAACATATTTGTTTGAAGAATGATCCGACTGACTCCTTGCTACTTCGTTGTGCTCTATCTTACATGCTTCCTCGACGTCTATGCCTCTGGCTACTGTGCCTCTAGCTATTGCCAACACCCCCCTCCCTCTCGCTTCCGTCGTCCTCGATAGAACCTTGTTGTGGGGTCTGTCGGATATAATTTTGTAGTAGTTCTTGAGCGAGGGTGTGCTCTGACAGACGGATACCTCTGGCAAGATCGGCTTCAAGCTTCTCCCAGTCGATGGGTTGAGGTTCCTCTGGTGGCGGGAGTTTGTAATGTGTGGAGTATACCAGTTGTTCACAGGCAAATAATTGTAGTAGATGTGTAGGCCTACTTATGAACACCTCTGAGTGATACTCCCAAAAACTTGTAGTGAACATTTCTTCGAATGTCTGCTTATAGTACGCTGGTAAGTATTTGATTCGACAGTGCCAGGCATAGCACACACGGAGCGATGGTGTCGTACTCATATCATATGCAAAATCTTGGTTTCCATGCTCGAAACCCAGGGTGTTCACATGTGGTGCCTTGATGCGACGGAAGACTTTGAATACCATCTGCATCATGTCAAATATTTTGACAGTCATATGCACTGCTACATCATCCATTCGTCGTAAGCGAGGGAGCCAATGTCTAATGGTTGCCATTATATAGCCAAGCGTGGTCGGTCCAGTGGGTGGAGTGAAGTATGGGTAATTGAGCCAGTCCTGGCATTGCTTGTTGTTCTGTACTTTAATGGCAAATGCCTTCCAAGAATGACGACGTGGCATGGGTCCCCAACATGGGTTGTACTTCAAGTGGAGTGGTGCCTTGGCCCATGTGCTCATCATCTCGGGATATTCCTGTAATAATCTGGGCGCCAAGTTGGTTGATATATTTCTCCTCTCTGTGCATCTGTTGGCAAATCTTCAGGCTCAAACTGGGTTGCGTGGGAGGGTTTCTTGCCTGTTTCTTTTTCTATGGCCAGTTGATATTCTGCCATTAACATAAAATATGGTTTGTATTGTAGCTCATGCCCAAATATGTATCTGAGAGGGGCCAAGGGAGCAAAGTACGGGGATTGTAAAATTCGTTCTTCTATCATGGCCATTGCATGTAACTGAGCTTCCACACGTGTTGAGTGGGTCGGCCAAGTTCCTCAATCGTCTTCATCCATGCGGGAGTAGGAAGTTCAAAAGTCGTCTGGCCTTTGGTCATGACGCGTCCGCCTGGGATGGGTTGGGGTTCATATGCTTCTTCAAAAGTGTCTTGCACCAGGATAGTCACTGTTTCTTCATTTGCTGGTAGTTTCGGTGGGGAATTTGGCCTGAGGGGTGCTTCATATACTGTTATCTGTGATTGAAGAGTTAATACCTGGGCCCGTAATGCATTGAGTTCCTCGATGATTTTAGGAGATGGGTCGGTAGGAGCTGGTAGTCCTTGTTGTAGAGGTGCTCTTAACTGCAATATCTTGTGTTCGTCTTTGAGCTTTTGGTATTCCTCATTCATACTGTCATACTCCTCTAATAATCTGACATGATCTTCCAATAACATTTTCATGGATTCGGAGGGGATAGCTTTGAAGTGACTGGGACTCAAGGGCTCGTCCGGTTGATCTAAAGCAGCTTCCAAGTTCTCTCTATTTTGTTCCTGTAGACATTGGTTCTCTTCTTTAGCTGCTGTCAAGTGACGTCTGAGTAATCCCATGTTCCTAGTAAGCGTCGCATTGCGAATAGTCTGAGCTCTTAACAAATTGTCTATATCTATAACGGCCTCTTTTGTCTTCTGTTCACTTTTGAGTTCCAATTTGTGATAGGCCTGGCGTAGCTCTTGGTAGCGGGTGTTAATGCATTCTCGATTGATAATGAATTGAGCTGCGACTGTAAATCATTCGTGGTCTGTTGCAACGTCTAATAACTAGTTCCAAGAGATGCAAACTCATCTCGTACTTGGGTCATGCATGTGAACATCTGGCAAAATGCAGTGTCGATGGTGGATGATAAAATTAATGGTGTGGTGAATGCAGATACAGTGTGTGTGGGTGTCGATGCAAGGGGAATGGGGAATGGGGATGGGAACATGGATGCAGTGGTGATTGTGGAAAAAAGTGATGTGCCTAAATATGGTGGTGTGATAGGTGAGGTGAGTGGTGATGCTGTGGGGGGTGATATATCCATGTCACTAGATGTGTGTCGAGTGTTGTGACTGTGAATAGTGGAGTGATAGTGGATGTGTGTGTGGGTGTAAATACGAGATTTACAAAAGTAGCCGAGTAATTTACAGATGGGGTCTCTTGTACTGCTTGGTGGAGAGGAAATATTGTGGGTCCGGGAGGTGAAACAGGGGAGAAGGTTAATGGAGGGGGAAAGGGAAATAGAGGTCTTGGAGGGGTGGGTAAGGAAGGGAAAGATGGATGGAGAAATGGACTGGATAGAAGGGTCGAAGTCCTAGGAGGTAAGCTAGGCT
This sequence comes from Ceratopteris richardii, assembly GCA_020310875.1. Classification (NCBI taxonomy): domain Eukaryota; kingdom Viridiplantae; phylum Streptophyta; class Polypodiopsida; order Polypodiales; family Pteridaceae; genus Ceratopteris; species Ceratopteris richardii. The sequence continues at coordinate 197,548,879 of CM035417.1, read as the reverse complement.
GCATAGGTGCAGAAAGGATGAGGGGAATGGAGGTGACAAAGGCTTCTGCTACGGCACTATCAAAGGATATGGATGGTGTGGGAGAGGAAAGGTGTTCAGGGGAGATTGGAGGGATGGGAGGTGAAAGAGGAACGGTTGGAGTGGTGGGTACTTCGGTCACCGTAGTGGTATGTACAGTAGTAGTGTCAGGTGGGGAGTCGATGACAATGGTGTCTTCTGCCAAGGAGCCTTCAGGGATGAGACATGCTTCCCTGGCCTGTTCTGAAGATTGGCCATCTGTTGGTACACGAATGTATTGACCGAGTTTTGTTAGTAAGCGAACTCTACGCGGGTCAAACTGCGGTAATGACTTTCTCTGCAAATATCTTAATGCTTCATTTGTGCCTACTGATTTAACAAGTTCCCTGAAGCCTTTGATGTACGCTTCTTCGAAGCCTCCTGTGAGGAGTTCTTGTTCTATAAGCGCTTGGCTTTCTTCCTCAGATAGCTTTTTGCGTGCCCAAACTTTTTCCATGGTGCGATATAACTTCTTGATCGCTAGTGTGTAGGCCGCTGCTTCATATGTCTCATCTTCGTAAGTGCTTGTGTCACCTTGGGTGTCAGTATGTTGTTCCTGATCATCAGTCTGCACATTCTCTTGAGAGTCATGAGTGCCCTGGCTAGCTTCATCATCACCATCTTCATCATCGGTTTCTGTTCTTTCTTCTTCTGAGCTGGATACTACTTGTCCTTGCTGTTGATCAGGCGGAGTGGTAGGGTAGCTTGGTCGTTCATATTCTTGAGAGAAAAATTTTCCTTCAGAAAACTGAAATTCATTTGAAAAGGCATCCGGAATCTCAAAATCAAAAAATGTATTCAGTGGTTCTGCTTCTAGGTTGGGTATCGGAAAAGAAAACACTTTCGCACCAATGGAGGCGGGAATGCTTGCTACAATGGTGGGAGCTTCCTGGATGGTGGTTGCTTGAGAGGTAACTGCACTGGTAGTACCTTTTGTAATCAGTGGTCTTGATAGGCGTATGCGAATAGGTTGTATAGATGCAGGGGGTTCCGTAGGAGATTGCTCTGGAGAGGGTTGCGGTGACGGTGATTCTGGGACTTGTAGGCATGGGATAGTTCCTCGCATGCGCTTTCCTGCGTGTCCCTTGCTAGATTGTCTGGCTTTCTTGGCCTTCCCTTTAAATGCCTTCAACTCTTCACTTGTCATTGCACGCTCTATTGGCAAGTCATATGCCAAACACATATAAACAATGCGCGTGAGGGCACAACATCCATGGATAACTTTCTTTCTCTCCCATCTATGTTGTGCTAGGTACAATTGATCAATAATCCAACTGGCGAGGTCTACAGTTTGTGGTCCAATACAAGATAAATACAATCCAAACCAAATGCGCTTGTGGGGCATGGTGAATCGATCCTGAGCTGGGAATGCGAAATGTTGCATACATATCCTTAAAGGTTTAGAGAGCTCACGTGTGATTACTAAAATATCTTCCCACTTGATGACATCTCCACGTTTCATTGGCTCTGGAATCAGCCTCTCTTGCTTTATCGGAGTATGCATTCCATGTATCTTGATTGCAGCTCTAATTAAATATTTTGACAGATAAAACTTCTTAAACGGTGGGTCATTTACTAAGGATGGAAAAATGAATGTGCCTGGCAAATCCTTATTCTCATAAGCGGTCAAGGTGGTTACCAAGTGGTAGCATCTGTAGAAATCAGGTTTAGGCATTGGATCACTGAAGTATTCAGTGAAGCCTGCTCTCACCCAAACATGCTTCAGGTCTTCTGTGTTCTGTAGTGCTTCAAACTCTCTTGAGAAAAATTGGTACTTGCCCCATGTACGGTTATCAAAAGTCAAATTGGCGTCAAAGATAAAATCTGCATCTGCCAAAGGTCCTTCTAGTCCTTGAAACCAATGTGAGTTACGATGAATTTTTTCAGTATATCCCCTAGGAGGGTCATCGATCGGCATGGGTCCTGGGAAGCCTTGAAATTCTGGTGGTTGAGCCGTCGGATGGGGCTCAGCTAGCAGTTCCCCAATATTGGCCATAGGTATGCTAGGGCAAGCTACAGATGGTCCTTCTATCTGCATGATGAGTGATGCGAGTGCGAAGAAATCTGCTACAAAAGATTAGCACATTAGTATGGAAATTAATCATGATCCCATTAAAGTGAGACCGCAATCCCTTTCCATAATTGATGTGTAACCCGTGTAGCCGAGTGTTGTGAGGTGGTTTATGGAATGATTTGTGCAAAACTAATGCAGATCTTTGGACACCTACATGCTTCAGATTGTGCATACATTGCTTGATGAGATGTTATTACAAGTGATGTTGGGTGTAGTGTGTGAATTTGTACAAAGTTCAGTTGTGGATGAGTTATTACAAGGGTAGTGTTTAGTCGGGGTGGGAGGAGTGTTAGATAACGGGTTCTGAAAAGACGTCTGGATACGTTTCGGTATCCATTTCCTAAGAGTTCTTGAGCGGGTGGTATGTTTCTGCAAGGGGGAAAAAGGTGATATTAGATATGGTGGTGGTGAGGGATGAATAGGTTTCTGAGGGGTATATAGTACATGGCTTGAGTGTTGAGCTAGGATACACTGTTTGGGTACCTAGATTTGCGTGGGTGTGGGTCGATCGTAAGGTACTTCTTGGCGATCCAAATCTGTCGACTGTTCGTACTTGTAGAAGAAGGTCGAAAAGGCTTTGGATACTGCTTCTGATTCTGCCGTAACTTCTTCTTGTTATTATCTCCATTGTTGAAATCTGTCGGTGGTTTCTGTCCTTTTGGCACCCATATTTGTCTCGTGTCTCTTGCTTTGTGATACTCATACTGCTTTCCTCCTTGTGTCATCTGATATGATCTTCGGTTTGGGTTCCTCCATTGTGGTTGACTCCTTCGTGGTTGAGGTTGAGAGGTCGGATGGACACTGTGCTTTAAAAAAGAAGGGAGTTCCAACACTTGCGAAACTTGCCCATTAGGAAGTGCATCATTTTTTATCAAAAATCTAGGCCAGTCCGCAGTAAGTGTGGAAGGATGGGCACCATAGGGTGTTTTGCCCATGTGGCTGCTGATGCAGTTCACCTGACCGCTGATTGTCCCCATTTGCCCTGCAATGGTCTAGGGTTACATAACACAGGTGGAGTGTTGTTAGGGAAGTCAAGCGGTATCACTCGCTTCTGATCTAAGGTTCCAATCAGCAAGGAGCCTTGTCTAAGATTTAGATCCACTGAGTGATCGTATAGCCAATCTTGGCCAAGGATTAGGGGTTCTATCAGGTCCTCGCCATGGCACACTAGTAGCTTCGCTGTCATGTTCACATCGTGTATGAGGATAGGAAGGTCCACCTCACCCATGCAAGGGGTTTCCATGCCTCCTAGCCCTATGAGGTATGCCTCAATTGGCCGCATTTCTATTCATGAGTCCTTATAGTGGGACCATCTAATCGCACTAGTCACAGCACCTGAGTCAATTAAAGCCGTGAGCTCTTGGCAAGGGTTGCCATGCTCTAGCCTGACTGTAATGAGTGGTCTCCTATCCACTATGCTAGGATGAGTACTTGACTTTGCTTGACACATGGCCATGGTGTATCTGGGTGTTGTTTCCAGATGGTTATAATGTTCCCTCCCTAGTCCTTGTCTTCTTAGCTTCATGCGCTTAATGCGTTCTATAGCTTTTGCCTGAGCTTCAACTCGTATTGTATTTTCTTCCTCCTTACGCTTCTTTGCCAACGTGAGTTGTCTAAGCATATCCTCAGTAAGAGGTTCCTGATATAACTTGACTCTACAGCCACTAATGTAATTAGGCATTATGTTTCCTTCTAGGGTGGCTAATTGTATTGCTCCACTTGTTGAGAGTGTGTTAATGATCATAGGTCCATAAACTCGCTTTTCTAATTTCCATGCATGTTGTTTCAGCATATACACTAGGACTAAATCTCCTTCTTTTGGGCCTTTATCTTTCACATGTGCATTGAAATAGGCTTTTTGTTGCTTCTTTGTTGCATATATTGTTGTTGCTGCTTTCAGCCTGGTTTCTCCTAATCGTTCCAAGTCCATTATTCTTGCCGATAATTCATGGCCGTTCCACTGATGTTCTTGTGCAACCTTAAGTGTCGGTATCAAGAAGTCCAAAGGAAGCACAACATTCTGACCAAAAACCATCTGAAAGGGAGCTGATTGAGTACGGTTTTGTAGGCCACTCGATATGCCCAAACAACGTGGTGTAATTGTTTGTCCCAATCTGAACGTTTGTTGTTCACGAGTTTCTTCAGTACGTTAAAAAGGATCTTGTTAGTGCTTTTCGCTTGACCATTGGCCTGAGGATGATATGGTGCGGATTTCTTGTGAATCACCATAAAATCCTGTAACAAATATTCAATGACTTGGTTTAGAAAGTGAGTTCCTCGATCACTCACTAACTCAATATCTTGTAAAGACATTTTCAAATAAGAATTTTGCAGTTGTGTGTGCATCATTCTTTTTTGTGGCCTTTGCCTCTACCCATTTGGTAAGATAATCTGTCGCAACAATAATGTATCCAGCATGTGTACCTTTTGCAGGGGGGTTAATGGGTCCTACAAAGTCTATACCCCGCTTAGAAAATGCACGTCCTCCCATCATGGGTGGCATTTCATCTCTGCGAGTAGGAAATTGGGTTCTTTGGCACACATCACATCTCTTAACATAGGTATGTGCATCCATGTGAAGAGTAGGCCACCATAATCCTGCAAAGAGGATGGCTTTGATTACCTTATCGGGGCCAAAATGACCTCCTGCAACACCTTGGTGTGCAGTCTCTAGTACGCGCAAATAATCGCTTTCATGAACACATTGTCTTAAGTATCCATCTCGTCCTCGTTTGTACAGATTATCACCAATAAGTGAATAGTCTTGAGCTTCCTGCTCTAGACTTCGTTGTCGTGCTAAGGTCATTCCTTGAGGGAATGCATTCGTCCACAAGTACATCACTAAGGGTTCACTCCATTCTGGTGTGAGAGACACATGATATAATGTAGCATGTTCTACTGGTGGTCTTTCACAACAAACAGGGCATTCTTTACACAACTTGTAGACGTATGCTTCCATAGAAGGCCAATATATTCATAATCTATGCAGAGTTTGCAATGTACGATGTTTCGAATAATGTTGCTTTAGTGCACCTACGTGTGCTAATTGCAACCAATTTGCGTGTTGTGATTCCTCTACACAACAAGAAAGAATCTTTTGATTATCCTGTTTATATATGCTTCCTGCTATGATTTGATATCTCTGAGACTTGGTGATCTCTCCTTCCTTGATCCTTATCCTAGGGTTCTTGGGTCCATATGTGAGAATAGGAACAATAGGCTTCGCCCATTCTGGTACTATCTCGAGGTTAAACAAATATGCATCTGGTAATTCATCCGCTATCCCTTGAGAAGCTTCTCCTGTGGTTAATCGTGAAAGGTGGTCAGCTCTAAGATGTGTCTTCCCTTTCCTAACTACTACTTTGAAGTCGTACTCCATGAGTAATAGAAACCAACGTATCCGTCGTCCCGTGTTACATGGCTTATTGACTAAGTACAATAATGCTTGATGATCCGTAAAGAATTTGAACTTGTTTGCCAACAAATAATGTCTGAATTTCTTTACCGCATCGATCATTCCTAATCCTTCTCGTTCCATAGTGGTGTAATTTCTTTCTTCCGCATTTAACTGTCTGCTCGCATAAGCTATGGGGAGATCTATATTACCTTCATTTGTGGGTTGTGCTAACACACATCCTATGGCATAGTTGGAGGCATCCACATGTACATGGAATGGCTTGCTCCAATCTGGGGTTGTCAATATAGGTGCTGAGCACAAACGTCATTTAAGTTCATTGAATGAATTGTCACACTCATCTATCCATTCATACTTGGTCAAAAGATAGTACAGAGGCTTGGCTATGATTGCATACATGTGTATGAATCGTCTATAATAACCGCAATGACCCATAAATGCATGTACCTCTTTTATGTTAGTTGGCCTAGGTAAGTCTGCAAGTACTTTCACTTTTTCCTAATCCGTAGAGATTCCGTTCTTTGACACAATGTGTCCTATAACTTTGCCTTTTTTGACCATGAAAACACATTTTTGTGGGTTCAAACAAACCAGATATTCTCGACATTTGTCAAATATTTGCCTTAGTTCTGGGATATGAGTTTGTCTCATATTTGAATGATCACATATGTCATCGACACAAACTTCCAAATTCTTGCATAAGAATTCCTTGAAAATGTGACACATGAGTCGCTGGAAAGTGGCGGGTGCATTTGTTAGCCCGAATGGCATCAAGCGAAATGCAAATATGCCCCATTCTCTGGCGAAAGCCGTCTTATGTTGATCTTTTGGAGCGATGGCTACTTGATTATAGCCTGAGAAACCATCAAGAAAGCTGTAAACTTCCTTGCCCGCAACTCTTTCCAATAAGTGTTCAGTGATAGGAAGAGGATAATTGTCTCTAATCATGGCGACATTAACTTTTTTAAGGTTAATACACACACACAATTTTCCATTTTTCTTGGGCACAACCACAATGGGGGATACCCATTCAATATGCTCAATTTCATAAATGAATCCTGCTTCTATCAAATGATCTATTTCTTCTTTAATCTTTGCAGCATAGTTATCATTGTATATGTACGATTTCTGTTTCATAGGCTTCGCATCTAGAGTCATTGGGATTCTATGGAGCATATATCCGAGTCTACTCCTTTCAAGTCTTTGTAACTCCAAGCAAACACATCTCTATATTCCCGCAATATTGAAATTAATTCTTCTTCTTCTTCATTCATCAAATCATGCCCAATGTAAGTACATTTTTCGTCTTCTCCTTCTATGGTGACTATGATTTTTTTGGTTTTCTCACGGTTATCATATACTTCTCCAACATCAACTTTTCTTTTAGGCATTCGTGCCATGATTCCTCTATCTTCTATTTCATATTTCTTAAAATTTTCCGGAACTTTAAACAAAGATTCTTCTTCTTCGGACATGGTTTCTTTCTTCTTCCTTTTCTTTCCTTCACTTTTAGTGGTGACTTGTGTGGTCATCCTCACATCATTCATAATTTTTTCGTGTCTTTGAGGGTGAGTTTCTACTTCGTAGAAGTATTCTTCATCTGATGCAAAGGGTGGATCCATAATAATTGACTCTAGATCGAAGTCGCTTGCATCCTCAAATGCATCATTGCTAGGTTCGCATTCTTCAATAAGGAAATCGCACATGATCGGCTCTATTGTGAAGACTAAAATGTCATAGCCATCCTCGTCATAGTGGGGTGTCCATTGTTCTTCATTGATGGCTATGTCCATTGTTGCTAAAATTTCTGCCCAACCATGAGGCTCAAATTCCTCTGGAAATACTACAGGTGCGTAAGCTGGGTCTTGGAAGGGTTCGTGGATGTTGTTCTGAACCTAAGGTCCTGGCTTCTAACCGTTCTTCCTCTTGTTTGGCTACTTTACACATCCATAAATGAGTGTCCTTGTGCAACCATGAGGGGTCTGATTCTAATGAGTGTACCGATTCCGTTTCTACCTATGCCTTATGGATGGTATTCCACTGTATTGGGGGTACATCTCAATGTGAATAGTCTTTAAGATTGACTTTAGTAGTCACTCCTAAATGTTGCAAGTACAAAGAATTAGTTCCCCAATCTTGTACAATTTGCAACTGACGCATGAATGGTCGTCCCAAAATAATCTCATAAGCGTGATTTTTGGCAAAATCACAAATGGCAAAAGTATGCTCAAACTCCACACCACAAGTGGTGAGAGATATGCCTTATAGTAAGCCTAATGGTTTCTCTATGTGTCCGTCAGCCATTTGTAGCTTGATCCTGGTAGGTCTTAATGCTGGCTTACCCCAACGTTTCCATAAAGCAGTAGTAGCGATGGCTACTCCGGCTCCTGAATCTAAGATGGCTTTGGTGGTATAGCCTTGATGGGTTATTGGAAGATAAGTGTTACCTTCCTCTCCTTTGCTTACATCTCCGATTCTTTCCACGGGTATCTCTGGTACCTTCTTGTGTGATCCTTTTTGTGAGGGAGCAGTAGCAAGCTCTGGGAATTGATTTGCTACATGTTTCCACAGTTCTGGTTTAACCCTCAACAACTCCTCTAGAGTGAGATGACATTGTACTTTAGTGTTCTTGATCACTTCCGTGTTCCTAGGAATCACTAATTCTTCATTTCTCACTATTATCGTGGGTGCTCTCATGCTAATAGACTTGGCTTCCCAAGGTCCTGTGAACTGAGGTAATTCTTGCAAAGAATTGGATTCAAAACCTGTGTTTTCACTTAGTTGCTCTTCCTCTACGTCATCTTAAATAGAGGGAATGTCTTGGGGAAATTGTTCTTGCAAGTCGTCTATTTCTTGAATAGGAGGATGTGTTCTTTGTTCTTTTCTCCATTTCTCTTCCTGGATTTCTCTTATGAATTCATGTGAGTACTTATGGATGGAAGACAGGTTGTCTTCACTTTCTGTATTGGGTACTTGAGACAGGGATGGTGCATTCTTTTTCTGTGTCTCTAAGGCAATAGGGCTCCTATGCTAATTCTTTTTCTCTTTGCTATCAATCAAGTTTTCTAGCCTCTCCATCAGTCCTTGAAAGTGCAATTCAAGTTTTGCCATGTTATTCCAATTAAGATATCTAGAGGCTTCAAACATAGCTTGTGCTAGTTCTACCATCTTCATGCAAAGTTTAGTTCTCTCAATTTCTAAGTCTGCTCGAGGGTAGTTCTTACTCATTTCAGCTATTTGAGGTCTTTCATTTATTCTAGCCTGATACACGCGAAACATAATGTCTAGGTTTTTTGGTATGGGTTCTGCTAAAACTGATCCTGCTCTCTGAGCTACATTTTCTTGGTTTGATTCTTGCGAAGTCAATTCTAGGATTTTGGCTCTCGATTCCTTTAAACTTCCTTCCAACTCAGTTATCTTTTTACGCCATTTTCTCTTAATTCTTTCTCTAGAATCTTTCCATGATTTCATTTTTTTACTGCTAGATTCTCCAACTTTGCTGTTTTCAGCTATTTTCTCATGATTAAGCAGTTGTTTCTCTAAGAGAACCTGGGCTCTCGTTATATCTTGGATAGGCACGTATGTATGTTTGGGTCCATCTGCATTATGTACAATACCTATCACATTGATTGGTGTCACATTTGAAGCATTAGCAGGGTTCTTAGGACAATCTTTTATGACATGCTCTTTGCCACAATCGACGCAAAAGCTTTGTATGTTATAGTATTGTGACTATCCTGCTATCGGAGGATGTGGACAATCCTTTATGAAATGATCTCTTTGGCACCTAAAGCACGGTGCCTTAGGGCCGTGTAGTCTTTGCTGTCTTAATTGGGGCCACGGATTAGGGTTTGCATACATCACATTAGCATAGTCAGGCTCTCAGCTGGGTTCCATTGGTGGACTATCGTATTGATATGTCTCCACGTGTTCTGGTGTTTCCGTGTAATATGCGGGTGGACTATCTACATGAGTAGAGTCAAAACTGTTAGAGTTAGGGTCGCTCTCCGTGATCAAGGGTGATGAAGGCACCAAAGCCCTACTGAGGTTCTCATCTGCAGCAGCGTATTGAACTGAGATGACATTAGCTGGTGGGGGTGGCTGCTGAGCTAAAATGGTTTGAGGTCTCTGTTGAGCCTGATAAGGATAGTTCTGTGGAGGTGTTGCTCTAGCACAATGGTGAGAACCACGTTAAGAAGCTCCACCTCCTTAATGTCAATCCACGGAAGAGATAGGAGTGATATGAAGATCGTGAATGTGAGATGAAGTGAGAGTAAAGGTGAGAAGCATAGAGATGCACACACACATACACACACACAACGAAGAGACAAGCAAGATACAATGGAAGGTAGGAAATCAACTCTATTACTCAAGAACACTCTTACAAACTCAAGCTCACTCTAGCTCATACAAGTCTACACTAGCTAACCTAAAAAATGAGCTCTCTAGCTCTTTTTATAGATTCTAGACTAGTCTTGACCGGTTTCACATCTAGTGACCGGCATAGTTAAAAAATTGGTCCTAGATGCTATTTGAAAGGGTAAACGGTGTCTAAAAATAACCAAAATTGGTACGCTCATTCTACCTAAGCTCCTCAAGCTCGAGGACTCCTCGGCTTGCACAAAATGGAGTTATAAATTACAAAAATGGTTTTTCTATGTTACATATGGTACAAAAGTGATGAGAATCACTGTTGGAGGTTTTGAAAAATATTTATAAAACATAATTCTTTGAAAAATGATTCGACTGACTCCCTACTACTTCGTTATGCTCTATCTTCACATGCTTCCGTGTCTTCTATGCCTCTGGCTACTGCCAACACCCCCCTCCCTCTTGCTTCTGTCGTCCACAACAGAACCTTGTTGTGAGGTCTGTCGGATGTAATTCTGTAAGAGCTCCTGAGCGAGGGTGTGTTCTGATATTTGAATGCCTCGGGCCAAATCTGCCCCGAGTTTCTCCCAATCAATGGGTTGCGGTTCATCGGATGGTGGGAGTCGATAATGCGTGGAATACACCATCTGTTCACAGGCAAATAATTGAAGTAAATGCGTAGGCCTGCTGATGAACACTTTCGAATGGTATTCCCAGAAACTGGTTGTGAACATTTCTACGAAGGTTTGCTTGTAGCACGCCGGTAGGTATTTGATTCTACAATGCCAGACATAACACACCCGGAGTGATGGCGTTGTACTCATATCATATGCAAGATCTAGATTACCATGCTCGAAACCCGGGGTGTTCACATGGGGTGCCTTGATGCGACGAAAGACTTTGAAAACCATCTGCATCATGTCAAATATCTTGACAGTCATGTGCGCTGCTATATCATCCATATGTTTTAAGCAAGGGAGCCAGTGTCGAATCATTGCCATCATGTATCCGACTGTTGGTAGTTCTAGGGGTGGCTTGAAATATGGGTAATTTAACCAATCCTGGCATTGCTTGTTGTTTTGTACTTCAATAGAAAATGCCTTCTAGGAGCGACGATGTGGCACTAGTCCCCAACATGGGTTGTACTTTAGATGTAGTGGTGCCTTGACCCAAGTACTCATCATCTCCCGATAATTCTGTAAGAGATCCTTGCGCCAATCGGGTTGATAGATCTCTCCTTGCTGCACATCTAGTGGCAAATCGTCAGGCTCAAACTGAGTAGCGTGAGAGGGTTTCTTGCCTGTTTCTTTCTCTATGGCCAACTGATATTCTGCCATTAACATAAAATACAGTTTATACTGTAGCTCATGCCCTGATATGTATCTGCAAGGGGCTAAATGAGCAAAGTATGGGGACTGTAAAATGCATTCTTCAATCATTGCCATGGCGTGTAACTACGCCTCTACCCTGGCTGAGTGGGTTGTTCCAAGTTCTTCAATCGTCTTCATCCATGCGGGAGTTGGAAGCTCGAAATTCATCTGGCCTTTGGCTGTGACACGTCCGCCTGGGATGGGTTGAGGTTCATATGCTTCTTCAAAGGTTTCCTCCACCGGAATAGTCACAGTTTCTTCATCAGCTGGTAGCTCCGGTGGGGAGTCTCGTCTGGGTGGTGCTTCATATACTTCTATCCGTGATTGAAGAGTAGATACCTGGGCCCGTAATGCGTTGAGTTCCTCTAGGATGTCAGGAGATGGGTCCGCAGGGGTTGGTAGTCCTTGTTGTACTAGTGCTCTTAGCTGGAGTGTCCTGTGTTCCTCCTTGAGCTTCTGAAACTCCTCGTTCATGTTGTCCTACTCATCCAACAATCTGACATGATCATCTAACAACATTTTCATAGATTCTGAGGGCATGGCCTTAAAGTGACTAGGGCTCGATGGTTGGTCTGGTTGATCTAGAGCAGCTTCTAAATTCTCTCTGTTTTGTTCTAAGCGCTGGTTCTCTTCTTCCGCTACTACCAGGTGTCTTCTGAGTAAGCCCATGTTCCTGGTGAGCGTTGCATTGCGAATAGTCTGTGCCCTTAACAAGTTATCGATATCCGTGACAGCCTCTTTTGTCTTTTCTTCACTTTCTAGTTCAAGTTTGTGATATGCCTCTCGTAGCTCTTGGTAGCGGGTATTCAAAGAGGCATTCTCGATGGATAGTGAATTGAGCTGCGATTGTAGATCATTCGTTGTCTTCTGCAGCTGCTGATAATTAGTTCCGAGAGATGTGAACTCATCTCTTACTTGAGTCATGCAGGTGAACATCTGCCAGAATGCAGTATCTACAGTGGGTGATAATATTAATGGTGTGCTAAGTGAAGATGCAGTGGGTGTAGATGCAAAGGGAATGGGGGTGGGAAAGTGGATGTTGTGGTAATTGTGGAAAATTGTGATGTGCCTATGTATGGTTGTGCCATGAATGAAGTGAGTGGTGGTGCGGTGGGTGGTGAGATATCCATGTCATTGGAAGTGGTGTCAAGTGCAGTGACCGTGAATAGTGGAGTGATCGTGGGTGCTTGCGTGGGTGTAAATACAGGGTTTACAAAGGTTGAAAGGTAATTTATAGAGGGGTTCTCTAATGCTGCTTGGTTGAAAGGGGAAAGCGAAAATATGGTGGGTCGAGGGGGAGAGACTGGGGAGAAGGTTAATGGAGGTGGGAATGGGAAAAGGGGTCTTGGAGGTGTGGGGAAGGATGGGAAGGATGGACGGAAAGTTGGACTAGATAGAAAGGTGGATGTTCGAGGCGGAAAACTAGGTTGGGTGGGTGCAGGAATTGTCGGGTGAATGGAAGTAAGGAAGGCTTCTGCTACAACACTATCCAAAGATGTGGATGGTCTGGGAGAGATCGGATGTACAGGGGAGATTGGAGATACGGGAGGTGAAAGAGGAGCGGTTGGGGTGGCGGGTACTTCGGTTACAGTGGTATGTACAATAGTAGTGTGGGGTGGGGAATCGACGAGGATAGCTTCTTCGGCCGCAGATCTTTCAGGAATTAGGCATGCTTCCCTGGCTTGTTGGGATGACTGAGCACCTGTGGGTACGCGAATGTATTCACCTGGTTTTGATAGTAGTCGTACTCGTCGAGGTCATACTGCGGTAACGGTTTCCTCTGCAAATACCTTAAGGCTTCGGTGGATCCCACTGATTTGACAAGTTCCGTAAAGCCTCTGATGTAGAATTCTTCAAAACCGCCTGAGACAAGTTCCTGTTCTATAAGTGCTTGGCTCTCTTCCTTCGTTAACTTCTTACGTGCCCAAACTTTTTCCATAGTATGATATAACTTCTTGATGGCCAATGTATAAGCTGCTGCTTCAAATGTTTTGTCTTTGTGCGTACTAGTGTCACCTTGGGTGTCCGTTTGCTGTCCTTGTTCATCTGTCTGTACATTTTCTTGGGATTCATGAGTGCCCTGGCTGGCTTCATCATCTCCGTCATCTTCATCGGTTTCTGTTCTTTCTTCCTCAGAACTAGACACTATTTGTCCTTGTGGTTGATCCGGGGGAGTGGTCAGGTAGCTTGGTCGTTCGTATTCTTGGAAGAAAATCTGGCCTTCAGACAACTGAAATTCATTTGAAAAATCTTGCATCTCGAAATCGAATGTTGTGTCCGTCGGTTCTGCTTCCAAGTTGGGTATCGGAAAAGAAAAAGCTTCCGCACCAATAGTGGTGGGAACTTCTGCTGCAATGGTAGGAGGACCTTGGGCTGTGGCTGCTTGAGGAGCGACTGTGCTGGGAGTGCCCTCCGTTAGAACTGTTCTTGATAACCGTATGCGAATGGGTTGGACGGTTGTAGGGGCCTCTGTCGGAGACTGTTCTGGCGAGGGTTGCGGTGAGGGTGATTCTAGGACCTGTAGGCATGGAATGGTTCCTCTCATGCGCTTTCTTGCTCAGCCTTTGCTAGCCTTCCTAGCTTTCTTTGCTGTCCCCTTGAATGCTTTAAGCTCCTTGCTTGTCATTGCACGCTCGATTGGCAAGTCGTATGCCAAACACATATATACAATCCTTGTAAGAGCACAACATCAATTGATTACTTTCTTTCTTTCCCATCTGTGTTGTGCTAAGTACAAGTGATCAATTATCCAACTGGCTAGGTCAACTGTTTGTGGTCCAGTACATGCTAAATATAAACCAAACCAGATGCGCTTGTGGGTCATGGTGAATCTATCCTGAGCGGGGAAAGCGAAATGCTGCATACATATCCTCAACGATTTAGAGAGCTCAGGTGTGATTGCTGAAATATCTTCCCACTTAGTAACATCCCCACGTTTCATAGGCTTTGGAACTAGCCTTTCTTGTGCTGTTGGAGTGTGTGTACCATGGATCTTGATTGCAGCGCGAATCAGATCTTTAGAAAGGTAAAACCTCTTATATGGCGGATCATTTACCAAAGATGGCAAGATGAATGTTCCTAGTAGATCCTTGTACTCCAAAGCTGTCAAAGTGGTGATTAAGTAATAGCATCTGTAGAAGTCTGGCTTAGGCAAAGGATCACTGAAATACTCTATGAAGCCTGCTCTTGCCCAAACATGCGTTAAGTCTTCTTTGTTCTGTAGTCCTTCGAACTCTATTGAGAAACATTGGTACTTGGCCCATGTACGGTGATCAAACGCCAAATTGGCCTCAAAAATGAAATCTGCGTCTGCCAACGGTCCTGCTAGCCCTTGAAACCAGTGAGAGTTGCGATGAATCTTCTTAGTGTATCCCCTAGGGGGATCGTCAATTGGCATGGGCCCTGGAAATCCTTGAAATTCCAATGGCTGAGCCGTAGGATGTGGCTCCACGAGTAGTTCTCCAATATTTGCCATCGGTGCACTGGGCGCAGCTTCAGATGGTCCTTCTGCCTGCATGATGAATGATGCAGGTGTGTAGAAGATCTGCTACAAAAGATTAACACATTAGTATGGAAATTAATTATGATCCCATTAAAGTGAGACCACAATCCCTTTCCATAACGGATGTGTAACCCGTGTAGCCGAGTGTCGTGATATGGTTTATGGAATGATTGTTGCAAAACTAATGCAGGTCTCTAGACACCTACATGCTTCAGATGATGCATACATTGCTTGATGAAGTGTTATTACAAGTGATGGTGGGTTATAGTGTGTGGATTTGTACAAGGTTCAATCGTGAATGAGTTATTACAAGGTTGTAGATTAGTCGGGATGGGAGTTATGTTAGACAATGGGTTTTGAGGAGACAACTGGATACGTTTCGGTATCCATTTCCTAAGAGTTTCTGAGCGGGTGAAATGTTTCTTCTGAGGGACAAAAGTTGAGGTCGGATGTGGTGGGGTTAAAGGGTGAAGAGATTTCTAAGGGTTATATATTACATGGCTTGAGGGTTGAGCTATTATACACTGTTTGGGTACCCAAATCTGCGTGGGTGTGGGTCGGTTTGTAAGGTACTTCTTGGCAATCCAAATTTGTCGAGGAGATATTGAATACTGATTCTGCTTCTGCCTTGACTTCTCTTTGCTAATGTCTGCGTTGTTGAAATCTATCGGTGCTTTTTGTCCTTTTGGCACCCATATTTGCCTCGTGCCTCTTGCTGTGTGATGCTAATACTGCTTTCTTCTTTGTGTCGTCTGATATTGTCGTCGGTCTGGGTTCCTTTGTCGTGGTTGACTCCTTTGTGGTTGAGGTTGAGAGGTCGGATGGACACTCTGCTTTGGAAAAGAAGGGAGGTCCAACACTTGCAAAACCTGCCCATTAGGAAGTGCTCCGTTTTTTATCTTTAATCTAGGCCAGTCCGCAATAAGTGTGGAAGGATGGGCACTGCAGGGTGTTTTGCCCCTATGGCTGCTGATGTAGTCCACCTGACCTGCAATCGTCCCCATTTGTCCACTGATGTAACCCACGTGACCGCTGATTGTGTCCATTTGATCAAGCGGTTGGGCGGTTGCCCCTTCTAGTTTGCAGGAAGCCCAAGGGAAAATCTTCTGGCGTCCTTCTGATTGAAAATTGTCCATCGCCAAGCCCGCGTGGGTGGGTGTAGACGTAACGTGACTGATCTGACCAAAGATCTTGTGGTCTTCCATCGCATGCATTTCATAGGGTCTAGGGTTGCGTACTTCAGGCAGATTGTTGTTAGGGAAATCAAGCGGTTTCACTCGCTTCTGATCTAAGGTTCCAATCTGCAAGGAGCCTTGTATAAGCTTTAGGTCCACTGAGTGATTGTATAGCCAATCTTGGCCAAGGATTAGGGGTTCTATCAGGTCCTCGTCATGGCACACTAGTAGCTTCGCTGTCATGGTCACATCATGTATGAGGATAGGAAGGTCCACCTCGCCCATGCAAGGAGTTTCCATGCCTCCTAGCCTTATGAGGTATGCCTCAACTGGCTGCATTTCTATTCCTGAGTCCTTATACTGGGACCATTTAATCACGCTAGTCGCAGCACCTGAATCAATTAAAGCCCTGAGCTCTTGGCAAGGGTTGCCGTGCTCTAGCCTAACTGTAATGAATGGTCTCTTGTCCACTATGCTAGGATGGATACTTGACTTTGCTTGACACATGGCCATGGGGTATCTGGGTGATGTTTCCAGATGGCTATAATGTTCTCTCTCTAGTCCTTATCTCCTTAACTTCATGCGCTTGATGCGTTCTATAACTTCTGCCTGAGCTTTAGCATGTATTCTATTTTCTTCCTCCTTACGCTTCTTTGCCAATGTGAGTCGTCTAAGCATATCCTCAGTAAGAGGTTCCTGATATAACTTGACTCTACAGCCACTAATGTAATTAGGCATTATGTCTCCTTCTAAGGTGGCTAATTGTACTGCTCCACTTGTCGAGAGTCTATTAATGATCATAGGTCCATAACCTCGCTTTTCTTACTTCCGTGCGTGTTGTCTCACCGTATACACTAGAACTAAATCTACTTCTTTTAAGCCTTTATCTTTCACATGTGCATCAAAATATGCTTTTTGTCGCTTCTTTGTTGCGTATATTCTTGCTGCTGCTTTCAGCTTGGTTTCTCCTAATCATTCCAAGTCCATTATTCTTGCTGATAATTCATGGCCGGTCCACTGATGTTCTTGTGCAACCTTAAGGGTCAGAATCAAGAAGTCCAAAGGAAGCACAGCATTCTGACCAAAAACCATCTGAAAGGGAGTTGCATTGAGTACGGTCTTGTAGGCCACTCGATATGCCCAAACAACATGGTGTAATTGTTTGTCCCAATCTAAACGTTTGTTGTTCACGAGTTTCTTCAGTACGTTACAAAGGATCTTGTTAGTGCTTTCTGCCTGACCATTGGCCTGAGGATGATATGGTGCAAATTTCTTGTGAATCACCATAAAATCCTGTAACAAATATTCAATGACTTGGTTTAGAAAGTGAGTTCCTCGATCGCTCACTAACTCTATAGGCAATCCATATCTTGTAAAGACATTTTCAAATAAGAATTTTGTAGTCGTGTGTGCATCATTCTTTTTCGTGGCTTTTGCCTCTACCCATTTGGTAAGATAATCTGTCGCAACAATAATGTATTCAGCATGTGTACCTTTTGTAGGGGGGAATGGGTCCTACAAAGTCTATACCCCACTTAGAAAATGCACGTCCTCCCATCATGGGTTTCAATGGCATTTCGTCTCTACGAGTAGGAAATTGAGTTCTTTGGCACACATCACATCTCTTTACATAGGTATGAGCATCCATGTGAAGAGTGGGCCACCATAATCCTGCAAAGAGGATGGCTTTGATTATCCTATCAGGTCCAAAATGACCTCCTACAACACCTTGGTGTGCAGTCTCTAGTACGCTCAGATAATCACTCTCATGAACACACTGTCTTAATTATCCGTCTCTACCTCGTTTGTTTAGATTATCACCAATAAGTGAATAGTCTTGAGCTTCCTGCTCTAGACTTCGTTGTCATGCTAAGGTCATTCCTTGAGGGAATGTTTTCGTCTTTAAGTATGTCACTAAAGGTTCACTACAGTCTGGTGTGAGAGACACGTGATATAATGTAGCATGTTCTACATGTGGTCTTTCACAACAAACATGGCATTCTTTACATAACTTGTAGACATCTGCTTCCATAGAAGGCCAATAGTCTGCAATGTACGATGTTTCGAGTGATGTTGCTTTAGTGCACCTATGTGTGCTAATTGCAACCAATTTGCATGTTCTGATTCATCTACACAACAAGCAAGAATCTTTTGATTATCTTGTTTATATATACTTCCTGCTAGTATTTGATATCGTTGCGACTTGGTAATCTCTCCTTCCTTGATTCTTATCCTAGGATTCTTGGGTCCATACGTGAGAATAGGGACTATAGGCTTAGCCCATTCTGGTGCTATCTCAAGGTTAAACAAATACGCATCTGGTAGTTCATCCGCTATTCCTTGAGGAGCTTCTCCTGAGGTTAATCTTGAAAGGTGGTCAGCTCTAAGATGTGTCTTTCCTTTCCTGACTACAACTTCAAAATCATACTCCATGAGTAATAGAAACCACCGTATTAATCGTCCCGTGTTACATGGTTTATTGACTAAGTACAACAATTCTTGATGATCTGTAAAGAATTTGAACTTGTTTGCCAACAAATAATGTCTGAATTTCTTTACTGCATAGATCATTCCTAATCCTCATTCCGTAGTGGTATAATTTCTTTATGCTGCGTTCAACTGTCTGCTCGTGTAAGCTATGGGGAGGTCTATATTGCCTTCATTCGTGGGTTGTGCTAACACACATCCTATGGCATAGTTGTATGGATCCACATGTACATGGAATGGCTTACTCCAATCGGGGGTTGTTAATATAGGTGCTGAGCACAAACGTCTTTTAAGCTCATTGAATGAATTCTCACACTCATCTGTCCATTCAATCTTGGTCAGAAGAGAGTACAGAGGCTTGGCTATGATTGCATACATATGTATGAATCGTCTGTAATAACGGCAGTGGCCCATAAATGCGTGTACTTCTTTTACGTTATTTGGTCTAGGTAGATCTGCACTTACTTTCACTTTTTCTTCATCCGTAGAGATTCCATTCTTTGACACAATGTGTGCTAGAATTTTGCCTTGCTTGACCATGAAAACACACTTTTCTGGGTTCAAACACACCTGATATTCTCGACATTTGTCAAATACTTGCCTTAATTCTGGGATGTGTTTGTCTGAGATTCGAGTGTGCACATAGGTCATCGACATAAACTTCTAAATTCTTGCGTAATAATTCCTTAAAAACATGACACATGAGTCACTGGAAAGTGGCGGGTGCATTTGTTAAGCCAAATGGCATTACACAAAATGCAAATATGCCCCATTCTGTGGCAAAAGTCGTCTTGTGTTGATCTTCTGGAGCAATGGCTACTTGATTATAGCTTGAAAAACCATCAAGAAAGTTGTAAACTTCCTTGCCTGCAACTCTTTCCAATAAGTGTTCCGTGATAGGAAGAGGGTAACTGTCTCTAATTGTGGCGGCATTAACTTTTTTAAGGTTAATACACACACGCAATTTTCCATTCTTCTTGGGCACAACCACAATGGGGGATACCCATTCGGTATGCTCAATTTCATATGAATCCTGCTTCTATCAAACGATCTATTTCTTCTTTAATCTTTGCAACGTAGTTATCATTGTATGTGTATGGTTTCTGTTTCGTGGGTTTTGCATCTGGAGTCATAGGGATTCTATGAGAACATATATATGGGTCTACTCCTTTCAAATCTTTGTAACTCCAGGCAAAAACATCTCTATATTCATGCAATAGGGCAACTAACTCTTCTTCTTCTTCATTTGTCAAATCATGCCCTATGTATGTACCTTTTTCTTCTTCTCCTTCTATGGCCACTATTATTTTTTTGGTTTTTTCTCGATTATCATATACTTCTCCAATGTCAGCTTTTCTGTTAGGCATTCGTACCATGATTCGTCTATCCTCTATTTCATATTTCTTGAAGTTCTCTGGAACCTAAAACAAAGATTCTTCTTCTTCTGACATGGTTTCTTTCTTCTTTCTTTTCTTTCCTTCACTTTTAACAATCACTTGTGTGGCTAACCTCACCTCAGCCATAATTTCTTCGTGTCTCTGAGGGTGAGTTTCTACTTCGTAGAAGTATTCTTCCTCTGATGCAAAAGGAGAGTCCATAATAATCGACTCTAGATCGAAATTGCTTGCATCCTCAAATGCATCAGTGTTCGGTTCACATTCTTCTATAATTGAATCACACATAACTGGCTCTATTGTGAAAACAGAAATGTCATAGCCATCCTCGTCACAGTGGG
Organism: Ceratopteris richardii; assembly: GCA_020310875.1. Lineage (NCBI taxonomy): Eukaryota > Viridiplantae > Streptophyta > Polypodiopsida > Polypodiales > Pteridaceae > Ceratopteris > Ceratopteris richardii. Next base: position 197,528,693 of record CM035417.1, on the reverse strand, counting down.
GTGTCCATTGTTCTTCATTGATGGCTACATCCATGGTTGCTAGGATTTCTGCCCAACCATGGGGTTCAAATTCTTCGTCTGGAAATACTACAAGTGCGTAAGCTGGGTCTTGAGTGGTTCATGGATGTTGTTTTGCACCTAAAGTCCTGGCTTCTAACCTTTATTCCTCTTGTTTTGCTATCTTACACATCCATAAATGAGTATCCTCGTGCAACCATGAGGGGTCTGACTCCAATGAGTGTATTGATTCTATTTCTACTTGTGTTTTATGGATGGTATTCCATTGTATTGGGGGTACGTCTCGATGTGAATAATCTTTAAGATTGACTTTAGTAGTCACTCCTAAATGTTGCAAGTACAAAGAATTAGTTCCCTAATCTTGTACGATTTGCAACTGACGCATGAATGGTCGTCCTAAAATCATCTCATAAGCATGATTTTTACTAAAATCACAAATGGCAAAAGTATGCTCAAAATCTACACCACAAGTGGTGAGAGATATGCCTTCTAGTAAGCCTAATGGTTTTTCTATGTGTCCATCAGCCATTTGTAGCTTCATCCTGGTAGGTCTCAATGCTAGCTTACCCCAACGTTTCCATAAAGCGGTGGTAGCAATGGCTACTCCGGATCCCTGAATATAAGATGGCTTTGGTGGTGTAGCCCGGATGGGTTATTGGAAGATAAGTGTTACCTTCCTCTCCTTCACTTACATCTCCGATCCTTTCTATGGGTATCTCTGGTACCTTCTTGTGTGTTCCTATCTGTGAGGGAGTAGTAGCAAGCTCAGGGAATTGATTTGCTACGTGTTTTCACAGTTCTGGTTTGATCTTCAACAACTCCTCTAGAGTGAGATTACATTTTACTTTGGTATTCTTGATCACTTTCGTGTTTCTAGGGATTACTGATTCTTCATTCGTCACTATTATCGTGGGTGCTCTCATACTAATAGACTTAGCTTCCCAAGGTCCTGTGAACTGAGGTAATTCTTGCAAAGAATTAGATTCAAAACTTGTGCGTTCACTCAGTTGCTCTTCCTCTACATCATCGTAAATAGAGGGGATATCTTGGGGAAATTGTTCCTGCAAGTCGTCTATTTCTTGAATAGGAGGATGGGTTCCTTGTTCTTTTCTCCACTTCTCTTCTTGTATTTCTCTCAAAAATTCATGTGAATATCTATGTATGGAAGACAGGTTGTCTTCACCTTCCGTGTTTGGCACTTGAGACAGGGATGGTGCATTCCTTTCCTGTGTCTCTGGGACAAGATTCCTATGCTGATCCTTTTTCTCTTTATTTTCGATCAAGTATTCTAGCCTCTCCATCAGTCCTTGAAAATGTAATTCAGGTTTTGCCATGTTATTTCAATTTAGATATCTAGCGGCTTCAAACATAGCTTGTGCTAATTCTACCATCTTCATGCAAAGTTTTGTTCTCTCAATTTCTAAGTCTGCTCGTGGGTAGTTCTTACTCATTTCAGCTATTTGAGGTCCCTCTTTTAATCTTGCTTGATACGCATGAAACATCATGTCTAGGTTTTTTGGTATGGGTTCTACTAGAACTGATCCTGCCTTTTGAGCTAGGTTCTCTTGATTCAATTCCCGTGAAGTCAATTCTAGGATTTTGGCTCTAGATTCCTTGAGACTTCCTTCCAATTTTGTTATTTTTTTACTCCACTTTCGCTTGATTCTTTCTCTCGAGTCTTTCCAAGATTTTGTCTTTTTACTGCTAGATTCTCCAACTTCTCTAGTCCCGGCTACTTTCTCCTGATTAAGTTGTTGCTTCTGTAAGAGCACCTGAGCTCTTGTTATAGCTTGGATAGGCACGTATGTAGGGTTGGATCCATCTGCATTGTTTACAATACCTATCACGTTGATTGGTGTCACATTTGAAGCATTAGCAGGGTTCTTAGGACACTCTTTGATGATATGTTCTTTACCACAATCGGCACAAAAGCCTTGTATATTATAATATTATGATTGTCCTGCTATCGGAGGATGTGGACACTCCTTTATGAAATGATCTCCTTGGCACCTAAAGAATGGTCCTCTAGGGCCCTGTGGTCTTTGTTGTCTTAATTGGGCATAGTTAAAAAATAGGTTCTAGGTGCTATTTGAAAGGGTAAACGATGTCTAAAAATAACCAAAATTGGTAGGCTCGTTCTACCTAAGTTCCTCAAGCTCGAAGACTCCTCGGCTTGCACAAAATGGAGCTATGAATTACAAAAGGGGTTTTTCTATGTTACATATGGTACAAAAGTGATGAAAATCACTATTGAATGTTTTTGAAAAGTATTTTGAAACATATTTGTTTGAAAAATGATCCGACTGACTCCCTGCTACTTCGTTGTGCTCTATCTTTACATGCTTCCTCGACGTCTATGCCTCTGGCTACTGTGCCTCTGGCTACTGCCAACATACCACATTCTCTTATTGACGTGCATGTCGAATTTGCTCCCTTTCCTCCTCTGTTGGTATTTGGCCTTGTCCCTATGGAAGTGTTTTGCCTCCATGTGTTATCCTATGGCTCGTTGGAATTTGCACTTAATTCCATGGTGGTTTAGTGCTGTTTTCCTCTCTAGTCAATGGTTCTCCATCGGAAGCACTCTCCGATATAACCGTCTTCCTCGCCACTTGTTTGGATCTTGCCTTGATAGGTGTCCTCTCTGATGGCTCATCATTAGAATCTGAATCTGACCGTCCTTGAGACCAATCCTTTTGTTTATTAGAAACTTCATATTCTCGCAATGGATTGCTCCCAGATGGTGTGCCATCATGTGAGAGAGGCCTATAAGTGGTGTGGGAACCACTTCAAGGTCTCTAGGGGGTGGCAGCCATGGTGGGCATTGAGTTCCTTGAACATGGCTAGGATAGACCAGACGGTCTTTCCTTGTAGTTTGCTTGGTGTGTGCCATTCTCTTGAGTTGAAAATGTGTGAAATGGAATGAGTTCTCTCTATTTATAGAGTTTCTTTTAAAACTATTTGTTCAAACTAGAATGAAAAAAACCAGTTTAGAAACATAAATAATATAATAATACAAATAGTAACACATTGATACCAACAAGATTATATTAAATCCTATGATTTACCACATAATGGGATATATTGAATTCACTTTAACTTCCAAGCTGAGCCTTCTCATTGTCTTTTAGCACACCACTGAGCATGATGGAGAGGTCTTAATGATGACTTCCATTTCTCACTAGCAATGTTGTGTTGCATTCGTCTCACAACTTTTGCCAAATATGACTACCTAACTCGTTCCACAAAAAAGTTTCTTGAGAATGTAGTGCGATAAAACCAATTAAACCTCTCCTCCATATAGTTTGATTGCATTAGACCACCACCATGTCACGTGTTTTTGAAGTATAAAATATGCTAAAAATTGTTAAGTACATTGGAAAAAAGTAAGTGCAATGAAAAATTTTAAAGATCAAATAGACTTACAATGTAGTGTGTTATATTGCTCTCTCCCCAAGATTGAATGAAACACTTCGTGAACTCTACCAATGTCTCTTGAAACAATTGACGTTGAATATCACTAGAGCTAGTAAGACCCATTAAGCCTACCAACTTATCTAAGCATTACCAAACCTTCTTTCTCTTATTACACAGATCAACTTGAGAATCATTGTCTATTGTGATCATGCATAAGTCTTTCCACAAATCATAATGTTCATTATTTTGAGTGCTAGTACCTCTTCTAAAAAAATGTTTTGCTTTATTCCTTGTCATTGACACTTGTTGTAAACTTTTTTGAGATTCCCCAAACTTTTTAATAACAAGTGTTACATTTCCAACATGACAACCAATTGAATTGAGTTCCTCCAATTTTTTTATAGCTTGTATAGATATATCAATTGGCTTCATGGACAATGCATATTCTATATGAGAGCTTCAATAGTCGATAAAAAATTCTCATGAAGGCATGCAATGTGCAAAAGTGAACATTAACTAAAGGAAATGGAATAATGGGATTCCAATCCTTATCTGATATGTCACCATTAGGTGTACCTAACGTGGGACACCTAATTAAAGGTATATCCCATTCACTAGATGGAGATCCATCTATGTCATCAATTAGTCCTCTATGTTGTTTTGTTTTCTCTTTGTTTGTTTATAACCTCATGTGCAATATGGACAAGGATAGAGAGCAGACACACCTTTTTTGCACCCTAACATGCATTTGATAGTCTTTAAGTCTCCACCCAAGTGCCACTCTACCTCAAAATCACATAGGCCTTCAACATTGATTTTTGCACCATTAATTTGAGAAGTTATTACCTCTGTGATCCATGGGGTCCTACTAAAAATCCATGAAAGAACATCATTGGATTCTTTAGGTACCTCAATACTACTAACCACCATATATCTTTCTCGGATTGAACACTGCATGTAAAGTGATGGGTAGAGTTTTCACTTTCATCAATAATGGCATGGGCCATAGCTTCATTCATGAGTGTCATGCTAAGTCTCTCCATATGTCGTCCCTTTATGATTTGGCATTCACCTAGCTTCTATGAATGTCAATATCACATAAACAGATATACCTTGAATTGTAGATTTGTAAAATTTAACCATTTCCTTTTGAAGCCTCTCCAAATTGACAAAAATGTTGTTGTACTTTGTGTACATGAATCCCTTCCTAGATGAATTTTTCAACTCTTTCTTTGATGTAGCAGAATGATAAATGGATGTAGGCATAACATCTTCTATATTCAAGTAATTGCCAAGAGTATTAGCTACATCCTCATTGGTCATCTTCTTCCTTAGAGATACCTTGTAAGGGCATGAAAAAATACTTTACAAAATACCTTTGTTTTGTAGTGCTTGCTTCAAAAGTTTATACAATGCAGTGTATGCTCTAGTACTAACACCTGCTTCATCACATACCATCTGTACCTCCCTAGGAGTAATTATATCTTCTAAGTTTCTTGCAAACTCTTTAATCACTTTGGTCTTGATGTGATTTCCTATTGGTGACTCCAAATCATAAGCACATGTTTCATTCTCATTGGCTTGAGTGCTTGCTTGCCCCAATGCTTCTATAGGAAAGTGGTAGCAATTGCCACTCCTGCACCTGAGTCCAAAATTGCCTTGGTTGTGTATCCTTGATGGGTAATGGGAAGATAGGTATTTCCTTCTTCTCCTTCACTCATATCTCATATCTCATATCTTGTCTAGAGGTATTTCGGGTAGTGTTCTATGAGATCCTACCTGGGAACAAGGTTTTGCTACTTCTGGCACTTGATTGGCTACATGTTTCCATAACTCTGGCCTAACCTTGAGTAGCTCTTCTAAAGTGAGATTGCACTGCACTTTAGTGTTCTTCACTATCTCTGTGTTCCTAGGGATGACGGAGTCTTCGTTTCTTACCATGAGCATGGGTGCTCTCATGCAAGTAGACTTTGCTTCCCATGGGCCTGTGAAATGGGGTAGTTCCTATAAGGAATTAGACTCGAAGTCTAATCTCTCATGAAATTGGGCACTATCCTGCTCCTCATAAATGGAAATACCTTGTGGGAATTGATCATGCGCGTCATCCACAAGTTCAATGGGAGGAGGAACTTCACTCTCTTTAGCCCATTTCTCTTCCTGAATCTCTCGTAGGAATTGTGGTGAGTACCGATTCATAGAAGAAGATGTATCTGGTTCTGTGGAGTTAGGAACATAAGCTTCCTGGTCAGGAAGGCTTATCCTTTCACTTGCCTTTCCATTATTTGGAGGGGCAGGGTCCTTTTTTGATTATGCAATTAGCCTCTCCAATCTTTCTAGCAGTCCATCAAAGTGCAACTGCGTCTTAGCTGAACTAGAGAAGTTAAAGAGGCGACTGGCTTCCAACATGGTTTGAGCCTATTCCACCATCTTAGCACCAATTTTAGTTCGTTCAAGCTCTAGTTCGGCTCTAAGGTAACACTTTTCATGATCCGTCATATTTGGCCCTTCTTGGATTCTAGCCTGATATGCCTTGAGCATCATGTTCAAGTCCTCGGGAGTGGGATCGACGAAGACTGATCCTACTATAGGGGGTGGTGGGATTAAGTGAGGTGGGTTGGAAGGTGGCGGATTGGATGGAGATGGGAATGGTGGTGGCGGGGTAGTGTGAGAATGAGTTTGAGATGTGAGTTCAATTATCTTGGCTTTCGCTTCTCTTAGACTTTCCTTGAGTTCACTCATCTTCTTTGACGATTGTCTTTTCATTCTCTCGCGACTATCCTTCAAGGATCTGGTCCTTTTCTTAGTTAGGCTCTCAGTTTCACTAACCTCGAAACTCTTTTCCTGGCCTAAACCTTGGTTGTATTGCAAATCTTGGGCTCTAGTGACCACTTGCACTAGTGCAGTGGAAGTTACACTCCCGGTAGAGTCTACAACTAACCCAATAACATTGATTGGAGTGATTTTTGGTGCATTGTTAGGACTCTTAGGACAATCTTGCAAGAGATGCTCTTTTCCACAATCGAGACAAAATCCTTGAATCGTCACAGATTGGGTTTGTGTAGATGCAGGCATAGGGAAATCACGAATGAGGTGATCTCCCTGACATCGGTAGCATGGTCCTCTAGGAAATGGGGGTCTCCCCTGCCTAGGTTGAGGTCTACAGTTAGGATTTGCATACATAACATTAGCATACTCAGGATCCCAACTAGGTTCACTAGGATCTTCATAGTAATATGACTCGTTATGCTCAGGTGACTACATGTAGTAAGCCTGTGGGCTATCAATATGAGTGGAGTCAAAACTATGATCACTAGGGTCATTTTCTGACAGCAAGGGTGTCACTAGCACTATGGCTCTATTGAGATTCTCTTCTACAGCTGCGTACTTTATCGGAATCACATTGGCTGGGATTGAGGTTGTTGAGCTAACACAGGTTGAGGCCTTTGTTGGTTTTGGTAGGGTTGCTGATAAGGTTGTTGTGGTCTACCATATTGTTATGGTGGGTATTGGTTCTGGTATCTTCCCTGTTGTGAATATGGTTGAGGGTAGGTTTACCTAACTGCTTGCTTATTGTATGGGCAATCTTGTGTTGTGTGATTAGTGTATCTTCGTTTGATGGTGCAGTACTGGCTACTAGGATTCACTTGGGGTTGACCCATAATGCGACATACATTCGCCATATGGTCACCTCCACAAGTATAGCATCTTTTCACTGGGGCAAATCTTGGTATTTGTTTACTTGAGACTCCTAGCTTCAGAGCTACTTTCTCCGCGAGTTCCTCAATAGATGTGGATTGCGTGGAAGAGAGGCTAGTAGAACTATCTGAATCTTTGTAGATTTTTGAAAGCTCTAATTCCTCCCCTAGGTTATCCTCGATGTCGATGCACATGCGTACACACTCTTCTATGGTCCTGGGGTCCTTCAAGTACACATATGATCTCAATTTGCTACTTCCCAATCCATCCAAGAATAAAGCCACTTGTTTGGCTGGAATGGGTAACTCAGGAACAGGGCATCTCTCTAAGTATTGCCTAAACTTTCTTCCTACAAGTCTAACCGTCTCTTGAGGTGTCTACTTGAAGCTGTGAATCAGTGAGGATGTATTATGCCTTATGCCACTCTTAAAGAATTCGATAATGAAAGCCTCTAGAAGTTGGTCTATGCTCCTAAACTGTCTCTCATTTAGTGGTTAAAACCATGTAAGGGCTGTGTTCCTAAGGGTTAGACCAAAAGCATTGTATTGTGTAAATAGGTCCTCAACTTGTTTAGCTCTCAAGACTTGCCTAAACTCGGCCACATGATCATATGGGTCTCCAGTGCCATCGAAGTAATTCTTCATGGATTCATTAGGGGAAAAAGTGAACTCTGCATGGGCCTTGTAAGAATTCCTAATTTTTAGGGATTAAAAAGCTTAATCCAAGGGATTATAGGGGTATACAATACCACTAGTAGTTTTCTCGAATATAATACTATTTGATTCAGTTTTATTCTTGCATTAAAAAATGAAAATCTTTATGGCCCTTAGATGCTTGATTTCAATGGATCGGATTAAATCTGGTTCTACGTCTAGAGAGATAGAGTCTCTGACAATTCGTAGCTCTGAAAGATTCGCACGCTCCCCTTTGCACACTTCTGCACAGTTCTTGGCCCTTAGATCTTGACGGATCCAAGGGAAGACCGCAAATTGGGCTGATCTCAAATTGTGAATCGTCAGATATAGATTTAATCCGATGGTGAAGCGTGATTCGGGCTGATCGCAAGATGGGCACTCATGTCAACCATTAGATCTGGCTATCATCCAATGCTTCACGTCGAAAGGCGCTAGGAGAGGGAGGATGCAAAGGTGCCAAATGATATGGACCTTAGGATTCAACTCTGATCGTACGGCTACGGATTCAAGCGACCTTGCTTATCAAAATTCAATTTCAAGCGTCGGATTCATCCATCGATCCAATGGCTACAATGAAAAGGCGCAAATTTTGAGCTCCCTTGAATCTCTGCCATACATATCAAACAAATCCAAGGGCCAAAAAGCAACCGTGCCTTGACTTTTTTCTCTCAACATTAGCCTTTAGATCCTGGAGCCAATCCAAGGGCTTTGATTCATTTCCAAGGCTTTCAAAACCATTCAAAAAACTAAAACCATGTACTCAAGGTGGTTTTCTCTTGTTTGACCAGACAAAAACAAGGGAAGCCTATGCCTAGTCTATGTGATTAAGGGACTAGACTGTGTCCACCACCCTCTTCTCATTGGTCCATCACTAATCACTCCTTAATCTAAAAGGCCCATGCAGGGTTCATTTTTTCCCCTAATGTTAACCAGATGGGTTGGCCTCAGGGTCCTAGTGTGTTCTCTAGGCCTTGGCAAAGGAAAATCATCAACATTTCTTTGGTTCCTTGGGGCGCTAGGTCTCTCAGTTTCCTCTCTATCTGTCTCCGCTCTTGATCTTTCTCTTCCCATTGGATTAGCAAAGATCACTTCAGGTCTATCTCTACTCCTATCCCTTTGAGCTCCATGAGCTTGGGATGTTCCAGCTCCTTGGTGGCCATAAGAGACATTAGATCTTGGTTGGGGAAAAATAAGTTCACCCTTCCAAGTGTAGGCATGCCTACCATGCTCTGTGACCACAAAGATCCTCTCTAAAGTATTGTCTAAATAGGTCACCTTGCCTCGGCTATCAGGATCTTTAAACTCATAGATTGTGATTGTTCCTACTTCTTTCGGCTCATCCGGCTTATACCTCCAAAAGGCTTCATCGGTCTCTCGGTTTAAGAGCAGATCTATGCTCTTATTGTCCTAGGGAACCCAGGCTGGTGTGATAATTCTAGTGAGAACTGATTTGCCTCGAGGGGTTCTAGGCTCTCCACCTATGTTCCCTTGCTCTAGGTCACCTATGTCTATTTCTGGGATCACATTACCAAATTCATCTATCCTATCTGGGTGACTAGTGAATACATACAGGGTCCCTTCTTTGTCCAGGTATGTTCCATTTTCAAACTTCACTGCCGGATGTTCTAGTCCAATAGGTTGCTCTGGGTTTTTTATCTGGACCACGGATCTTCTTAGGCCATCCTCATAGATGCAAGCACCTAATCGATTGGTCCTAAGGTATTCCAGTTGAGTCTTATAAGGACCTTCAACCTTTTGCAAATAAGCCACACCTAGACTCCCTATGGGTCGCTCCATACCTTGAGACATCTCTGATTCACTAGTTTCAGAGCTAGGGTAGTGTGAATAATTGCTCAACTGTTGGGCCCAAGACCTAGTGGTGTGATTGACACTAGCCTCTGAAGACCTAAGGCTTTGTCTATCTCTCCCTAGGTGTCGTCCTGATCTAAGGTTCATATGCCTTAGTGAGCAATCCCATTTTTTAGCCAAGGTACAACCTCGTTGCATATCACTTTATATCAGTCACTTCGTTCATTTTTAGTTCATTATCGTGTTTATGATCTTGTCTGATATCACGTCGTCAAGAATATTTGAGTGACTTTCTGCACTTTATGTTGATCGTACCATGTTAAGTTCTTTTCCTTTTAAGTTATCGATCACAAAGAGACTATCTTTATGCTTGAACTTGAGTATTTAAGAGTCTTCAACTTGATAGATGCCTATCGTCGCCTTGATTTACTTCTAACACAACCCGCACTTAGCCTAGGCTAGGAATTGACAAAGGGAGTTGAGAATAATCCAACCTCAAGTTGCTTATCCCTTGCCCTTGGAAGCCCAGGAAGTGTGTTCCCAGGCCCACACACTCTTGCCTTGAATGCCTTTCGAAGCTCTTAGTGGTCCTGTAAAAGTTCCAAAGTTAGCTCAAGATTTGAATTCAATTGACACAATAGAACATTTTCATTCATGTAACTCACATACCAAAGTGTACTTTGGCTTTATGGAAAACAATCCTAAAGATCCCTCAGTTTCTTACCCCAAGGTATGAGCCTAAGATCACTCCAAACGGATTTCGTATGAGGAAGTTGTGACTGTTCAAGGTTCTAGGGTAGAAATAGGGTTCAAATAGGCTATCAGCCAAACATGATTTTTCTCAATTTTCTCATGTAGGGACCTCACAAAGTGCTAATTACTTGATAAGTGTTCCCAAAATTGCCCCAAAATTTGGAAATAAAAACCCTAAAAATTTAGTCGAAAATGCTTGTCAATCGCGATCGACAGGTCTGTCAATCGTGATTGACAAAGGTGTCCGTCAGGCCTGTCAGTCGTGATCGACATGTCAGTCATGATTGATGGTGTCAATCACGATCGACAGAGTAGGTCGTGGGTCATGTCAATCGTGATCGATGGTGTCAATCGCGATCGACACTTTTTCCGCAATTTTCATCATAATTTCAGTCAATTGAGGTTGTGTCCATCATGATGGACACGTGGACACGTGAATTTTAGTGTCAATCATGAAATTTCAGTCGGTCGCGATCGACAGTGTTAATCATGATTGATTGAGTCCTACGTGGCAGTCCCTCGTGGTCTCTCGATCGTGATTGACAGAGGCTGTCGGTCGCGATGGACAGAGGCTATCGATCGCGATTGATAGTGTCAATCGCGATTGATAGAGGATCACAAAATTTTTTAATTTTAGGTTGTGATTTGGAATGTGCTCATCATGTGTGTCATGCTGGTGTATTTTGCTTTACTGAATGCCAAAATTTTCTGTCGATCGCGATTGACAGAGGTCAATGCCTCGGAGACAGTGCAAAGCTTTTCTGTACCTGCACAGACTACTCGAGATGATGACAAAACAAAAACCTGCAAGAACACTCAAGAAACATGCAAAAAGAGCGCACACAAATCGCTCTCTCTCTCACACAAGTGAAATGTGGCAAATGGAAGGGGGAAGGAGATATGACCACAAAACTGAAAATGTCGCGATGATGGAGATGGAGGTGGAAGATGGTGATGATGATGATGGTGATGAAGAGGGTGAAGAAAACAAGAGAAAATAGATAAAAGTGAAGAAGTTACCTATAACTCCAACATCTCAACTCTACGTCTTACCATCACATGCTCGATCCCCGACAACGGCGCCAAAATTTGGTGTAGCTCAGTGATGAGTAGCACCTCCTTTAATGTCAATCCGGGAAGACATGAGGATGGTATGAAGACCTCGAACAAGTGATGGCACAAGTGTGTGAGTGAGAAGCACACAAACATGCACACACATACACACACACGTGCACACAAGGTAAGACAAAGAGAGAAACAATGGAGTTCCTTAGATTGCTCAAAAAAACTCATACAAGTTCAAATCCACAACATGCTAACTCCAAAAATGAGCTCTCTAGCTCTATTTATAGTTTTTGACTAGCTTTGGTCCTGTCCAGACCTAGTGTCCGGCCTAGTTAAAAATTAGGTTCTAAGGCTATTTTGGAGGCTCAAACGAGCTCTGAAAATTATGAAAATTGGTGCATAAATACTACTAGCACTTCTCAAGCTCGAAGACTCCTCGGCTTGTACAAAATGGAGTAGGAATAATACAAATGATATTTACAATGGTGTGGAGTGACTAACATCACTATTTGGGAAATATTAATTCATGAAAAATGATAGGCCTATTTGCCAGATCTCTATTGAATGCTTTGCCTACTTGGCCCTTCTCGTTGGCTTCCTTATCTCGTAAGTCCTTGACTGCCCTGACCACTGCCAACACAAATTTTGTAGGAACACGAACATTCGTTGAATGAGCAGCACGTGTTGGTGCTAGTTTCATGTTCGTAATACATGTGAGCACCATGATGTTCCAAAACTCAAGCATGGAATAGAAAGAAGCACAAAGATGTCTAGAATGACATGTATAGTAGTTGTACTACAAGAAAAAGTGTGTTTTGGTGTGTGGATAGTCAAAATGACTTTTTAGAGTGTTTAAAAGTGAAAAAATGGGTTTTTTTCAAAAATTCATGTTTTGGGGCAACCAAAGTTACGAGTTTGATGATGTGGCACTTAACTTTTGGAGGGATTTTGAAAAGTATGTTTTTTTTAAGTGTTGTTTTTATGAAAACTAGACTAGAAAATGTAACTTCTGACATATGCATAAAAGTATGGGCCATTTTGAATAAAGAATAGCTAAAAATCAGAGTTTTTTTAGAAAATTCATTTTTTAATTCATATAGATGGATGGATTTTATGAGGTGGAAAGTGGATTTTCTCTCTCTCTCTCTCTGTGCAAAAGAGAGAGATGATCCTAGCTTAGCCTTAAAAAAAGCCTACTTCAGCCTACTAAAAAGTGCTCTATTGAATGCACTTTGTCCCCTTAACAAAGAACAAGATTAAGCTTAATCCCTAAGAATTAGGAATCCTTACTAGGCTCATGCAGGGTTCACTTTTTTCCCTAATGCATATTATCTTGAGGGATCCATTTTGGGTTTAACATTCTTGTCAGTATAGATTTCCCTCTAGGTGTCCTAGGTTCATCTTCTAATGTTTCCTTTCCTTGGGTTCTTACTTTCGTTTCGGGAATCACCACACCAAACTCATTAGTGATATTAGGCTAAGTGGTTATAATATACATTGCCCCTTCCTTGTCTAAGTATGCATCTCGCTTGAACTTCCATTGGATGTTCCAATCCAATGGGTCGGTCAGAGTTGTGCAATTGTACAACTGACCTTCTCAAACAATCCTCATAGATGCGAGCACCTAAGTGGTTGGTTTAGAAATATTCTAATTGGGTTCTTTAAGGTCCTCTGGGTCTTTCCAAATAAGCTACACCTCAACCCTCCTTCCGATCTGTCCATACTATAAGCCATTTCAGACTCACTAGTCTCTAAGATCAAGTCGTATGGGTAACTATTCAGTTGTTGAGCCCACGAATGTGCTCTAGTATTCATGCTTGCTTTTGATGACCTAAGGTTTCCTTGATCTGACTTACCTATATGTTTTCTTGATCTAAGGTTCATGAATTTACTCCCTCGGGCACTCAATACACGTTCTTGCCATCAATATTTCCTTGTTCTTAATTACTTGTTTTGTTTTTATCTCTTGTCTTTATCTCGATGTATACGTCAAGAATCGACTTTTCGTTTTATGTTTAAGTTTTTGCAACATCAAAATTAAGTTCTTTTCCTTAGGGTTTTTGTATTGCAGTCTCTTGGGTTACACTTGGACTTGAGAAGTTTATGCACTTGCAATTGAATCGTTCCTATCGCAGTCCTATTTCAATCAAAAATAATACATGCACTTAACCTAAGCTAGGAATTGGATGAGGGGGTTGAGAGTTCTTTCAACCTCAAGTTAGCTTCATCAATTGCTCTGGTGCCCAAGAAGCTGATCTTCCCAAGCTTGCTTAGCTTTGCCCCTGGATGACCACTAGTAGACGTGCAATAGTCCAAATTTTAGAACAATTTTCAATCTTAATGAACAGGCACTTTGATTGATACACCATTAAGGGTCCTAGCTCCCCTTGTAAAATGCTCAAGTGCGCCTTTGGTTTCCCAATCCCACCGATGGGTCAACTTCAATTTATCCTATTTAAATATCACTGCTTTATTTTTAAGAAAAATAGTTGAGTCCATGTAGGATTCGAAAAAAGCTTTCTAATGAGCTCTAGAGCTTGAAAAAGTGCTCTCATATGAGAGAGTTATGCACGTTCAGGCTTTGGGGAGGGGGTTAGAACTAGAAAATAGGTTTTCTTCAAATATGAGCTAAGGAGCCCATCACATGCACCAATGACTCAAATGGTCACTCAAATTGGCCTTAAATTTGCCAAAGAAATTCCAAAAGCCTAAATTGGCGTTTAAGCTGAATTGTTGCAATGGTCTACAGGGATCGCGATGGTCTGGGACGGCCACGATGGTCTAGCTGAACCATCGTGATGGTGAGTCACAATCGCGATTGTTTGAATATATCGAGTCGTCACTATGGCCTTGGGACCCATCACAATGGTCAATGATGTCCGAGACATCCTGATGGCATGGGCCAATTGCGATGGTGTAGGGTATCCTCGCGATGGTCAGTAGTCAAATGGACCATCATGATGGTTCATGGACGGCAAGGCACCGTGATGGCATGGGCCAATCACGTTGGTGCAAAGGCATGACCATCATGATGGTGCAACTAAACCATCACGATGGCATGTGCCCATCGTGATGGTCTGACTGAGCCGTCATGATGGCATGAGCTAATCGCAATGGTGTGACACTGTCCAAATGGTGTGAGACAATCGTGATGGTCCACCAAGATGATGGTTTTGCAAATGCATATATGTGTTTATGTGTAGACAAGTGCACCCTGTGTTATGCTATAGTCATCTGTCAAATATGCTATAGTCACCTATGGCATATTTGATCGAAATTGAGATTTCTTACCTTTTTTGAGCTTCTCTGTTGTTCTGGAGTACTGTGCCTGCAAGAAAACTCAAAAACATGCAAACATGAACTCGCTCAAAAGCTCTATCACTCTCTCTCACATGCACAAATGAGGACAATGGGGAGGAGAGGTGGATATGGTGAATTTTTTGATTTTTTTGGAGCATAAGAAGATGATGCACAAATGAAGGAGGAGTGTGGGGGAGATGAAAAACACTGAAATCTATGCAAAAACAACAATATAAACTAAAATAATTTACCTTCCAACGCCGATTCTCACTATACTCTTACCATCAAGCATTCGTCTTAGAACTTGATCCCTGGCAATGATGCCAAATTTGGTGTTGTTCTAGCACAATGGTAAGCACCACTTTAAGAAGCTCCACCTCCTTAATGTCAATCCGCGGAAGAGATAGGAGCGATATGAAGATCATGAATGCATGAAGTAGTGAAAATGAAGGTGAGAAGCATAGAAATGCACACACACATACACACACACACACAAGGAAGAGACAAATGAGACACAATGGAAGGTAGAATGTGGATTCTATTACTCAAGAACAGTATTACAAGCTCACTCTAGCTTAACCTCTCCTCAAATCATACAAGCTAACCTCAAAAATGAGCTCTCTAGCCCTTTTTATAGATCCTAGATTAGTTTTGATCGGCTTCACATTTGGTGTCCAGCATAGTTAAAAAATAGGTTCTCGAGGTCATTTGGAGGTATAAAAGAGATCTAAAAATAACAAAAGTTGATATGCTCATTCTACCTAAGCTCCTCAAGCTCGAGGACACCTCGATTTGCACAAAATGGAGCTATTGGATACAAAATTGGGTGTTTTATGATATATATATATTACACGAGTGATGAAAAACACTATTTGGAGTTTTGAAGAAGTAATATCTAGTATATTTCTTCGAGAAAAAATGAATGTCTAGCCCCCGCAACTTTGTGCAGTCCGTCTCTAGATACTTCCTCTGTGTCGATGACTTTGGCTGCTACCAACATAGCTCATGGCTCGTGCACTGATGCTCTTGTGCGACTCTCAATGTGGGTATCAAGAAGTCTAAAGGTAGCACTACATTTTGGCCACATACCATCTGAAAGGGTGTGGCTTGGAGCACTGTTTTATAGGCGACTGGGTATGCCTAAATAGCATGGTGAAGTTTTTGTCCCAATCAAAACGTTTATTAATCACCAATTTTGTTAATACATAATAGAGAATTTTATTAGTGCTCTCAACTTGTCCGTTAGCTTGTGGATGATAGGGGGAAGACTTCTTATGTAACACCAAGAATTCTTGGAGAAGGTTTTCAATGACTTCATTCAAGAAGTGTGTCCCTCTATCACTTACTAACTCAATTGGTAACCCGTATCTGGTGAATACATTCTCAAATAAGAACTTCACTATCATTTGAGCATTGTTCTTCATTGTGGCCTTTACTTCTACCCTTTTGGTCAGATAGTATGTGGAAACAATAAAATATATTCAACATGTGAACTCTTGGCTGGGGGATTAATAGGACCAACAAAGTCTATTCCCCACTTAGAGAAGGCACGCCCACCCATCATGGGTTTTAGTGGCATCTCATCCTTACGTACATTTACTGCATTTGCTGACAAGTATCACACCTCTTCACATAGGTATGTGCATCCATGTGAAGTGTTGGCCACCAAAGACCTGTAAATAGTATAGCTTTGTGTTGGAAGCAGTTAGAGGCACAGACGACGTGGAAGCATGTAAAGACGGAGCAGAGAGCCAGTCGGATCATTTTTTCAAACAACTATATTTTTATTACTACCTCTTCAAACATCCAACAGTGATTTTCATCACTCTTGTAACATATGTAATATAGACAAAACCCCATTTTGTAATCCATAGCTCCATTTTATGCAAGCCGAGGAGTCCTCGAGCTTGAGGAGCTTAGGTAGAATGCGCATACCAATTTTCGTCATTTTTAGACATCGTTTACCCTTCCAAATAGCCTCTAGGACCTATTTTTTAACTATGCCATCGCGACGGTTCGACCTCACGCCATCGCGATCGTTCACTTCGGACCATCGCGACTGTCCACCTTTGACCGTTGACCGCGCCATCGTGATTGTCCGCCTGATCGGGCCATCGCGACGGTTCAACCTCACGCCATCACGATCGTTCACTTCGGGCCATCGCGACGGTCCATTTCCACGCCATCGCGATCGTTCACTTCGGGCCATCGCGACGGTTCACCTTTTCGCACCATCGCGACTGTCCAAACTCCACGCCATCGTGACGGTTCGCTTGGACCATCGCGACGGTCCCAGACCATCGCGATTGTGCACCCCCATCGCAAATTTAGGGTTCCATTTTTTGACCAATTTTGGGGGTATTTTTGAGAAATTTTTGGACCATTAGACTCATAGGAGACCCCTTAGCTCATATTTGAAGGAAAAACTGATTGTCAGTTTTTACCCCCCAGGGCCTGAACGCTCATAACTTTTTCATCCGAAGTCCGTTTTTTGAGCTTAATAGCTCGTTAGAAATCTCGTGACGAGTACTACGTGACCTCAACTATTTTTTTCATAAAGAATACATCTATTTTTGGATAAGCTATTGTGAGGTTCACCTAGTTTGGGACTAGGAAGCCAGGGGGCAAGTATTGAAATTTTGGGCAAAAGAGAAAGGGACTTAAAAGGTGTATATACTCAAGTGTTTGATCATCCAACTGTGAATTGGTCTAATATTGGATTTTTCCAGGTCTAGCAAGGGCAATCAAAGGCAAGCAAGCAAGGCAGTGAAGGGCATAAAGCTTGGGAAGCGCGGCTTCTTGGGCATCAGAGCAACCAGAAAAGCCGACTCGAGGTTGGAAGACTACTTAACCCCCTCAGTCAATTCTTAGCTTAGGCTAAACGGTAGTGTTGTGGATTAACGACGATAGGAACGCCTCAAGTTCAAGATACTTAATTCTTTCAAGTTTAAGACTACAAGTAAAGGTGTGTGTGACGAAAACCTAAAGAAAAGAACCCAAGTCTGACGGAACGAGAACTCAAAATCATAACGGAGAGGAATTCCTGACGCATACATTAAGACAAGAATCTAAAGAAATCTAAAAAGGATCAAGACAGTAATAACAAAGAACCATTGACGATCTAAGTGTGTGATTGAGTGTGCAAGAAAGAAAATTAATGAACCTTAGATCAGGGAGACACATAGGTAAGTCGGACCGACGAAGCCTTAGATCATCAGAGGCAAGTGTAAGAACTACTGCACGATCGTGGGCTCAGCAATTGAATAGTAATTACCCCTACGAGAGCTCAGATACTAGTGAATCAGAAATGGCATTTAGCACAGACAGACCAGAAGGAGGGTCTAATGTAGCATATTTAGAAAAACCTGAAGGACCCTATAGAACGCAACTAGAGTTTCTCCGAACCAACCGCTTAGGTGCTCGCATCTATGAGGATGGTTTGCGAAGGCAAGTGGTGCAAATGCACAACCCTGATCAACCCATTGGATTGGAAAGACCAGTGGTGAAATTTGAGAGAGACGCGTACATAGACAAAGAAGGAACCATGTACGTTCTAAGTACGCAGCCAAACGATACTAATGAGTTTGGCATGATTCAACCAGAGACGGAAGCAAAATTTCAAGGAAAAGAACCCTTAGAAGAACCTAGAACACCTAGAGGGAAATCCGTATTAACAAGAGTACTCATCCCATAGTGGATCCCTCAAGATAACAGGAGCACAAAGTTGTTTGTAAATAAAGAGACAGATGAAGCCTTTTGGAGGTACAGAAAGGAACACCCTGGTGAGATAGGCATCATTACAATTTACGAGTTCAAGGACCCGGATACACCTGGAAAGGTTGTATACCTGGATGAGACTTCAGAAAGAGTCTTTGTGGTACCTGACCGTGCTAAAAACACATACACATGGAGGGGTGAATTGGTATTCCCTCCATCTAGAACAAACATGAATACAAGTCAACAAGGGGCAGGAACATCCTCAGCCCATGGAAATCAAAGAGAGGGAAATAAAGAGAGACCGGAAGTAAGCTTTAATCACCCCATAGGGAGAGATAGAACAACCACAGACACTAATAGATCGGATAGACAAAGAGATCATGGAGTACTAAGTGGTAGAGATGAGTTTCCTCTACCTAGACCACGCGAACACGCAAGAATATTGAGACCCACTCAATTACTCAATTAGTAAGAATATTTTGATGGGACAGGAGATCCCTATGACCACGTTGCAGAATTCAAGCAAGTACTAAGAGCAGAACAAGTCGAGGACATGTTCACGCAATACAATGCATTTGGACTAACGTTAAAGAATAGCGCTTTAACTTGGTTCCAACCTCTGCAACAAAGGCAATTTAGAGACATCCATCACTTTTTAGAGTCATTCATCACCGAATTCTCTAAAAGTGGGATTAGACATGACACGTCTTCATTGATTCATAGCTTCAAACAGACCCCTCAGGAAACAGTAAGACTGGCAGGACGCAGGTTCAGACAATATGTCGAACGATGTCCAATGCAAGAGCTACCCTCACAAGCCAAACAAGTGTCATTGTTTTTAGATGGCTTGTTGAGCTCTAAACTACGCTCCTATGTGTACCTAAAAGAACCCAGAACGCTAGAGGAGTGTGTAAGAATATGTATAGACATCGAGGACAACATAGGAGATGAATTGGAACTCTCAAAGGTCTATAAGGACTCAGACTGTTCATCTCTAGCATCCACAAAATTTTCTAGCTATAGAAGACCTTGCAGAAAAAGTGGCCCAGAAACTAGGAGTTTCAAGTAAACCTAGGGTGCTAACAAACAAGCGTTGTTACACCTGTGGTGGTGACCATATGGCAAATGTGTGTCCCAATGCACCACAACCACAAGCCAACCCTAGTGGCCAATATTGTACAATTGAGAGAAGATACACGAATCATACGGCTCAGGACTGCCCATACAACAAACAAACCGTGAGACAGAACTACCCGCAAGCGTACCCGCAGCCAGGTAGGTATCAAGGCCAATACAATGCTCAGCCTTATTACTATAGGCCTCCTCAGAACTACCCATACCAGGCTCAACAGAGACCTCAACCCGTCTTAGCTCAATAGCCACCCCCACCAGCGAATGTCATCTCAGTCAAATACGCTGCTGCAGAAGAGAACCTAAGTAGGGCCTTAGTGCCTTCTTCACCCTTGATCACAGAAAGTGACCCGAACTCAAACAGTTTTGACTCTACTCATGTAACTAGTCCATCCGCTTATTACACGGAGTCACCAGAACATGTGGAGACATATCATTATGATAGTCCACCAATGGAACCTAGTTGGGAGCCAGACTATGCTAATGTGATGTACGCAAACCCAAACCCACGGCCCCAATTGAGACAACAGAGACCACAGGGCCCTAGAGGACCATGCTTTAGGTGCCAAGGAGATCACTTCATTAAGGATTGTCCACATCCCCCAATAGCAAGGCAATCACAGTACTATAGCATACAAGGCTTTTGTGCCGATTGTGGCAAAGAGCACGTAATCAAAGATTGTCCTAAGAACCCAGTTAACACTTCGAATGTGACACCGATCAACGTCATAGGTATTGTAAATAACGCAGATGGATCCAACACTACATACGTGCCTATCCAAGCTATAACAAGAGCCCAGGCGCTCTTACAAAACCAACAGCTTAATCAAGAGAAAGTAGCCGGAACTAGTGAAGTTGCAGAATCTAGCAGTAAAAAGACAAAATCTTGGAAAGATTCTAGAGAAAGAATAAAAAGAAAGTGGAGTAGAAAGATAACGGAGTTGGAAGGAAGTCTAAAAGAGTCGAGAGCCAAAATACAAGAATTGACTTCGCAAGAATTAAACCAAGAAAACCCAGCTCAAAAATCAGGATCAGTTTTGGCGGAACCCATACCAGAAGATCTAGACATGATGTTTCGTGCATATCAGGCTAGAATAAAAGAGGGACCTCAAGTAACGGAAATGAGTAAAAACTACCCTCGAGCTGATCTAGAAATTGAGAGAACTAAACTTTGCATGAAGATGGTAGAGTTAGCACAAGCCTTGTTCGAATCCTCTAGATATCTTAATTGGAATAACATGGCAAAACCGGAATTACAATTTCAAGGACTAATGGAGAGGCTAGAACACTTGATAGAAAGCAAAGAGAAAAAGGATCAGCATAGGAATCCTATTGTCTCAGAGACACAGGAAAGGAATGCACCATCCCTGTCTCAAGTACCCAAAACAGAAAGTCAAGATAACCTATCTTCCATACAAAGGTACTCACATGAATTTTTGAGAGAAATACAAGAAGAGAAATGGAGAAAAGAACAAGGAACTCATCCTCCTATTCAGGAAATAGACGACTTGCAGGAACAATTTCCCCAAGACATCCCCTCTATATATGATGATGTAGGGGTGGAACAACTGAGTGAACCCACAGGATTTGAATCTAATTCTTTACAAGAATTACCTCAGTTCACAGGACCTTGGGAAGCAAAGTCTATTAGTATGAGAGCACCCACGATAATAGTGAGGAATGAAGAATCAGTGATCCCTAGGAACACGGAAGTGATCAAGAACACTAAAGTACAGTGTAATCTCACTCTGGAGGAATTGTTAAAGGTAAAACCAGAATTGTGGAAGCACGTAGCAGATCAATTCCCTAAACTTGCTACCACACCCTCTCAGATAGGATCACATGAGAAGGTACCAGAGATACCCGTGGAAAAGATTGGAGACGTAAGCGAAGGAGAGGAAGGTAACACTTATCTTCCGATAACCCATCAGGGCTACACCACGAAAGCCATCTTAGATTCAGGAGCCGGAGTAGCCATAGCTACCACCGCTTTGTGGAAACGTTGGGGTAAGCCAGCACTCAGACCCACGAGGATGAAGCTGCAAATGACTGATGGACACATAGAAAAACCATTAGGCTTACTAGAAGGCATATCTCTCACCACTTGTGGTGTAGAATTTGAGCATACCTTTGCCATTTGTGACTTTGCGAAAAATCGTGCTTATGAGATGATATTGGGACGACCATTCATGCGTCAGTTGCAAATTGTACAAGATTGGGGAACTAATTCTTTGTACTTGCAACATTTAGGAGTGACTACTAAAGTCAATCTTAAAGACTATTCACATAGAGATGTACCCCCAATACAATGGAATACCATCCATAAGACACCAGTAGAGACGGAATCCGTGCACTCATTAGAATCAGATCCTTCATGGTTGCATGAGGATACCCATTTATGGATGTGTAAAGTAGCCAAACAAGAGGAAGAACGATTAGAAGCAAGGACTTTAGGTGCAGAACAACATCCACGAACCCTTCAAGATCCAGCCTATGCACCTGTAGTATTCCCACACGAAGAGTTTGAACCCCATGGTTGGGCAGAAATCCTAGCAACCATGGATGTAGCCATCAATGAAGAACAATGGACACCCCACTGTGACGAGGATGGCTATGACATCTCAGTTTTCACGATAGAGCCAATCATGTGCGATGCAATTTTAGAAGAATCTGAACCTAACACTGATGCATTTGAGGATGCAAGCGATTTTGACTTAGAATCAATTATCATGGACCCACCCTTTGCATCAGAGGAAGAATACTTCTACGAAGTAGACACTCACACCCAGAGACATGAGGAAATTACGAATGAGGTGAGGTTAGCCACTCAAGTGACTACCAAGAGTGAAGGTAAGAAAAGAAAGAAGAAAGAAACCATGTCAGAAAAAGAAGAATCTTTGTTTGAAGTACCCGAGAACTTCAAGAAATACGAAATCGAAGATAGAAGAATCATGGTACGAATGCCCAATAGAAAGGCGAATGACGGACAAGTATATGATAACCGAGAGAAAACCAAGAAAGTAATAGTTGCCATAGAAGGGGAAGAAGAAAAATGCACATACATAGGGCATGATTTGACGACTGAAGAAGAAGAAGAGTTAGTTGCCCTATTGCGCGAATATAGAGATGTTTTTGCTTGGAGTTACAAAGATTTGAAGGGAGTAGATCCAGATATATGTTCTCATAGAATCCCTATGACTCCAGATGCAAAACCGACAAAACAGAAACCGTACACGTATAATGATAACTACGCTGCGAAGATTAAGGAGGAGATAGATCGCTTGATAGAAGCAGGATTCATTTACGAAATTGAGCATACCAAATGGGTATCCCCCATTGTGGTTGTGCCCAAGAAGAATGGAAAATTGCGTGTGTGTATTAACCTTAAAAAAGTTAATGCTGCCACGATTAGAGACAGTTATCCTCTTCCTATCACGGAACACTTATTGGAAAGAGTTGCGGGCAAGGAAGTGTACAGCTTTCTTGATGGATTCTCAGGCTATAACCAAGTAGCCATTGCTCCAGAAGACCAACACAAGACGACTTTTGCCACTGAATGGGGCATATTTGCATTTCGTGTAATGCCATTTGGCCTAACAAATGCACCCGCCACTTTCTAGCCACTCATGTGTCATGTTTTTAAGGAATTCTTACGCAAGAGCTTGGAAGTTTATGTCGATGACTTATGTGCACATTCAGATGTAAGACTGACTCATATCCCAGAGTTAAGACAAATATTTGACAAATGTCGAGAATATCAGGTTTGTTTGAACCCAGAAAAATGCGTTTTCATGGTCAGACAAGGCAAAATTCTAGGACACATTGTGTCAAAAAATGGAATCTCTACGGACGAGGAAAAGGTGAAGGTAATTGCAGATTTACCTAGACCAACTAATGTGAAAGAGGTACAAGCATTTATGGGCCATTGCGGTTATTATAGGAGATTCATACACATGTATGCAATCATAGCCAAGCCTTTGTACTCTCTTTTAACCAATTTTGAATGGACAGATGAATGTGAAAATTCATTCAATGAACTCAAACGACGCTTGTGCTCAGCACTTATATTGACTACCCCAGATTGGAGTAAGCCATTCCATGTACATGTGGATGCATCCAATTACGCCATAGGATGTGTGTTAGCACAACCCACGAGTGAAGGTAACATAGATCTCCCCATAGCTTACGCGAGCAGACAGTTGAACGCAGCAGAAAGAAATTACACCACTACGGAACGAGAGGGATTAGGGATGATCTACGTAGTAAAGAAGTTTAGGCACTACTTGTTGGCCAATAAATTCAAGTTCTTTACAGATCATCAAGCCCTATTGTACTTAGTCAACAAACCATGTAACACAGGACGATTGATACGTTGGTTTCTATTACTCATGGAGTATGATTTTGAAGTGGTAGTCAGGAAAGGAAAGACGCATCTTAGAGCTGACCACCTTTCGAGATTAACCTCAGGAGAAGCTCCTCAAGGGGTAGCGGATGAATTACCGGATGCATACTTGTTTAACCTTGAGATAGCACCAGAATGGGCTAAGCCTATAGTCCCTATTCTGACATACGGACCCAAGAATCCTAGGATAAAGATCAAAGAAGGAGAGATTACCAAGTCTCAGAAATATCAAATAATGGCAGGAAGCATATATAAACAGGATAATCAAAAGATTCTTGCTTGTTGTGTAGATGAATCAGAACATGCGAATTGGTTGCAATTAGCACACATAGGTGCACTAAAGAAACATTATTCAAAACATCGAACACTACAGACTCTGCAAAGACTAGGAGTATATTGGCCTTCTATGGAAGCAGATGTCTACAAGTTGTGTAAAGAATGCCAGGTGTGTTGTGAAAGACCACCGGTAGAGCATGCGACATTATATCACATGTCTCTCACACCAGACTGGAGTGAACCTTTAGTGACATACTTGAGGACGAACACATTCCCTCAAGGCATGACCTTAGCTCGACAACGTAGTCTAGAGCAGGAAGCTCAAGACTATTCACTTATTGGCGATAACCTATACAAAAGAGGACGAGATGGATATCTAAGACAATGCGTTCATGAGAGCGATTATCTGAGCATACTAGAGACTGCACACCAAGGTGTTGCAGGAGGTCATTTTGGACCCGATAGGATAGTCAAAGCCATTCTCTTTGTAGGATTATGGTGGCCGACTCTTCACATGGATGCACATACCTATGTAAAGAGATGTGATGTGTGCCAAAGAACTCAGTTTCCTACTCGCAGAGATGAAATGCCATTGAAACCCATGATGGGCGGACGTGCATTTTCAAAGTGGGGTATAGATTTTGTAGGACCCATCAACCCCCCTGCAAAAGGTACACATGCGGAATACATTATTGTTGCTACAGATTACCTAACCAAATGGGTAGAGGCAAAAGTCACAAAAAAGAATGATGCTCACACAACTGCAAAATTCTTATTTGAAAATGTCTTTACAAGATATGGATTGCCTATAGAGTTAGTGAGCGATCGAGGCACTCACTTTCTAAACCAAGTCATTGAATATTTGTTACAGGATTTTATGGTGATTCACAAGAAATCTGCACCATATCATCCTCAGGCCAATGGTCAGGCTGAAAGCACTAACAAGATACTTTGTACCGTACTGACGAAACTCGTGAACAACAAACGTTCAGATTGGGACAAACAGTTACACCACGCTGTTTGGGCATATCGAGTGGCCTACAAGACCGTACTCAATGCAACTCCCTTTCAGATGGTTTTTGGTCAAAATGCTGTGCTTCCTTTGGACTTCTTGATACCGACCCTTAAGGTTGCACAAGAACATCAGTGGACCGGCCATGAATTATCAGCGAGAATAATGGACTTGGAACGATTAGGAGAAACCAGGCTGAAAGCGGCAGCAGGAATATACGCAGCGAAGAAGCGACAGAAAGCATATTTTGATGCACATGTGAAAGATAAAGGGTTAAAAGAAGGAGATTTAGTTCTAGTGTATACGCTGAAACAGCACGCACGGAAGTTAGAAAAGCGAGGTTATGGACCTATGATCATTAACAGGCTTTCGACAAGTGGAGCAGTACAGTTAGCCACCTTAGAAGGAGATATAATGCCTAATTACATTAGTGGCTGTAGAGTCAGGTTATATCAAGAACCCCTTACAGAGGATATGCTTAGACGACTCACATTGGCAAAGAAGCGTAAGGAGGAGGAAAACAGAATACGAGCTGAAGCTCAGGCAGAAGCCATAGAACGCATTAAGCGCATGAAGCTAAGAAGACAAGGACTAGGGAGAGAACATTATAACCATCTGGAAACATCACCCAGATATCCCATGGCCATGTGTCAAGTAAAGTCAGCCACTCATCCTAGCATAGTGGACAGGAGACCATTCATTACAGTTAGGCTAGAGCACGGCAACCCTTGCCAAGAACTCAGGGCTTTAATTGACTCAGGTGCTGCGACTAGTGCGATTAGATCGTCCCACTATAAGGATTCAGGAATAGAAATGCGGCCAATTGAGGCATACCTCATAGGCCTAGGAGGCATGGAAACCCCTTGCATGGGTGAGGTGGACCTTCCTATCCTCATTAAGGATATGACCATGACAACGAAGCTACTAGTGTGCCATGATGACGACCTGATAGAACCCCTAATCCTTGGCCAAGATTGGCTATACGATCACTCAGTGGACCTAAATCTTAGACAAGGCTCCTTACAGATTGGAACCTTAGAGCAGAAGCGAGTGATACCGCTGACTTCCCTAATGGCATTCCAATTGAGGTTTGTAACCCTAGACCCCATGAAATACATGCGACGGAAGACCGGAAGATCTTTGGTCAGACCAGTCACGTTACGTCTACACCAACCCACTCGGGCTTGGCTATGGACAATTGTCAATCAGAAGGACGACAGGAGATCTTCCCTGGGACTTCCTGCAAACTAGAAGGGGCAGCTACCCAACCGCTAGGGCAGATGGACACAATCAGCGGTCAGGTGGGTTGCATCAGCGACCAAATGAGCACGACACCCTGCGGTGCTCATCCTTCCAAACTTGTTGCGGACTGGCCTAGATTAAAGTTAAAGAACGAATCACTTCCTAATGGGCAGCTCACGCAAGTGTTGGATCTCCCTTCTTTTCCAAAGCAGAGCGTCCATCCGACCTCTCAACCTCAACAACAACAGAGTCAACCACGACGAAGGAACCCAGACCGACGGCAGTATCAGAAGACACCACAAGGAAAGCAGTCTAGACCAACCAAAGGAAGCGGCACCAGACAAATATGGGTGCCAAAAGGACAAAAAGCACCGGAGAACTCCAACCCAGCAGAGATCGACAAGAAAAAGGCAGGGCAGAAACAGAATCAGTATCCACCATTCCCTCGACCTTCTTCTACAGGTCTGAGCATTCGACAAATTTGGATCGCCAAGAAATACCTTACCCATAGACCCACACCCACGCAGATTTGGGTACCCAAACCATGTATCATAGCTCAACACTTAAGCCATGTAATATATACCCCTCACAAATCTTTCCATCCCTCAATACCACCACACCCGATACTACCTTTTGCCCCTCAGCCGAAATCCACCACCCACTCAAAGACTCTTAGGAAATGGATACCGAAGCGTGTCCAACCGTCTTCCCCTAACCCATTGTCTAACTACCCCCCGACTAACATACAACCTTGTAATAAATTACTAACCTTTAAACCTTGTATAAATTCACCCACCATCATCACACATCACTCATAATCTCATCTCATCAAGAAATGTATGCATAATCTGAAACGTGTAGGTGTCTAGAGACCTGCACTAGTGCTGCAAGAAGCATTGCATCCATCACATCACAGCACTTGGCTACACGGGTTACGCATCAGTTATGGAAAGGGATTGCGGTCTCACTTTAATGGGATCATAATTAATTTCCATGCTAATGTGTTAATCTTTTGTAGCAGATCTTTCTCATTAGCGCATCAGTCATCATGCAAACCGACGAAGGACCATCAGAAGCAGGCCCCAGCGTAGCTGCAACGCCCCTCAACGTTTTACGAGCAGAATCCCACCCGACTGCTCCACCACCAGAATTCCAAGGATTCCCAGGGCCCATGCCGATCGATAACCCACCTATGGGCTACACAGAAAAGATACACCGTAACTCTCACTGGTTTCAGGGACTTGCAGGACCCTTAGCGGACGCGGAGTTTATATTTGAATCTAATTTGACGTTTGATGACCGCACTTGGGGAAAATACCAATTCTTCTCCAGAGAGTTCGAAGGCCTACAGAACACTCAGGACTTAACTCATGTTTGGGCCAGAGCCGGCTTCACGGAGTATTTCAGTGATCCCCTGCCCAAACCTGACTTTTATAGGTGTTATTATTTAATCACTACTTTGCTGGCCTCAAAGAATAAGGATATCCGAGGAACTTTTATTTTGCCTTCTTTAGTGGAGGATCCACCTTACAAAAGGTTTTATCTTTCGAAGGATTTAATCAGGGCTGCCATCAAGATTCATGGAACCCACACGCCCACAGATCGAGAAAGATTAGTTCCAGACCCTATGAAACGTGGGGATGTCACTAAGTGGGAGGAGATCTCAGCAATTACACCTGAGCTGTCAAAGCCGCTACGGATATGCATGCAACACTTCGCATTCCCCGCTCTGGACAGATTCACCATGCCACATAAAAGAATATGGTTTGGATTGTACTTAGCCTGTACCGGACCTCAGACTGTCGATCTGGCGAGCTGGATCATTGATCAAATGTATTTGGCACAACACAGATGGGAACGAAAGAAAGTGCTTAATGGATGTTGTGCACTGACAAGAATTGTTTACATGTGCTTGGCTTATGACTTGCCAATTGAACGTGCATTAACAGGAGAAGAGCTGAAGGCATTTAAAGGAACGACGAAGAAAGCCAGGAAGCCCAGCAGAGCACGGGCAGGTAAGCGCATGAGAGGCACTATTCCTTGCCTTCAAGTGCCAGAGTCACCATCACCACAACCCTCTCCAGAGCGATCACCGACAGAAGCCGCTCCCACAGTACAACCCATTCGAATAAGGTTATCTAGACCAGTGGTAACGGAGGGCACTACTAGTACCTTTGCACCTCAGGCAGCTACGACCACAGAACCCACCACCACGACAGCAGAAGCTCCCACCACTATTGGTGCGGAAGCCTTTTCTTTCCCACTACCACACATGGAGGCAGAACCAATAAACACAACATTCGATTTTGAAATGCCTGATGCATTCTCCAATGAGTTCCAATTTTCAGAGGCACAAATGTTCTCTCAAGAATATGAACGCCCCAGCTACCCTACCACACCGCGGGATCAGCCACAGGGACAAGTTGTGTCGAGCTCTGATGACGAAAGAACAGCCACCGATGACGAAGAAGGTGACGATGAAGCCAGCCAGGGCACGCATGATTCCCAAGAACAAGGACAGACAGATGGCCAAGGCCAACAAACCGATGCACAAGGTGACACCAGCACGCATGAAGAGGAGACTTTCGAAGCAGCAGCTTACACGCTGGCAATCAAGAAATTATATCGTACAATGGAGAAAGTCTGGGCACGGAAGAAATTGACTGAAGAAGAGAGCCAGACCATAATCGAACAAGAACTCATCTCCGGAGGGTTTGAAGAAGTTTACATCAGAGGGTTCAGAGAATTGGTCAAATCCATCGGCCCGGTCGAAGCACTGAGATATTTACAAAGGAAGCCACTCCCCCAATATGACCCTCGCAGAGTTCGCTTGCTATCAAAACCAGGTTAATATATTCGAGTTCCGATAGGTGCTCAATCATCCCACCAGGCGCAAGAGGCACGCCTACGTCCGGAAAGATCCATCACCGACGAAGCTATCCTAGTCGACTCCCCACCACGTACTACCGTTGTACATACTACCACTATCCTTGAAATAACATCCACACCTTCTACTCCTCTCTCACCTCATGTTTCACCAACCCATCCTGTATCCCCCGCACACCCACCTGCTCCTCCCACATCCACACCAGTCCACGGCAACATAGCCACAGCTTTTGCCCTGCCCATTCATGCCACCATGCCCGCACCCACCCCACCTCGCCTACATGTTAACCCCTTCATCCCTTCATCCTTCCCATCTTTTCCCCCACCTTTAAGACACCCTTTCACCTTTCTAACCCCACTAACCTTCTCACCAGTTTCACCTCCCCAACCCACTATAACCCCTATTTCCCCTTTTCACCAAGCTGCTCCAGCCATCCCCCTTGTAAATTACTCTACATTTGTAAATCCCGTCTTCACACCTACACAACCACCCACATACACACCGCTTTTCACAGTCACCGCACTTGACACGTCCAATGACATGGACATCTCACCACCCACCACACCAGCACCCACTCCACTCACAGCACCATCATATTTAGGTACGTCACAATTTTCCACGATCACCACTGCATCCACCTTCCCAACCCCATTCCCCAGTCCCGCTGCATCTACTTCCACTGCATCCTCACTTAGCACTCCATTACTATTATCGCCAACCATAGACACTTGGTGTAGCTCAATGATGAGTAGCACCTCCTTTAATGTCAATCCGGGAAGACGTGAGGATGGTATGAAGACCTCGAGCAAGTGACGGCACAAGTGCGTGAGTGAGAAGCACACTAGCATGCACACACATACACACACACGCGCACACACGGCAAGACAAAGAGTGAGAATCAATGGAGCTTTTAGATTACTTTCAAAATGCTCTTACAAGTTCGTTTCAATTACAATCTAACCTCAAAAATGAGCTCTCTAGCTCCTTTTATAGTTTTTGACTAGCTTTTGGCCCTGTCCAGACCTAGTGTCCGGCCTAGTTAAAAATTAGGTTCCAGGGCTTATTTGGGGGCTCAAACGAGATCTAAAAATTATGAAAATTGGTACGCAACTACTTCTAAGGCTCCTCAAGCTCAAGGACTCCTTGGCTTGCACAAAATGGAGCTACAAAAATGTGAAATGAGATTTACAATGATTATTAGTGATAAAAATCACTGTTGTTGTAGGGATTTCTTCTAGTGATCTGCCATACATATCTTCAAGCTCCCTACTTGCTCTTCTTCCCTGCATGTCCATCTCTCTGATTTGCATTAATGTCTTGAAAAAATATTGGCCTACTTGCCAGATCTTCTTTGACTGCCCTGTTTGCTTGTGCTGTCCCTTCGCTCTGACTCCCTTCTTTGACTTTCACGTCTTGTAAGTCCTGATGTACCAAGGCTACTGCCAACACCCCCCCCACTCTCGCGTCTGTCGCCCCTGACAGACCCTTGTCTAGCTGCTTTTTGGACGTAGTATTGTACAACATCGGCGGCGAGGTGGTGTTCTTCTAACCTGAGTCCCCTTGCTAGATCTGTCAGCAATGCATCCCAATTGACTGGCCCTGGGACATCTGGATGTGGCACCCGTAATTGCTCTGAGTGAATGGTTCGCTCCACAGCAAATAAATGGAGGAGATGTGAGGGTCTGGGTACAAATATTTCTGAGTGGTATTCCCAGAACCCTGTTATGAACATCTCTTCGAATGTTTGTTTAAAGCAGGCTGGGAGGTATTTTATTCTGGCGTGCCAAGCGTATATCACCTCTATGGAAGGAGTGGTGCTCATGTCATAAACTAAATCTTGGTTTCCTGTAAGGAATCCGACACCTGAGAAGTGTGGGTCTTTGATATTCTTGAATGTCCTGAATGTAATAAGCATTAACTCAAAAATTTTCATGCACATCTGGGCCATTACATCAGGGGTATTCCTTAATCGGATGCTCCAATGCCGTATAGTGGAAATCATGTAATTGACGGTGGGAGGCCCTTGAGGGGGTGCTAGATAGACGTAGTTTAACCATTTGGCGCATCCCTTGATATTCTTGACTGCAATGGTAAACTCTGGCCATGTGCGTCTGCGGAGTACAGGAACATAACAAGGGTTATATTTAATAAAAAGAGGCATATTCGTCCAGGTGCGAACCATCTCCGGGTAGGTTTCGAGGAGTCGGATCCTCCAAGTGGGTTGATGAATGGATCCTTTTTTGGCGCTCTCTGGGATATCATCTGGCCCAAATTGTGTAGCAAACGTTGGAGGTTTGCCACATCTATGTTGGATTTCTGCATTGTAGTCCGCCAGGAGTATACAATAGGGCACGTATTGATCATCATTGGTTCCGATCCATCTATGGTGGGACATGCTGCGGAAGTATTCTGATTTAATAATAGTGTCCTCTATCTTTGCCATAGATTGGATTTGAACTGCCACTCGATCTTCATGAGTTGATGCCGTTTTCTCTAGTGTTTGGAGCCACTCAGGTACTTCGATTTCTAGCGTATCCATTCCTTCTGCGGTTTGTTCACCACCTGGCATTGGCATAGGAACGTAAGGTTCCTCATACGTCTCATCTACCTCGATGGGTACCAAATCCTCGGGTTCTGGTTCGACAACTGGAGAGGGTTGCCTTTCATGTGTGAGTAATCTTGCCTGTAATTCGGCCACCTGCTCTTTCAATGCCTTGACTTCCTCTGAAGTCGTGGTCGTTTCTGTGACTTTGGGTGCTGTCTGTTGCTCTTGGAGTTGATTGCGCAGCGCATCACGTTCCCTTTCTAAGTCATCATGAGCTTCTAATAGATCTGCATAGCTGTCCAAGATGGTCTTCATTGTCTCTGAGGGCACAGCTTTAAACTGCTCTGGATCAATTTCGTGTGGAGAGCCTTCCATTGCAGCTTCTAGATTTGCTTCATTTTGCTGCTGCAATCTCTTGTTTTCCTCAAGGGCGGCCGCCATGTGTTTTCTGAGAAGTGCCAGGTTACGCCGGACTTTGAGATTATCGGCTTGGTATACCTCGAGCAAAGCTTCTAGTTGTTTGGCACCTGATTCTGTCGATGGTTGGGGTGCCGCCAATAATGTTTGGTGAGCTTGCTCAAGCGTCGTGTAACGTTGATTCAGTTCTGCATTTTCTGTGTGTAGAATGTGAAACTGTCTTTGTAAGTTTTGATGGTGCGTTTCCAGTTGCTGATATCGGTTGTCCAGAGCTTTGTACTCATGCTGGAGCTGGTATACACATTGGTTTAATGCTAAAAATATGTTATTTACATTAAATAATGCTGGGAAGGGTGAAGATGCAGGGGGAATGGGGGCGGGAATGGGAGAGGTGAATGATGTGGATGTAGGCGGAGATGTGGGTGGAGGGGGTATAGGTGAGGAAGGTGTCATGGGGGGAGGAAGTGGTGCTGTGGCAGGTGAGGTTTCCATCGTGTCAACTGTTTGAGTGACGGTGTAGATGGGAATCGTGGGTGGAGTGGATGTGACATCGGTGAACAGGGTGGTGAAGGTGGGCATGGTGACTCCCCCGTAATGGATTCCCGGAGAGAGTGGGATGCCCATGACAATGGTAGTGGTAGTGGATGTGGTGGTGCTAGTGTCCTGTGGTGGAGTGAATTGTGTAGTGTGAGGTGGGGATGGTGGTGACAACGGTGCTTCGTGATATTCTTCTGCTTGCGCTGACTCGCCTGGTGCTGATGTATTGATGTGAATTTGCTTCCCGGACCTCCTGGGACGAACGGGAACTCTTTTTTCAAACCTGTGGATGTAGGCCATTGCCTCATGAATGGCCTCGTCCAGTCCTACAGCGTCGGCATGAAGGTTCATGGACTCAATGAACAACTCGTCCACACCTTCTTCAGCTAGCAAGTCGTTCATGAGTCTTTTGCCCTGTTCTAGAGACATCTGATGCTGTTCCTGAACCAGTCGCATGGTTCGATATAGTCTCTTGATTTGTGCCGAATATGCTGGGGCACTTGCTAACTCGGAGAGTTCGTCATATTCTTGATGTTGTTCTTCGTCGGCTTCTTCTTCGTCTCCTCCTGCCTCTTGTTCATCTACATCGACTTCTACAACTTGGGGTTGGGTGGGGGCCGATGTTGTTTTGGGTTGTGGTTCCTGAGCTCGCGCTGCTTCTGCTTCGAGGTTAGAGTCATAGATTAATCTGGCAATTTCTTCATCCGTGAGGTCCTCAAGAGTAAATCCCTGCGGGAATTCCAAATCGGATGGAATGGGTGGAAACACCAGATTAGGCCCCTCCGTGCTTGGTCTTGGTAGCCGGATTGTGAATGGCCTAACTCGTCGTGTCTGGGGAGGGGTGATTTCTGGTGTAGCGGTAGCTCCCCTTGGTTGGGCACAGGGTAGTTGGACTCCCCCCCTCATCTTCTTTGATGGGGGACCTGCTGCTGATAGTCTTCTTTGGAATTCTTGGACTCGGGACCATACGAGTGCCCGCTGAACAGGCACGTCATAAGCCAAGCATCTATAGATTATTCTGGTCAGAGCACAACACCCGTGGAGCACATTCTTCTGTTTCTTGTTCCACCTTTGATGTGCTAGGTGGATCTGGTCTATGATCCAGTGTGGCACATTGATGGGCAGGCTTTCGGTTTCTGCTAGATATAAACTGAACCATATTTTTTTCGGGGGCATTGTGAATCGTTCTTGGGCGGGAAACGCAAAATGTTGCATGATGGTTCGCAGGTGAAGCGCAATGGTAGGTGTCATCGCCACCATGTCCTTGAGCTTATTTAGATCCTTGTGCTTCATTCGACCTGGAACCATGGTTTCCTTTTCTGTTGGGATGTGCATGCCATACATACCCAACGCTTCTCTTACCAGATTGAGGGTCAACTTGAATCTTTTGAGCTCATTACCCGGCAGCAGTGATGGCAACACAAAGGTGCTGTCGCCGCCCTTGGCTCTGCTTGGCGTGATGGTACTGATCAGATAAGAGCATCGTAAAAAATCCGGCTTTGGTAAGTGAGTCCTGAAATAACTTTCCACACCTGCTTTGACCCAAACTGATCTCATGACTTCGGCATTTTGGTAGCTTTCAAATTCGCGTGTGAAAAAGTGGTATCGACCCCATTTGCCATTGAACTCCAATTCTGCTTCCCAGAAGTAGGTTCCATCGCCCAGTGGTCCAGCAACATCACTGAACCAATGCGCATGCTTACCTACTTGAGAAGTGTGTCCTTGAGGAGGATCCTGGATGGGGAGCACATGCACTTCTTGAAGCTCTTGCGGTCTTGCGGTGAGACGTGGCTCAAGGAGAAGTGTTTCTATGTCCACGATCTGGGGACCAGATCCGGCTTGAGAGCTGGTACCTGCTTCTGCCATGGCCCTGTTTGCTGATTGGTTCTGTGAGAATATAGAACCAAGTGTTAACATCGTAATGGACAAAATAAATCCGTTGTTGTCCCCGTTACAACATTAACATGAGGTAGATGGTGCGTTAGTGGTTAGTAAGTGCATAAAGACAGTGAGTGTAGTTAGGGATTATGTTGTCCTAGGAAACTATTGCAGTTAGTAAGTGGGTATGACTTTACAAATTGGGGTCGGGGGGTTTATTACAGGCCCTAGGCTGCCAAATGCAGTGAATGGGCTTTGCTTTCGGTTTCGGAGAGGCTCTAGAGAGCTTTCTCGGTGTCGTGGTTTGAAAACGAGGCCTTTTTGGGACCCATTTACAATTGATTACAAGCACACTCTTGGGTCTTGGTGTGTTCATGAGCGTTGAGAACGAGTGAAATTTGGCAGTATGCGTCGCTGCGTTATGCTGTTTAGGTTGTGGCCTCAGCGTAGCAACTTGTGCCATCAAGCAAGCCTTAGGCACCCAAATTTGTCTTGATTGTGGGCTTGCCTTCATCGACTTCTTGGGCACCCAAATAGATTTTACTTTAGCAGAAGAATTTCTGAAAAACTTCTTATTAGCGTTGTGTCGTTGGTCACTAATAAGAGGCTTTGCCCCTGTAGTTGACGGTGGTGCAACCGGTCGTTCGCCTTTCCGCACCCATACCTGGTCTATTTTCTGGGCCATTCTACTGCGCAGGTACTTTTGATCTCGGACATAGGTAGTACCCTGCTTCTTCTGCCTTTGATCCATCTTGGGTTGCTGCCTCTTTCTAGCCTTTGGAAAAGAAGGGAGTTCCATTGCATTCCTGACTCCTTTTTTGCGAATATCATTCCTCTGCAACACATAGTTTTGGACAAGAACAGCATGGTCATCTTCATGTGTACCCCTGGAAGGACCAGGAGTCTATGCCTTTCCTAGTTCCTTGAGTGCTCGATTGTCTAATTCTACTGTAACTCGACTATGATTGACCCAAACCTGGAGAAGTCCACTTCTTAGGTTTAGATTGACTGCTTGGTCATAAATCCAATCTTGACCCAGGACGAGAGGTTCAGTGAGATCCTCGTCCTGGCACACTAGTACTTTAACTGTCATTGCTTCATCATGAATGTAGAGGGGAAGTTCCACCTCGCCCATACAAGGGGTTTCCACGCCTCCCAATCCTATGAGATATGCCTCCACAGGATTGACAGTTAACTGTAACTCTTGACAGTAAGACATTCTAACAGCACTAGTGGCTGCACCTGAGTCAATCAAGGCTCTTACAGTCCTTGCACTTTTTCCTTGTCCTATATCTAGGGTTACGAAAGGACGTCGATCAGTTATCCTAGGTGAGCTGGTTCCTGCGACTTCACACATTGCCACATGATATCCTTGATCTGCATAGTCATTTGTCCTAGGCTGCTCTCTACCTTGCCTACGTAATTTCATCCTTCTAATGCGTTCTAAAGCTTCTGCTTGAGCTTCTTCTCGCACTCGCTTTTCTTCCTCTTTGCGTTTCTTAGCAGTATTGAGTCGGCTAAGCATTTCTTCCGTGAGGGGTTCCTGGTACAACTTGACTCTGCAACCGCTAATATAATTTGGGAGAACATCACCCTCTAATGTGGCCAATTGTACCGCTCCGCTTGTGGAGATCCTATTGATGATCATAGGTCCGTAGCCTCTCTTTTCTAGCTTCCTCGCGTGTTGTTTGAGTGTATAGACTAGGACTAGATCTCCTGCTTTCAAGCCTTTATCCTTCACATGGGCATCGAAATATGCCTTCTACCTCTTCTTGGCAGCATATATGCTTGCAGCGGCTCTCAGTCTCGTTTCTCCTAATCGTTCAAGGTCAAAGATCCTAGAGGAGAGCTCATGACCTGTCCATTCGTGCTCTTGTGCTACTCTCAATGTAGGGATCAGGAAGTCCAAGGGTAACACAGCATTTTGGCCAAATACCATCTGAAAGGGAGTGGCTTGGAGTACCGTTTTGTAGGCCACTCGGTATGCCCAAACAGCATGGTGTAGCTGTTTGTCCCAATCAGAGCGTTTAGTGTTCACTAATTTCGTCAGTACATTGCATAAAATCTTATTAGTGCTCTCAGCTTGTCCATTAGCTTGAGGGTGATAAGGGGCAGACTTCTTGTGTATTACCAAGAATTCTTGGAGTAGATTTTCAATTACTTCATTCAAGAAATGAGTGCCTCTATCACTTACAAGCTCTATAGGTAGCCCATATCTCGTGAATACATTCTCAAACAAGAATTTGGCAGTTGTTTGAGCATCGTTCTTTGTCGTAGCCTTTACCTCTACCCACTTGGTGAGATAATCTGTTGCAACAATGATGTATTCCGCATGAGAACCCTTAGCTGGGGGATTAATAGGACCTACGAAGTCTATTCCCCACTTAGAGAATGCTCGTCCGCCCATCATAGGTTTTAGTGGCATCTCATCTTTGCGTATAGGGTACTGAGTCCTCTGACATACATCGCACCGTTTCACATAGGTATGTGCATCCATGTGAAGGGTCGGCCACCAGAAGCCCGCAAATAGAATTGCCTTGATCACCCGATCTGGTCCAAAGTGTCCTCCTGCTACACCTTGGTGAGCAGTTTCCAAGATCTTAAGATACTCACTTTCATGGACGCATAATCTCAGGTAACCATCCTTACCGCGCTTATATAGATTATTACCGACGAGTGAGTAATCCTGGGCTTCTTGTTCTAAACTCCTTTTCCTCGCTAGAGTCATGTCTGGAGGGAATGTGTTTGTCCTCAAGAATGATACTAGAGGTTCACTCCAATCTGGCACAATGGATATTTGATACAGAGTAGCGTGTTCCACTGGTGGTTTAGTGCAACAGATTGGGCATTCCTTGCACAACTTTTGGACATCCGCTTCCATAGTTGGCCAATGCACTCCGAATCTCTTTAGAGTTTGCAACGTTCGTTGCTTCGAATGGTGTTGCTCTAACGCACCTACATGTGCTAATTGCAACCATTTAGCGTACTCATCCTCTTCTAGGCAACAAGCCAAGATCCCTTGATCTGTGTGCTTGTACATGCTGCCTGCCATGATATGGTACTTTTGGGCTTTTACGATCTCTCTATTCCGTGTGTTCACCACTGGATGATTAGGCCCGTATGTCAATACTGGTACTATTGGCTTGGCCCACTGCGGCACCACTTCCAAATTAAACAAGTAAGCGTCAGGAAGGTCATCTGGCACTCCTTGTGGGGCTTCTCCCGATGTGAGCCTAGAGAGATGATCTGCTCTCAAATGAGTCCTTCCTTTTCTTACCACAACCTCGAAGTCGTATTCCATTAGTAAGAGAAACCATCTTACTAATCTACCTGTATTGCATGGCTTGTTTACTAGGTACAACAATGCCTGATGATCAGTAAAAAATTTAAACTTATTTGCAAGCAAATAGTGTCTAAATTTCTTGACTGCATATACCATGCCTAATCCTTCACGTTCTGTAGTGGTGTAATTCCGTTCGGCCGCATTCAATTGTCTACTGGCATAGGCAATTGGGAGATCCATATTACCTTCACCCGTAGGTTGTGCAAGCACACATCCAACGGCATAATTGGATGCATCCACATGAACATGGAATGGCTTATTCCAATCTGGTGTGGTCAAGATTGGTGCTGAACACAATCTTCATTTAAGCTCCTGGAAGGAATTCTCACATTCATCCGTCCACTCAAAGTTTGTCAGAAGTCCGTACATGGGCTTTGCAATGACAGCATACATGTGTATAAATCGTCGATAATAACCACAATGCCCCATGAAAGCTTGTACTTCCTTGACATTCTTTGGCCTAGGTAGCTCTGCTATGGCTCGCACTTTCTCTTCGTCAGTAGATATGCCATTCTTTGACACTATGTGTCCTAGAATCTTGCCTTGCCTGACCATAAAAACGCACTTTTCTGGGTTCAGGCAGACTTGGTACTCTCTACATTTGTCAAAGATTTGCCTGAGTTCCGGAATATGGGTTTGTCTAACATTGGAATGAGCACAAAGGTCATCAACATAGACTTCTAAATTCTTCCTCAGGAACTCCTTAAACACATGGCACATCAGCCTCTGGAAGGTAGCTGGTGCATTGGTAAGCCCAAATGGCATTACTCTAAAAGCAAAAATGCCCCATTCTGTGGCAAAGGCTGTCTTATGCTGATCCTCTCGAGCTATGGCTACTTGATTGTAGCCAGAAAATCCATCAAGGAAGCTGTACACTTCCTTGCCTGCCACTCTTTCTAAGAGATGTTCTGTGATGGGAAGCGGATAGTTATCTCGAATCGTGGCGGCATTAACCTTTTTCAAGTTAATGCACACACGCAGTTTGCCATTCTTTTTGGGCACCACTACAATGGGGGATACCCATTCAGTGTGCTCAATTTCATAGATAAATCCAGCTTCAACCAGTCTATCTATCTCTTCCTTGATCTTAGCAGCATAGTTATCGTTATATGTATAAGGCTTTTGCTTAGAGGGTTTGGCATCTGAGGTCATGGGGATGGTGTGTGAGCATATGTCAGGGTCAACACCTTTCAAATCCTTGTAACTCCAAGCGAATACATCTCTGTATTCTCTTAGCAAGGCAATCAATTCATGCTCTTCTTCTTCTGTCAGGTCATGGCCTATATACGT
This sequence comes from Ceratopteris richardii, assembly GCA_020310875.1. Classification (NCBI taxonomy): domain Eukaryota; kingdom Viridiplantae; phylum Streptophyta; class Polypodiopsida; order Polypodiales; family Pteridaceae; genus Ceratopteris; species Ceratopteris richardii. The sequence continues at coordinate 197,489,266 of CM035417.1, read as the reverse complement.
GCATCTCTCCTCTCCTTCTTCTATGGCCACTACTATTTTCTTTGTGGTTTCTTTGTTATCATAGGCCTCTCCTGATTGTGCCTCTCGTTTAGGCATTCTTATCATGACTCTCCTGTCGTCAATCTCATATTTCTTAAAATTTTCCGGGACCTCAAACAAAGATTCTTCCTCCTCTGGTGAGACTTCTTTCTTCTTTCGTTTCTTTCCTTCTTCCTTAGGGGTCATATGCGTTGCTAATCTTACATCATTTGTAACCTCTCCATGCCTCTGGGGTTGAAATTCTACTTCATGGAAGTATTCTTCATCTGATGCAAATGGAGGGTCCATAATGATTGACTCTAGATCGGAGTCACTTGCATCCTCAAATGCATCAGGGCTAGGTTCACATTCTTCTAGAACTGCCTCTCCCATGATTGGCTCTATGGAGAAGACTGAAATATCATAGCCATCCTCATCACAGTGAGGTGTCCATTGTTCTTCATTGATGGCTACGTCCATTGTTGCTAAAATTTTTGCCCAGCCATGGGGTTCAAATTCCTCGTCTGGAAAAACTACAGGTGCATAGGCTGGGTCTTGAATGGGTCTATGGGTTTCGTTTGCACCTATTTCTCTGGCCTTTTCTCTCTTCTCTTCCTCTACTGCTACCTTGCACATCCATAAGTGAGTGTCTTCATGCATCCATGAGGATCCAGACCCTATGGAATGCACCGATTCTGTATCATCTTTGGCTCTATGGATGGGATTCCATTGGATAGGAGGGACATCTCTATGAGAATAATCCTTGAGATTGACTTTGGTTGTAACACCTAAGTGCTGCAGGTACAAAGAATTGGTTCCCCAATCCTGTACCACTTGCAATTGTCGCATAAATGGCCTTCCCAAAATCATCTCATAGGCATGATTTTTACTGAAGTCACATATGGCAAAGGTATGTTCAAACTCGACACCACAAGTGGTGAGAGTTATTCCTTCTAGCAATCCTAGGGGTCTCTCTATGTGGCCATCGGCCATCTGCAATTTCATTCTCGTCGGCCTGAGTGCTGGCTTGCCCCAACGCTTCCATAAGGAGGTGGTGGCAATTGCAACTCCTGCACCTGAGTCCAAAATTGCCTTGGTGGTGTACTCCTGGTAGGTAATGGGAAGATAGGTGTTCCCTTCTTCACCTTCGCACATATCTCCTATCTTATCCAAGGGAATTTCTGGCACTGTCCTATGGGATCCTACCCGGGAATGAGGTTTTGCAACTTCAGTTACTCGACTGGCTGCATATTTCCGCGCGTTTGGTCTATCCTCAGGCAGCTCTTCCAAAGTGAGGTCGCGTTGCACCTTGGTGTTCGTTACTACCTCCGTGTTCCTCGGTATGACTGAGTCGTCGTTCCTTACCATGACTGTGGGTGCTCTCATACATGTGGACTTTGCTTCCCATGGGCCTGTGAAGTGGGGTAGCTCCTGTATGGAATTAGACTCAAAGTCCAATCTCTCATGAGATTGAGCACTCTCATGTTCCCCGTAAATTGATGGGATGTCTTGTGGGAATTGGTCGTGTGCATCGTCCACAAGCTCAAAAGGAGGGGCGACCTCACTTTCGTTATCCCATTTGTCTTCTTGAATCTCTCGTAGGAAGTCTGGTGCAAACCGATTCATAGAAGAAGAAGTGTCTGGCTCCGTAGAATTAGGTACATATGCTACCTGGGAAGGAGGGCTTATTCTATCGTTGGCTCTTTCCTCGTTGTCATAGATAGCTGAAGCACAAGCTTCTTGGGGAGGATTACTTATGCTATTACTTTTCCGAACAGGCTCATACGCTCTCTGGGAAGGAATGTGGGTTACCTGTGGAGGTACATAGGCTTTCGAGGGAGGCTCCTGTGACCTTTGGGGAGGAAGATAGGCTCCTTGAGGAGGCACATGGGCTTCCTGAAGAGGCTGGCTTATCCGTTCTCTTGCCCTTTCCTTTCTTTGAGGGGTAGGCTCCTTTTCTGGCTGTGCAATTAGCCTCTCTAATCTTTCTAAGGAGGGAAAGGAGCCTGGTTTAGTGGAATTAGCCACATACACTTCTGACGGGGAATGCTTCATGTTTCTGCTTGCTTTATCTTTTTCTTGATTTTTTTCTTCCTTGGCAGATCTTGCAATTATTTCCTCTAACTTCTCTAGGAATCCATCCAAGTGTAATTGCGTTTTGGCTGAGCCCGAGTAATTGAAAAGGCGACTGGCTTCAAACATAGTCTGAGCCAATGCGACCATTTTCGCGCACAGTTTGGTTCTTTCTATCTCTAGGTCAGCTCTAGGATAGCACTTGGCATGATCCGTGACGTTTGGCCCTTCTTGGATTCTGGCCTGATATGCTTTGAGCATCATGTCTATGTCTTCAGGAGTGGGATCAGCTAACACTGATCCTACCCTAGGAGGTGGTGGAATCGTATGACGTGGTGGGGAAGGTGGTGGGTCAGATGGAGATGGTAGGGGTGGCGGCGGGGTATTGCGAGAGGGGATTTGAGAGGTGATTTCAGTTATCCTAGCTTTGGTTTCTCTTATGCTTTCCTCAAGTTCACTCATCTTTTTAGCCCATTGTCTTTTCATTCTTTCCCGACTATCTTTCCATGCTCTAGTCCTTTTCTTTGTTATGCTCTCGGTTTCACCAGCCTCTGAGTTCTTTTCCTGGTTTGTCTCTTGGTTTTGCTGCAATGCCTGAGCTCTAGTGACTACCTGCACTGGTGCAGTGGAAGTGACGCTTCCTGAGGAATCTACAACCAAACCAATCACATTGATCGGAGTGATTTTTGGCATATTATTGGGGTTCTTTGGGCAATCTCGTAAAAGATGCTCTTTTCCACAATCTTGGCAAAAACCTTGGATAGTCACTGACTGGGGTTGTGTAGGTGGGGGTAAGGGACAATCACGGATGAGATGATCTCCTTGGCATCTGTAGCACGGTCCTCTTGGGAATGGAGGTCTTACTTGCCTAGGTTGAGGCCTGGGGTTGGGGTTTGCATACATGACGTTCGTGTAATCTGACTCCCAACTAGGTTCACTTGGTTCCTCACTGTAGTAAGACTCACCATGTTCTGGAGACTGCATGTAGTAAGCCTGGTGACTATCGACATGTGTAGAATCAAAGCTATGGTCATTTGGGTCGCTATCCGAGATCAATGGGGTTACTGGTACTATGGCCCTATTCAGGTTTTCTTCTGCAACAGCATACTTTACTGGAATCACGTTAGCGGGGTTTGGGGGCTGTTGAGCTAGTACCGGTTGGGGTCTCTGTTGGGCCTGATATTGTGGTTGGTAGGTTTGTTGGGGTCTAGCATATTGTGGTGGTGGATTTTGGTTTTGGTATCTGCCTTGTTGGTAGGGCTGAGGGTAGGGTTGCCTAACCGCCTGCTTGTTGTATGGGCAATCTTGTGCGGTGTGGTTGGTGTATCTCCGTTCTATGGTGCAGTACTGGCTACTAGGGTTTACTTGGGGTTGAGCCATAATGGGACAGACATTCGCCATATGGTCACCACCGCATGTATAGCACCTTTTCACAGGAGCAAACCTTGGAATTTGTTTGCTAGTTACTCCTAATTTCTGGGCCACTTTCTCTGCGAGTTCCTCAATTGATGTGGATTGCGTGGAAGAGTGACTCGATGCACTATCTGAATCTTTGTAGATTTTGGAAAGCTCTAGTTCTTCCCCTAGGTTATCTTCAATGTCAATGCACATGCGTACACACTCTTCTATAGTCCTAGGGTCCTTCAGATACACATAGGATCTCAATTTCGTACTCAGCAATCCATCAAGGAATAAGGCTACTTGTTTAGCAGATGTGGGTAGCTCCGAAATAGGGCACCTTTCAAGATATTGTCTAAATCTTCTTCCTGCAAGTCTCACCGTCTCTTGAGGGGTTTGCTTGAAGCTGTGGATCAGTGAGGAGGTGTTGTGTCTTATGCCACTCTTGGAGAATTCAATAATTCGAGCTCCTTGGTGACCATAAGGGACATTGGACCTTGGTTGCTCCGAGACCACAAAGGCCCTCTCTGAACGGGTTTATACCTCCAAAATGCCTCATTGGTATTTTGGTTTAAGAGTAATTATATGCTCTTATTGTCTTGAGGAACCCACTTTGGAGTGATTACTCTAGTCATGATTAATATGCCTCAAGGGGTTCTTGGCTCTCTTCCTGAGTTCCCTTGCTCTATGTCACCTATTTTAACCTCTATGATTATAATGCCAAATTCTTTTTTCCTATCTGGTTGGTTGGTGACCACATACATTGTTCCTTCTTTATCTATTTATGAAGCATTTTTGAATTTGACTATTGGATGTTCTAGTCCAATGGGTTTATCTAGGTTTTTAATTTGGACAACGGATCTTATCAGACCGTCCTCATAGGGCACCTAATTGGTTGTTCTTGATGTATTCCAATTCAGTCTTGTAAGATCCTTCTATTTTTTCTAGGTACGCCACTTCCAAGCTACCTACAGGACTCTCCATGCTATACGACATCTCAGAGTCACTCGTTTCGAACTTAGAACATAGGGATAATCACTCAATTGCTGGGCCCAAGACCTAGCCATATGATTGACATTAGCTTCAGATGATTTGATGCTTTGTCGGTCACTCCCTAGGTGTCTGCCCGATCTCGGGTTCATATGCCCAATCGATCAGCCCAATGACGCTTGTACAATCATGTTGCTTATTCTTTGATATCAATTATTTGTTTCTTTTGATTTCTTTAAGATGTATTTCTTATCTTTAAATACACATCGTCAAGAGCACTTGTTTTTTATACTTGATATTCTTTGTCCAATCAGATTAAATTCTTTGCCATTAAGTTGTCCCTTGACTACAAGTAACCTATTCTTGAACTTGAGAATTTAAAGGATCTTAGAACTTAGTGTTCCTATCACGCCTCTACTCAACCAAAATCACTATTCCCACTTAGCCTATGCTAGGAATTGATTGAGGGGGTTGAGAGATCTTCAAACCTCAAGTCGCTCTCCTTTGTTGCACTTGTATGCCTAGGTTCCCAAGCTCACACAAAATGGCACCCTGCGTTGGTTTTGCCAAGATTTCTCAATAAACGTGTAAAAGTCCCACAGTTAGATCAAGATTTAAATGCAATTGACTTGATGAAACACTTTCATTCATGTAATTCAAAAGAAAAAATTGTCACTTGTCTTTATGAAAGACTACTCTAGAGATTCTTGAGTTTCCTCACCCCTGCCGAAGGTCAGCTTTCCGAAAAACTCAAGATCACAACAAACAAATGTTTTATGAAGAAGTTATGTCTGAGTAGGGTTCTCGGGGTTAAAATAGGAAAATAGGCAAACACAATTTCCCAAATTATTTTCTTGGGGGGTCACACTATGCTCCAATCACTTGAAATTTATGCTCAAAATTGGCAAAATTCTAAAAATTAAAAACCCCAAAAAATTGGTCGAATTTGCCTACCAATCATGATTGACAAGGCTATCAATCGTGATGGACAGAGCTGTCCATCATGGCCTATCAATCGTGATGGAAATGTGAATCACAATTGACGGTGTCAATGATGATGGGCGAGTCCATCACGATTGATGGTGTCAGTTGCGATTCAAGGTGTCAATCACGATGGACATAAATTTTCAGGTTTTTGCATGAATACTTGTCAATCGTAGGCCTATGAGTCATGATGGATGGTTTTTTTCACTTAGATTAAGTGTCAATCGTGATTTTTCTACCAATCGCGATGGACAGGGGTGTCAGTCATGATAGACACCTATCAATTGCGATGGACAGGCTATCCATTGTCGGTTGTCAATTGCAATGGACTGAACTTTTTACCTTTTCATGCTTTCTTGTGTCAATCAAGCCTCTATACATCACGATGGACAAGATTTTTGCCGAATCTCACTGTCAATCATCCTATTTGTGTTAATCATGATGGATAGGGTTGTCCCTCGCAATGGATACTGTCTGTCATGATGGATAGAGGTGTCCGTCAGGGTCTATCGATCACCATGGACAAGCTGTCCATCGCGATGGACACTGTCAATCGCGATTGATGGTGTTAATCGTGATGGATAGAGAAAATGCAAATTTTTCTTAAATTCTTGTGGATTTGTGATGTGCAAGGCATCTACACTATGATTGTGCACTCAATTTTACCAAATAGTAACCTTTTCTATCAATGACAATTGATAGAACTCAATGCCCCGAGACTTGTGCAGACATTTTCTATACCTGTTGGAGCTACTGGAGCTGCTGTGGATGCTTGTACCTACAAGAACACTCAAGAAACATGCAAAAACCAAGCACACAAAATCACTCTCTCGCTCTCTCTCACAACTGAAATGAGGGGAATGAAGTGGGGAAGGTGATATGACCAAAAAACTAAAAATTCAGCGGAGATGGATATAGAGGTGAGAGGTGGTGAGGATGATGATGGTGATGATTGTGATGAGGTAAAAAAGAGAAAATAAGGAAAACAAAAGAAATTATCTATGCCTCCAATGTCACAATTCTACGTCTTACCATCACACGCTCGTCTTCGAAGCTCGCTCCCTGGCAACAGTGCCAAATTTGGTGTCACTCTAGCACAATGGCAAGTACCAACTTGAGGAGATCCACCTCATAATTGTCAATCTGTGGAGACGTGAGGACTAGTATGATGACCATGAGCAAGTGAAGGCACAATTGCATGAGTGAGAAGCACACTAGCATGCACACACATACACACACAAGCGCACACAAGGCAAGAACAAAGAGGGGAACAATGGAGTGCTTTCTATTACTCAAGAAATCTCTTAGAAAAGCTCAAATCTTTAACGAGCTAACCTAAAAAATGAGCTCTCTAGCTTTTTTTCTAGTTTTTGACTAGGTTTTGGCCGTATCCAGACCTAGTGTCTAGCCTAGTTAAAAATTAGGTTCCAGGGGTTATTTGAGGGCTCAAATGAAGTCTAAAAATTATGAAAATTGGTACATAGGTACTTCTAATACTCCTCAATCTTGAGGAATCCTTGGCTTGAACAAAATGGAAACTAATCTACCAAAAACAGTGTTTACAATGTTGGTGTAGTGACGAAAATCACTTTTGAAAAAGACTTATCTTTAAAAAATTGGATAGGCCTAGTTGCCGGATCTTCTTTGCCTGCTCTGTCTACTTGGTCCTGCTTGGGTGTCCCTCTGCTCTGACTCTTTACCTCGACTCCCCTGACTTGTCATGCCCTGACTTCCTTGGCTGCTGCCAACACCATGGTTTCTAATCCTAATTCCTCTTCAATTTCCTTAGATGGTTTTGACTCGGCCTGTTTTGAGTAGAATTTTTCTAAACATTCCTAGAATCTTTGGAATTCTCATCTTTGTAATGGTTGGAATTGATTTTTCTAGCATACTTTGAGCGATTTCAATAAGCTTCTTACATATTTCCAATCTTTCTTTCTCTAGATCTCCTTTAGGGTAACATCGGTCATTATGCTCTAGACTAGGTCCTGCCTCTATCCTAAACTCATAAGCTTTCAAGCATATTTGTAAGTCTTCATGCATTAGGTCTACTAGAATTTATCTTGTCTGGTCCTTCGTTTGTTTTTTCTTCACCACATTACGATTTTATTTGGCTGGCTGACCTGAATAGATCCTATGTCTTGTTTAGACTTTTGTTTTCCTTCAACCAATTTCTTCATCCACTTGCTTTTATTTTTTTCTCTTTGTCTTCCATTTTTTATCTTTTTTCCTCCTTGACATTTCCGACTATTCTTTAGAGTCTTCTACCACTTGGGGTATGGGTTCTTCTTCCTTTTCACTCATGGTACCCTCAAGCCTTTGATCATTATGGGTTTCTTTATTTCCTTTGGATTTAGCTCTTGTAATAGCCTTCAATGGCACCAGGTATTCTTTGTCACTACTATAGGACTCTATTACTTCCATCACATTGATATAAGTAGGGGAAGATGCTCTAGAAGGATTCTTGGGACAATCCCTAAACATGTGTTTTTTCCATGATCACCATAGTATCCTTCCCATACTTGATGAGGAGATGGGTCGTAGGGCATGGTGCACTCCCTCATGAATTGAATTCTTCCACATCTATAAAAAGGTCCTCTTGGTGTAGGTGGTCTCACCTATTGTCTTATTGGAGATCCAAATGATACATGATACTCAAAATCATGTGACGACACTTGGCTAGTATCAACGATACACAATACTCATCAAGGGAGACACACAATACTCAAGTCCTGAGTATCACCTAATGATACTCGACTAGCCAGAATACACGATACCTAAGTATCGTGATACTTGAATAGGAGTAAGGTGTCGGTGATACATGGCACCTTCCAAATATAAAAAACACATGAGAATTTGGTATCATGATTCTCCTACATGGGCACATATGCCAAGCTGATCTCTCCAGTAGAGAACCTCTCCCTGACATAATGATAATGCAACTCAATGTGCTTAGTGGGAGCATGGAACAAAGGGTTCCTCACAACTAGCAATGTGCTTTGACTGTCAGTGAAGATGGTTGTGGTAGAAGAGTGACCAACACCCAAATCAGCCATAAGGTGCTTGAGCCACACACACTCAATAATCGCTCGAAAAGCTACCCTATACCCAGTCTCACAATTGGAAGTGGCCACAGTAGGCTACTTCTTGATCAACCAAAATATACATGAGGTACCAAGCATGAAGCAAAAGCCACTAGTGGACACAAGAGTGTCATAGCAACTAGCCAAGTCAGAGTAAAAAAAAACAAGTAAATCTGGCGATAGTGATCCCCCCTTGGGATAAAATAATCCAAGTAGCTGAGCACCACTCAAGTAGCAAAAGATGCGCTTAACCACCTACCAATGCTACACATGGACAATGCATGAACCTGCTCATTTGTGAGACAACAAACTGAATATATGGCCGAGTAATGCATAAGTAAATCAAGCATCCAACAGCCTACTGATAGAGAACAACATCAAATGCATCTCCAACATCATGAAGACTCAATCGTGAACATGTCTCCATAGGAGTGGCAATACGTTTGTAGTCTTGAAGGCCAAACGCTACAATAATGTGTCAATATATTTCTTTTCACACAAAGCTATTCTACCATCAACTTTCATGAACTGAATGCCCAAGTAATGATGCAAATGCCCCAAATCTGACATCTCAAATGAGGCATGCAAATCAGCCTTGAAATTAGCAATATGCTTCTCATGAGGTCCAATGAGCAGCATGTCATCAACATACACAACAATTATTAGAAGCACATCATTAGCACGCTTAACATATAAGGTGCTTTTAGCTGGACTATTCTCAAAACCATGTGTGATCAGATAGGCATGTATCTTTTCATACCAAGCACGTGGTTCTTGCTTTAAACCATATAATGCCTTCTTCAACCTGCACACTTGGTTTTCATGCCCTTTCTGCAGAACGCCATAGGGCTAAAAAACATACATGTCTTCATGCAATTCACCATTCAAAAATGTAGTTTTAACATCCAACTGATGTACATTCCAACCATGATGAGCTGCAAGTGCACAGATGTGAAGAATTGTAGTCATTCGGCATGTAGGTGCAAAGTTCTCATCAAAATCAATGCCTCTTTCCTATGCATAACCCTTTGCAACAAGCCTAGCCTTATACGTGTCAACTGCTCCATCAGGCTTACACTTCAACTTGTGTACACCCACTTAGTGCCAATGGCCTTCTTGCCAGGAGGCAAATCACATAAAGACCAGGTACCATTCTTCATTATAGCATCATATTTAGATTGCATAATAGCCATCCAATTTTTTGAATTTTGTGCTTCATCAAACAAAATAGGCTCATTCTCATCATAGAGACTAGAGGCAGCCATATAATAGCAATCTGATGCAAAAGAGGCACTATGAGAGCCTGAAAAGAGTACGATATGATAGAGGTGCATCTAATTTGCTATTATGCAAATTTTGCACCAGCCATTTTGGCATAGTTTTTGCCTCCTCAATATTAGCTCTCTCATCAACAAGTCCATCATGTAATCTGCATAAGAAATGGAATGATCTGCATCATCACATGAAACGTGTAAAGGTTGAGAAGTTGCCTCATTAGGACTAGCATTAGACTATCCACCTGTAAAAGAGGTAGCAAAGTATCATACATATCTTTGGAGCTAACAGATGTCTCCGTAGTGCATGAAATTTATGGTTGAATAGAACCTTCTAAACAACATCACGGCTAACCAAAATGTGTTTAGTCTATGGATGATACAAACAATAGCCTTTGCGTTCAAAACTATACCCAAAAAAAATACATTTCACTGCTTTATCATCCAATTTCCTACGATGTTGTTCATCCACTAATGCATATGCCAGACAACCAAAAACATGCAGATGAGCAATAGATGGCTTGTAACCATGCCAATCCTCATATGGAGTGATAGACTACAGTGCTTTAGTGGGACACCTATTAAGTACATATGTTGCACACATGACAACCTCAAGCCAAAAACTATGTGGTAAAGCCTGACTCTTGACCATACACCTTGCCATCTCCATGAGTGACCTATTCTTCCTTTCAACAAATCCATTTTGTTGAGGTGTATATGGCATTGTACACTAATGTTTTATCCCATGTTCAGCCAGAAATGCATTAAAGTTAGAAGACATTATTCCCCCCTCGATCCAAACAGAGGGTGCCCATTTTACATGTTGACATATTTTCAACCAAAACCAAAAATTGTTTGAAACACATAAACACTTTGGACTTTGCTTTCAATGGATATACCCATGCATGCCTAGAAAAATCATTAATGAAAGTCACGAAGTAAAGACAGTTTCCAAAAGAGGGTGTCTGCATAGGACCACATACATCACTCTGAACAAGTTGCAATTTTCGAGTAGCTTGAACTAAACCATCTTTTGGAAATGAGGAACATTGCATTTTGCCCAAAGTACAACCTTCACAAACATGTTTACTAGGTGCCTCAAGTTTTGGCAGAGAGGACACCATTTCAGATTTTTACAAGTGTAGCAAACTAGAAAAATTTAGATGACCAAAGCATACATGCCAAAGCTTTGCATCTAACATAGCTTAAGAATCATGTATTGCACATGCTGAATCATTCACAAATTTTTCATAGTCTATGAGCTTGTACATTCCATGACATAAAATGCCAGAAGCAATAATTACATCGCCATCTAACAGATCATGAACTATAAATCTGTCATCAACACATTTCACAACCAATCCAATCTTGGCTAAAGCTGAAACTGATAACACATTCTTCTTGATCCCTAGCACAAACAAAGCATCTGACAATGTAAAAGAACTACCACCAGCAATAGTCAAAATGATCTTACCAACTCCCATGACATGATAAGAGGAGTTGTTAGCGCATGTGATAGTATTCCCTATAGGGGAACACTCGAGTGAAGTGAAGAAACTGTGTTGCATGGTAATATGTTTGGTTGCCCCATTATCAAAGTACCAAACATTTGAGTATACTACAAACATACAATATTCAGAAGAAGATGGATCAAAACTACAAACATTAGTAAATGCCCATTCTTCATTCTGCACTGGATTAGCAGACTCTGTTTTCGGTGTAGATACCTCTACAACAACCATTCCAACCTCTTTTTTCTTTGCCTCTTTTGCAACCAGTTTTGGACAATTCTTTATGACATGATCATTTTCTTTATAGTATTTGCAAAACAATTTTTGCTTTTCTATTTTCTTGTCATCTCTGTCATCCTTCTTTGATTGTGTAGAATTTACAAATTTTTGCTTACTAGTAGAAGAGCTCCATTTACCTTTGCCCTTTTGACTAGCTCAAGAAAGCCTGATTTGCAACACGCATAATGGACCTATTCTGCCTAGATTGATCTTGTTGCAACAAAATAGAGACTAACTCCTCAAATGATAAGGCATTTGGATTGCCTTTCATCATCAACCGAAGAGTAGAAGCAAAACTCTGATATGAATCAGGAAGAACATTCTGCACAAGTGAACTGTTAGGCAAGACTTCATGAGCAGAAATTAACTATTCCTTCAAATCTTTGATCTTTTTTAGAAAACTATCCATAGAATCACCTTCATTCATATGCTCACTCTGCAATTGTTTTCAGAGGTAAGAAACATGAGCCTCATTCCTAGCCTGGTACAATGTGGTAAGTGTATCCCAAGCATCTTTAGCTGTTTTGCAAGAGCGAATGTGAGGAATAATGGCACATTGATAAACAAGGCTATCAATGCATGTGCCTGAGCATCTCTGCCATCCCAACAAATTTTCTTTGTAGTAGGTGCAACATGAATTGCAGCAAGAACAAGCATCTGCAGAATATCACCATCTTTGATGCCATCTACATCAGCTTCCGTACCTATATTTGCACTTGTAATAGGACGTTTTTCAATACCCTGCACAATATTCCATAGTCCTTTTGTGACTTATACATGATGCATCATATAATCCCACAATGGGTAATTCATACCATCCAACTTATTCTCAACAACCAACATACAACATACATCACTGCTTTGAGCCATGGCCATTGACTAAAATACCTTGATGTATAAAAATGATTGTATCTAAAAAATCTGAACAAAACTACCGTGATGAGTTTTGCTAAACCTGTAACAGAATTTGAGACACTTATACTGGCAAACCAAAACCTGTATATATCTTTTGCACAAAAAGATGAAATAGCTTGCACAAGCTCTGTGATAGTACATTTTGAGATTGAAACAAGCTCAAATCATGATTTCAGTAGTACAACGCAAAGCCATTTTTATCTCCTAATCACCCTAAGTATGCTCACCAAATTTCGTGCGATTCTGAGACTGTGACCGGAGGGGTGATGATGACACCCTAGATGAAGTGGTAACCTACTTTGATACCAATTGTTGGAGTATGTGTATATGTGTGTATGTCTATATGTGTGTATGCATGTGTATGTATGTCAAACCCTAAGAGCCTAGTCCTAAAACCCTAATCCTAAGACCCTAACCCTAAAACATGTATATGTGTGTATGTCTATGTGTATGTGTATGTATATGTGACATGTGTGTGTATGTGTATGTGTATGTGACTTTATGTGTGTGTATGGATATGTATGTATATATGTGTGTATGTGTATATGTGTGTATGGATGTGTGCATGTGAGTGTGTGTATGTGTGTGTATGTTGTGTCTATGTGTGTATGCATATATGTGTGTATGTGTGAAAAAGTGTGTATGAATATGTGTGCATGTGTATATGTCTATGTGGCATGTGTGTTTGTGTATATGTCTATGTGACATGTGTGTATGCATATGTATATATAAGTGTATGTGTATATGTGTGTATGCATGTGTGTATGTAAAACCCTAATAACTTAACTCTAAAACATGTATATATGTGCATGTGTATATGTATATGTGACATGTGTGTGTATGTATGTGTATGTGACCTATGTGTGTATATGATTTTATGTGTGTGCATGTGTATGTGTATGTATGTGTATATGTATGTGTATATGTATGTGTATATGTATGTGTATATGTATGTATGCATGTGTGGAAAACCCTAAAACCCGAATCCAAAAACCCTAACCCTAAAAAATGTATATGTGTGCATGTGTGTATGTATATGTGTGTGCATGTGTCTGTGTATATGTGACATGTGTGTGTATGTAACTTTAGGTCTGTGTATGTGTATGTATGCATATATTTGTGTATGTTTATATGTGTGTATGCATGTGTGTATGTATTTAAAACCTAAAATCCTAATCCTAAAACCCTAACCCTAAAACATGTATATGTGTGTATGTATATGTGACATGTGTGTGTATGTGTATGTGTATGTAGCTTTATGTGTGTGTATGTGTATGTATGTATATATGTGTGTATGTGTATATGTGTGTATGTATGTGTGCATGTGAGTGTGTGTCTATGTGTGTATGTATATATGTGTGTATGTGTGAAAAAGTGTGTGTATGTGTATGTGTATAGGTGACATGTGTGTATGTACATGTGCATGTATGCATGTGTATATATATGTGTATGTGTAAATAAAACCCTAGAACCCTAATACTTAATGCTAACCCTAAAACATGTATATGTGACATGTGACATGTGTGTATGTGTGTGTGTGTATATATATATATATATATATATATATATATATATATATATATATATATATATATATACATACATACATATACATATACATACACACACACACACACATACATATATATATATATATATATATATATATATATATATATATATATATATATATATATATATATATATATATATATATATATATATATATATATATATATATATATATATATATATATATATATATATATATAATTTATTTGACAAAGGGTTTGATTCAAGCATTTTTTCAGACCCATTTTCCTCTTGTATTGCTCAAAATCCTTTGGAGCACCCTTGGGTTCCTAGAGCTCAAAAAATGGATTTTGGATGAAAAAGTTATCAAATCAAGCTCTTGGGGGTTAAAACAAACAAATAGGATGTGTCAGAGAATCATGATTTTTTTGAGAGTCAAAGGATCAAAAAGTCTCGATTTTGTGAAAGCCAAAAATCCAAAAAGTTGCAATGTTTTTCCCAACAACTATCCAAAAAATCACGATTTTTTTCTCTTTTCTTCCTTCAAGAAATCGCGATTTTCTCAAAAATGGAGAGCAGAAAGTCGTGATTTTCTCAAAAGTTGCCTTCCAAAAAGTCGTGATTTTCTCAGAAACTTGAGTGTAAAAATTTGCGATTTCTTCAAAAGCTTGATTCCAGAAACTCGTAATTTTTTGAAAAACTTGAATGCAAAAAGTCATGATTTTCTCAAAAATGGAGTGTAAAAATCATGATTCTCTCAAAAGCTTGATTCTAGAAAGTCATGATTGAATGCAAAAAGTCATAATTTCCTCAAAAGCTACCTTGCAGGCAAAAAGTCGTGATTTTCTAAAAATCTTGATGGTAGAGATTCGTGATTTTCTCAAAATCTTCGGATGATAGATTTTCTCAACAATCGCCTTCTAGAAAGTCACGATTTTCACTCAATCACAGTCAAACTCAAAAAGTTTCAATTTTTTCAACCCCACTATACCAAGTTTTTGCTAATGTTTTCTATGCCTATAGAGGTGCCTTTTTACCCCTTTCTCCTCTCCTTCACTCAAAAATCTCAAAACATTTTGTAAACACCAAGAAACTGAAAACAAAAGAAATTGTAATATTGTGTGACCACTAGAAAGTCACAATTTTATGTGACAATAAAAAAGTTACGATTTTTTTGAGAACCAAAGGACCAGAAAATTGTGATTTTTTCTAAGCCCAAAGCCAAGAAGTCGTGATGTTTTTAGAGTGAGAAAGCCAAAAAATTGCGATTTTTTGAGAACCAAAAAGCCAAAAGTTTGTGATTTTGTTCACACTTATGAAGCCAAAAATTCATGATTTTCTCACAATCAGAAAACCAAAAACTCACAATTTTCCTAGCGATTTTAGATGGGAACAAGAGAATCGCGAAATTCAAAAAAGATTTAAGTTTCTAAAAAGTCATTATTTTTTCCAAAAAATCACGATTTCTTGAGAATTTTGGTGAGAAACTCAAAAATCCAGTGTCGAGGCTTGTGTGTCGTGTAGAGGGTTGCAAAAAACACAAAAACTCATAGACACAAATACTTTGCCTTTCTTTCAAAAGTTTTCTAGAAGTTAAGAGATTTTTTTTTTTTTTTATGGAGCTTTTTTGGATTTTATTTTAATTTTATTTGGATTTTTTGTCTATTTTTTACATATTAAGGAAAGTGCCCCCCAACTTTCATTTTTTAATTTTCGAAAAAACCTTCTCTCTCTCTACCTCTCTCTTTACCTCTCTCTATCTCTCTACCTCTATACCTCTCTCTATCTTCTCTCTCTACCTCTCTCTATCTCTCTCTACCTCTTTTTACCTCCATCTATCCTCTCTCTAATCTCTCTCTAGCCTCTCTCTAATCTCTCTCTACCCTCTCTCTAGCCTCTCCTTCTTCTCTCTCTAGTCTCTTCCTCTCTCTCTTTTCCCCCTCCCCCCTACCCACCATAGGATAATTTTATCCTATGGTGTGGCTAATATTATATTTTTAAAAATTTCTATTCTAAGAATGTTTTTGGCTCTAGATTGCACCTCCGATGGTCGTTTTTGTTTTCAAATTTGGGGTCATTTTCATGTTTCTTGACACTATTGGACTCAATGTTTGCATTATTTTTCCCAAAAAAATCCAAACTTCTCTTCTAATTTTGGTCCAAACCTACATGTTTTATGCACATTTAACATGTGTTTCTTACTCTGCATGTAGTCCACATGGTCTTTTCCATCCTTATTTTCCCACATGTTTCACATTTTTCCATATGAACCCTCTATAGCTTTCATTGTTTAGAATTTTGGCCCTCTCTAGAGCCCCTAATCCTACTCCGTGTCCCTCTCTTTATCCTTCTACCTAGCCCCACCCTTACCCCTGCTTACCCTATCCTTCGTAATCCTTCAGCCCTCCCTAACCTTTCCTTCCTACCCTCCATTCTCCATCTCTTGCTTCTTCAATGAGCTAGTATATAGTTTTGTTTCTTCCCATGGGATTGTTCTTTCCTGCTCTTGGTGGACTTGGTAGCTGCTCATTGTCCTTTTGAAGATTTTGCACAATAGGTATCATAGTGAACCTCTCTGCTCATGGTTTGGTTGTTAGCTCTTTGGGATAGAGAGCCCATTAGGTGGTGAGCAACTGTTGAACCAATCAAAGTCAAAGTGGTCAAAGTCAAGATAGTCAAAGTCAAAGTGGTCAAAGTCAAGCTATACAAAGTCAAAGTGGTCAATTGAAGAATGGGTCAAAGGTCAAAGTGATGACTGCAATGATGCACAGGTGGTGTAAAAGTGCAAAGTGGTGCGTAGGTGGTACACAAGTGGCTTTGAACAAGGTGCACAATCAATATATTCACAATGGTTATGGTTTTGCAGAAAGTTGAATGCAAGGTTTAGATTGTCGTCTTGTAAGGTTTTCAAGGGTTTTAAAGTGTTTGGAAGGTTCAGGTGAACCCTCCCTTAGGTACACATATTGAAGTAATGAAGGCAAAAGTGAAGGCATATGAAGAGGAAGCAACACAAAAAAGTGTATGTAAGACCCCCTCCCCATTTAAAATTTTGTTTTTCTCTTAAATTCACTACAAGACAAAATAGGGAGTCATTGGGTGAACACATTTTTAGAAATTCTTGGAACATCAAAGTGAGCACCAAGATACTCTATCAATTAGGAGCAGCGTACATAAGGGAATCAACACTCAACACAAGGCATGATTATTCTTGGAGTTAGGCTAAGCAAGTGAGAGCATAGTCTACAATAGGAGAGAAGAGCAAGAGACATTGCAAAGTGCGGTGTAGAGAAGCAAGTGTGAGACAGTGTGCAAGGAGGGCAATCTAGTGTGTGTAGAGAAGGAGTGCAGAGAACCAGTAAGCAAGGCAATCAAGGTGGCACAAGGTACCATTGAAGAGGTGTGCACATCAACCAAAGGTGTCCCTCCCTCCTACCCTATTGGGAGCTTGAGTGCAAGGTGTGCACAAGAGCAAGCTCTTGGAGAAGGTGGAGGGCTGGTGTAGAGAGGGTTGGTGGCACAAGGAACCTTGGGTATCTTATATGTTGATGTGTAAAACATCACAAGAAATGAATTAATGTGACACTAGACAACCTCTATGGTCACCATTAACTCATTGCCACTCCAAACTTTGAGAAATGATAGCCTAAACCAAGAACTTTACTTCTTCAGAACTTTCCAGGCATTGAAATGACATACCTTCAGTATTTTGCTAATTTCTCTTAGCACAAATATTATTTCTCCAATATATTTTTGGTGCATGAAAATAGAAGAGAAGAGCTTTCCAAGAAGCTATTATTTGCAAGAAATAGATCTCTAGAACTCAAGATATAGCCTTCACAAGATGACCATGTATGACTTCCAAAAGTGGAAATTTTGCCTATTTTAGTAAAGATCACTGTCTAAAAATGAAAATTCGATGCCTAGCATCAACTTGCAACCAAAATTCGATGCCACACATCGACTTTGAGGTTTTTTAGCCACTTTTCAACGCCAGAATTACCCCCTTGAACACAGACATGAAACAAGACCACTTTTATGTGGGAAGTCGATGCTAGGCATCGACTTTATGCTGAAACTTGATGCCATGCATCGAGTTGCTCCACAAACCTCATGTTTTTAAGAAGTTCTAGTAGTACATAACACTGAGAGAATAAAACAAGGACTTATCAACACAAACTCGATGCCAGGCATCGACTTGCTTGGAAAACTTCAACTTCTGAAATCATTTCACACAAGACAAACTCTGGAGATGGAAGAAGAAGACTTATACACAGAAGTTTAATAAACTCTTTCCATAACTATGAAACCTCACCAGGTGCTTTCTCACGCAGAGAAGCCCGACTATTCTCAGTCATACAAAATGAGTACTAACTCACTTTCTCATTGTCTTCCTATTCGCGTCAGTTGATACAAACTAACTTATATAGTTTTTCTCAATCTCGTGACTTTTAAAAAAAACTTCTAGAACTAAAGTGAACTAACTTTACAAATATAATACACTTGTGAATTTGTTCCTTCACATAGGCATGTGGTTTTCTTCCTAAGATTTGACCTTCAAATATATGTTGAATTAGTGATTGTTTCTCCAACATTATAACCTTGTGTGTGTATATTCTTTGGGATTAAACACTCCGCACAGAGAATACTTGGTCTTCTTTTATACATCATCATTGTATTTTCCTTCTAGTGATCAATATATATAATCATTGTACTTTCCTGCTGGAAATCAATATACAAGAGCTTCCGGTGTCTGTGTTCCACTTCTTCTTCTTCTTCTTCTTCTTCTTCTTCTTCTTCTTCTTCTTCTTCTTTCTCCTACAAACACTCAAGTCCCTTTCTACAAAAGAATCCCCTAACACACAATTACACTTTGATGGACTATTAGAAAGATTGGAAAAGATGATAGCTGAGTCGGGAAAGCAAGCTGCATCTCAAGTGAATAACATTAGAAGTGAAAGGATAAGTCTTCCTCCCAAGGATGTTTATGTTCCCAACTCCACTGAGTCAAGGAATGAGCAAAGGAAAGTGAAAATCCTCCTCCCATCGAACTTGTGGATGACTTACATGATCAATTCCCACAAGATATTCCTTCTATCTATGGAGAACAAGAGGATTCCTAGTCAAGTGAACGATTAGACTTCAAGTCTAATTCCCTACAAGAACTGCCTCATTTTATAGGTCCATGGGAAGCAAATTCTACCTATATGAGAGGACCTACGATAATGGTAAGGAACAAAGACTCAATCTTTCCTAGAAATACAGAGGTAGTAAAGAACACTAAAGTGCAGTGAAATCTCATTTTAGAGGAGCTACTCAAAGTTAAGCCAGAATTGTGGAAACACATAGCAAATCAGGTGCCATAAGTAGCAAAAACTCATTCCCAGGTAGGATCACATAGAACGGTTCTAGAAATACCCTTGGATAAGATAACAGACATGAGCAAAGGAGAAGAAGGAAACACCTATCTCTCTATCACTCATCAAGGTTATACAACCAAGTCTATTTTGGACTCACGCGCATGAGTTTCAATTGCTACGAGTTCCCTACGGAAGTGTTGGGGCAAGCCAACACTCACTTCAACAAGAATGAAATTACAAATGGCTGATGGTCACATAGAGAGACCTTTAGGACTATTAGAAGGGATAACTCTCACCACTTGTGGTGTAGAGCTTGAGCATACTTTTTCCATTTGTGACTTTAGCAAAAACCACGCCGATGAGATGATTTTGGGAAGACCATTCATGAGATAGTTGTAGGATTGGGAAACCAATTCCTTGTATCTACAACACTTAGGTATTACAACCAAAGTCAATCTCAAGGATTAGCCTCATAGAGATTTGCCACCCATTCTATGGAATCCCATCCATAGAGCCATAGATGATACAAAATTGGTGCATTCCATAGGATCAAAATCCTCATGAATCCATGAAGACACTCACTTATGGATGTGCAAAGTGGTAGTAGAAGAAGAGAAAAGAGAAAATGCCAGAGTGGTAGATGCAAAGGAAACTCATAGATCAAGTTGAGATGCAATCTATGCACTTGTAATATTCTTGGACACCACACTGCAATGAGGACGGCTATGAAATTTTAATTTTCACTAGAACCAATAATGTGTGATTCAATTATCAGATAATGTGAGCCTGATATAGAAAACCTTGATCAACCAAGTGACTTAGATCTAGAATCGATTATTATGGATCCTTTTTGTGCATCAAAAGATGAATATTGTATGTGGTAGAAGATAACCCTTATGAAAGAGAAGACCCTATGAATGATGTGAGATTAACCACACAGGTAGCCACCAAGAGTGAAAACAAGAAAAGGAAGAAGAGAGAACTCCCACTAGAAGAGGAAGAATCTTTGTTTGAGGTCCTCAGATTTTTAAGAAGTATGAGGTCGAGGATAGGAAAGTCATGATTAGAATGCCTAAATGAGAAGGACTCACAGGAGTGGCCCATGATAGCAAAGAGATGACTAAAAAAATTATTATCACCATAGAAGAAGGTGAAGAATGATGCATGTACATAGGACATGACCTAACTGAAGAAGAAGAAAAGGAGTTGATTGATTTATTAAGAGAATATAGAGATGTGTTTGCATGGAGTTACAAGGACCTAAAAGGAGTAGACTTTGACATATGCTCACATACAATCCCCATGACCTTAGAAGCCAAACCCTCTAAGCAAAAGCCATACGCATATAATGACAATTCTGTTGCCAAGATCAACAAAGAGATTGATCGATTGGTAGAAGCTGAATTTATCTATGAAATTGAGCACATTGAATGGGTTTCCCTCATTGTAGTGGTGCCCAAAAAGAATGGCAAGTTACGTGTATGCATTAACTTGAAGAAGGTTAACACAACCGCTATTAGAGATAGTTATCCACTTCCTATCATTGAGCATCCGTTAGAAAGAGTTGCAAGCAAGAAGTATACAACTTCCTTGAGGGGTTCTTGGCTACAATCAAGTGGCCATTGACCCAAAATACTAGCATAAGATGACTTTTGCCATAGAGTGGGGCATATGCATTTTGGGTGATGCCATTTGGTCTTACCAATGCACCGACTACCTTTTAGAGGCTAATGTCTCATGTACTTAAAGAATTCTTGCGTAAAAACTTGGGAGTCTATGTTGATGATCTATGTGCTCATTTCAACATTAGACAGACACATATCCCTAAGCTAAGAGACATCTTTAATAAATGGAGAGAGTATCAAGTCTGCTTGAACCCAAAAAAGTGTGTTTTTATGGTCAGTCAAGGCCTAGGACATATAGTGTCAAAGAATGGCATATCCACGGACGAGGAGAAAGTTAGAGCCATTGTAGAGCTAGCTAGGCCAAAGAATGTCAAGGAAGTACAAACTCTCATGGAGCATTGCAACTATTATTGACATTTCATTCACATGTACACAATCATTGTGAAGCCTCTGTATGCCCTTTTGACTAACTTTGAGTGGACAGAAGGATGTGAAAACTCCTTTAATGAGCTTAAATGACGATTATGTTCAGCACCAATCTTGACTACACCAAATTGGAACAAGCCATTCCATGTTCATGTGGATGCATCCAATTACGTTATTGGGTGTGCATTAGCACAACCTACTGGTGAAGATAGCATGGATCTTCCCATTGCCTATGCTAGTAGTTTGAATGCAACTAAACCAAATTATGTCACTACTAAAAGAGAAGGATTAGGCATGGTATACGTTGTTAAGAAGTTTAGACATTATTTGCTCACAAATAAGTTTAAATTGTTTACAGATCATCAAGCATTGCTATATCTAGTAAAAAAAACCTTGCAATACTGGCATATTAGTAAGATGGTTTCTTTTATTAATGGAATGTGACTTTGAAGTTGTTGTTAAGAAAAGTAGGACTCACCTTAGGGCAAATCGCCTTTCTAGAATAACTTCAGGAGAGTCCCCTCAAGGAGTGTCATATGACCTTCTTGATGCTTACTTGTTCAATCTAGAAGTAGTGCTTGAATGGGCTAAAACTATAGTGCCTATTGTCACCTTTGGACCCAAAGATCCCATATTGAGAGCCAAAGATAAAGAAGTAGTGAGGTCTCAAAAGTATCACATATTGGCAGGAAATATGTATAAGCACACCAATCAAGGCATAATAGCTTGTTGTGTAGGTGAAGATGAACATGCAAATGGAACACACCACTGTATATCAATTGTCATTACTGCCAGATTGGAGTGAACCTTTAGTAGCATTTTTTTAGGATACAAACATTCCCTCAAGAGATGAAATTAGCGAGACAACAGAGTTTAGAACAAGAAGTCCTAGATTACACATTCATAGGTGATAATCTATACAAGCATGGAAGAGATGGATATCTCAAATTGTGTGTCCATGAGAGTGAATACCTCAAGATATTAGAGGTTGCTCGCCAAGGAGTAGCAGGAGGACATTTTGAACCAGACCGTGTGATCAAAGCTATACTATTTGTAGGTTTTTGGTGGCCAACTCTTCACATGGATGCACATACCTATGTGAAGAGGTGTGATATTTGTCAACAAACCTAGTACCCTATACGTAAAGATGAGATGCCACTAAAACCCATGATGGGAGGACATGCATTCTCTAAGTGGGGAATAAACTTTGTTGGTCCTATTAATCCCCCAGGTAAGAGTTCACATGTTGAATACATCATTGTGGTCATTGATTATTTGCCTAAATGGGAAGGCTACAAGAAAGAATGATGCACCAACCACAACCAAGTTCCTATTTGAGAACATATTTACAAGATATGGTTTTCCAATAGAATTGGTGAGTGATCATGGCACCCCCTTCTTGAATGAGGTCATTGAATACTTGCTACACGAATTCATGGTGGTTCATAAGAAGTCGGCTCCATATCACCCACAAGCCAATGGTCAGGCCGAGAGTACAAACAAGATACTTTGTAATGTTCTCACTAAATTGGTGAATAATAAGCATTCTCATTGGGACAAACAACTACATCATGTTGTTTGGGCATATAGAGTGGCCTACAAAACGATGCTCCAAGCCACCCCTTTCATATGGTTTTTGGATAAAATGTAGTGCTACCATTAGACTTCCTGATACCTACATGGAAAGTAGCACAAGAGCATCAATGGACTGGCCATGAGATTTCGTCTAGAATCTTTGATCTGGAATGCTTAGATGAAACAAGATTGAGAGTAGCAGCAAAGATTTATGTAGCTAAGAAAAGGTAAAAGTCTTATTTTGATGCACATGTGAAGGAAAAAGGTTTGAAAGCGGGAGACTTAGTTCTAGTATGCACCCTAAAATAACATGCATGAAAGTTGGAGAAGCAAGGCTATGGACGAATGATCATCAATAGGATCTCAACAAGTGGAGCGATTTAGTTAGCTACCTTAGAAGGCAATATCCTACCTAGTTACATCACTAGATGTAGAGTCAAACTATATCAAGAACCCCTCATAGAGGAAATGATAAACTGACTCAACACTACCAAGAAACATAAGGAAGAAGAAAAACGAGTTTGATTAGAAGCATAGACAAAGGCTTTAGAATGCATTCAACAAATGAAATTGAGAAGACAAGGTAGAGATGAGCCTAGGTCAAACACTCATGATGCTCTAAGATACCACATGGCTATGTACCAAGCATCAAGTGTAAGTTCCCCTAGAGTAGTTGATCGACATCCTTTTGTGAGCATAGAGGTAGGACAAGCAAAAAATGCCAGGATTGTAAGAGCCTTGATTGACTCTCGTGCAACCACTAGTGCAATTTGCCTTTCTCACTGTCAAGAATTGCAATTAAAAGTCTATCCTAGAGAATCGTATCTCATAGGATTGGGAGGTGTGGAAACCCCTTGCATGGGTGAAGTGGTGCCTCCCGTCTACATTCATGATATTCTTATGACAGTGAAGGTGCTAGTGTGTCAAGATGAGGATCTCTCTAAACCTCTTGTCTTGGGTCAAAACTGGATCTATGTTCATGCAGTCAACTTGAACCTAACAAGTGGACTTCTTCAAGTATGGGTGGATCAAAACCGTGTCACAATCGAGCTAGAAAATCACGCACTCAAGGATCTAGGAAAGACACCCACTCCTAGTCCCTCAAGGAACACTCTTAAAGATAATGATGCTATTGTTGTCCAAAGTTTTATGATGTAGAACGAGACCACTCATGAAGAAGTTGTAGCAGCCAAAGTGGAACTCTCTTGTTTTCCAAAGACGGCTCATGGAAAACAACCAAGGCAACCTAGACATTGGGTTACACAGACAACCAAGTTGCAGACTCAACAGCTAGGGTGAAACAACACACCTCATGGAGTGAGGCAGATCTGGATATGCAAGGGTGAACAACCCTCTGCTTTGACAGCAGAACCCCAAAGATGCAACAGACAAACTACTCAGTCAAAGACTACAATGAAGGAGTATGCCAGGAATCAACCAAGCCGAACCATTTCTATTTGGATTCCAAAGCAATCAATGAAGGTTGAACCCAATGAATGACAAATTTGGGTGCCTAAGACTTGCTTACTAGCTCAGATAGCTACACATAGGCTCATAATCTCAAATCACCATCCACAAACACTCACATCCTATGCTTGATGGCAAACA
The DNA here is from genome assembly GCA_020310875.1 of Ceratopteris richardii. Taxonomy (NCBI): domain Eukaryota; kingdom Viridiplantae; phylum Streptophyta; class Polypodiopsida; order Polypodiales; family Pteridaceae; genus Ceratopteris; species Ceratopteris richardii. The sequence goes on along the minus strand of CM035417.1, from coordinate 197,464,617 downwards.
TCTACAATCAACACCTCCATACCTGAAATCAAATCTAGAACTATCTAGAAATAGTACCCAAAAAGTCCCAAATCCAAGAAGACATATTTCAGAAACACATAAAGATCATCACAACCGAAAGATGCAATCCCACAAAGAAAATTTGGAAAGTTAAACCCTATAATAAACCCTTTGACACAACCATGTAAACTATTGTGCATAGGAATAGATGTATTTGAGTACAATGCATAACCGGAGTATGCATGTAGGAACACTTCTAACTTCCTAACTCTCACTCACACACACACAATACACCAATTTGACTAACCTCTAACCTTAGAGAACAACATGCTAGTATTGTAGAGGGAACATGGTCTTATCTTGTTTCCTATGTAGTGCTAATATGACTTTCTTCTTCCAGCTAATAAGCAATCATCAGACACTACCAACGATATCATGGTTGAAGTAGCAAGAACCAGCTCTCAGGCAAACACAAGTCAACAGGTTGTTGATATGGAGAGCTTACCCATCATGCCAAAAATGACTGAAGGGTTAGAGGACTTGCAGGCCATACATATCATACCCATACAAGCCGCCCTCGAGTGGCCACACCATGCTAGTTGGAAAACCTCCCATTGGTTTAGTGAGGTAGCAGGACAATTAAGAGAGGGCTCTTACCTTCGGTAGGTAGAGATAGAATTCAATGGAAAGTGGGGGAAGTACCATTTCTTCACCCATGAGTTTGAGAAGTTACAGAATGCAGAAAAGTTACACCTAGTGTGGCAGAAAGCAGGATTGCATGCATGCTTCAATGCCACGCTTCCCAAACTTGACTTCATGTGATGCTACTACCTCATAAACACCATCACTCCCAACAAGAATCCAAAAGCCTCAAACACATTTGTGTTTCCATCTCTAACTAGGGGGAAATGAATTGAAACATTTTAAGTTAACCAATAACCTAGTACATGAGGCTCTAGATATGAAAGGGATGCACATACCCATTGAGAAGGAGATTCTAGTGTCAGAGAGCATGAAGAATAGAAACCTCAGAAAGCTCAAAGATATGGTGGCCATGACACCCAACATTGCAGTTCACCAAAGAATGTGCATGCATCATTTTGCCTTTCAAATAGAAGACAAGTTCACCATGCCACCTAAGAAAGTATGGTTTAGTTTATATCTTTCAAAGACTCAGAGCCTAACTATTAACTTACCTCACAAGATCATTGATCAAATCCATTTGGCACACAAACGATGGCCACACAAGTCAGTATTGTATGGATGTTGTGCCCTAATAAGAATGATCTATCGGTGTTTGGCTTATGACATTCCAATCCAAAGAGATCTAATGTGGAATAGGGTACAACAATTCAAGGGCCAAACTTCCACAGGACCTCCATCAAAGCAGATGTGAGGAGCATTACCATGTGCTCAACCATGAGGAGCCACTTTAACCCCAGAAGTCATCCTCCCACCATGAAGTGTACGCCCATTCATGCTATGCCTCCCAAGATGCATCCCAAGGGCCCAAGCTTAATATTCCCGCTAGTGCCTATAGATCTTGAATTCCTAGAGGAGTCCACTTGGAAGAGCTCACCAATGAAGATTTTGAGTAGTTCTTATGAGAGTTGAATATTGAGTTGGGTGAGGAGCAAGTTATGGGATGCTCACAACCACAAGCAACCACATCACAAGTATCAGTTACAATAGTCGATGAGTAAGAGGAAGATGACAAAGATGAAGATGAAGATGAAGATTGTGAAGAGGGCGACGATGAACATGAGGAGAGACATCAAGAAGAGCAACAAGAAGTGCCTAAACTCAAAGGTGCTCCCACATACACCCCCCAATTACAATGATTGTATGACACAATTAAGGTGGTGCAAGAATGGCATAGAGTCTCATTGGCATCAGGCCAAGCCTTGATAGATCAAATCCTTGTAGATGAAGGGGTGGACCCTCAGTTCATTGAGTCACTCAAGTTATTAACAAAATCATTGGGAGTTCAAGAGGTTGTGCACTCGACATTGTGCCAATCAATCCGATATGATAGAAGAAGAGTGGAGACAAGGCCATGGATAGGCAAAGACATATGTATTCCCATCTCTGAACCGACATCAACCACAAAGCCAATAGCTACCTCAACGGCTACCATATATCTTACTACAAAGACCTTTGTATGAACCTTGCCTATCTCCCTCAACACACCCCATCCTCCCCACCTCCGTCTCCTACCATTGTTGAAACCAATGTAGTATTAATAACCACTACCCAAACCCCTACCTCTACAACCTCTTTCTCTTTCTCTGAACCAACCTCTCAATCAACCCTCTTTTCTTCTATTATAAATCCACTTTTTACTTCTCCCTTTGTCTACAAAACCTGCCATTGGACGCCTCATCATACCTAGTATAGAAGGGAAGGTAGTTTAGGTATCCCTACTTACCCCTTTTCCCACATCCCCCTTCCTCATGATCCATACTTCCCATTCGCCTCATCCATGTTCCCCTATACCTCAATCACCACCATAGCCCCATCCCATTACATATCATTCATGGAAAGTCTCATTTATGTTCCCACCACACTGTTGAAGAATCACTCACAAATTTGACATACAGACAGACATAAAGATAAAGAAAGACAAAGAGAAGCAGAAACAAAGCATTCAGAAAATCAAAGCCTTAGTGAAGGGACAAATTCACGCCTGTAATATACAGCATAGAAACTTCCAGAATTACGAGTTTGAATCTCGGATCAAAATGTATATAAGAGATTTGAGAGATAACGCATAAAAAGAAGAAGAGAAACTGAGGATAGTGATATAGAAGACGCCATAGATTGCGTATGTAGAGATGAATAATAGAACCTGAAATATCGGGTATTCATTTGAGAGAGATGGTAAGGAATAACTACTCAGAGTAGGAGAGTTTTCCATAGCTATGAGCAAAGTGAGGCCAAGCTATTTTTGTACACATCTTCTCTAATAGAAAACACATGTTCATGTGGAAGTTTGAGCGCATTCTTCGTATGTGAAGAAATCTAAGTGATTTCATGTTACTGTGAAAGTTAGTTAACAGTTACAGTTTTCTCAGTAAACATTTTCCGGTACTTCTATAAGTTAGATCTCGCAGTTCAGTGTAAAGTTTTTCATGAGTGATAGCTCATTTTGAAGCTAGGAGTCTGAACTACAAACTGATCAAAGAGTTTTGTGAAACGGGACATGTACACATAGTACTAAGTCTAACCATAAAGGTATCCAGAACTGGTGAAGTTTTTTCCTCAAACTTCAGATAGAGTTCATTTACTGAAGGAGGCTCAGGTATTACTTCCTTACTTCATTTACAAACATTTGAAGTAACTACCAACAGAATTGCAGTTGATTCCGGTAAGATTACGGTGACAGTCTGATAACAGTCCGGTGAAGTTCCAGTGGTATTTCGATGAGTTCAAAACACAGTTTTGACACAGTTAAGTGACAGAAAGATTATTTAACTGTAAGCAAACACAGTAGTGAAAAGTTTGAAGTAAATTAGTTCAGAATTAAAGCTTGAAGGAAATGCAAAGCTTTCTGTAAAGTGAATTTTCAGTTTTCACTAAATACAGTTATAAAGTTTGTTTTAGAAAATTTGCTAAGTTATTGATGATTATAGAGGTGTTCTAACATCACATTAGCTTAGTTCTAGTTGAGGCGTGGCAATTTTCCGTAGTCTTGTTAGTGAACAAGATTTTGCCGCGACATTACATAACCTCAACAAGTGGTATCAGAGCTTAAGGTTTTGAAGAGTAGAAAGGTTTCTCAGAAGTAGAAACGGAAGTAAAGATACAAGAAAATTCGAATAATTCTTCACAAGAAAAGTGAAGTTGAGGAGATCAACAACAAACGGCATCAGAGAAGCATTCCGAAGTCATTCTCAAGGGTAAAGGTTTACAAAAGGTAAAAATCCTTTAACGTTATACTCACCGGAAGTAACAAAAACAAGAAGATTATGGCATATCACATTTCAATTGACAAATTGGACATAGATAATTATCCCGCATGGGTAATGCGAATGGAAGCCTTACTTATGAGTAAGGACTTAATGATATATGTGATAGGAGAAGAAAAGAAGCCGACTTTTGAAGATGATAGTCAACAAAAGAAAGAAGAATTAGAAGCCTTGAAGCTGTGGCAGAAGAAAGATGCAACGACAAGAGCTTATATCTACAATACTGTTACAGATCATCTACTACTGCATATTAGAGGTCTGAAGAAAGCAGAAGACATATGGAGTGCATTGGAAGATCATTTCCAAAATACGACGAAAGCTAGGAAGGCTAGCTTATGGTCGGAGTTTACAACGTTCAAGAAAAAGCAAAGTCAAAGCATTAGTGATTATGTCACTAAGATGAAGGACTTAGCAGATAGTCTTGGATCTATTGATGAAGATATCGAAGATCACAGGTTGATAGCACAAGTGCTTGCAGGATTGAGAGGAGATAAAAGGTGGAAACCTTTCGTACCAGATTTAAATCAGTTGCTTGGACTCATGCTAACGTTTGAGCAAGATTTGAAGATAGACGGAGATAAAGGACATAGTTCTGCTATGTACGCAAAGATTAAGAAGAAAGGTGATAAAAGTAAAGAAAAGGATGAAGAAAAGATGACTACTCAAGCAAATTATGCAAGAGGAAGAGGTAATGCTAGAAGTAAAAGCAGAGGTAATACAAAAGGAAGAGGTAATCAGAATACAAGAAGACTTGTTGGATCTGTGGATTAAGCAATCAGTTGGCTCATGATTGCTTGTATAATTCTCAAGGATCAAGCTAGAATCAGAATAATAATAGCAGAGGCAGAAGTGGAAGATATCAAAGAGGAAGACAAAGCCAAAGAGGTGGATATTGTAGAGGTGGAGCAAGAAGTTGGGGGCAGAATCAGTCTCACAACACTACCTACTACAACTATGCAAATGATACACACAATGACGATCATACAATGTTGATGATGAACTCGATAAGTATGTCAGAGAATGAAGACCTCAAGGTATTCTATATTGACTTTGGTTGTTCAAATCATTTGTCAGGAAATATAGAATTGTTATCAGAACTTGAAGGAGGTATTTCAAATCATATAGTACAAACAGGTGATAACACAAAACATAATGTAAGGTCAATTGGAAAAGTGAAGTGTAAGAATGGAGCTGACCTACTAACAAATGTTTTGTATGTTCCAACAATCCCGAAAAATCTGATCAGCATGGGACATATAGTAGAAAAGGTTTTTCAAGTCAGGTTTACAAATGAAGGAGTATTTGTTGAAGATCTAGAGAAAGGATACAAACAAATTGTCCATGGTAACATGGAAGGTAGACTTTTTACTCTTAAAGTACAAGGGAATGTTGGTCAAGCCTTGATCACACATGGTGATGAGGTATTTACAGAATTAGAACTCTGGCATAAGAGATTAGGACATTTTAATGAAAAAGGAATCAAAACTATGGTGGAGAAACAATCCGTGAGAGGATTACCAAATATGAAGAATCAACATATGATTCACAAGTGCGAAGCCTGTCAGATGGGAAAAGCCCACAGATTAGCATTTCAAAAGAATGGTTACAAACACGATGGTTTGCTAGAACTCATACATATAGATGTATGGGGACCGACAAAAGAAGGATCTATCAGTGGGTCAAGGTATTATGTTTTGTTTATTGATGATGCAACAAGATGGATAACTCTTTATGTTTTGAAAGAGAAGTCAGAAGTATTCGAAGCTTTCAGGCATTTTCATGCATATGCTGAAAGACTTACATGACAGAAACTCAAAAGACTAAGGTATGATGGAGGAGGAGAATATTTTTCTTGAGAGTTCAATGATTATCTGTGGAATGTAGGTATCAAAAGAGAAATAACTTGCAGGTATACACCGCAACAAAATGGAGTAGCAGAAAGAAGAAATCGAACTCTGGTTGAGTTTGCCAGGGCAATGCTAAAGGAGAAGAATTGTCCAAATTATCTTTGGGCTGAGGCTGTAAATACAGCAACATATCTGGTAAATAGATTACCATGTACAGCTTTAAATGGGATGACCCCTTATGAAGCTTGGTGGGGTAAGAAACCAACACTTGATCATTGTAAAGTGTTTGGATCAGTAGCTTATGCTTATGTACCATCACAACTGAGACATAAGCTTGAACCAAAAGCTGAAAAATACGTGTTCATCGGATATGATGAAAAGCAGATGGGTTATAGGTTATGGAGTCCTCTAACCAAACAGTTTACTGTTTCCAGAGATGTGACATTTGATGAAGGAAAGAGCTGGTATATAGATAAAGAGCATAGTGTTGAAACACTTGAAGAAGAGATGAGAAGAATTGAAAGAGGTAAATCACATACGTAGGTGAATGAAGATGAAGATCATATGCAGGCAAGTACATCCAGGATCGGATCAGGTATGAGAAATGAAGATGGACCAAGATTTGATGAAGATGTGTATTCAGATACACATGAAGAATATGAGCTAAGAAGGTCAAACAGAGTAAGGAAACAACCAACAAGGTATTCCTATGACACTTCTTATTTGACTCAGAAAAATTATGCTTACTTAGTAAAGGAGGATGAAGAACCTCAAAATTATAGTGAAGCAAAAGGTAATGAAAAATGGGAAGAAGCAATGAAGGAGGAGTTCAATGCGCTTGAAGAGAACAAGACTTGGGATCTTGTTCCAAAACCAAATGGTAAGAAAGTGATTGAAAATAAATGGGTTTACAAAGTTAAGAAACTTGCAGATGGAAGAATAGCCAGATACAAAGCTAGACTGGTAGTCAAAGGCTAGCTCAGACGCATGGCATAGATTATGATGAGACATTTAGTCCGGTGGCAAAGATGTCAACCATAAGGACATTGATTACTATAGTAGCATCAAAAGGATGGAAGTTAAGTCAGCTGGATATAAAGAATGCATTTTTAAATGGATATATATCAGATGAAGTCTATATGGAACAACCTGAAGGGTTTATAAGTTCCAATCACCCAAATCATGTTTGCAGATTAAGAAGAGCACTCTATGGATTGAAACAAGCTCCAAGAGCTTGGAATTACAGACTTGTTAAGTATCTCAATGACCTTGGATACCAAAGCTCAAAGGCTGATGCAAGTCTACTCATTAAGAGAACAAATGAAGGTATGATCTACATTTGTATTTATGTAGATGACATAATAATCACAGGACCCTCAAATGAAGGAATCAAGGAGGTAAAAAGATTACTTGAAAAAGAGTTCAAGATTAGTGATCTAGGGAAGTTATCATACTTTCTTCGAATGGAAGTTACATATACAGATCATGGTGTATATGTTTCACAAGAAAGGTATCTCCTAAACTTACTGAAGAAGTTTAACATGGAGAATTGCACGAGTCATAACTTTGGGAGCTAACAATGAAGCACTCCATGTAGAATGCTTCACACTACAACAAGCTCATGTAGAGTTGGAGTCCAAGGTACCAGATGTGGATGCCCAAGATCTGAAAGACTTGGAGAACATGTTACATGAGAAAAATGTGACCAATGAAAAACTACGAAGGAATCTAGGGCTTCTCAAGAACATATGTCTACAACACTAGAAGAAAATAAGAGATTACAACAGTAGAGCCAAGATAATCTCGAGGTTGCTATGGAAATGACACCATGCATAATGATAAGTCCCACACGGTTTCAAGTTGTTTGCTCAGATGACATCAAGATATTACTTGAGGAACATGCTAGCTTTCTCGAGTCATACCAAAAGTTGGAAATAGAGTGTGCAAGCCTCAAGGAGAAATTAACCACAGTAAGCACATCTAGGCCAGAGGTTGTCACCCTCACACAGACTACAGAGGAAGTGGAAACCCTCCAAAAATAGGTTGAAGACCTCTAAGCAAGGCTATTACAATATAAGAGGCCACCTTCTCCGATTGATGACCCAGAGCCATACATAGTAGTGGAAATCCCTATCGAAGAATCCTTTGAAGAACCATACAAACCCATGCGAGTACCTAGAGGGTGGATCACTGAAGAGAGCAAGGACACATTTGAAATTGAAACACCAAATTGGCTCAAGTGGGTATAATAGATAGGGCCGAATCAGACAGTCGCGTTCAAAACTTTTCGGAAATTCCAAGCTCCTTATATTTTGTCCCTAGGGTTTTTCTAATGGAAATCGTGACTTGGTTTATGATATGAGCTAAACACCTTGGTGTAGATCAAGTGTAAGCACCACCTCCTTTACTTGTTAATCTGCGGAGACATGAGGACTGGTATGAAGACCATGAGCGAGTGAAGGCACAAGTGCGTGAGTGAAAGCACACAAGCATGCACGCACATACACACACATGTGCACCAGGCAATATCAACGAGAGGAACGATGGAAAACTTTGATTACCAAAGAGTTCTCTTAAAAAATCTCAAATCTACAACAAGCTAACTCTCTAACAAAACTCACTTCAAAGATGAGCTCTCTAGCTCTTTTTATAGTTTTTTGAGTAGTTTTGGGCCTGTCCAAACCTAATGTCTGGCCTAGTTAAAAATTAGGTTCTAGGGCTTATTTGAGGGCTCAAACGGAGTCTAAAGATTATGAAAATTGGGAGGATGATACTTCTAATACTTCTCAAGCTCAAGGACTCCTTGGCTTAAAAAAAATGGAGTTAGAAAAAGGTGAAATGATATTTACAATGGTTTGAGTGATCAAAATCACTGTTTTTATAAGGGATTCTCTGAAAATTTGACATACACTTCTTGGAGCTCCCTACTTGCTCCCTCTTCTTGTGTGCCCACTTTTCTGATGTGCTTCCATGCTTGTGCTTGACCTTGAGTTCCAACACTCCCCCCCCCCTCTGGAGTCTATCGTCCCTGACATACCCTTGTTGTAGTGGTTGTTCCATGTAGGCCATTGAGATGTCTTATCCATGTTGTAGGAACGAGATCAGTCTATCTTCCAAATGTGGTAGGGTTGGTTGGCAAGTTCTTCATTTGTCGCTGCGAGCCTTTGCAAGTTGTAGTCCCATGGTATGTGCATCATCCTTGGATTCCAACATGAATGTGTCATTGCGACCCTCCATTGAGGTCCGCTAGAGCGTCCAAAGATTATGTTCATAGTAGTCATGCCAAGTACTCATAACCCATAATGAATGATGGGTAAGTGTGTTCATGCATGGGTTGAGGATAATATGTGCCTTGTGCATGACCTTGTAATGTAGCCCTATGCATGCTTACTTAGGGAATGCATTATAAGAAACATGGTGCAAAAAATTAGGTCTTGAGCAAATTGCTCAAGGGTATGTTGACGAAGAGGTTTCCTAATCTATCAGTGTTGTTGTGATACCCAAGTAGAGGATTCTTACCATGAAAGGTTGATCGATAGTCTGCTCTTTGTGTTGCACTCCCATCATAGTGATTGACCAATGGTGCATCTTTCGCTGTTGATGAATGTCCTTGTTGATGATTCACTTATGAGATGCCTCGAGTGCATGGTCTTGTCCCCTTTCTTCAAAACAACATTTGCCAAATATCGAGAATTGAATTTCATTATATTTCTTGATAAACAGCATTGGGTAACTACAGCAAGCTTAGTTTCACATATTCTCTTTAGCTCATCATAAGCAGGAGTCTTCTCACCGAGTATACATACAAGGATTTGCAGGGTACCAAAACTACCCCTTGCAGATATCTCCTTGGTTGCTCTCGTACGTACAGTAGTTAAGCATCACTCAAGTTGGAGACCTTCAAGCTCTTCCCTCCAACCAAGGTAAGTGAAAATAAGAGTTGTAGATGCCGTGTTCATGCCAAGTTCTAGACATCTACCAGATAAGGTAGCAATAATATCATCTGCTAGCCAAGACACACTTCTATCCAAACTGATAAATGCCCAGTCATCAACGATTCCACCTTCAACTAAGCATGACTCATTCATGTTCCATGAGCCAAACCTAGGAACAAGATCCTACTCTCTCTCTCTCTCTCTTTTAAACAATGGCACAAAACAAGAAGAAAGATGTTAGAAATAGTAAAAATAGTTGACATATGTCCATGTGCTCTTGTGCCTGGGCTTCTCAAATGTGTCTATGCACGACCATGTAATGTGGCCCTATATTAGTGCATACTTTGGAAATGCATGACCTGAATGGTGCAAAAGACAGGGTTGTCCAAGGAGCACATGGTTGTCACTTGTCAAGGCTGTTAGTTGCGGATGTTGATGACATCATTGTTGGAGGCATCCATTGGATCTCGAGATGAGAACTAATCATTCCTCCTTATAGGGATCCATTTGAGAACCATGTTCGGCTGCATAGAGATCATCGTGGGCTTCTTCATCTTCAGATGGTTTCTTGAATTCTATATCCCACGTGGTTGGTTCTTTGGTTGTGTGGGGGCTACTAGTGCTTTTGGCTTCCATATCCATACCATTGTTGTTGGTCTTCTAACTCTTGTTGAAGAGGTGAGTTGGTCTACTTTTGGTCATGGGGTTTGGTTCTGACCCTTGTCTCACCTTGGCTTCTTTGTTGAGACGTTTCTCATGTGGGAGGGCATAGGTTGTTGTGTATGTAAGAGCTTCTTAGGTACCCATACTTGTAATCCTCCTTGTTGAGCTGCAGCTAATTTCTTAGGCACCCAAACTTATCAGATACCTTGTGGTTGAGCTAGTCCTAGTTTCTGTGTTCATCTTCTGGCCTGGTTGGCTTGCCTAGATGGGAATTGTGGGGGCAAGGCCAATGATTGTCCTCCATTTTGTACCCAGAACTTCTTCATGCCTAGAACTGCTTTCTTGTCAAATGGTGTCTTTCTATTTGATATAGCAATTGTCTTGAACTGTTGTGCTTGCTCTTGTGGTGGAACTATTGTGGCTGCATGAGTCTTTGAAGAAGAGGAGAGATCCACTTGCCTTCCAGCTTGTTCTTCCATGATTGACTCCTTCTGTATCATAGATCTTTTGACACATACAACATCTTCTTCTATAAGATTAGTCTTAGAAGAACTAAGAGAATGTGTGACACTTGGATTTGTGAGTATGCAGTTCTCTAATTTTATTGTAATGCCTTGGTCATGTATCCAAACTTCATGAAGTTGATTTCTTAGGTTTAAGTTGATTACATGGTCATAGATCCAATCTCGACCCAAGACAAGTGGTTTCGTAAGATCCACATCTTGACACACTAGCATTTTAACTCTCATTGGTGTTGGAACATCAAGCTTACACTATGCTTGAGGTGGATTTGATCTACATCAAAGGCTATCGCGTCAAAAGAATATCCCTTGGAGAGTTCTTTTTCATATGCTCATTTATTGTATTTTTTTGAGAGATTTTTGATGGCTCATTTACCGTTGTAAAAGCCTTGAGCTTTACACATGTAAAGGTACAAATATAGGGCCCAAATCCCACGAATTTTTGGTGGGTTGAAGTTGCATTCAATCAAGCAAATCAAATCACCTAAAAGTAGATCAAACTAGATCTTCACTTTTCCTTGATTGTAGGAAAGTGAATTGATTCCCTCCAACAACCATTACCACCTTCATTTGAATTCAAATTCAAGTTGTAAAAGTTGTGGAACACTCCTAGAGGCTATATAAAGACTTGAAATCACTTGTACATTACATGAAAGCAATATACATACACTTGTGACCATCATTGTCTTGCTCCTTCAATTTTTTGCATCATCTTCTTCGTCAATAGTAATCGTGCAGAGGCTTCTGCTCTCTCTCGAAAGTTCTAAATTGAGTGCAAGAGGAATCATTCGAAAGGTATTAGTGTCTAGTTTATACACATAAATTTTCAAAGCATTTGGTTCAGTAGATTGGGAGAAATCTGAGTTTTTCTGCCTCGGGGTCAATCTCTACGTATTCCTGAAAAATAGGAAGTACCACCGGTGAATGTTGCATTCATTCCTATAGCATATTTTGCTTATTCCTTATACTTTTGTGCATTCCATACACTCAACCCTATTTGTATCACTCCCATAAAAGGATTTTTTCTAATTGTAATCACGCTGGTCGCTATGGGCATTTGAAGTTCATTGTCTCTTTTATAGATAGTAAGTTTTTTGAGATAGTTGACCCGCGAACCTATCTGTTTTGTATCGACTCATTCTCCTTGATGCTCCAAGGTACATAGTGTGTTTCTTTGCACTTATAGCATGCCTATAAGGTCTATTTGAGTCTCCATAAGCTCAAGGGCTGGTCTTGTGCCGGTTGGCTTGACCAAACTTCGTCGCCTCGAAACACACTTTTCTACCTTCGACAAGCTTCTCCAAGTTCTTTCAGTGGTATCAGAGCTAGATCAAGATGGGTAACGGATTTCCCTCAATGATCGAGAAGCTTGATCGACACAACTACGCAGCTTGGCAAATCAGAATGGAGGCCTATTTGCAAGGTAGAAATCTTTATGGAATTGTATCAGGTGATGAAGTTATGCCTATTCCAAGATCCAAAGGAGGACCTACACAAGAGGAGACAGATAAGCTCACACTTTGGTGCGCAAGGGATGCTCAAGCAAGGTCGTACATACTAAACTCTATCTCTAACTTTCTATTACCACATATCAGAGGATGCAAGACATCTCAAGAGACTTGGGATGCCCTCGAGACTTTCTTTTCTGCTAGTATCAAAGCAAGAAAGAATCATCTTTGGAACGAGTTCAACCAAATGAAGAAGACACCTAAACAAACCATCACAGAGTTTGTTACCAAGGTCAAGGAGGTTGCGGATCAGTTAGCATCGATTGGAGAGTTGATTGAAGAAGAGGTCATCATGAGGCAAATTTTCAACGGCATTCGAAGTGATAAGCAATGGCAATCCTTCACGACGGCTTATGATCTCATCATGGATGTGCAGACTCCAGACTTCAACATCTTTCTTGGACAACTCTTCAATCAAGAAGCCAACAATAGCATAAAGGAAGGTAACCCTTATCATGGTAATTCAACTAGTGCTCTATATGCAGATAAGAAGGATAAGAAGCAAAAAGGCAAGAAGAAGGAAGAAGATGAAGAAGAGACTTCTCAAGCCAACTTCGCAAGCAAGAGCAAGTGGAAAGGGAAGAAGAAAGACCAAAGTAAGACAAAGCCAAAGGTCAGAATGTTCAACCTTGTGCCATATGCGATAAGACCAACCACACCACTCAGAATTGTTGGTTCAATGGGAAGACCCAGAAAGGAAGTGGAAGAGGTGGATATGGTAGCAATAGAGGCAGAGGTGGACACAACTTCAAAAATAACAATAGAAGCTATAATAGAAGAGACTACAACAATTATTCAGAAGATCAACCACATGAAGACTCATTGCTTCTTATGAATCTAAGCCACAAAGAAGGTAAAGAAGATGATCATTTGTTCTGCATAGATTCAGGATGTTCGAATCATGTTGCAGGCAACATTGCTCTTCTATCTGACTTGGAAAGTCCAAAGCATAGACATGAACTGCAAACAGAGAATGACACAAAGAACAATGTGGAGAAGATTGGTAATGTCAAAGCTTCCAATGGCAAGACAAACATTCTGAGTAAGGTTCTCTATGTACCCACTATCACTAAAAACCTAATAAGTGTAGGCCAAATAGTTGAAAAAGGCTTGCAAGTTAGGTTCACCCAACATGGAGCTTTTGTGGAAGATCCATGTCAAGGCTTCAAGAAGATAGCCCGAGGTGAGAAGCATAGTAGGCTCTTTACTTTTGAAGTAGGAGAAACCAAGAACATAGCTCTATTCAACTTTGGGTCTCAAACCCTAAGTGAGCTTGAAGTGTGGCATAAGAGACTTGCTCATGTGAATGAAAGAACCTTGAAGGATATATGCAGGGATCAAAGTGTTCTAGGACTGCCGAACATATCAAAGCAACACATGATCAACAGGTGTGATGCATGTCAGATTGGGAAGGCACAAAGACAACCATTCAACCACAAAGGCTACATCCACAACAACTTATTGGACTTAGTACATACAGATGTATGGGGACCAAGTCAAGAACCTTCATTGGCAAGATGAAGGTATTATGTCTCATTTATTGACGACCATAGTAGATGGACTGTTCTATACTTTATCACAAGTAAGAATGAAGTGTTTGATTGCTTCAAGAAGTATCTTGCACATGTGGAGAATCATACAGGTAGATCACTAAAGAAGCTCAGATCTGATGGAGGGGGAGAATACTTCTCCAAAGAGTTTGATGAGTTCTTGCAGGACAAAGGTATCAAAAGGGAAGTGACTACTAGGTACTCTCCTCAACTAAATGGAATTGCAGAGAGGAGAAACAAGACACTCGTTGGATCAGCCCGAACAATGCTTGAAGAGAAGAAGTTGCCACATTATCTATGGGCAGAAGCTATTTCAACCGCAGTGTACCTCGTCAATAGAATACCATCCAAATCACTTCAAGGTATGACTCCTTATGAAGCATGGCATGGAAGAAAACCTAGTCTTGGACATTGCAAGGTTTTTTGTTGTTTAGCTTATGTTCATGTACCATCACAAATAAGAGGTAAGCTAGATGAAAGGGCAACAAAGGCAGTGTTTATTGGATATGATTCAACTGAGATGGGTTACAGGTTCTTCAATCCTTCAACCAAGCAATTCACTACAAGTAGAGATGTTGTGTTTGAAGAACACAGGTCTTGGTATGATGAAGACAAACAAAAGGTAACACTACCATATGATCTTGATTCTGACTCTCATCAATTAGGAAGCAAGCATGATACACAGGTCCAGGATCCAAGAAGTGATACAGACGATGACCAAGATGAAAGAGAAAGGGATTACAAGCTATGGAAGTCAAGAGGCAAAGCAAAGACGCAAGAGGTTGGCGAATGCTCCAAACAAGCACCTAGAAGATCAGCAAGAGAGAAGAAACAACCAAAAAGGTACGGATATGATTCCACATTTGTTACGAAGCATTCAATCTACTTGGCAAAAGACTCTATTTCAGAGGAACCCTCAACCTATGAAGAGGCAAACGGAAACCCTAATTGGGAAAAGGCCATGAACGAAGAGATAGATGCATTGAAGGAGATGAAAACTTGGGATTTAGTTCCAATGTCGCCGAATCAAAAGGTAATTGGTTGCAGATGGGTATATAAAGTCAAAAGAAATTCAGATAGATCAGTTTGCAGGTACAAGGCAAGATTAGTTGCCAAAGGATGCTCACAAACTCATGGTATAGACTATGAGGAAACATTCTCACCAGTTGCAAAGATGACTACAATCAGGACATTGATAAGTGTAGCTGCTGCAAGGAATTGGAAACTCCTTCAACTTGATGTGAAAAATGCATTCTTAAATGGTTGGATAAGTGAAGAGGTATACATGTCACAACCACCAGGTTTTGAAAACCCTAATCATCCATCTTATGCTTGCAGACTTAAGAAAGAATTGTATGGATTGAAACAAGCTCCTAGAGCTTGGAATTACAGGTTGGTTACATATCTTCAAGATCAAGGGTTCAAAGCTAGCAGTTCAGATCCTTCTCTATTCATCAAAAGGGATCACAATGAGGTTATCTAGCTATGTGTATATGTAGATGATATTATTGTGACAGGTGATGATCTAAATGGCATTCAAAGGATCAAGAGACACATGCAAGCGGAGTTCAAAATCAGTTACCTAGGTGAGCTCACATATTTCCTAGGTATGCAGGTGATATATACAGATGAAGGAATGTATTTGACTCAACGAAGATACATTCAGGATCTTCTTCTCAAGTTCAAAATGGAGAACACTAAACCTGCAGGTACACCTTTGGAGATGAATCATAAACTTAGTGTTTATGAAGGTGAGAAAATTGAAGACATTAAAGAGTATCCAAGCTTGGTAGGTAGCTTGATATATGCTACTCATACAAGGACAGATATCTCATATAGTGTGGGAGTGCTTAGTCAATTCATGCACTCACCAAGAAGACCACACATGGATGCGGCTAAGAGAGTACTTAAGTATCTCAAAGGTACAATCAACGAAGGTATATTCTATCCTTACTCTTCAGATTTGGATATCAAAATCTACTCAGATGCAGATTGGACAAGAGCTAAGGATGACAGAAAAAGTACATGTGGTTACTTAGCATTTGCAGGTTCGAAGCTAGTGTCATAGAGTTCCAAGAAGCAACCAACAGTTGCTTTATCTTCAATTGAAGCAGAGTACAGAGGCTTGACCATAGCAACTCAAGAGGCAATGTGGTTGAAAGCATTGTATACAGATTTGGGACTTGTGAGTTCCAAACCTCATATATTTGGAGATAATGTAAGTTCCATGCATCTAGCGTCAAATCCTATTTTTCATGCGAGAACCAAGCACATAGAAGTCCATTACCACTTCATCAGGGAGAAGCTCATGGCAAAGGAGATTGACATTTCTTTTGTTCCTACTGAAAAGCAATGATGACAAAGGCACTTGATGGAATAAAGCTTTGTAGATTCAAAGCTATGGCAGGTATTCAACCTATCAGAGAATGAAGACTCAAGCATACTTTAGCTTGAGGGGGAGCTGTTGGAACATCAAGCTTACACTATGCTTGAGGTGGATTTGATCTACATCAAAGGCTATCGCGTCGAAAGAATATCCGTTGGAGAGTTCTTTTTCATATGCTCATTTATTGTATTTTTTTGAGAGACTTTTGATGGCTCATTTACCGTTGTAAAAGCCTTGAGCTTTACACATGTAAAGGTACAAATATAGAGCCCAAATCCCACGAATTTTTGGTGGTTGAAGTTGCATTCAATCAAGCAAATCAAATCACCTAAAAGTAGATCAAACTAGATCTTCACTTTTCCTAGATTGTAGGAAAGTGAATTGATTCCCTCCAACAACCATTCCCACCTTCATTTGAATTCAAATTCAAGTTTTAAAAGTCGTGGAACACTCCTAGAGGCTATATAAAGACTTGAAATCACTTTTACATTACATGGAAGCAATATACATACACTTGTGACCATCATTGTCTTGCTCCTTCAATTTTCTGCATCATTTTCTTCGTCAACAGTAATCTTGCAGAGGCTGCTGCTCTCTCTCGAGAGCTTCAAATTGAGTGCAAGAGGACTCATTGGAAAGCTATTAGTGTCTAGTTTATGCTTGTAAATGTTCAAAGCATTTTGTATTGTAGATTGGGAGAAATCTGAGTTTTTCTGCCTCGCGGTCAATCTCTACATATTCCTGAAAAATAGGAAGTACCACCGGTGAATGTCGCATTCATTCCTATAGCATATTTTGCTTATTCCTTATACTTTTGTGCATTCCATTCACTCAACCCTATTTTTATCACTCCCATAAAAGGATTTTTTCTAATTGTAATCACGCTGGTCGCTATGGGCATTTGAAGTTCATTGTCTCTTCCATAGATAGTAAGTTTTTTGAGCTAGTCGACCAACGAACCTATCTGTTTTGTATCGACTCATTCTCCTTGATGCTCCAAGGTACATAGTGTGTTTCTTTGCACTTAAAGCATGCCTATAAGGTCTATTTGAGTCTCCATAAGCTCAAGGGCTGGCCTTGTGCCGGTTGGCTTGACCAAACTTCGTCGCCTCGAAACGCACTTTTCTACCTTCGACAAGCTTCTCCAAGTTCTTTCAATTGGGACATCTTGAAGGTAGATGGGAAGCTGCACCTAACCCAAACAAGGGGTTTCCACACCTCCTAGCCCTATGAGATAGGCTTCTATGGGATTGACATTCAATTGAAAGTCCTGGCAGTATGAAAGTCTAACTACACTAGTTGCTGCACCTGAGTCAATCAATGCTCCATGCCTTACATTCTCTCCCTGTCCTACCTCTAAGGTCACAAAAGGATTTTGATCAATTATTCGAGAAGTGTTGCACCTGATGTTTGGCACATGGCCATGTGATATTGTGGGGTTTCAGGATTGAGATCTAGGCCTAGTCGCCTTAACTTATTTTTCCTAATGTGCTCTCTCGCCTTTGCCTGTGCTTCTTTAACTCTTCTTCTTTTCGCTTCTTAGCAGTGTTGAGTCTCATTAGAATATCCTGTGTAAGAGGTTCTTGATACAAATTGACTCTACATCCACTAATATAGTTTGGCAAGATGTCACCTTCTAGCGTGGCCAATTGAACCGCACCACTAGTGGAAATTCTATTAATGATCATGGGTCCATATCCTCTTTTTTCCAATTTACAAGCATGTTGTTTTAGTGTATAAACCAACACTAGGTCTCCCTCTTTCAATCCTTTATCCTTGATGTGTGCATCAAAATAAGCCTTTTGTCTTTTCTTTGTAGCATAGATGCCTACAGCCGCTCGTAGCCTTGTCTCATTTAAACATTCTAGATCAAAGATCGTGGAGGACAATTCATGTCCATTCCACTCATGCTCTTGTGCTACTTTTAAAGCTAGTATTAGGGAGTCCAATGGTAGCACAGCGTTTTGTCCGAAGACCACGTGAAATGGGGTGGCATTGAGTACTACCATTTTGTAGGCAACTTGGTAAGCCTAAACAACGTGATGAAGTTGTTTGTCCCAATAAGAGCATTTATTATTTACTAGTTTTGTCAATACGTTACATAGGATCTTATTTGTGCTCTCCGTTTGTCCGTTAGCTTGTGGATGATAGGGGGCAGGCTTCTTATGTATCACCAATAATTCTTGGAGAAGGTTTTCAATGACTTCATTCAAGAAGTGCGTGCCTCTATCACTCACTAACTCTATTGGTAGTCCATATCTTGTGAACACATTCTCAAATAAGAAGTTAGCCGTTGTTTGAGCATCATTCTTTGTCATGGATTTTACTTCTACCCACTTTGTAAGGTAATTTGTGGCTACAATAATGTATTCTGCATGGGAATTTCTAGCGGGGGGGCTAATAGGACCTACAAAGTTTATACTCCACTTTGAGAATGCACGTCCTTCCATCATACAAAGACATTTCTGAATCACTTGTGTCTGAACTTAGCATGTAGGGATAACCACTTAGTTGTTGTACCCAAGACTTAGCTGTATGGTTGATGCCTCAGAAGATCTAATGCTTTTTCTATCCTTACCTAGGTGTCTACCAGATCTGAGGCTCATAAGCCTTGGTTAAGAGTCCAAAATTTCCCCTTGGTATTGCTCAAAATCCTTTGGAGTCCCCTTGGTTTGCTAGTGCCACGTGAGGGTCAACTTCAAATTAACATGTCTAAAAATCAATGCACCATTCTTATAAAAAATAGTTGAGACCATGTGGGATTTCAAACAAGCTTTTCGATGCACTCTAGAGCTCAAAAAATGGATTTTGGATGAAAAAGTTATGTCAAATCAGGCTCTTGGGGGTCAAAACAGAGAAACAAGATGCTTCAGAGAATCGCAATTTTTTGAGAATCAGAGGGCCGAAAAGTCGCGATTTTGTGAAAGCCAACAACCCAAAGAGTTGCGATTCCTTGGGTAATAAGTATCCAAAAATTCGCGAATTCTTCTTCTTTTCTACCTTCAAAAGTCGCGAATTTCTCAAAAAAAATATTGTAAAAAGTCGTGAATTTCTCAAATGGATGGTAGAAAATCGCGATTTTCTCAAAGTTTCCTTCCCCAAAATTCGCGAATCTCTCAGACTATGAGTTACAAAAAGTCACGAATCTCTCAGATCTAACTGGCAGAAAGTTGTGAATCTCTCAAAATGGGATTCCAAAGATTCAAGATTTTCTCAATATGAATTCTACAAAGTCGCGATTTCTTCAAAAAGTCACCTTGCAAAAATTCGTGATTTTCTCAAATATTAGATGGCATAGAGTCGCGATTTTGTCTTCCAAATTCCACCAAAAACTCATGATTTTTTCCAAAGTTATCTCCCAAAAAGTAGCGAATTTTTCAAAATTCTCATGACAGAAAGTCGCGATTTTCTTCTTCAAATTCAACCCAAAAAAGCTGGGATTTTTTCACAATCAAAAAGCCAAAGAATTGCAAATTTCTCCAATGCACTAAATGCAAAGAATCGTGAATTTCTCAATTTTCTCAGGTCCAAAGAATCACGAATCTCTCAAAGTAAGAGTTACAAAAATTCGCGATTTTCTCACTAGGATTCCAAAAATTCACGACTTTCTCAAAATCTTGAGTGCAAAAAGTCGTGAATTTCTCAAAAATGGCCTCGCAAAAATTCGTGATTTTTTTTCAACACTATGAGTGCCAAAGAATCGTGATTTTCTCACAATCTGAAAAGCAAAATTCACGATTTCTTGAGATTTAGAGAGCCAAAAAGTCACGATTTTCTTCAAAGCCTGTTGGAAGTGAGGTAGGCCCTTAGGCTCATGTCACAAGTCCATGGTTCCATAGTTCTAGTCATGTACAACATTAATTCCAGCAATCTTCCATATTGACAAAACATGAGCATACCACAACTTAATCATACAGATGATGAGACAAAGATAGAGAAAGAATAGACGTCATGTGTAAGGTGTTACGTAAGCCATCGCTTACTCATAGTATCATATATACCAATGTTCAATGTACAATGTGGGAGCATAATTCTCAATCATTCTATGTGATGAGAAATAGATGAATGAGTGAATGTACAATGTAACAAACATATTCAGATGTGTGGGCAGTAATCTGAATATACATGAGATGTGTGACCTAATAGGTTATAGAAGAGTGAATATGAGTGACTGAATGAGGAAGGATCAATGTGAAACTGATGGTCAACAAACCTACATCTAAACTTAGGCTATGGAAGACCCTAAGTTAGATACGTGTGTGAAAAGATCACATACTTATAAAGTAGCATAGAATGCTAACAAGATTGTTGCCGGAAATCCTCAAACTCATGTGAACACACCTTCTCAAACACCTCATAAAAATATGCATAAAGCATATAAGTACTGATTCTCTTGTACCTATGCCGAATAGGACTCCTTCTGATATGAACGCCACAGCCTCCATAAACTTCAAGTAGTACCTGTGTGCATAAAGAGAATATGTACCTGAATACTTAACATAAGATGTGAATCTTATGTTAATCTCCATCTAATGTCTTTGAAGTAGCCCGACATCTTCTTGTAGAAGACAATCTTCAACCTAATATCTTCCTGTAGAAGATAATCTTCAAAATCATGTAGATGGTCCCATCCAATGTCTTTGAAGTAGCCAGACATCTTCTTGTAGAAGACAATCTTCAACCTAATATCTTCCTGTAGAAGACAATCTTCAAATACATCCTGTAGATGGGCGATCCTCACCATCAAGCTGCTAATGACCAAGTCTTCTTGCCATGAACAAGAGATAACCTCCTCTCCATGAGGTAGAGTGTGAGCACACCCTTCATCTTCTCCAAGAAGAATCACCAAGAAGAACTCCATAGCTGCTCCTCAACATGCTTCAAGTTAGCACCATGGCTGCCCCATGTGCTAGAAGAAACACCACCTCTACTGAGGTCCAAGCTCTAGAAAGCTTGTGTTGATCCTAGGTGAAGGATGAATAACAATGAGCCCAAGCTCTTGTTATATAGTGTTTGATTGTCCTCCAAAAGCTTCTCCAAAAGCCAAAATAAAGCTACGATCTTACGATCGCTTACGAAAATCAAACATTATCGCTTTATCGGAAGTCGCATCGCCCGTCGCTGTTTGCTTTATTTAACAAAAGCATTATATTAAAAGATGCCGCGCGCTGTCGCCAAGGGGATATGAACCCTGGTGGGTCGGATAAAAGACAGACGACGTAGCCACGCGCCCATCACATTTTGGTTGTACAAGGAGCTTGTTTAAAATCTATACATGCTGTGACGCTGGCCGCTGTTAGCATCGTTTCCTCTTAGAGGGAGTAGGATTGAGTTCTATTCATGCTAGAAACTGAGTTATATTAGACCATGAACTATGTTCTATATGACATTGTTTCCAACAAAGCCCAACAGCCAAAGAATCACGATTTTATAAAAAATTCTCTTGCAAAAAGTCACGATTTTTTGGATAATTAGGCGGGAAACCAAAGATTCATGAAATTCAAATTTTTTTGAAATTTTCAAAAAGTTGCGATTTTTTGCAAAAATTCATGATTTTCTGGAAAAATCCACGATTTTCTGTAAAAAACCGCAATTTTTTTAGAATTTAGGCGGGAATTTTGATTTTTTTGTGCCCAGACCCAAATGTGAAGAAGGAAAACCATCTCCCAGTTTACCTTAACTTTGCTATGATACCAATGTTGGGAAAGATGGATGGACACTCAAGTGATGAGTTGGTACAACCAAATCATGCTTAGTACCAGCCCTTTGTGACTTCAGAGTTGATGTGTGGCCCCTCTTAGATTTCCAATGACACCATAAAAGTGCCTATGTACTTTGGAAATGATGTATGAAAAGATTGAATCAAAACAGACTAGTTCTAAATAGAAGAATCCCAAGAAAATCTTCTATTTTTTATCATACACCTCTTGCTTGTAATGATCCGTGCTACCAGTACAGTAGGAATTGGAAAAATTCCTCTTAGATGTATCTAATTAGCTTAATAAGCTAATGATTCCAAGTGGAATCACTTGAAATGATCAACTATACACAGAGAATCAATTTAGCAAATTAATCATTACCCTCGATCTTTTAGGACCTCTGTAGAGATTGACCATTGAGCGATGCACTTTTCTCCAAATTGGCTGAATGGATTTGCTTCAAACTTTTTCAGCGTGTAGATAACCTTGATCTGATCCCAACAAGCTATAGATCATGGAATTTGGTGGAGAAATGAGTGAGATATGAGGAGCACAAGTTGACAGTGAGAAATGACTATAACAGAGATATCATAGATGAACAATGTAGGTATAATGTATTAATGAACAATGTTGTACAAGATCATAGGCTTGGTAATCATAGCCTTATGATAGAGATTAGTGTAGGCTACACTGTAGGCCTTACACATAAGCAAAATGGCAATGGAGAGCTCGAGAAAATGATCACACTGATCGCGACTTTTTCAAGTGGGTTTATATACATGTTCCATTCAAATTTGAATTTGAATTCAACTTTTGGCTCTCTCTAAAAATGAACCTTCATTCTAGGAGATATTCCCTCAGTTTAGTTGTTACTTTCTTAACTAACAAGTCCACGACTTTTGGGTAGGTGATACAAATATTCTCAAGTCAAAAAGTAATGATTTTTACAAAGGTATAGAGATAAATCTCCACTAGCAATGGTTTCCATGAACTTCACATCTTTATGAACCTCAAGGCAAATGTGAGGGCTTGGACTTTGCACCAACAAAAACCTTATAGTTAACATTACATTAGGACTGATAGAGGGAAGCATTTGTTGGAATCAATGTCGACTTGGTTCAACAATGCAACTAATAAAGATTTGTTTAGCTCACACTTCAAGAGAGCGGGCATAGCAGAAATATGATAAATTCCTTGGATAGCGTATCGACCTCCAATACTTACCACCAGGGTTTGAATCCCACCAAATGCACGCAGTGGCATCGCGTTATTTTTTTAATTTTCTTTTCGAAGATGCTTATCTATCTCCTCTTGTGTAGGTCCTGCTTTCGATCTTGGAATAGGCATAGCTTCATCACCTGCTACAATTCCATAAAGATTTATACCTTGTAAATAGGCCTTATTTCTGATTTTCAAAGCCACATAATTATGTCGATCAAGCTTCGCAATCATTGAGGGAAAGCCATCATCCATCTTGATCTATCTCTGATACCATTGAAAGAACTTTGAGAAGCTTGTTGGAGGTAGAAAAGTGAGTTGTGAAGTGACAAAGTTTGTTCCAGCCAATTGGCACAAGTCCAACCCTTGAGCTTAAGGAGACTCAAATAGACCTTATAGGCATGTGATAAGTGCAATAAAATGCACTATCTACTTTGGAGCATCAAGGAGAAAGATTTGATACAAAACAGATAGGTTTGCACATCGACCAACTCAAAAAATTACTATCTTTGGATGAGACAATGAACTTCAAATGCTCATAGTGACCAGCATGATTACAATCAGAAAAAATCCTTTTGGAGGAGTGATACACATCGGGTTGATTAAATAGAATGCTCAAGAGCATAAGGAATAAGAAAAATATGCTTCTGGAATGAACTAGACACTGAATAGTGGTACCTCCTATTTTTCAGGAATACACAGAGATAGACCCTGAGGTATAAAAACTGTGATTTCTCCGAATTAATAAACCAAATGCTTTGAAAACTTATACACATAAACTAGAAACTAATACCTTTACAATGAGTCTTGTTGCATTGAATTTAAATATCTGTAAAGAGAGCAGCAACCTCTGCAAGCTTATTGTTGTTGAAGAAGATGATGCAGAAAAATGAAGGAGCAAGACAATGATGGTCACAAGTGTATGTATATTGCTTCTATGTAATGTACAAGTGATTTGAAGTCTTTATATAGACATTTGAAGTGCTCCATGACTTCCACAAGTGGATTTTGAATTCAAATGAAGGCAGTAAAGGTTGTTGGAGGGAATCAATTCACTTTCCTACAATCTAGGAAAAGTGAAGATCTAGTTTGATCTACTTTTACGTGATAGATTGATTGATTGATTGCAACTCAACTACCACAAATGCATGGAATTTGGGCTCTCTCTTTATCATTTTACATGTGTAAAGCTCTAGCTTTACAATTGTAAAATATCCTTCAAAAATCTTTTAAAAAAATACAATAAATGAACATAAGTAAAAGAACTCTCCAAGATATATTCTTTCGACATAATCCAAGTGATAGCTCTTGATGTAGATCAAATCCACCTCAAGCCTAGTGTAATCTTGGTGTTCCAATAGCTCCCCCTCAAGCTAAATTATGTTTGAGTCTTCATTCTATGATAGGTTGAATACCTACCATAGCTTTGAATCTACAAAGCTTTATTCCATCAAGTGCCTTCATAATCATATCTGCTACTTGCTTTTTCAGTTGGAACAAAAGAAATGTCAATCTCCTTTGCCATGAGCTTCTCCCTGATGAAGTGGTAATGAACCTCTATGTGTTTGGTTCTTTCATGGAAAATAGGTTTGGAACTCACGAGTCCCAAATTTGTATACAATGCTTTAAACCATATTGCCTTTTGAGTTGCTATGGTCAAACCTTTCTAATCTGCTTTGGTTGATGATAAAGAAATTGTTGGTGGCTTCTTGGAACTCCATGACACTATCTTTGAACCTACGAATGCTAAGTAACGAGAAGTACTTCTTCTATCATCCTTAGCTCTTGCCCAATCTACATCTAAATAGATTTTGATATCCAAATTTGAAGAATAAGGATAGAATATACCTTCATTGATTATAACTTTGAGATACTTAAGTACTCTCTTAGCTGCATCCATGTGTGGTCTTCTTGGCGAGTGCATGAATTGGCCAAGCACTCCCACACTATATGAGATGCCTGCCCTTGTATAAGTAGCATATATCAAGCTACCTGCCAAGCTTTGATATTCTTTCATGTCTTCAATTTTCTCATCTTAGTAAACACTAAGTTTATGATTCATCTCCAAAGGTGCACCTATAGGTTTAGTGTTCTCCATTTTGAACTTAAGAAGTAGATCCTGAATGTATCTTCTCTGAGTCAAATGCATTCCTTCATCTGTGTATATCACCTACATACCTAGGAAATATGTGAGCTCACCTAAATCACTGATTTGTTAACTCCATTTGCATGTGTCTCTTGATCATTTTAATGCCATTCAGATCATCATTGTTGACCTACAAGCAAGGAGGAGAGCAGTCAAGCACAAGAAAGCAGTCAAGCACCATCCGGCAATAAGGCCTACTCATTCTTTACATAAACCATTTCCAACCAAAAGTGAAGAACTTTATTGTTCCTCTCTTTGTTCTTACCTTGTGTGCGCATGTGTGTGTATGTGTGCATGCTTGTGTGCTTCTCACTCACACACTTGTGCCTTCACTTGCTCATAGTTGTCATACTAGTCCTCATGTCTCCACAGATTGACAATTATGAGGTGGATCTGCTCACATGGCTACTTGCCATTGTGCGCATTTATTATTCACCAATTTTGTCAATACATTGCATAGAATCTTGTTTGTGCTCTCATCTTGTCCGTTAGCTTGTGGGTGATAGGGGTAGATTTCTTATGTATCACCAAGAATTCTTGGAGAAGATTTTCAATGACTTCATTCAAGAAGTGCATGTCTCTATCACTTACTAGCTCGATTGGTAGCCCGTATCTGGTGAACACATTCTAAAATAAGAACTTAACTGTTGTCTGAGCATCATTCTTTGTTGTGGCATTCACGTCCACCCACTTAGTTAGATAATCAATGGCAACGATAATGTATTCAGCATGTGAACCCTTAGCTAGGGGATTAATAGGACCAAGAAAGTTTATTCCCCACTTAGAGAATGCACGTCCTCTCATCATGGGTTTTAGTGGCATCTCGTCTTTACGTATCATGTACCGAGTTCACTAACAAATAGCACACTGCTTCACATAGGTATGTGCATCCATGTGAAGGTTGGCCACCAGAGACGTGCAAAAATTATTGCCTTGATTACCCTATCTAGTCCAAAGTGTCCTCCTACTACACCTTGGTGAGCAATGTCCAAGATCTTAAGATATTCACTCTCATGGACACAGAGTCTTAGGTAACCATCTTTACCGCGCTTGTATAAATTATTTCGACTGAGTGAGTAATCTTGCACTTCTTGTTCTAAGCTCCTTCTTCTAGCCAAAGTCATCTCATGAGGGAATGTTTTCATCCTCAAAAAGGCTACTAATGGTTCGCTCCAATCTGTTACCAAAGACACTTGATACAAGGTGGCATGTTCCACTTATGGTCTAGTAGCACAGATTTGGCATTCCCTGCACAACTTATGTACATTTGCTTCCATTATTGTCCAATACACCCCTAACTTTTGCAGAGTTTGTAGAGTTCTACGTTTTGAATGGTGTTGTTGTAGTGCACCTACATGTGCTAGTTGCAACCATTTTGCATGCTCATCCTCATCTACAGCAAGCTAGTATACCTTGATTGGTGTGCTCATACATGTTGCCTACCATTATGTGGTACTTTTGAGATGTGGCTACTTCCTTGTCTCTAGTTCTCAATGCAGGATGCTTGGGTCCAAAGGTGAGAATCGACACTATACTTTTGGCCCATTTGGGCACTACCTCTAGATTGAACAAGTAAGCATCAGGAAGGTCCTTGGGGGGACTCTCCAGAAGTTAGCCTAGAAAGGTGATCAGCCCTAAGGTGATTCCTACCTTTCCTAACCACAACTTAAAAGTTATATTCCATTAGTAAGAGGAACCATCTTACTAATCGGCCAATATTGCATGGTTTGTTCACTAGATATAATAGTGTTTGATGGTCTATAAAAAAAATTAAACTTAGTTGTGAGCAAATAGTTTCTAAACTTTTTAACGTCATATAATATGCCTAATCCTTCTCGTTCGATAGCGGTATAGTTTCGTTCAACTGCATTCAATTGTCTACTAGCATAGGCTATTGGGGGATCCATATTACCTTTACCAATAGTTTGTGCTAAGACACACTCAATAGCATAATTGGAAGCATCCACATGCACATGGAATGGCTTATTCCAATTTGGTGTGGTCAAGATTGGTGTTGAACATAATCGTTGCTTATGCTCATTAAAGAGTTTTCACATTCCTCTGTCCACTCAAAGTTAGTCAGATGGGAGTACAGAGGCTTTGCGATGATTGCATACATATGAATGAAATGTCGATAATATCCACAATGCCCCATGAAAGCTTGTGCTTCCTTGACATTCTTTGGCCTAGGTACCTCTACAATAGCTCTAACTTTCTCCTCATATATGGATATGCCATTCTTTGACACTATGTGTCCTAGAATCTTGCCTTGCCTGACCATGAAAACACACTTTTTTGGGTTCAAGCAGACTTGATATTTGTTGCATTTGTCAAAAATAGCTCTCACCTCGTGGATATGTGTATGTCTAATGTTGGAATGAGCACATAGATCATCCACATAGACATCCAAGTTTTTGTGCAAGAATTCCTTAAACACATGACACATCGGCCTCTGAAAAGTGGTTAGCCCATTGGTAAGACCAAATGGTGGTTAGCCCATTGGTAAGACCAAATGGCATTACCCAAAAAGTGAATATGCCCCACTCTATAGCAAAAGTCGTCTTATGCTGGTCTTCAGGGGCAATGGCCACCTAATTATAGCCAAAGAACCCATCCAAGAAGTTGTATACTTTCTTGCCTGCTACTTGCAACAAGACTACAATTACGACCACCACGTGCTAGAGAGATGACTCTCCTCCAAACCAAATACATCTATGAATAGCTCTCTCCAGGGGACTGCCTGTTTGGGCAGGTGGATACTAACCATCCATGTGTATGCCATGTAACTACATGTGTGCCAAGTGTCCTAGTTAACTAGAGTTAACTCAAGTGGATGCTTCTAGAAGACTCTAGAGCTCTTTGGGCAAAACACTCTCCCCATGTACCCCATGGGAGTTGAACCCAAGACCTCTTCCTTCACATCCTTGAGTCTTAACCACTAGGCTAAGTGGATTACTTGGTTACAAGAGTAAATGATCTTCTTGTAAGTCTAGACTTGAGATATTTGTTCATACACACGGATGACCAAACGGTGTTCGATTTCAGATCCGTCTGAACCGATCGGATCCGTAGATCATAGACTTACTTTATTACATTGTCTCCTCCCCCTTGGAAAATATTTTCGTCCTCGAAAATAGAGCTATACCAATGCAACAAGACTACACTTAGGAACACCACGTGCTAGAGAATGACTCTCCTCCCAACCAAATGCCTTTATATATAGCTCTCTCCAGGGGATTGCCTGCTTGGGCAGGTGGATACTAACCATCCATGTGTCTGCCATGTAACTGCATGTGTGCCAAGTGCCCAGTTAACTAGAGTTAACTCAAGTCGATGCTTCTAGAAGGTTCTAGAGCTCTTTGCGCAAAACACTCTCCCTATGTACCCCATGGGGGTGGAACCCAAGACCTCCTCCTTCACATCCTTGAGTCTTATCCACTAGGCTAAGTGGATTAATTTATTACAAGAGTAAATGATCTTCTAGTAAGTCTAGACTCAAGATCTTTGGTCATACACATGGATGACCAAACAACGTGTGATTTTAGATCCGTCTGAATTGGTCGGATCCTTAGATCATAGACTTACTTTATTACACTACCCTCTCTAATAGATGTTCAATGATAGGAAGCAGATAACTATCTCTAATAGTGGCTGTGTTAACTTTCTTCAAGTTAATGCAAACTCGTAAATTACCATTCTTTTTGGGCACCACTACAATGGGGGAAACCCATTCAATGTGCTCAATTTCATAGATTAATCCTGCTTCCACCAACCGATCTATCTCTTCCTTGATTTTTGCAGCAAATTATCATTACATGTGTATGGCTTTTGCTTAGAGGGGCTGTCCTTTGATGTCATGGGAATCGTATGTGAGCATATGTCAGGGTCTACACCTTTTAGGTCTTTATAGCTCCATGCAAACACATCTCTGTATTCTCTTAGCAAGGTTATCAACTCTTGCTCCTCATCTTCTGTCAAATCATGTTCTATCTATGTGCATCATTCTTCACCTTCTTCTATGGCCACAATGTTTTCCTTAGTTTTTCCTTTGTTATCATAGGCCTCTCTTGATAGTGCTTCTCTTTTAGGCATTCTTATCATGACTTTCCTATCTTAAATCTCATACTTCTTAAAGTTTTTAGGGACCTCAAACAAAGATTCTTCCTCATCTGGTGAGACTTCTCTCTTCTTTCTTTTCTTATCCTCGCTCTTGGTGGTTACCTGTGTGGCTAATCTCAAGTCGTTCGAATGATCTCCTTGTCCTTGAGGGTGTGCTTCTACTTCATATAGGAATTCTTCTTCTGATGCACAAAAAGGGTCCATAAGGATTGACTCCAACCCCGAGTCACTCTCTAGATCAATGTCTTCCATACTAGGCTCACATTCTTCAAGAACTGAATCGCTCATAATTGGCTCTATCATGAAAACAGAAATATTGTAGCCATCTTCATTACAGTGTCGTGTTCATTGTTCTTCATTGACGGTTACATCCATTGTGTCTAATATTTCTACCCAACCATGAGGTTCAAACTCTTCATCTAGAAATAATATAGGTGCATAGGCTAGGTCTCGAATAGATCTATGAGTTTCCTTCACACCTAGCTCTCTGGTGTTTTCTATTTTCTCCTCTTCTACCACAACTTTGCACGTCCATAAATGAGTGTCCTCATGCATCCACAAGGATCATGATTCCTATGGAATGCACTGACTCCGTATCGTCTATGGCTCTATGGATGGGATTCCACTGAATGGGGGGCATGTCTCTATGAGAGTAATCCTTGAGATTGACTTTGGTTGTAACTCCTAAGTGTTGCAGATACAAGGAATTGGTTCCCCAATCCTGTACTACTTGTAACTGTCTCAAGAATGGTATTCCCCAAATCATCTCGTAGGCCTGATTTTTGTTGAACTCACATATAGCAAAAGTGTGCTCAAACTCTACACCACAAGTACCGACTCAGAGAGATAGGAGTAGAGATAGACCCGAGGTGATCTTTGCTAACCCATTGGGAAGAGAAAGAACGAGAACAAAAATGGATAGAATGGAAAGACATAGAGACCCAAGGAATCTAAGAAATACAAACGAATTCCCATTGCCAAGGCCGCGAGAACACCCTAGGACCTTAAGGCCTACACAATTGGTTAAGTCCATGAAGAATTACTTTGATGACACTAGAGACCTGTACAATCATGTGGTAGAATTTAGGCAAGTCATGAGAGCGAAACAAGTTGATGATCTATTCATGCAATACAATGCTTTTGGTCTAACACTGAAGAACACTGTCCGTACGTGGTTTCAACCACTACAATAGAGGCAATTTAGAAACATAGAACAAATGTGAAGCCTTCATCATGGAATGTTCAAAGAGTGGCATAAGGCACAACACATCCTCATTGATCCATAGCTTTAAACAAACACCTCAAGAGGCAATGAGACTTGCAGGAAGAAGGTTCAGTCAGTACCTAGAGAGATGCCCTGCTCCAGAGTTACCCACACGAGCCAAACAAGTGGCTATATTCTTAGATGGATTGTTAAGTACCAAATTGAGATCTTATGTGTACATAAAGGACCCTAGATCCATAGAAGAGTGTGTACGCATGTGCATAGACATTGAGGATAATCTAGTGGAGGAACTAGATCTTTCAAAGATCTATAACGATTCAGATAGTTCTACTAGTCTCATGCATAACAACAAAATCAAGGCTTAGGACAGGAAAAAATTTCAAAGGGTAGTGAGACCGAGAGTCAAACCAAGAAAAGAACAAGATCTTGGAAAGAAAGTCATGAATGAATAAAGAGACACTAGACTAAGAAGATGAGCAAGCTTGAGGAAAGCATGAGAGAAACAAAAGCCAATATAATAGAAATCACATCTCAAAAGCACTATAACACAACCCCACCACCATCACCATCAATACCCACTCGACATCATGCAATCCCATTGCCACCTAGAGTATGATCACTCCTAGCAGATCCCACTCCTGAAGATCTATTCATGATGCTTACTGCATATCAAGCCAAAATTGAAGAAGGGCCAAATGTAATATATCATGAAAAGTGTTACCCTAAAGCTGACCTAGAGATTGAACGAACCAAGATTTGTGCTAAGATGGTAGAATTGGATCAAACCATGTTTGAAGCCAGTCGTCTCTTCAATTTCTCTAGTGCAGCGAGGACTCAACTGCATTTTGATGGGCTATTAGATAGATTGGATAGATTAATTGAAAAATCTAGAAAGGAAGCCACCTCCCAGAGTAAGGAAAATGTAAGCAAAAGAATGAGCGTTCTTCCCCAGGAAGCTTATGCTGAACCAGACACCTCTTCCTATATGAATTGGTATTCACCCAAATTCCTGCGAGAGATTCAAGAAAAGAACTCCGCAAAAGAAATTGAGAATCCTCCTCCCATTGAACTTGTGGATGACCTACATGATCAATTCCCACATGATATTCCCTCTATTTATGGAGAGCATGAGAATACCGAGTTTGGTGAATGGTTAGACTTTGAGTCTAATTCCTTGCAAGAACTACCGCATTTCATAGGCCCATGGGAAACAAAGTCTACTTGTATGAGAGCACCCACAGTCATGGTAAGAAACGAAGGCTCAATCATACCTAGGAATATGGAGGTAGTGAAGAACACTAAAGTGTAGTGCAATCTCACTTTGGAAGAACTACTTAAGGTTAAACTAGAATTGTGGAAACATGTAGCCAACCAAGTGCCAGAAGTAGCTAAACCTCATTCCCTAGTAGGATTTCATAGAACAGTGCCAGAAATACCCTTGGATAAGATAGGAGACATGAGCAAAGGAGAAGAAGGAAACACCTTTCTTCCAATCACTCACCAAGGTTACACAACCGAGGCAATTTTGGACTCAGGTGCAAGAGTTGTGATTGCTACCACTTCCCTATGGAAGCATTGGGGAAAACTAGCACTCGGGCCAATGAGAATGAAATTGGAGATGGGCGATGGTCACATAGAGAGACCTTTAGGATTACTCGAAGGGATAACTCATGAGCTTGGGATGTTCTAGCTCCTTGGTGACCATAAGAGACATTGGATCTTGGTTGGGGGAAAACAAATTCACCCTTCCAAGTGTAGGCATGCCTACTATGTTTCGAGACCACAAAGACCCTCTTTCAAGTATGGTCTAATTAGGTCACTTTGTCAGGTGTATCAAGATCTTTGAATTCATAGATGGTAGGTGCTCCCACTTTGTTAGGTTGCTCAGGTTTATACCTCCAAAAATCCTCATCAATCTCTCGGTTTAAGAGCAAATCTATGCTCTTATTGTTTTGGGGCACCCACTTTGGAGTGATCACTCTAGCCAGGATAGATTTTCCTTGAGGGGCTCTTGGCTCTCTTGCTAAGTTCCCTTGCTCTATGTCACCTATTTTAACCTTCCGGATTACGTTGCCAAATTCATCTGTCCTATCTGGTTGGTTGGTGACTACATACATTGTTCCTTTTTTGTCTATCTATGAACCATTTTCAAATTTGACTACTGGGTGTTCTAGTCCAATGGATTGATCCAGGTTTTTAATTTGGACAACGGATCTTCTCAAACTCGCCTCATAGATGCGAGCACCTAATCGGTTGGTTGTAATAAATTTGAGTTGAGTCTTGTAAGGTCCTTCTAGATTTTCTAGGTATGCCACTCCTGAGCTACCTAAGGGTCTCTCCATGCTATAAGACATCCTAGACTCACTCATTTCTGAACTTAGAACGTATGGGTAGTCGCTCAACTGTTGGGTCCATGACTTAGTGGTATGGCTGACACTAGCCTCAGATGATCTGATACTTTGACAATCTCTTCCTAGGTGCCTTCCTGATCTCAGGTTCA
The DNA here is from genome assembly GCA_020310875.1 of Ceratopteris richardii. Lineage (NCBI taxonomy): Eukaryota > Viridiplantae > Streptophyta > Polypodiopsida > Polypodiales > Pteridaceae > Ceratopteris > Ceratopteris richardii. The sequence goes on along the minus strand of CM035417.1, from coordinate 197,431,332 downwards.
TATGCCCTATTGATTAACCGAATGACCCTTGTACAAACACGTTGTTGGTTCCTTGATATCAATCACTTGTTCCTTGTTAATTTTTTTGTGTGTATTTCCTTGTCTTTAAGTATGCATCGTAAGGAGCACTTAAGTTTGTTGTACTTGATGTTCTTTGTCCACTTACCTTAAGTTCTTTCCCTTTAGGTTGTCCCTTGATTGCAATTTAACCTATTCTTTGACTTGAGAATTTAGAGGCTCTTAGAACTTGAGTGTTCCTATCGTACCCCTAGTCAAGCAAAACATCTATCTGCACTTAGCCTAAGCTGGGAATGGACTAAGGGGGTTGAGAGATCTTCCAACCTCAAGTCGCTTCTCCTTGCTACACTTGTATGCTCAGGACACACGTTCCCAAGCTTGCACACACTAGCACCTTGCTTTGTTCTCTCCAATAGCCCTTAATGATCTTGTAAAAGTTAAAATCTTCGTGCAAGCTTTTGACTTCGATTGATAGACAATTTACTTAAGACACTTTTAACGACCCCTTTTTTTCCCCTTTGTATTGCACAAAAGATTTTCTAGAGCCCCTTAGGTTTCCTAATCCACTTGAGGGTCAATTTCAAAATATCCTATTTTGAGCTCAAAAAACAAATTTTGTATGAAAAAGTTATGGAGCTTTAAGGTTTTGGGGGTTAAAACAGGCAAACAGGACCTCTCAAGACATTGGTGTATTTTTCTAAGGCCTCGGTAATTGTATAGGTAATTGAGTGTGCAAATATGCCCAAAATTACCCCAATTTTTCAAAAAATTACCACTTTAACATTTTTGCTGAAAATGCCTATCTATTGTGATAGATGGGTGTTTGTCGCCATGGGCTTTGTCTATCGTGATAGATGGGTGTCTATCACGATAGACACGTGTCTATCACGATAGATGGGGTTTATTGTCTGTCGTGAAGTTGGTTTATCACGATAGACGGGTGTCTATCATGGGCTCTATCCATCGCGATAGACTGGTGTCTGTCAAGATAGACAGGGTCTATCATCTGTTGTGAAGTTGGTCTACCACGATAGATGGGTGTCTATGGTGATAGATGGGGTCTATTGAGGGATCTATCTATCACGATAGATGGGTGTCTATTGCGATAGACGGGTGTCTGTCACGATAGATGGTGTCTATCATCTATCATGGCTTTTTTTCTATCGCGATAGACAAGTGTCTATCAGGATAGACGAGTCTCTATCGCGATAGATGGTGTCTATCATAAAATTGGTCTATCGTGGATTTCGGTCTATCATCTATCGTGGGTCTGTCTATCATGATAGATGGGTGTCTGCCGCAATAGATGGGTATTTGTCATGATAGACAATGTCTATCATCTATCATGGGTTTTGTTCTGTCACCATAGACAGGTGTCTATCATGATAGATGCAATCTATCGTCTGTCATGGTTTTGGTCTGTCACGATAGACAAAAAAAATGCAAATTTTTAGGAACTTTCTGATTATTTGGAGTGCTCTAATGGTGTGGATTATCATGCCATGCATGAAAACAAGAAATACCAACTTTCTTTGTCTATCGTGATAGAGAAAGTTCATCATCTTGAGACCTTTGTAGAGGTCTATCGTACCTATGCAAGCTGCTCAAGATGATGATACAACCAAATCCTACAATAAAAGCTCAAAAACACACAAAAACAAATCACACACAAGATCCCTCTCTCTTGCTCTCTCTCACACATGAAATGAAGGAAATGAGGTGAGCATGGGGTTATGACCAAAAAATTGAAATTTCAGCAAAGATGGAGATGGAGGTGGGAGATGGTGAGGATGATGATGGTGATGATAATGATGAAGAAAATAAGAAAAAATAATGGAAATTAAGAAAATTTACCTATGACTCCAATATCACAATTCTACATCTTACCGTCACACACTCGTCCTTGAAGCTCTCTCCCTGGCAACGGTGCCAAATTTGGTGTCACTCTAGCATAATGCCAAGTACCAGTATGAGGAGACCCACCTCATAAATGTCATCTGTGGAGACATGAGGATGAGTATGACGACTATGAGCAAGTGATGGCACAAGTGCGTGCATGAGAAGCACACTAACATGCACACACATACACACATATGCACACACATACACATACACATGCACACAAGGCAAGAACAAAGAGAGGAACAATAGACTCTAGAGTCTTCTATTAGCAAGCTCAAAAGAGTACACAAAGCTCAAAACTAGCTCCAATCCTCAACTAGCTAACCCCAAAAATGATCTCTATAGCTCTTTTTATAGTTTTTGACTAGCTTTGGCCCTATCCAGACCTAGTGTTTGAGCTAGTTAGAAATTAGATTTCAGGGCTTATTTGAGGGCTCAAACAAAGTCTAAAAATTATGAAAATTGGCACGCAAGTACTTCTACTACTCCTCAAGCTCGAGGGCTCCTTATCTTGAAAAAATGGAGTCTATTCTACCAAAAACGGGATTTACAATGTATTTGTAGTGATGAAAATCACTTTTAATGGAAAATAAATTATGAAAAATGTTTGGGCCTCTTCTATGCTGGATTGTACTTGACTGCTCTATCTCTTTCGTGTGTGTAGCCCAACAACATCCCAAGTTTCCTGAGATGTTTTGCATCCTCTAATATGTGGTAATAGCAAGTCTAAGATAGAGTTTAATATGTAGGACCTTGCTTAAGTATCCCTTGCACACCAAAGTGTGAGCTAATCTATCTCCTCTTGTGCTGGTCCTCCTTTGGATGTTGGAATAGGCATGGCTTCATCACCTGCTATAATTCCACAAAGATTTCTACCTTGCAAATAGGCCTCCATTCTAATCTTCCAAGCCGCATAGTTGTGTCAATCAAACATTTTAATCATTGAGGGAAAGCCATCACCCATCTTGATCTAGCTCTAATACCACTAAAAGAACTTGGAGAAGCTCATAGAAGGTAGAAAAATGAGTTGCGAAGCGACAAAAATTGGTCTAGCCAACCGGCACAAAACCAGCCCTTGAGCTTATGGAGACTCAAATAGACCTTATAGGCATGTGATAAGTGCAATAAAATGCACTATGTACTTTGGAGCATCAAGGAGAAAGATTCAATACAAAACAAATTGGTTTGCACATCCACTAGCTCAAAAAACTTACTATGTTTGGATGAGACAATGAACTTCAAATGCTCATAGTGACCTACATAATTACAATTAGAGAAAATCCTTTCAGAAGAGTGATACACATAGGGCTTAGTGCATAGAATTCACAAGATTATAAGGAATAAGCAAAATATGCTTTTGGAATGAACCAGACGCTCAATAGTGGTATTTCCTATTTTTTAAGAATACACAGAGATAGATCCCGAGACAGACAAACTAAGATTTCTCCGAATCTACTCCACCAAATGCTTTGAAAATTTATACACATAAATTGGACACTAGAATCTTTCAATGTGTCCACCCTCATCCAATTTAGATCTCTTTAGAGAGATCAAAAGCCTCTGCAAACTTACTACTATTGAAGAAGATGATGCAGAAAAATGAAGGAGCAAGACAATGATGGTCACAAGTTTATGTATATTGCTTGCATGTAATATACAAGTGATTTGAAGTCTTTACATAGACTTTTCAAGTGATCCACGACTTCTAAAAGTGTATTTTGAATTCAAAACAAGGTGGTAAAGGTTGTTGGAGGGAATCAAATCACTTTCCTACAATCTAGGAAAAGTGAAGATCTAGTTTGATCTACTTTTAGTTGATTTGATTGATTGATTGATTGCAACTCGACCACCAAAAATCCGTGGAATTTGGGCTCTCTCTTTATCCTTTTACATGTGTAAGTCTCTAGGCTTTTACAATGGTAAAAGATCCATAAAAAAGCTTTTAAGAAAATACAATAAATGAGCATAAGAAAAGAGCTCTCCAATGGATATTCTTTTGATGTAATCCAAGCAATATCTTTTGATGTAGATCAAATCCACCAACCAAGCATATGTAAGCTTGATGCTCCAACAATACATACATACATACATACATACATACATACATGCATACATACATACATACATACATACATACATACATACATACATACATACATTCATGCATACATACATATACACACACACATAGATAGATAGATAGATAGAGAAGTATGAAAGAGGCCACATAGGATCAAATCTAATGCAAGAAGGCATAAGCCAAGGAATGGAAGAAAGGCCTTCTCCAAAATATAGAGGTCAATATCTTGGTGAAAATAGAGGTCAATATTGGAGGAACTATGAGCAACGAGATCCACCAAGATTTCTTAGTGTGGAGAAATGTAAGTAAAGATCTGATAATGAATTAGCCTCATTCTAAGAGGTCACTACAAATTATGAGATTTTTGAGACCATCACATGTAGAAAAATATGTGAAAAACCATCATGATGGCACTAGACACCCATACAATAATGTTGTAGAATTTAGATAAGTTTTGAGATTGGAACAAGTCTATGATGATGTTTGCACACACTAGTTGAAGCTTTTGGTATAACCCTGACACAATCCTCTGTTTGTTTTAGCTTCCATTGAGATGGAAATACTTCTAAGAAGAAATTGGAGCTTATTGAAACAATTCATATAAAATTTCTCTAAGATGGGAATCCAACATGAAACCTACTTATTAACCCACAACTTCAAATAGTAGTATGATGAGTTTGTATAAATAGTTGACAAAACATAGAAGCAATATGTATATTGTCACCGTATGGAAGAGTTATCATCCAAAGAGAAATCGATTTATTTGCTTTTGAATGGACTAACTAACACATATTCAAGAACTTTGGTCTATGTTAAATTCTTGACTAGACTCCATGAATCTCCAACAAAGTACACAAACTTAGAGGATAAGTCAACACTAGATTTAGAAGTAATCATGCCAGTCCAAACTTATCACAAGATATGACTAGTGCTAGCACAAATGACATGTTGTTAATAGAAGACATGAGCGGGAGCACAAATGTCATGTAATTTATAGAAGACATTATTACATAGAAGAAGAAGAAGAGTAACTAGATTAATTAACATAGATTTGAGAACTTTGGTCTATGTTAAATGCTTGAATAGACTTAATGAATCTCCAAAAGAGTGCACAAACTTAGAGGATAAATCAACACTAGATTTACAAGTAACCATGCCAAGTCCAAAGTTATCACAAGATACAACTAGTGCTAGCACAAATGACATGATGTTAATAGAAGACATGAGTGCCAGTAGCACAAATGTCATGTAGTTTACAGAAGAAAATACAAAGAAAAAGAATAAGAAGAAGACATTAAAAATAAGAATAATAAGAAGGATCCATCATGCATGAAATGAAATAAAAGAAGTGGAAGAAGAAAATGGATGGCCTAGAAAAGGACCCATGAGAGGCTAGAAATGTGGACTCAAATATTTTTTTGCTTCATATGTTAGTTCAAGCCACCAAGGACTTGAAAACAAGCTTAGTTATAATAGAACCCTTTTGTGAAGACTTGGAAATGCATTTCAAAGCATATCAAGCTACAATTCAAAGTGGTATAAGAATAAAAGAACATCATATATGCTATCTAGATGTAAATCTAGGTAAATAAAGACTTAACATGTGTAAAAAGTTAATAGAGGAATCTCAAAAAGTCTTAGCGGAAGCTAGATCATGAAGAAAAAGGACTTCATATTGGTAGTAGTACCCAATCCAACCAATGAAGTAACTAGAAAGAATGAGGGGAAAATCAAGAGCATAAGGACGACAAAATTAGTTCTCTACTAATGCATAAAGAGAAAATTATTTGGTGTAGGATATTAGAGATGAATCATTCCACTAGAAGGAGAAAATTGGTATGCAATCACATTTGGGATGTTCAATTCAACTTAACCTCAAGAAAACTATTTGATGGTAAATGTGAATAGATTTTAGTTGCATGGAGCTAACAATTATGAAGATATAGATATAAGTTCTACAATACCAAAGTTTGAAGAAGATAGCCCAAATTACTTATGTCATTAAATTCAAGAAGCAAGGTGGAATAATAAACAAGAAATTCATCAAGAGTCACTGGTGACTAAATTCAATGCGAAGAAAGTAAGTCAGTTTGAGGATTGTCCCGTTCAAGAGGATGGATCGGTAAACAGTCTATCAAAGGATGATGATCATGATATGAAAAGATTGCCTCAATGTACCAAAGAATACAAAAATCAATCAAACATAAAAAAGGCAATCTCAATCAGATTCCCTCTAAAAAAGAATGAGAAACACACAACAAGCATGGAAGAATCAAAATGGCATATGATGCACATTGAGACTAGAAGAGATGGATTAGGCATAAATAAAGTGGCATTTCACAAGGTAAGAGAACACAAAAAAAAAAAGATGAGGAAAACACACCTATACATATCTCATTCAACAAGTACACAATGAATTTTGGTTTATATCATGGGGCAAGAGTAGCCGTAGTCATTTGAATCCTTGTGGGCGACATAGAAATACTAGCCTTGCACCCTATGCATCTAAAAATTCAACTAGCTTATGGAAACTTTGATCAATCAATTGGGCTGTTATGAGGAGTAAATCTAAGCATATGTTAAGTTTAACTAACTCATACCCTATAAATTGGAAATTTTAGTCAAGCTTATAATTACACGATGGTTCTTCAACACTTTGCCATGAGAACTAGAATTAATCTCCACAATTATGAGCACAAAGATATCCCTTCGCTACAATGGAATACTATTCACCAATATGTAGATGATCTTTCTTTATGTAAGTCATCAAATAATGGATCTTGGTTAGAGGAATATGTTATTTTGCGGGTTTGTAGAGCGACCAAAAAAGAAGACAAGGGACAAAAAGTTGGAGATCTCACATTGAATATTGTACAAACTAGAAATGTAAGAGATCTAAACTATATCCATTAGAACTTCCCAAATCAATAGTTCAAGCCAAAGATGAATGTAGATTCTTTCTAGTATGGAAATACCTCTTAATGAAATGACATTCCTTATTTCTAGACATTCCTCAATGTTTCTTTTTCTAGTTGATTTTTTCCAGTATGGACATTCCTCAATGATTGAGGAATGCAATGCAAAAGGGTATGGTTATTAATCCATTTTTCATGGTAGCTATCCTAGAAGAGACAAACGAGGAAGATCGAGCAAATGAAGTGAAAGTAAAATCAAGTGATGATAATGTTGAATCCACCATCATGGAACCATTATACTCTTTAGAATATGATATTTTAAAAGAAGAAAGAAGATGCCTCCAGCTATGCCATAAGATGTGTCTTAGTTCAGCCCATAGATGAAGATAAACTAGATTTTTTGATTGCCAATACTAGTAGTCAATCGGTAGCATACAACAGAAATTAAATGATTATGAAGCAGCTAATGCCTAGGAATGGTGTATGTTATGAAGAAATTCAGCCATTACCTTTTGGAAAATAGATCAAAAAATTTATAGAACACCAAGCTCTTCTCTACCTAGTGAATAGACATGTATTATTGAAAGATTGGCAAGACGATTTTCGTATTAATGGACTTTGAATTTGAAGTTGGTGTGAAGAAAGGAAGTAGACACATATTTTTAATTATTTGTCCAACTTAAAAAATGGAGAACTTTTTCTAGGAATTCCATATGAATTTTCATATGTGTATTTGTCCAACCTAAAAGTGATTTCGAGGTGGGATGAGGAATACAATGTTGTTCTCACCTACTATCCACTTCATCACTACATTATGATTGAGAGATAGATGATAAAAGAAGCCATCTATTTTAAGATATTATCAAGGATCATTTATAAAAGTGATGAACAATTAATACTAAATTATTATGTCAAATAGGATAAAAAGGTCAACTTAATAGAAAATGTTTACATGACTAGTTTGTGACGTCATTTTCCAAAACAAGGAACTTCTAAAATTTATGCAAATCATGGGTATATTGGTCCACTATGTCCAAAAATGTTTATGACTATTTGGGCACATCTTTGCATTGCAAGGAGATACCACCAATCAAACATCTAACACTTTATCAAATGATTGTATCACTAGAATGGAGTAAATCTACAATCAGCTACTTTCAAGATCAAGTTTATCTTGAGGGTATTTCCCGTTCTAGGAAAACTTTTCTTGAAGAAGAAGCATGTGATTATACTGCTATACAGTAATCTATATAAGAGAAGAAATGAAAACTTTTTGAAGCTATACATCCAAAAAAATGAATACCTATGAATTTAGGAGATGGACCATTTGGGAGCATTGAAAGGATGTTTGTCTCTTTAAAGAACATCTAGGCATATGCTATTTACTCCGCTATGGTGATCAATCTCCACATAGAATATGCTCATAGCAAAAATAGGTGACATGTGTCAAACATTTAAGTATCCATTTAGAAAAGACCAATGCCATTATGGATAATGATGAGTGGTAAAACTTTTGTAAAATGGGGTATTGATTCCATTGAGGAATATATTAGAGTGGCTGTTGATTATTTCACGAACAGGTAGAAGTGAAAGTAGGATGATGCCCTGTAAACTTTTGAAATCTTGAGTATCTATGGATTTTCTCTCTCAAGTTCCCTTTTCATCACTAGGAAATTCTCTGTCAAAGATATTTTGCTTCCTATCTTGATTATTTCTTAGATCAACTTCCTCATAAAACTTTCATCTTTCTCTGCCCACCTTGCTTAAAGATCTTTTACGGACTTGATTGATTTCCATATGAAAAGTAGTCACGTAGGTAACATCTCCACCATCTTGAGGCTCGTTGTAAGTATATCCATCCTTGGTATGTTATTCCATCTTGTATGTGTGTGTAATGTGGATTGATGTGTTGAATATATGTGTGTAAACTATGATTTAATAAATGATTGGAAATCTTGTAAATAAATAATATAAATAAATAAATAAATAAGTGTACACACATATATATATATATATATATATATATATATACATATATATATATATATACACAGACACATATATATATATATATATATATATATATATATATATATATATATATATATATATATATATATATATATATATATATATATATATACATATACATATATATATATATATATATATATATATATATATATATATATATATATATATATATATATATATATATATATATGTGTGTGTGTGTATGTATGTATGTATGTATGTATATATGTGTGTGTATGTATATATATGTGTATGTGTGTATGTATCTCTCTCTCTCTCTCTCTCTCTCTCTCTCTCTCTCTCTCTATATATATATATATATATATATATATATATATATATATATATATATATATATATATATATATATATTATATATATATATATGTGTGTGTGTGTGTGTGTATGTATATATATACATATATATATATATATATATATATATATATATATATATATATATATATATATATATATATATACATATACATATGTGTGTGTGTGTGTAATTTTAAGTAGATAATATTTATAATATATAAATTGGAAATTACGTAATATATTATTTATAGCAATCGTACAAAATAAATGTAAATATAATACCCCACGTAAAACAATACATATAAACAGAAAATGTAGATTAAACAAAAAAAACAACTAGAATAAAATCTAACTGTAAAACATAATGAAAGAAACTAAAACTAATCAATCATTTAAACTTAAACTAAAAACGACTATACTAACTAATATCGATCATTATTTTAACTAATCTACTTCAGTAAAAAGCAACGAACAAACCTACTCTAATGATATATAGGGCCGTGTGTGTACAGGTGACTGTAGAGCTTGCATAATTCTCTTGCTGAGAAGGAAACAATTTCCTGAGTGCTTATGTTAGAGAGAGTTGAGTTCTGAGTGTGCATGCACTATATGTATAATATGATTTGTGTACGTGTGCATGCACTATATGTATAATATGATTCGTTTTAAGCCATCGGGGAAGAGCTGCATGCCCCCCTGCGCTCTTTTGTGTACCCCCTGCACTTTCATCTGAACCTTTCAAAAAGGGGGACATTGACAAAGAAGCTTTGAGTTGCCTCCCAGCCTGCATTGCAGAGCCAAGCTAATTTTGGTGGTGGGAAGAAAATGAAACAAGAGAGATTTGGCGTAGTCTGCTTTTGCCCACGTGTCTGATTTGACGTAGTCCGCTTTTGGCCGTAAATTGGCATGCGTTGTTCATATATATATATATATATATATATATATATATATATATATATATATATATATATATATATATATATATATATATATATATATATATATATATATATATATATATATAAGTGTGTGTGTGTGTGACTCCACTTTTTGGACGATACACAATTTTAATATACATGGCTGATTCTACCTATAGTCATAAGCTTGTCTCATTGATTAAAGCATGTAAATCTAAACTCCTTTATGTTGTGAAATTGCCATTGATTACTTTGGTATGTTTGTTGAGAATCAGTGAAGCTGCAGAAGATGACGAGCACCTTGAGATAAAGAAAAACGGCTATTTTTTTTAGCCAATAACAGCAAAGTCACCATACAATACACTCATCTCAATCCCCATATGGATGAACAAGATATATTGTCTGCAATACCGAGTTACAACTTGTAGAAGCACCTATGTTTCTTTTATATATGTTTGATTTGTATATTCAATCATAAATTAATTTCTTGCTGTGAACTTATATAAGGAGTTATTTTTGAAATCAACTCAAATTAAAGAAGAATGTTCTCTCTACGATTATTCAACTTCGTTTATTGGCGATAATTGATTAGTTATTTCTAACGATGATACAAGAAAAGAGCAATTGATTCATTGAATGCCTTAATTATGTATATCGAAAACTAAAGTTTAACCTTTTTGGTATTCAGTATGTAGCTCTTAGAGACCTTTCACTACCATACGAGTGAACTCGATGTGAAATGAAGAGGGGGTTTTTTGTAGATAGTAAACTCAAGACCAAGAGATGGTAAACTCACATGGATTAGAAATGAGCTTGCCAAGAGCATGGAGTAGGCTTTTCAAGCTTCTAACCAAGTGCAAATGGGGGGAGAGGCCCTCCTTATATAGATTTGGGAGGGGCACTCCAAAGTACATCTCATGTGGGATAATTCCCCTTAAAGCAGAATGAATACATTGGTAGAAGCAAATGGCAAGGTACCCAAACACAAAAGAGATACAATATAAAATGGAAATAAATTGGAAATGGAGTGCCTCCTAGATACAAAATGGAGATGCACTCATGCAGATTCAAATGGGAACAAAGTAGGAGCAATCATGTCATCAACACTCCCTCTATGACTCCATTTTGGAGCGACTGAATGCTACAGAGGTCTACCAAGCACTAGAGTGGAACTAGAGATAGAGCCTTCATGGATATGTCCACCAAGTTCTCTTGATAGGTACACCGCTCTGGATTAATCTCCTAAGAGATGAGATTTTCATGGATGAAATGGTACTGAATATCGATGTGCTTTGTTCGAGCATGGAACACTAGATTCTTGGTAATGGTCAAGGTTGACTAGTTGTCTATTCTGATGCATGTCAGAGTAACTTGCAAAACACCAATATCAGATAATAATCGTCAAAGCTAGATGGCCTCACATGTTGCGAAGCTTGATGCTCAATAATCAGCCTCGGTGGATGACAGAGCAACTGTAGGCTACTTCTTACTTGCCCAAGAGATAGGTCATGAACCAAGCAAGAATATGTATCCAAAAGTAGACCATCGAGAATCACGATCAATAGCCCAATCTAAATCTGAATATTCGACGAGTTCGATGCCCCCTCGTACCAAAGACCATGATGTCGGGTGAGGGCAAGGTATCGAAGTAGTATCTGAGTAGCATTCCAATGTGTCTGATGAGGCTGACATGCAAACTCACTAGGAAACTGACTGCATAGGTAGTATATGGTCTAGTGTTGGTGAGGTAGAGTAATGAGCCAACAAGCTACCAATAAGTATGCACATCCAAAAGTGATGATGGATCCTCTTGTGTGAGCTTGATGTTTGGATCAAGTGGTGTAGGTACTGAGAAAAATTGGTCCATGTTATATGTGGAAAGAAGATCAAAGCAGTACTTCTTCTATGATAGGAATATTCCTTCTTTTGTTCACCAAAGTTCCATACCTAAGAAGTAGTGAAGTAGACCAAGATCTATCATGGAATACTCAAGGTGAAGCTATGTGATTATGAATTAGATGCATTCTTTATCTGAACCTATCAAGATCAAGTCATCTACATAGAGGAGGATGATGGCGAATAAGGACTCTTTCTAATAGATGTATAAGTTAGACATTGATTCTTTGAAATCCTTTATCTTCAAAGAACTTGCGAATCTTTCCATATTAAGCCCTAAGAGCTTGTTTAAGTTTGTAAAGTGCTTTGTGAAGCTTGTAGACTTGATCTTCGTGTCCTTTGATCTTGAAACCTTCAGGTTGGTCAACATATACTTCTTCTTGAAGATCTCCATTGAGGAAAGCACTTTTGACATCAAGTTGGTAGATGATAGTTGAGAGAAGTAGAGAGAGAGGGAAGAGAGGTAGAGAGAGAGTGAGAGAAGTAGAGAGAGAGGGAGGAGAGAGGTAGCATGAGTAGAGAGAGGGTAGAGAGATAAGCAAGAGATTTTCTTTTTTTGAACCCAAAAATCAAGGGGTCGCTTCTTTTGGGAGAGAAAAATCCCAAAAAGTTAGAAAGAAATAATTAAAATACCAAAAAAATCCAAAAAAAGCCAAGAAATCAAGGAAAAGTTCTCTAAAAATGGCCACAATAGTAAGACAGGTTCCCACACTCAAAATCTCATAGATGTTCCTTTATTTCCTCTATTTCAACAAGCAAAAAAGCCTAAAAAAGAGAAATAATTTCCAAAGAAATCTTGAAAAAGAGAAAAAAAGGCCAAAAATCCTTAAAAGATATAAAAAATTATAGAGAAAATTCTTAAGAATTTCCAACAAGATTCTCATAACTTGGATAATTAAATGAACTCCAAAATACATGGAAAATCTTAAAGAAAAAGCATGAAGATAAGTGAAACTAAGAAAACTAAGCAAAGAAAATGGTACGAGAAGGGTTATGCACAACCTAGAAAGATTTTGCAAGTTCCAGGTGATCCAAAAGACTTTAGTTTTGTTGATCATAAACCTTGAGCCTTGAGGTGTTGACTAGTGGTAGCATCTTGCTATCAAAAGTCTCTAACTGCACCTCATCTAATTTTTGTTGTCTTCTCTTTGGCCACAATGACCATGAGATAGGGCTGCTCTGAATGCTCCACTAGAATAATAATTTCAGTATCCTCCATCTTTTGTGTCTCTATGTAGACAACTTCAACATACTTTGGAGTAATTCTCTAGCTTTTCCCCCGTACTTGTTTGGCTCCTCCAATCATTAGAACCATGAGTCCCCCTAAATTTGTAGGTATTCCTTCCAAATCCTTATAATGCCTTGTGAATACATCCAAATATATTCTCGTAAAAGATGTTATCTATACCATTATCCAAAACTAGGTGGCCACTAATATAGGGCATGAATAAGCTTCATCAATGTTGCACTTTATTGGTTTTTTCTTCCCTCTTCTATGGCTTGTCACTAGTTCACCCAATCCAGCAACTACTATGTTCTCCTCCTTGTCTTTATAAACTTATTCTATGCTTGAGTCATTTGGAAAAACACTATAGCAAGAAGATGATTTACCTACTTGCAGCCAGGGCAACATGTCTTCTTCCTCATATAGATATAAATTTGGGTTGTCCATCATATCTTTTTCCATACCAATGAGGATTGTCTGCATCATGCTGGTATGTCCCTAGTTGTCTGGTCCTTCTTCTAAAAATATATGTTTCAACTCTCTTTTCCTTAGTTTTGCCCACATAGTATCCATGCCCCAATCATGCAACACAATGGCATGCCTTAGCCGGGGTCTCCTAATCCATAGAGGAAAACTTGCATCTACTTGTGGTAGTCTCAATGCAACAAAGTCCAAAGTAAAGATGTTACCTTGTACCTCAATTGGAACTCTAGGGACCACTCCATAGGTCTTACTGTGCTTTCTCAGCCAATGTCATAGTGAAGTTGGCTGGTCTTGAGGTTGGACTCCAAGCTTTTCCATAGTATGTTTAGGCATCAAGTTAATGTTGAGCTTCCATCACTATAACTCCTTGTAGCAGTTTTCATTTAACATTGACAATGATTTGTGGGATCTTATAATATGTAAGGGGGGCTTCCCCCATGAATTTACCCTCACTAGTAGCATTAACCTTTGCAACTAGAGTGGATGTGGAGGTTTCATCAGTGATCTGTTGAACCTCTAATCTGAACTTTGCACCCATTTTTAATAGATCAAAAATACCGACCTCCTTTTTAATGTATTCAAGTAACCTTGAAGTCTCAGATTCCATAGGATCATGGGATATCCCTACCTATTCAAACTCCTTTCAAGCCCTCCTAAATGCATGTCCAATGGCTTCACTTGTGCTTGTTAGCTCTTCTTTTTGTTGTGTCTCTTTACTTGGAGTAGGTCTATCCTCAAGTGTCAACTATTCCTTGTTTAGCCCAGTTTTCCTTGACTCTTGGCACATTTATGCTTGAGGAGGATTTCTCGATACTTCTTCTTTGCATAACAAAAGAGTCAATTTCTTCTAAATGTGGTGATGGCATATTTGTTTTTTCTATAGCTTCTACCTTACTCACAAAAAGCATTTGAACATGAGGCCCTGATGTGGATGCTTTGTTCTTTGGGCAACAAATTGTGTAGTGATCTCTTGCTTTTGAGAAATTTCTACAAGGAGGAGAATTCTCTGGTAGAAGACAATTTCTTTCATAATTTCCACATTCCCCACACCTAAAGAAAATTATTGGCCTTTTGGGAAGATTTCAAAAATTACCTTGAGGACCTAGGTTGTAGTTGTTACCTTGACTTGGTGCAACAACTATTAAACTTGTTGGTGTTTGGACTCCTCATTGTCCCCAATATGCTTGTGGAGGCATTCCTCTTGAGTTGCACTCATACTTCATGGCTAGTTTTCCTGCATAACTAGCAAGTCACACTTAAGAGAGGGCATTCACTCATCGCATGGCCTTGTTTGCTATACATGGTGCATCGTAGTCCAATTTTGATGCCACTTCAATGAAGTTCTTGTAGCTTGTATTGAAGTTATGCTAGTTATTTTGCTTGGGATTCCTCTTCCATTTGCACCTTTAATCCTTCAATTTCATGCCCTAGTTGAGTCACTACACTCTATTCTTCTTTGTGGGGCTTTTTTTATTTTTAAATTCTCAAGTTGTTTCCTCAACTGTGTTACCGTGCCTTCAGGTTCCATAGGGTAAAAGAGCTAATCTCAAATTGATGCTTAACTTGTTCTCACCTTGTTGTTGTAATGAATTCCTCAATTGATGTTGTGGGGGGCACTAACTCCTTAATCTTTCACTATATGGATATTGGAAGTGGTTTAGCTATCCACTTATTGACAAAAAGATCTTGGGGAGGGTGTGGTAATTTAGCCATAAGTGAAATGGCTCTAGTAACAAATTTAGGAAATCTCTCCCCAATACCTAGTTATAGGTTCTCTAATTCTTCAATAATGATTTCTGTTGTATTTCCTTGTTGAAAATCTCTTTGAAGGCATTCTTCATTAAGTCCCAATAAGTAAAATGGTTATCTGCAAATTGTCTAAACCATTTGAGTGCTAGACCATCCAGTGTTGCTGGGAATACGATTAGAAATGTATCTTCCCTTCCCATTAACCCCCTTATTTTACATAGAGCTAAAAATCTTCTAATATGCTAGTTAGGGTGTTCATGTTCTAATCCTCTAAATGAAGGAAATTTAATATTCAATTGTGAAACTAAAGTTTCTAGGTCTATTTGAGCTACCATATTCCTTACAGATGATGTGGATGAGAGAGTACTAGTAGACAATGAATTTTCTTCTTATTGTTTTGAACAACACTCCTAAGGTTTGTGACTGGGTTGCGGTCATGAGCTGCGCATCCTATTCCTTAAGTTAAGATGAATTCCAAGGAAAAGGAAAAGTTATCTCTTCAATCACACTGTCAACACTTTTGCACTCCTTCTACACTTTGTAATATTATTTCTCCTATGCTCAAGTTGCCTTATCTCACTCGATGTGCCAAATTTTGTTGGGGATTCTTTAGTTGAAAGATGCTTGAGTGTTTGTAGGAGAAGAATCATGAAGAAGAAGAAGAAAGATAATTGCACCAAAAGCTTTTGTATCTTGATGAACAAGAAAGAATACAATAGATTTTTCTAGAATAAGACAAGAGTGTTCTCTGTGCATAGAAATTAAGCCAAAGAAGCACACACACAAGTATACAAAATAACACAATTACTTGTGCACCCAACCTCCTCTATGCCGGTCCTCACATTGTCTAGTATCTTGCCCTTGTGCACTCCTTGGACTCAAGCCTCCAATCAGGTTAACATGCAACACCTCCTCTATGTCAACATGCAACACCTCCTTGATGATACTTTGTCACACTTTAGTTGCTCTCTTGGTTGTTCTCTGTGTACTCTCTGCATACCTTGTCACCTTCTTTGCACCTTTGTCTCACTCTTTGAACACCTTGCCTCTCTAAGTACACATTATTCAAGTTTCTCTTGCTCTCTCTTGCTCTCTCTTGCTCCTAGTGTAGACTATGATCTTGCTATGTAATCTATCTCCAAGAATGATCATGCTCTTTGGTTGTGTGTCGATTCCTCTTGTGTACATTGTGTCAACTACTTGTCTATCTTGGTGCTCACTTTGATATCCCAAAAACCTCTTCATGTAAAAGCCAACAACTACCTACTTTTCCTATAGTGACTTTATGAAAAACAAAAATTTAGATGGGGCCACATATAAACTCTTGCATACCAATCTCCACTTCTTATCTTTTCCACTTTTGACCTTTATGTGTGCACAAGGGAGGTTTCACGTGGAACTTCCATAACACTAAAAAAACCTTGAAAAATCTTCAAAAAGACCTTTTTGCAACCTACATTCCTCCTTCCCTGCCAAACCATTGTGAACAAATCATTTGTGCACTACATGTGCACCCATGTTCTTGGCCATTTGTGTGCCACCTATGCACTACTTTGCACTTGTGCACCACCTGTGCATCACTTGCAAAGCCACCACTTTGACCAACTCAACAAGAAGAAAGGATCAAAGCATGACAAATCAAAAGGTCAAAATGTTCAACCTTGCACCATTGTGAGAAGACCAACCACACCACTCAAAATTGTTGGTTCAATGGAAGGACTCAAAAAGGAGGTGGAGAGATGGACTTGGCAACAATAGAGGAAAATGTGGACACAAATCCAACAATAACAATAGAAGTCAAAATACGAGGGACTTCAAGAATTATTTATAAGATAAGCCACATGAATACTCATTGCTTTTGATGAATCTAAGCCACAAGGAAGCTAAAGAAGATGATAAATAATTCTACATAGATTCAAAATGTTCAAATCATGTTGCAAGCAACATGGCTTTCGTACTTGGAAAGTTCAAAGCATAGACATAAACTACAAATAGGAGATGAAAAATAAGGGAATGTCAAAGCTTTGAATGGAAGGACAAACATTCTGAGCAAGGTACTCTATGTTCTCACTATTATAAAAAACTTGATAAGTGTAGGCCAAATAGTTGAGAAAGGATTCCAAGTTAGGTCCACCCAACATGGAGATTTTTTAGAAGACCCATTTCAAGGCTTCAAGAAGATAGCCGGAGGTGAGAAGCATGGTAGGCTCTTTCCTATTGAAGTAGGAGAAACCAAGAACATAGCTCTAATCAATTTTGGGTCTCAAACCCTAAGTGAGCTTGACGTGTGGCATAAGAGGCTAGCACATGTGAATGAAAGAAACTTGAAGGATATATACAAGGATCAAAGTGTTCTAGGAGTACCAAACATATCAAAGCAACACATGATCAGCAGATGTGATGCATGTAAGATTGGGAAGGCACAAAGACAACCATTCAACCACAAAGGCTACATCCACAACAACCTATTGGACTTAGTACATATAGATGTATGGAGGCCAAGAAAAGTACCTTCTTTGGTAGGATCAAGATATTATGTCTCATTTATTGATGGTCATAGTAGGTGGACTTTTTTGTACTTTATCAAGCATGAGAATGAAGTGTTTGATTTCTTCAAAAAGAATCTAGCACATGTGGAGAACCATATAGGTACATCACTCAAGAAACTTAGATTTGATGGAGGGGTAGGATACTTCTCAAAGGAAATTTATGATTTCTTTCAGGATAAAGGTATTAAGAGTGAAGTGACTATCAGGTATTCTCCTCAATTGAATGGAATTGGAGAGAGAAGAAGGAAGACTCTAGTTGGATCAACTAGAACAATGCTTGAAGAAAAGAAGTTGCCACATTATTTTTGGGTAGAACAGATTTCCATCCAACTCTCTTCAAGGTATGACTCCTTATGAAGCTTGGGATGGTAGAAAACCAAGTCTAGGACATTACAAGGTATGTGATTTTTTAGCTTTTTTACATGTACCTTCACAAATCAGAGGTAAAATAGATGAAAGGACAACCAAGGCAATATTCATTGGCTATGATTCAACTCAGATGGGCTACAGATTTATAATCCATCCACAAAGCAATTTACTACAAGCAGAGATGTTGTGTTTGAAGAACACATGTCATGGTATGATGAGGACAAACAAAAGGTAAACCTACCATATGATCTTGATCGTGATTTCCATAGATTACATATCAAGCATGATACATAGGTCTAGGATCCAAAAAGTGATACAAGTGATGAACAAGATGAAGGGGAAAAGGATTACAAGCTATGGAAGTCAAGAGGCAAAGCAAAAATGCAAGAGTGCGGAGAATGCTCCAAGCAAGCACCTAGAATGTCAACAAGGGAAACGAGACAACTATAAAGTTATGAATATGATTCTACATTTGTTACAAAGCATTAAATTTACTTGGAAAAAGAGTCAATTTAAGAAGAACCTTCAACATATGAGCTAAAGGTAACTATGATTGGAAAAAATCTATGAAAGAGGAGATAGAAGGCTTGAAAGAAATGGACACTTGGGAGTTGGCTCCAATGCAAGCTAATCAGAAAGTAATAGGTCGCAATGGGTCTATAAGCTAAAAAGAAATTCAGATGGATCAATTTATAGGTACAAGGCCATATTATTTGCCAAAGAATTTGCTCAAACTCATGGTATAGAATATGAGGAGACCTTCTCACGAGTTGCAAAGATGAATACAATAAGGACATTGCTAAGTGTAGCTATGGCAAGAAATTGGAGACTACTTCAACTAGATGTGAAGAATGCATTTCTCAATGGCTAGATTAGTGAAGAGATATACATGTCACAACCTCTAAGATTTGAAAACCCTAATTACACATCTTATGTATGCAAACTCAAAAAGGCATTGTATGGATTGAAACAAGCTCCTAGAGTTTCAAATTTCATATTGGTAACCTATCTTCAAGATCAAGGTTTTGGGTCAAGCAATGGAGAACCTTCTCTATTCATCAAGAAGGATCACAATGAATTTATCTATTTGTGTGTATATGTTGGTGACATAATTGTGACATGCGATGACTTGAATGGTATACAACGAATCAAAAGGAAAATGCAAGAGGAGTTCAAAATCAATGACTTAGGTGAGCTCACATTCTTCCTAGGTATGCAGGTCATATACACAAATGAAGGAATGTATTTGACTTGGAGGAGATACATTCAGGATCTATTTCTAAAGTTCAAAATGGAGAACACTAAATGTATAGGTACACTTTTGGAGATGAATCATAGACTATGTGTTTATGAGGGTGAGAAAATTCAATACATTAAAGATTATCAAAGCTTGGTAGATAGCTTGATGTATGCTACTCATACAAGGGTAGATATTTCATATAATGTAGGGGTGCTAAGTCAATTCATGCACTCTCCAAGAAGACCACAAATGGATGGAGCTAAAAGAGTAATTAAGTATCTCAAAGGTACAATTAATAAAACTATATTCTATCTTTACTCTTCAGATTTGATATCAAAATCTATTTAGATGCAAATTGGGTAGAAGCAAAGGATGGTAGAAGTACAACTAGATACTTAGCATTTGCAAGTTCAAATTGGTTTTCTGGAGTTCCAAGAATCAACCAAGAGTTGCTTGCAAAATCCTTGAGTTTTACACTTGTAATGAGAAAGAAAGGTTATGATCCATGAGATTGAGGTAGTTGAACTTGATCTTCAATCACCAAAAAGTAGATCAAACTTGATTTTACTTTTCCTAGATTGTAGGAAAGTAGATTGATTCATTCCAACAAACTAGCCCTGCCTTGAATTCGAATTCAAATCCCTATAGAAAACGCATGGAACACTTCAAGATTCTATATAAAAACTCTCAAATCCATTTTATATTTAACATTGAAGCAATATACATACACTTTGTTCATCATTGTGTTGCTCCATTTCTCTGCAACCTCTTCTTCAACAAGAGTAAACTTGTCGAGGTTTCTCTTCTCTCTACAGAGCTCCAAATTGGATGAGTGATGAGCATTCATTGGAACGATATTACTATGTAGTTTATGTGTACAATTTTGTGGAGCATTCGATTGAGTGGATTTCATGAAATCTTCATTTTATTATCTCGAGGTATGTCTCTTCACAACCTTGAAAAATTGGGGGTACCATCGATTAGTGCTTAGCCTATTGCAAGCTCATTACTTGATCTTAAATTCTTATCTTTTCCCTTGCGGGCTTAGATGTAGTGGTCTTGCTAATTAGCTTATATCTTTGACTTGTTTTGCTAGATGATTAGATTGGATTACTTGTTGTGTGGACACAACATTGTTATCAAGAGCCTTGGCTATGATGTTCTCATGAGTCATGACACTCCCACAATAGTCTCTCATGTATTTTCTTGTGTGGAGTTCTTTTATATCTTTGCTATGCAAAATGAGTGTTTAAGATTACCACGGGGGTAGGAATTGCCTTTGAGGAGCCCCCCATGGATGAAGCATGCATCTATGGTTAATTTTACACCTAGAAAGTAGACACATGCTTGTTGTGAAGAGATGGATAGATATGTGCTTAAAGATGAAGTGGTGCTGCAAAATCCTTGATCTACACCAGCCAGATGAACTCCAGGAGTATGTGGTGGGCCCTTTTAGCTTGCCAATGGATGTGTTAGACACCCTATGTACCTTGGAAGATCAATCTCAAAAAGATAGATCAAACCAGATGAACTGGAATAAATTTAGAGGTGAAAAACTTGCTATTTTGATTCATACACATGTCTAGTGCTTTAAATAATTCTCTGAGCACAGCAGCGATTAGCTTAATTCCTTCTGGGGAACTCTAAGTAACTTAGAGAGCTAACTTGGAATAGTAATCTCATCAGAAATAGTGAATCACACAATGAGAATGAAGTTTAACAAGTTATGACATCATCCCGATTTTCATGGGCTGCAATAGTACTTAGACCAATGAGCATAAAAATGATCATAACTCAGGATTCCAAAACTCAATGATTATGAAATTTTATATGCTGATAATAAATAGTATGTTGAATCCAAAACGCTTTTAATGATGCAATTTGATGAAGTACACGTGGAGAACCAGCTCTGACAAGTTGACTGAAGAAAATAAAAAATCTATAGAGAAGTGAATATGAACAGACAGGGTTGACTTCAACTGAACATAACTCAAGATTGAGAACTTCAATAGGAATGCAATTGTGTGAGCATATATTAGACTCTAAAAGAAAACTTTATCAAGTTAAATCATTGAAAACGATGCACCACAGTGAGAGAAATGATCTCTACAATCTGACTAAAAAATCTGAGAAGCATAACAGTGAAGAGTAGACTCACACAACCATGAAGATATGAGCTTGTATGATCATAAAAACGAATGTATATTGATTTTAGAATACAATGAAATTATAGATACATGTGTGTGCCTTGTATCCACACTTGATATAGCATATAGCTCAGCTTATGGACGCCTCTAAAAGTACGACTAAACTGCCATGTATATATTCAGAGTTTTGGAGCCAAGATTTGAATTTGAATCTTGCTCACCTAAAAGTAGTTTCCTATTTTTAGAGATTGATTGATTCTCCAACCTCCAAATCAAGAATTTTTGGCTTCTCTCTCTATTTTTATCAAGTGAACTCAACTACTTTGACTCCTCTTACTTTTACATCAAGTAAATGATCAAACAATTACAAGGGTGAGTTCACAAGTGAACTCTTAGATTTCCATACATTGTCTTCTCTTAGAAACTCAAGCCAATACTTAGGCTTGTAATGGATTAGTTCCAACAGCTCCCCCTCAAGCCAAGTATGCTTGAGGTCTTCAATCTTCAAGAATAACCTACAATCCAATCATAGCCTTGAATTTGCAAAGTTTTGTACCATCCAATGCTTTAGTCAAAATATTTGCACATTGTTGATGAGTGGACACATATGATATTTGGATCTCTTTGCTTAGAACTTTCTCTCTTACATAGTGATAATGAACTTCAATGTGTTTATTCCTTGCATGAAAAATAGGGTTAGCAGCTAAATGAATAGATCTCATGTTGTCACCAAAAATAGTTGGAGTTCCAAACTCCAATCCAAGGTCTTTGAATAATGTCTTCATCCACATAGCTTCTTGTGTAGCTATGGCAAGACCTTTGTATTCAGCGTCAATAGAAGAGAGAGCAACTGTGGGTTGCTTCTTGGATGACCATGAAATAAGCTTTGAACCTGCAAAGGTAAGATAACCTGAAGTGCTCCTTCTATATTCTTTGGAGCTAGCCCAATCTGCGTCAAAAAATAGCTTCAACCCTAAATCAGATACATAAGGATAATAAAGTCCTTCATTTATGGTTCCTTTGAGATATTTGAGTATCCTCTTAGCAGCATCCATGTGTGGTTTCCTTGGTGTGTGCATGAATTCATTAGCACACTCACACTATAGCATATATCTACCCTTGGCAATGTGGCATAGTTGAGACTACCCACAAGGCTTTCATATGATGTGATGTCCTCTATGAGTTCACCTTCATGTGAGCACAATTTATGGTTGACCTCCATTGGAGTACCTGCAATTTTACAATCCTCCATCTTGAATTTTGCTAGAATATCCTTGATATACTTCCTTTTAGTGAGAAATAAACCATGATCTTTGAAGACAACTTCCAAACCTAGGAAGTAGGTAAGTGATCCTAAATCACTTATCTTGAATTCTTCTCCCATCTGTCAATATAATATCATCTACATATACACATAGGTAGATGACCTCAGAATTACTCTTTTTAATAAAGAGCGAAGGATTTGCCTTGCTTGGTTGAAAACCTTTGTCTTGCAAGAATGAAACAAGTATGAAATTCCAAGCTCTTGGAGCTTTCTTGAGACCATACAATGCTTTGTTAAGTTTACACACATAATCAAGATAAACTTGACTCTCAAAACCAGGTGGTTGTGCCATATATACCTCTTCTGGTATCCAACCATTCAAGAATGCATTCTTTACATCTAGTTGAAGTGTCTTCCACTTCTTGGAAGAGGCAATACTAAGCAAAACCCTAATAGTAGGCATCTTTGCCACACGAGAGAAGGTCTCCTCATAATCACTTCCCTGAGTGTATGCAAAGCCTTTAACTACAAGCCTTGCCTTATACCTGTTTATGGAACCATCAGAATTCTTCTTGAGTTTCTAGACCCATCTTGATCCTATTACCTTCATAGATGAGGTCTTGGGCACCAAATCCCAAGTGTTGTTTTCCTCAAGTGCTTCAATATCTTCCTTCATTGCATGCTTCCATTCTGATTTTGCTTTGGCCTCTTCAAAGGATGATGGCTCCTCTTGATTTATATAGAGTAGTTTCTATGTTGCATCATGCAAACCTTTCACAAGGCTTTTGGGCAGAAGTAGTATTGACTGCAGTTCATGTGATTAACCTTTCACCTAGTATTGCCAAAGGTTTGAAAGTGGCACAAGAGTTATGGACAAGGAAGCCACCATATTATGATCATCTTCGAGTTTTTGGATGTGAAGCATATGTTCATATACCCAAGAATCGCAGACAAAAGTTGGACCATAAGTCAAAGAAATGCATTTTTCTTGGATATGGTCGAGAAGGATAATTTGGATATCGCTTATGGGATCCTGAAACACAGTCAATGATCAGAAGTAGTGATGTCATTTTCAATGAGTCTAAGATGCATAAACAACCCATTAAGGAGGTTGAAGTGAGAAGAGTGGTGTTTGAGGATACCACTCCTTTGGTTAGCATGCATAAAAATGATGCACATAGGGATGTTCAAGAAAATGTCCATTCACATCAGTTTTCACATATTTCTGTTCAACAACCATTGAGACGTTCTGCACGTGTCTCACATCCACCTAATAGATATGTTCCAGGTTTAGATTTTGTTATGCTAACAGATGCCGGTGAGCCTTCTTGCTACAAAGAGGCTATGCAGGCAGAGGATCATGTCAAGTGGGAGTGTTCGAATTCGCCGCAAAAATGACAGTGTGGTGGTGGTAGATTGGGATTTTCTGGTGGTACTCCGTTCTGCCAGCGGTTTGCATTAAAATTGTTGTTCCTCTGTCCTCGGTAGTTACGATATCCTTGCGGTTGATTGTTTCTCAATTGCGGAGGCACGTAGTGATTCGCTGGCTGTCCCTGTTCTTGAATACCTGCATTGACCGTTGCTGTTCCCTATATTCTGGCATTGTAAACACAGTTTCCAGTGGTGTGTCCGGCAGTGTTGCAGATAGCACAAAACGTTTGATTGAGTGCACAATTGGCACTAGTATGACCTGAATTTTTGCATATGTTGCAGAATACCTGTCTAGTCATATCTTCTGCAACATTCTTATTTGCTTTTAACCATTCTAAATCTTCTGTAAATCCACCGACTTTGTGTTCCAATTGCAGAGTCATTGCAATGACTGCATCGAGGGACATGGCTCCGACACATCTTATGATCATGATCTGCTTAAGTTGTGGAACCAAGCCATTGATGAACCACTGAGTGATAACATCATCTGGTAAGTTAGCATGGGCCGGTGGTAGCTGCCTTAAGTGTGTTCTGAAGAGAGTAGCATACTCCTGTACAGTTTGATTTGGTTTCTGTCTGTTATTCTGCAGATAATCAAAAATTTCAGCTGGATTTTTTTTTTAGCCTGAATTGTTGCAGAAAAGCATCTCGTACTGCTTCATAGGTGCCAAAATGATTAATATCATATTCTGTAAGCCATCTAGCTGCTTCATTAACAAGTGTAGATTGGAAGACAATAGCTTTGTAGGCCTGATCCGGTGGATGATTGAGTACTGTGTAGCTTATCTCGAAGGTGCGTACGTGAGCATCCGGATCATCTCCTGGAAATCCACCAAACTTAGTGTACGTCACTCTCGTTGGAGGTGGCCTGGGTGGACATAACTGTTGTTGTTCGTTCATTGTGAGCGTGTTATACTTTCCTTCTGAACTACCAGAATCTGTATTGTCGGATAACGCACTTTGGTGCGATTATCTTGTCTAATATGCTTTGAATCTCTGTTTCGAACAGCCTTCCTTCCTCCTTGATATCCAGTGTATGGGAACTTGCTTCCAAGCACGGCAGATGGGCTGAATAATTAGCAGAAAATGCTAAATCGTCACCGAAAAACTGTGATTCTCTTACCGAAATTTCACCGGAATGAACCGAAATTGTGCCCGAATTCGGCGTTTTTTCGCCTTCGCCGATTTCTGTGAATAAAGTGTTTCTAATTGTAGATGAATCTGAATCTTTTCCCAAGAGTGTTAAGCTAGATTCCAAATGCGTCTTGGTAGGTTCTGGGATTACTATATCTTTGACGGACTGTGCCAAAATAGTACCGGACTGTACCAGAGGCGTAACAGGTTCTACCGGAATATGACCGGAATTAGTTTTAACGTTCTTAACCTTCTTGACAACTGGGTTAGTCCTAGTTGTACTTATACCTCCCAAAGTTGGCTTTAGTACTCCAGACTGATGGTTCGTGGGATACGTTTCACCGGATCGAGTAACCGGCATATATCATCTTTTGTACTATTCACGTAGTATTACTAACGGGACAGTCTGCAATAGTCTGGTCTGTTGCTACTGCCAATTGAACGATAGTCTAATTCTGACAAATGACTGGCAATTTTGATGCCACCTTCCCACAGCCGGCGCCAAGTGTTAAATGTTACACAGTTACGCTGTTTTAATAACTAGCCGAAATCGTACCGAGCAAGTATTTAACATAAAATAGAGGTTCACCGTAAACTATATTAAACTTTCAATTACCGAAAGGCATTGTCAGATCAAGTGGGTTCTTGGGAGTGGTAGGGGTCTGTTAGACAGAGGCCCTGTACTATTTTCCCAAATCCTTACATAACCATAAATACTCTTATCGCGTCTTAGCTCAGATACTTAGTTTTAACTGACCAGTAACTGTTTCTGCGTATTAGGACGCCGAACTTACAGACTAATCTGCTATGGTAACGGAGCAGTAGTCTGGTTCTGACTTGCAGACTAATAGAGTTACTCAACTTACTAAACTTATGCGAATCACTACACACTTCTTCAGGACAGACATGTATACCAGATAGTAATCAGACATACGACCATACCAGAGGGTGTACAGGCTTATCGTATGCCGAACTCAATCAACCGTCATACTAATCACAGTTTAACTCATCACCAAGCTTATCAGTGCTCCAACTCGCAGTTCATACTATTATCGATATTAGTCCTTCCCTGTGAACAGAATCAAGAGTGAATACAGAACACAACTGTCAACAATAGATTCACACTTGATACTACACGTTCATTATTCTGCACTACAGTAGGAATAGACGAACAGACTGAACAGAACAATATAGGAATATGATTCAATATCTTGATGACACCACACCGCTCAGACAGTACTCAAACAACTTCTCAGACAAAAAAAACGGGTCTCGATCACTCTTTTTCCATTACTTTAAAAAGACGTTTATAGAATGCGCGTACCAATTTTTCGCGCGTAATTCAAGGAACTCCGTTACATTCGGCATACATTTATCCTACTCTGGCGGCCGTCTAACAGCCCTCCACCACTCCACACCACCACCACCCCACAGCCCTCCACCACTCCACACCACCCACAAACCCCACACCCCTCCACACACCTCCACAAACCCCCACGACCCCACAACGCTCCACAAACCCGCACGAGTCATCGGTGTCGATTATTTTATGGAAAAAAAAAGAAGGTTCGCGATCAAAAGAATTCAAAAGAAGATTTGCTGCTGCGCTTCAGAGGGATCGAACCCCTTCGAGCCAGATCTATACGTTGTGAGGCAGATGGACTATCCAAGGCGCCCGTCGTTTTATTTAGATAGAAGTATAAGACAAGATCTAGTAGACAAAGTTTTGACGAGTTTTGGATGCATAGTTTGTACTTTCCAATCGTGCAATAATAACTTTGAAATCTTGTATCAATTTTTTACCACACCCCAAAAACCCCCACAACTCCCCATAACTCACCCCCTATTCCCACCCAACCCACAAACCCCACAAACCCCACACAACTCCACACCTCCACAACCCTCCACAAACCCATAATCTCTCTCAACTCTCCACAACTCACCTCCCACACCGCCCACTTAATATGAAGGATCAAAAGCTACTACAAGGATATGCTTCTCATGGATCATTCAAACATCACGGGCGGCACAAAATGAGGATCTCAGTTTGCATTCAAAAGTGACAGTAAAGGTGTAAGAGGTAAAAGTAAAAGTGGATAAATGAGTGTTGCCGCCAACCATTCATGACGACTGCCTATTTTTGAGGATCCAATTCAAATCAAGTGGAGTATTTGATCTACCCCTCCAATCTTGGGTAATCAACCGGCGCATGATCAGTGGACGTGAGGAATCGGCAAGGCCCTCTTGGCCTATTGGAGCCTATAAAAGCAAGGGATTTGTGTTCATTTGGGGAGACATTTCGGATACACACATTTACATACGTCCGTACAGAGGTCCTCTCTTTGCACTTTGTGGCTTCAAGCCTACTATAGGAAGTCACTCTGTGGTGTGGATACAGAGCGTGGGCTTCCCAGTGGAGGGCTAATAGCACTATAGTGTGAAGAGAGTGGCTTGGTTTTGTCATTCCGTGTGAGTCAGTGGTATTTTCATGCTCTTTCCCTTAGAGCAAGTCTTCATACTTTGTATTGATGAGTGCTAGTCTGCATCTAGTTGTGTCCATTGTACGGATTGGAAGAATCCCTTGTATTGATGTTGTTTAGTTCTAGAGTGGCATGTTAGCCCAGAGTATGAACTTTTGAACATCTCCTTGCCTATGTTGTAATCATCTGATTCGAACTAAGGAGTGGATGGTCTTCCATTATTGTCATTTTGTCATTAATACTTTCTTGAGTATTCACAACTCTGTGCAATCATTGATATCTGCCTGCTCACAGAAGTGTTAAAGGGTATATTTCCCTAAGGAGAACCTCCCTTGAGTAGTTGAAGTACTGGAGTACTTGCTGCATGTTCCTGTTAAAAGTAGATACCCCAGTACCTCCTCTACAACAAGTTTTGGATGGAAGCGATCATGTGTATTGTTGAGAAAAGGGGAGCAACAAACATTAACCGCCTCACATGGAAGTGAGAGGTTTCTCCAAGTTGGGGCAAAGAATGAGAGGAGAGGTTCACCCACGCTCATGGAGCAATGGCAACAATGGCCAACGTCACAAGGAGCAAAGGGGAACATCCTCCCAACCATGCACACACACATGCAAATCCATACACCAAGACCAACGCCATTGCACACAAGGAGGCAAGAGAGTAACAAATGACACCTTCTTCCATTACAAAAATGGAGGCCAAGGCCATGGCCAAGGGACCTGCCTTTTACAAATGAGGCTCTTCTTTATATAGAGAAGAGAGGCATATGTGAATAAAAACATGTGGTCAAAAGACCACATGTGCTAAATCAAAAAGAGAATCTTTATGTGATATGGGACTAACCACCTAGAGAGAGAGAGAGAGCGCGTGAGATTTCTACGTGGGGATTTTGGTATTTGAGCAAAAAGGAGTTTTCAAAAAAAGGCTTCAATACCATAGACTATAGGAAATATCAAAAAGTGGTTTTAAGAGAGTGTTCACATGGACATCTCCTAATTTACAAAAAGAAGGTATTTTCATGAGGGCTAAAGGATGCCATAGCATGAGAAAAATTATGGGCAACCCTTAGAGCAACACTCCTCCCCCTCCTTGACTTTGTCGTCCTCGACAAAGCTAAGAGAAGAGCATACATAGCTGAACTGACCCAAGGTAGAGTCTTTCAAGTCTGAAAATCTTCAAGTCTTCAAAATCTGCAATTCTTCAATCTGCAAAGCTTCAGGCAGCAACTCTTTAGCTCTGCATAATCTTCAAATCTGCAAGCCGTCAGTCCTTTCTTCAATCTGCAAATCTTCAGTCTTTAGAGCTGAGCGACACAATCCCCTTGGGGGGCAGTCTGCCCAGCATTCCTCCCACTATGCAGTCTTTGGTAATGCCTTCACCAGCAGCTCCCAAACCTGAAATGACATACAATAGAGCAAGTAGCCTACATCTAGTAATGAGAGAAACATTCATTTCAAATTTAGTTTCCACATCAGGGCATCCTCTTATGCAAGACTTTTCTCCTAGAGAGACATCCTCTTGAAGATCTATCTTGCCATGGTGTGCATATCAAGTATAGCTACCCCTATACGGTAGTGATCGAAGTTATCATGGTTTCTAGTTCTCAAATAAGCTTGCAATGTTGGCCTTATTTTCATTCAAAGAAGTCACTCATCGTAGTATCTAAAGAGGAAAATAGGATGATCATGCATATAGTAAACATATGATTCATTTCTCAAGTACCACTGTCGAAAGAATAGAAAAAATCCAAGTAATCTCGCCCAACTATGTGATCTGCATGGCCAAAGTATGAACCAGACACAACCACTTGTGATGACATAGATCAAAAGTAAGATTTTTGTAGTCCTAGGCAGAATTCCAGTTTGTTTGCCAATCTCACCTAATGTAATACACCAGCAGTACCTGTACCTAAATAGAAGCAATCTGATTATGCATTGTAAATCAGGCAAGAGATGGCGCTTTCATATTACATTTAGTGCATGTGTGATGACATGTATTGTCATTGAACATAATACCAAGGAGATATGATCCCTTAATTGAAATCATCATAGTATCATTATAGCATCTGGGAGGGAAAACATAGGGAACAAAATCCCGTAGATCAACCCCTAGCTTGTAGTGTGATCTGAAAAAGCTTCAAACCTAAGCACAGGTTACACGACAATCCACCTGCCCAAGGTATTTCATAGTAGAGTTATTGTCTAGTATTCTGAATGGAAATTTGCACATCATTCATGTATAGCAACCACAAAAAACTTTAGCCATCCTCCCTGCACCACACAACCCCATCTTGTATATCCTATAAAGACAAAATAGCACATGGACTGCAACCAAGCACAAGTCACATGACAAGCATTGTAAGATACTTCCTAAACTAAGATGCATTCCGATCTTCAAATGGTATGGAAGATGCATGCACCTAATATCTCATTCTAGGCAAATTAGGTCATGGTACATCCATGATATTACTATGACTCAGATACTGCTTTCTCAAAAATTCTTAGAGATCCGTTCCCCTAGAAAAAACCTGCTAATATCCTGCATGAGACACATCTTTCCAGATGGGTCTCAGAGGCACCAGCAAATTTTCAAAAAAAAGGAAGGAACCAAAACTATCATCACATTTGTGCTCAAGTGTGGATCCAAACTTTGATCTTTAATCATCCAAGATTTCCATAAGATGGTTAGTGGACACAATTCCCTACTAGCACTCAACATATCAGTGTATCATATCCTGTCAAACCTGTGACACATATCAAGTATGTCAAAATGAGCAGTCCCCACACATTTAAACTGTTAGATTGTCTTGTAACAGGCCTTTGTGAGCTAGAGGGCCATCATCATCCTTTGTTTTGCCCTGTAACACTT
Source organism: Ceratopteris richardii (assembly GCA_020310875.1). Classification (NCBI taxonomy): domain Eukaryota; kingdom Viridiplantae; phylum Streptophyta; class Polypodiopsida; order Polypodiales; family Pteridaceae; genus Ceratopteris; species Ceratopteris richardii. Next base: position 197,400,312 of record CM035417.1, on the reverse strand, counting down.
AGGGAAGAGTTAGGGACATTAAAATGAAAGCATACTTACAATGTGAGAGAATGTCAAAGATAAGCCCCCAAAATTCAGCTTCAGCCGCCTCTAACAAGAATTGCACTCCCTATATGCATCTGCTACTTTACTTTGAAGAGCACAAAGAACATTGTGAAGTAAAAGTGTTATGCAACCAACCTCGCATTCCTCTAAATCATTGTCATGAGGTACACACAGAGGGCCACCCTAATTTAAATAGGATTTAGTTTGAAAATCACCCTTTTATTTCAGGAACATCTAAATGAGGAACCCTAGATATATGCGAATAGAAATTGTACAAAACCACTTTTCTGCAAGCGGAGATGCACGTAGCAACCATCAGTACACCTTGAATGTAAACAGCAGACAAGTGACAATACACCCAATCCCTATTCTGACAATAAATCATCAAGCAATAGTAGGGAATCAGCATCATTTTTCACCCCACCGCTACCTACACCTTTTACATGCATAAATAAAAATCCAAAAAAAAATTATGGTAGCAGCCTGCTTGAGTAAGTCCAAGGGCCATCATCAGACTTCGTTCATGCCTCCAACATTAACCTTCCCATATTGACAAGAAACCATGAGGCTTGCCTGGAGAAGTGAGAATAAATCAAACAAGCACAGGCCATCATTCAAAGTTCCTGATAATCTTTTCCCGTTATGTGGGATCCAAACAAGTTGTCATCAACATAGATTAAGCAAACACAGGTAGGGATGTTCTGAGACTTTAGCCAAAAACAAAAAAAGGGGTTGGGAGTATGGACACCAACCTTTTCATTACATCATACACATATGTTCTATCAATTTGGTCTTCCTTCCATCAGTTTTACTGTTTCAAGCAAGAATATCATGTTTCTGCTCAATCGAATCTGCTACTTATATATCAATAGGAAGAGTGATCATGAATCAAAATGCCCTGAGAGAAAAAACATGTCCCTATGAAGAAAGACACCCAGATATTCCTTGGAAAAGAGCTCAATTGATGAGCCTCAAGTTCTAAGTTGATGGTACACTGTGATTTTCTACATCATTTAAATTCACAATGTGCTCTTTAAAGCGAGATGTCTATTCAACAGTGTGCTCTTTAGGAAGGGAAACACAAATTCCTTTAGAGAAAGCAAACACACAAAAGAATATTGGCCATAAGAAATCACAAACTCTAGCTTTATATGAGTAGCAATAGCCATTATCACCCGAGAAGGCGTACTGTCATCTTGTTATTCTAACATCCTGGGTGACAAGCACTACACCAGAGCATAACAACATTCACCTTTTCACATAGGAAGCACAAGGAGTGCTGAGATAGAACAAGGTAGACAACCAACTTCAATGTCTAGGCAATGAGTACTTCAATTCTTGCATGCATAATTCAGTCAAACCCTTCCAGTAGTGTGGAGTAAGCACACATTCCCCCGAGGGGCAATCACACTTAACCAAGATCCACCATGCCATTTGTGTTCGGAACTACTATAGGACAGTCTGTGGATTCAAAAGAGGAGAGTGGTAGATTTAAATCTAGAGAAGCCTAATAGATAACAGTCATAGAGTTGCAGACTTTACAGATAGTAGTCATTCATGATGCAAGGAACTCACCCTAGCCTCCACCGCATGGCATGTAGATAAGGACAAGGGTAACCAGCTACCGCGAGAAGAAAATCACTCTTGAAGCAAGGGAAGTAGACCATATTCAATGCGGAGTAAGGGCCAAGAAAAGGAGGGGCTGGTACTCGACCCTGATAACCACCAAGATTTATCAAGTCTTTTCACACAATATGTAAAACTGACAACACATGATGAGCTTCTGTTGCACAGTCAAAAAACCCCATTGTTCTTCATTTGCATGAGTCAGATTTCCATGCAGCTAGGAGAGCCTCAAGCCTTGCAGCTATAGAAGAGATGAAGCTCCAAACCCGCCATGACGATCTGGACAAGAGATAGAGAGCATCGAGATGTTTGACCCCAAACAATACCCAAACAAACATGAATATGACATATATACCACAAGAATAGATCACATCATCAAAACATCCGAGTTTTAGTATACAAGCAAGAAAGAATTTTGACAGTTTCCATGAGTTGGCGACTTCTTCTAAGAACCCCTGGGTAACCATAAGTAAAATCTTTTAGAAAATGCGTGCATGCATCCACCTGTGTAGAAATACATCGACAATCGGCCCCTCCTTGAGATTAAGTAGCCCTAAGTTTTCAGCCAGCAGATGCAGGTGAACACCTTATCACATGGTGCAGAGAAAGCCCAATAGAGAGGATCGTTAATACCAAGTACCACTCAGCACGAGATATTTTTACAAGGTTTAAGGGACCAAGGATCAAGCCAAAGCTCCAAACTTAGATCTGAGGAGGGGAGTAGCCAAAAACATAGCCGGAGACATGAATCTCACACAACTTGTTGAGATCTTCAGGTAACAATGCGCTTTGAAAATTGATTGCAAGGCATTTTGAGCAACCTGTCATGCGTGCGGATACGTAACAACACCTAGGAAGAAAGGAAGCACCACCCGTCCAACTACAACCTGTTATGCATGCGGACAGGGAACATGCAGCTCATCCTGACAGAGTGAAGGGCCAAGAGGCAGAACAAAGAGCCGACCACACCCATCCTGCCAAGAACAGAGAGTGAGCACCTAAAATATGTGACAAATGTGGGGTGTGCAACCATTGTCTGGCCATAAAAACTCCACAGAGATGGGGGAGCTCGCACAAAGCTTACCCTTCCGAGATGAGGATGAAAGAGGTGGTACCAATGTGTGGGGAAGCCGTGAGAAGCTCGACCCCAAAAGTTATGTAAAGATCACACTCCCCCATAGCAAGAGAGGAGAAATTGCCATATACGTGCGGCAGCATGAGCAGAGGGAGCCTTTGACAGGCGGCACTATGATATGGACTCGAGGACACAGAGAAGCCACCTTCACCATAGCTAGGTAGTGTGGGGGAGCAAGAGGATGCTCGACCCAAAGCAATGAATGCGGGAAAACCATAAGGGGACAACCCGAATTTACCAGTGTAGACAAAGATTAGGAGGGAGGGAGAGAACCTCCCCCCATCTACCCACCTCCACGTAGAAAATAAGGTAATGGAGAGGAGTTAATGCCTCCCCTCCAACTAACCTCGAGATTGACACATGTCAGATTTAAAGTTCCTTCGTGCCCGTATCAAGCTTAATTAAGGGTGCAGACTAGAACCTTCATAATTTTCTCACAAGTTATCTTTTCCGGAGTGTATTTCCTGAAAATGAGAATGAGGGAGGGACAACAAGAAGACTACCCCCCCCCCCTTTCCAAGCAACACTAGGACAGGGGTGACAGAGATGGATAGTGATGCTTATGATGTGTGTGAAGAGGTGTGTATATGTGAGAGTGAGAGAGAGAAGGGGGTTAGGGGATGTTTTTTTATGCAACAAACAAAAAAAAATAATAATAATAAACTAAAACTTACTCAAAAATTAAAAGAAAGAGGTACCCAAGGCCAACCGAAGGCCACACGTATTCATCCTCCTCCAAGTGTCAAGGTGCGTCTCACGAAGTATGGACACGCAAACTTGGAAAAACCTACGGCTAAAGGCCGACGTCCCCGGCAACGGTGCCAAATTGTTGAGAAAAGGGGAGCAACAAACCCTAACCGCCTCACATGGAAGTGAGAGGTTTCTCCAAGTTGGGGCAAAGAATGAGAGGAGAGGTTCACCCACGCTCATGGAGCAATGGCAACAATGGCCAACGTCACAAGGAGCAAAGGGGAACATCCTACCAACCATGCACACACACATGCAAATCCATACACCAAGACCAACGCCATTGCACACAAGGAGGCAAGAGAGTAACAAATGACACCTTCTTCCATTACCAAAATGGAGGCCAAGGCCATGGCCAAGGGACCTGCCTTTTACAAATGAGGCTCTTCTTTATATAGAGAAGAGAGGCATATGTGAATAAAAACATGTGGTCAAAAGACCACATGTGCTAAATCAAAAAGAGAATCTTTATGTGATATGGGACTAACCACCTAGAGAGAGAGAGAGAGCGCGTGAGATTTCTACGTGGGGATTTTGGTATTTGAGCAAAAAGGAGTTTTCGGAAAAAGGCTTCAATACCATAGACTAGAGGAAATATCAAAAAGTGGTTTTAGGAGAGTGTTCACATGGACATCTCCTAATTTACAAAAAGAAGGTATTTTCATGAGGGCTAAAGGATGCCATAGCATGAGAAAAATTATGGGCAACCCTTAGAGCAACATGTATGAACTATGTATTGAATCATTGCCCTACAAAAAAACTGAGAGTCACCACTCCTTCTGAGGCTTGCAATGGACATAAACCTAAGGTTAGTCATATTGTGTGTTTGGTTGTTTGTACATAAGCTCTTGTGCCATCACAACAAGGTCACAACCTTGATGACAAGGCAAAAAAATGTATATTTGTTGGTTATAGTGCTGAAAATAAGGTATATCGTTTGTAACATCCATAGAAGAACACAATTATTGTGAGTGGAGATATGACATTTGCTTTAAATTCAATGAATGCAAAAAATAGTAGACATGTGAGGATCAAGGGGATGAAAAATTCTAGCAAAATAGAGCTTAAAATGTAGAGAATTTCTAGCCAAACACAAGATGTGTTTGATACACTCATGCCTTTGTTCCAAAGTGGTGTGCTTGACTATGGTCATGCACAGTAGACATGCGAGGTTCAAAGGGATGAAAAATTCTAGCAAAATAGAGCTTAAAATGTAGAGAATTTCTAGCCAAACATGGCATAACTTTTCCAACGAAACATGGTTGGAACTGGTAGAAATTTCCAACCACATATGGCGAAACATTTGCATCAAAATTGTGATGAGGTTATGGGATGATGACAGAGATGAGAGAGAGAGAGTTGGCTAAAACCAGCTCAACACCAGCCAAGATGACTTCCAGGATACTTAATAAACTTCCTTATCTACCCAAATATGCATTAAGATTCACTAACTCTTTTAGAACATCAATCACAAATAGTTGTGATAAAACAGATAAGTTTGCATATCACAAGGCTTGAGAAAACTTTTTATTTTGGGATGAGAAGTTCTCAAGAAAATAACATGGTAAAAATTGACCAAAGATCTTTTGCACACCTTCAGCTAGATTTTCAAGCTAACTAAAGCAATTTATTTCATGAATTTAGCCTCACTATACATAGAGAAATAAGTTTAAAAATTTTGAGGGGTCACCTCGACTTTTCAAGAAGAAGGAGATGTGTAGGCACAATCAAACTCAAACTTTCATATCTTGAATCTACACATCGAGAGGTGGTAAGACTTTATATGTAAGCTCAAAATAGTTCTAGCTAAGTGCTCCAAGTGATATATTGAATATTGGATATTCACATACTAAGGAATGAACTAGACAAGATTACTTTGTAAGTCAAAGTACTCTAGCAATTGTTGATAGTGCATCCGACAGTAGCCACAGGCATCGACGTAGAGGTAGCATGTAAAGACGGGATTCCAGTAAGTTGCAGAGGGCCAAACATTTCATTTTTCAAGACATATGCTTTACGATTTTCTTCAAAACTCCAAATAGTGGTTTTGTATTTAGCAACTCCATTTTGTGCAAGTCGAGCAGTCCTTGAGGTTGAGGAACACAGGTAGAATGATCATACCAATTTTTGTTATTTTTAGATCTCATTTGGACCTCCAAATGACTCTAAGAACCTAATTTTTAACTATGCCGGACAATAGGTACGAAACTGGTCAAAGCTAGTCTAGAAACTATAAAAAGATCTAGAGAGCTCATTTTTGAGGTTCGCTTGTGTTATCTTGTTGGAGATCACAGCTAGTTTGGGCTTGTAAGAGTGTTCTTCAATAATAGAGCTTGTTCTTGACCTTCCATTATGTCTCGCTCGTCTCTACCATGTGTGTGTGTTTGTGTGTGTGTTTGAGCATGTGTGTGCATCCACACGCTTCTCACCATCACCTTCACTCACTTCATCTGTTCATGATCTTCATATTAGTCCTATCTCTTCTGTCGATTGACATTAAGGAGGTGGAGCTTCTTGACGTGGTGCTTATCCTTGTCTAGAACAACACCAAATTTGGCGTCATTGTTGGGGATCGAGTTCTAGGATGAACACTTGATGGTAAGAGTATATTAAGAAGTGGCGTTGGAAGGTAATTAATTTCTTTTTGTTGTTGTTTTCTATTTTCTTTTTAGTGTTTTTCACCTTCCCTAAACTTCTCTTTCACCCCCACATCATCTTCTTGCATCCCCAAAATATCAGAAAATTCACCATATTCACCTATTCACTCCATTTTTCTCATTTGCACATGCGAGAGAGAGAGAGAGCTCTTAATCAAAAGTGTTTGATTGTGTTTTTGAGTTTTCATGCTTAATTTTTTGTCAGTTTTGCCATGTGTCTTAGACCATCGCGATGATCTGAGAACTTTTTCTTTTTTGGATTGCATCATTGCCACGGTGTAGGGCATACTTGCGCATAGGGGAATCCATAGACGCATTCCAAAAACTTGCATTTTGGTGAACCATCACGATTGGATCACACCATCGTGATGATGTATCACCATCGCCATGGGCTCACACCATCACAATGTGATCAAACCATCATGATGGTCCATGCCATCGCAATGGTTTGGGACCATCGTGATGGTCTAAGGCCATCGCAACATTCCACATAGACCATCCCAATGATCACGCCTCCTCTACACCATCGCAAGTGGCTCACACCATCACGACGCCTCAAGACCATCCTGTCTTTGGATCATCGCAATGGGCTCACACCATCGTGATGGTCCACTTGACTCCAAACCATCACAATTGGCTCACTGCATCGTGATGACTGGCCACATCATCGTGATTGGCTCATGCCATTGGGATGGCTCATTCCATTGGGATGGCTCATTCAACGTAGATCACCATGATGCCTTGAACATAGTGACCATCACGACGACTTGTTTCGTGCAAACCACCGCGATGGTCTAAGACCATCACGTCTGTCCATCACCATCATGACTTTACAGACCATCGTGATTGTTTGACCCAAATGCAAAAACTTAAGGTTGTTTTTTTGGCAATTTTGAGGCCAATTTTGAGTGATTTCTTTGCAATCGGTGCATCATTGGGGCGCCTTAGCTTATAGTTGAAGAGATCCTATTTTCTTATTTTAACCTCAAGAGCCTGAACAGTCATAACTTTTTTTCCTAAGAAATCCATTTTTTGAGCTCTAGAGCTCGTTGGAAATTTGAAGTTGACACTTCTGTGGGATTGAGAAGCCAAGGTGACACTTGAGGATTTTACATCATTACAAAGACAAAAAGGACTCTTAAAAGTGTATAACTCAAAGTGCTTGTCCATTAAAGTTAAAGATTAGTCTAAACTTTGGATTTTTACAGGTCTATCAAGAACCATCCAAGGGCAACCAAAGCAAGGCAACAAGTGGAGCTAAGCAAGGCTTGGGAAGCACGTCTTCTTGGGCCTAGAGCAATCAGCAAATCGGACTTGAGGTTGGAAGAACTCTCAACCCCCTGAGTCAATTGCTATTGTAGACTAAGTGTGAGTAGTACCATTGATTGAATTAGGACTGTGATAGGAACAAATCAAGTATAAGAGGACTAATTTCTCAAGTCCATGTATAAGTTGAGAGATTTCAACAACTAAAACCCTAAAGAAAAGAACTTAATTTGAATTGTAAGAGAACTTAAACATACAACGAAAAGACGATTTGTGATGTATACATTGAGGAAAGACAAGAAGTTTAAAAGAAATAAAAACAAAACAAGCCATTGAGAACAAAGAAGTAGTGATGGCCAAAATGCATATTAAGTGATTGAGAGAGAGAAATTCATGAACCTTAGGTCAAGAAAGTACATAGGTAAGGTAGATCGATGAAGCATTAGGTCATTTGAAGCAAGTGTGAGGACTACTTCACGTTCCTGGCTTAACAACTAAATAGTTATCCATACAATTTGAGCTCAAAGCCAAGTGAGTCCAAAATGGGTTATAGCATGGAGAGATCAGAGCGAGGGTTAAGTGTAGCTTACTTAGAAAGACCCGAAGGACCCAGCTAGAATATGTTCGAACCAACCACTTAGGTGCTCGCATCTATGAGGATGGTTTGAGAAGGTCAATTGTTCAATTGCACAACCCATACAAACCCATTGGATTGGAACATGTGGTGGTTAAGTTCAAGAGACATGCCTACTTAAACAAGGAAGGAACCATTTACATCATAGATAATTAGCCTAACCTTACTAATGAGTTCGGTGTAGTCATTCCTGAGATGGAAGCAAGAACCATTAGGAGACAAACCTAGGACACCTAGAGGGAAATCGGTATTGATAAGAATGTTAAACCCAGAATGGATCCCTCAAGATAACAAAAGCATTGAGCTATTTTTGAATAAAGCCATTGATGAAGCGTTTTGGAGATATAGAATGGAACAGCCAAATGAAATAGTTTCAACCACAATCTACAAATTCAAGGACACTGATATGCCTAGAAAGGTAGTATACTTAGACAACACTTCAGAATGAGTGTTCGTAGTCGGATCATGCAAGACATGTTATACGTGGAGAGGTGAGTTGGTATTTCCCCTATCATGAGCAAATGCAAACATTACCCATCAGGGAGTCGGGACATCCTCAGCCCATGGTTCCCAAAGAGAGAAGAACAAGGAAAAGCCAGAAGTGAGTTTTACTCACCCCATGGGGAGAGATAGAGCAACCATGTGAACTGATAGAATGGAGAGACCAAGAGAACCAAGACTGCAAGGCGGTAGGGATGACTTTCCTCTACCTAGACCATGTGATCATCCAAGACTATTAAGACCTACCCAGTTAGTGAAGTCAATGAAAAATTATTTTGATGGGATAGGAGATCCCTATGACCATGTTGTGATTTTAAGCAAGTGTTGCAAGTGGAGAAAGTGGAAGATGTGTTCACACAATACAATGACTCACGCTAAAGAACATGGCATTAACATAGTTCCAAACTTTACAGCAAAGATAGTTTAGGGACATTCATCATTTGTTAGAGTCATTCATCACTGAATTTTCTAAAAGTGAAATCAGGCACAACACTTCCTCTTTAATCCATAGTTTCAAAAAGACCCCCCAAGAAATAGTTAGACTCGCAAGACGTAGGTTTAGATAGTATATTGAGAGATGACCAATGCCAGAACTTCCCACACAGGCCAAGCAAGTGTCTTTTTTTTTGGATGGCCTCTTGAGTTCTAAACTATGATCGTATGTATATTTAAAGGAACAAAAAACTCTAGAACAATGTGTACAAATTTGTATAGATATCGAGAACAATTTAGGAGATGAATTGGAACTTTAAAAGTTCTATAAAGATTCGGATAGCTCCTCTCAATTATCCTTAAAACATTCTAGCTGAGAAGGTGGCCCGAAAACTAGGTGTCTCTAGCAAACAGATGCCCAGGTTAACATCTATTAGACATTGTTACACCTGTGGTGGTGATCATATGGAAAATATGTGTCCCAATGTAACACAACCCCAAGCCAACCCTAGTGGTTGGTACTACATAATTAAAAGGTGATATACTAATCATATGGCACAAGATTGCCCTTACAACAAACAAGTGGTCCGATAGAACTACCCACAAGCATATCCCCAACTAGGTAGATACCCAAGTCAATACAATACCCAGCCTCATTACTATAGGCCTCCATAGATTTATCCCTATCCTCTTGTAACTTTTGAAGAGTTTACTTAATGTAAAAGTGAAAGAATCTTAAGTGGTTGAGTCCACATGATCAAAAAGGGAAAGAGGAGCCACGAATTTGTGATTTGTGGTAGGTAGAGAATCAAATCAATCACTGATTGATTGGAGAGTGATTGAGGGAAGTTAGCCTCCCAAACTCAACTATAAATAGATGGCTGTTTTAGCCTTGGTTAGAGAGACCTATGTGAAGACCTCCAAGAGCTGAGCTTTATGCCATATCAAGGTGTGATTCCAAGGCACACATATGTATCAGTAAGTCCATTGTATTTTACAAGCAATATACTTTCATTTTCATTATCATTTGGGTTCATATTTCCATGTTCTTGTGAAGTGTACTACTCACTACCATTACTCTCAGTTTTCTCAGTCAGATTGCAGAGATTGTTTCTCTGAGCTTGGTGCATCATTTTCAGTGATTTAACTTGGTAAAGTTAGCTCTATAAGTCTACTATATGCTCACAAAGTTTCATTTCATTTGGATGTTGCAATCTTCAGTTATGTTCAATTGAAGTCAACAGTGTCTGTTCATCTTCACTTCTCTGTCAGGTACCCGATTTTTTCACTCATCTTGTCAGAGCCATTTCTCAGTGGTTACTTATCCAAATGCAATGATTTAAAGCTTGTTGGATTCAGCTCACTGGTCTCAAACTGTAGCACCCCGTGAAAATCGGGATGATGTCATCACTTGTTAAAACTCATTCTCAGTGTCTGGTTTATTATTTTTGATGAGATTACTCTTGAAAGTTAGCTCTTTAAGCTACCTAGACTTCCCCAAGAGGAATTAAGCTAATTGCTGCTGTGCTCAGAGAATTATGTAAAACACTAGACAGGTGTATGAACCAAGAATAGCAAGTTTTCACCTTTGAGCTAACTCCAACTTATCTATTTTGATCTATCTTTTTGAGAGTGATCTTCCAAGGTACATAGGGTGTCTAATACATCCATTGGCAAGCTAAAAGGGCCCACCATATACTCCTGGAGTTCATTTGGCTGGTGTAGATCAAGGATTTTGCAACACCTCGTCATCTTCAAGCACATACCTATCCATCTCTTCACAGTGGTATCAGAGCAAGGTTGGACAACATGGCATATGGATTTCCTTCATCAATTGACAAATTGGACAGAGGTAACTACTCAGCTTGGTCATTAAGAATGGAAGCTTATCTCCAAGGTAGAAGTTTATATGGTTATGTGGCTGGAGATGAAGTTATGCCAAGTTTCAGGAACAAAAGTTAACCAACACAAGAGGAGCAAGAAAGATTGAGCACATGGTGCTCCAAGGATGCACTTGCAAGGTCTTATCTCCTCAACTCTATCTCAGATTTTTTATTGCCTCACAATAGAAGTTGTAAGACATCTCAGGAAGTGTGGGATGCACTTGAAGCTTTCTTTTCTTCAAGTACTAAAGCTAGGAAGCATCAACTATGGCTTGATTTCACAACTCTCAAGAAGGCTCCCAAACAAAATGTGACTGATTTTGTCACAAAGCTCAAGGACATAGCAGATCAGTTGGGAAGCATTGGAGAGGTAATAGATGAAGAGCAAATTGTAAGGCAGGTCATCAATGGCTTGAAGGCAGATGACAAGTGGGAAGCATTCACCACAGCTATGGATTTGTACATGGACATGCATGTACCTGATTTCAATACACTCATTGGACAACTACTTACCCAAGAGGCAAAGCTTATAAAAAACGGAGAAAGCTCTAAAGGTAATCAATCTTCAGCTTTATACACTGATAAAAGCAAGTCCAAAGATAACAAAGGAAAGGCAAAGAAAGTGGATGATGAAGCAGGTACATATCAAGCTAACTATGCAGGTAGAGGAAGACATGGCAGAGGTAGAGGAAGAGGAGGTAGACAAGGCAGGGGGAGATCCCAAGACTCCAACCCATGTTCTATTTGTGGAGTAACTAATCATACAACTGAAAATTTCTTTAGGAATTCCAGGAATCAAAGAGGAAGAGGATACAATAGAGGAAGTTATGGTTACTCAAGAGGAAGGTTCAACAATTATCATGGCAACTACAACAACTACAATCATTCAAACTATCAAGGAGGCTACAAAGGAAGGAGAGACTACAATAACTACACAGAAGACTCAAACAAAGAGGATTCATTATTGATCATGAACATGACTATGCCACAAGGTAAATCTGATGAGCATGTTTTCTACATAGATTCAGGTTGTTCAAATCATGTGGCAGGAAATGTGGCACTCCTATCAGATTTAGAAGATCCAAGGAATAAGCATGAGGTACAAACAGGAGATGATACAAAACATCCTGTGGAGAAAATAGGCAATGTCAAAGCACCTGATGGAAACATCAACCTACTCAGTAAGGTACTTTATGTCCCTACCATTATAAAAAATTTGATAAGTGTTGGGCAGATAGTAGAGAAAGGGTTGCAAGTCAGGTTCACAAAGGCAGGAGCATTTGTTGAAGATCCAAGTCAAGGATTCAGAAGAATTGCAAAAGGTGAAAAGGTAGGTAGATTGTTCACGTTTGAATTACAAGACACTAGAAATATTGCTCTCTTAAATTATGGTAGTCAAACACTCACAGAATTGGAAGTATGGCACAAAAGGTTAGCACATATTGGTGAAAGGTCATTAAAGCAAATTTGCAGGGACCAAAGTGTACTTGGACTCCCTAATTTGTCAAAACAACATATGATTTATAAGTGTAGTGCATGTCAATTTGGAAAGTCTCACAAGTTACCATTCATGAAGAAAGGTTATATGCATGGAGATCTCTTGGAGTTGGTTCATACAGATGTATGGGGACCTAGCAAGGAAGCTTCAATATCTGGATCAAGGTATTATGTCTCCTTTATTGATGATTGCAGCAGATGGACTATCCTATTCTTTATGAAACACAAAGATGAAGTTTTTTCATGTTTCAAAAGATATTTGGCTCTTGTGGAGAATCAAACAGGTAAATCACTAAAAAGGCTAAGGTCAGATGGAGGGGGAGAATACTTCTCCCATGAGTTTGATTCTTTTCTTCAAGAAAGAGGAATCAAAAGAGAGGTAACTACAAGGTACACTCCTGAGCAAAATGGAGTGGCAGAAAGGAGGAATAGGACAATTGTTGAAGCTGCAAGGTCTATGTTAAATGAAAAGCATTTACCTAATTACTTATGGGCTGAGGCTGTATCTACAACCACTTACTTGATTAACAGGTTGGCTTCAAAATCCCTTGATGGGATGACTCCATATGAGGCTTGGAATGGAAGAAGACCAAGCTTAGATCATTGTAAAATTTTTGGATGTATTGCTTTTGCTCATGTTCCTTCACAGGTTAGAGGCAAGATGGATCCAAAGGCAGAAAGGTGTGTATTTATTGGATATGACAACAATCAAAAGGGCTACAAGTTATACAACAACAAAGGATTCTTGGTAAGCAGAGATGTAGTTTTTGACGAAAACAATTCATGGTATGAAGATTCATGCAGGAAGATCAATTTACCATATGATCTTGAAGAATATTTTCCAAAGCTTGGTAGAGAACAACCAAAGATTGAAGAACAAGACACCTCAGAGGATGATGAAGAATCTCAGATGGAAAAGATCAAAGCATGGAAGTCTAAAGGTAAAGCAAAATTGCAGGAACTTGGACATGAGGCAGAATCATCACATCATGGCCTAAGAAGATCTATGAGGGAAAAGAAAAAACCAGAAAGGTATGGGTTTGACACCTCATTAGTAACTAAACATTCTATCTACATAGCACAGGACATAAACCAAGAGGAGCCATCATCATTTGAAGAGGCCAAAGCAAAAACAGAATGGAAGCATGCAATGAAGGAAGAGATTGAAGCACTTGAGGAAAACAACACTTGGGATTTGGTGCCCAAGACTTCATCCATGAAGGTAATAGGCTCAAGATGGGTCTATAAACTCAAGAAGAATTCTGATGGTTCCATTAACAGATATAAGGCAAGGCTTGTAGCAAAAGGTTTTGCACAAACTCAGGGAATTGATTATGAGGAGACCTTCTCTCTTGTGGCAAAGATGCCTACTATTAGGGTTTTGCTTAGTATTGCCTCTTCCAAGAATTGGAAGATACTTCAACTAGATGTAAAGAATGCATTCTTGAATGGTTGGATAACAGAAGAGGTATATATGGCACAACCACCTGGTTTTGAGAATCAAGTTTATCCTGATTATGTGTGTAAACTTAACAAAGCATTGTATGGTCTAAAGCAAGCTCCAAGAGCTTGGAATTTCAGGCTTGTTTCATTCTTGCAGGACAAAGGCTTTCAACCAAGCAAGGCAGATCCTTCACTCTTTATCAAAAAGAGTAATTCTGAGATCATCTATCTATGTGTATATGTAGATGATATTATATTGACAGGAAATGATGCAGATGGTATGAAGAAGATCAAAGATCAGATGAGAGAAGAGTTCAAGATAAGTGATTTGGGTTCACTTACCTACTTCCTAGGCTTGGAAGTTGTCTACAAAGATCATGGTTTGTTTCTCACTCAAAGAAAGTACATTAAGGACATGTTGGCAAAATTCAAGATGCAAGATTGTAAGATTGCAGGTACTCCAATGGAGGTCAATCACAAATTGAGCTCACATGAAGGTGAACTCATAGAGGACATCACATCATATCAAAGTCTAGTGGGTAGTCTCAACTATGCCACATTGACAAGAGTAGATATATGTTACAGTGTGAGTGTGCTAAGTCAATTTATGCACACACCAAGGAAACCACATATGGATGCTGCCAAAAGGATTCTAAAGTACCTCAAAGGAACCATAAATGAAGGAATTTATTATCCTTATGTATCTGATTTAGGTTTGAAGCTATTTTCTGATGCAGATTAGGCTGGCTCCAAGGAAGATAGAAGGAGCACTTCAGGTTTTCTTACCTTTGCACGCTCAAAGCTTATTTCATGGTCATCCAAGAAGCAACCCATAGTTGCTCTCTCTTCTACTGAAGTTGTATATAGAAGTCTTGCCATAGCTACTCAGGAAGCTATGTGGATGAAGACATTATTCAAAGATCTTGGATTGGAGTTTGGAACTCCAACTATTTTTGGTGACAATATGAGTTCTATTCACTTGGCTGCTAATCCTATTTTTCATGCAAGGACTAAACATATTGAAGTTCATTATCACTATGTACGAGAGAATGTTCTAAGCAAAGAGATTCAAATATCATATGTGTCCACTCATCAACAATGTGCAGATATTCTAACCAAAGCATTGGATGGTACAAAGCTTTGCAAATTCAAGGCTATGATTGGTTTGCAGGTAATCTGGGAAGATTGAAGACCTCAAGCATACTTGGCTTGAGGGGGAGCTGTTGGAGCAAGTCTATGACAAGCCTAAGTATTGGCTTGAGTCCCACAAAGTCATAAAAGAAGCTTCAAAATGAAGACTATGTAAAGTTCACTTGTGAACTACCTCTTGTAACTTTTGAAGAGTTTACTTAATGTAAAAGTGAAAGAATCTTAAGTGGTTGAGTCCACATGATCAGAAAGGGAAAGAGGAGCCACGAATTTGTGATTTGTGGTAGGTAGAGAATCAAATCAATCACTGATTGATTGGAGAGTGATTGAGGGAAGTTAGCCTCCCAAACTCAACTATAAATAGATAGCTGTTTTAGTCGTGGTTAGAGAGACCTATGTGAAGACCTCCAAGAGCTGAGCTTTATGCCATATCAAGGTGTGATTCCAAGGCACACATATGTATCAGTAAGTCCATTGTATTGTAAAAGCAATATACTTTCATTTTCATTATCATTTGGGTTCATATTTCATGTTCTTGTGAAGTGTACTACTCACTGCCATTACTCTCAATTTTCTCAGTCAGATTGCAGAGATTGTTTATCTGAGCTTGGTGCATCATTTTCAGTCATTTAACTTGGTAAAGTTAGCCCTATGAGTCTACTATATGCTCACAAAGTTTCATTTCATTTGGATGTTGCAATCTTCAGTTATGTTCAATTGAAGTCAACAGTGTCTGTTCATCTTCACTTCTCTGTCAGGTACCCGATTTTTTCACTCATCTTGTCAGAGCCATTTCTCAGTGATTACTTATCCAAATGCAATGATTTAAAGCTTGTTGGATTCAGCTTACGGTCTAGTATAACATAGAAATCTTCATAATCATTGGATGCCTACATTTGGAGTTATGTTCATTTTTCTGCTCACTAGTCTCAAACTATAGCTCCCCGTGAAAATCGGGATGATGTCATCACTTGTTAAAACTCATTCTCAGTGTGTGGTTTATTATTTTTTATGAGATTACTCTTGAAAGTTAGCTCTTTAAGCTACCTAGACTTCCCCAAGAGGAATTAAGCTAATTGCTGTTGTGCTCAGAGAATTATGTAAAACACTAGACAGGTGTATGAACCAAGAATAGCAAGTTTTCACCTCTGAGCTAACTCCAACTTATCTATTTTGATCTATCGTTTTGAGAGTGATCTTCCAAGGTACATAGGGTGTCTAATACACCCATTGGCAAGCTCAAAGGGCCCACCATATACTCCTGGAGTTCATTTGGCTGGTTTAGATCAAGGAGTTTGCAACACCTCTTCATCTTCAAGCACATACCTATCCATCTCTTCACAATTTAGTACCTTCTTCCCCCTGATCACTGAAAGTGGTCCTAATTCTAACAGCTTCGATTCCACCCATGTAGATAGTCCACCTACATACTATACTGAGTCATGTGAACACATGGAAACATACCACTATGATTCCACCATTGGAGCCTAGCTGGGAGCCTGACTACACCAATGTAATGTATGTCAACCCTAGCCCACAGCCCGACTTGAGATAGCCAAGACCAGATGGCCCTAAAGGACCATGTCTTAGGTGCCAAGGAGATCATTGCATAAAGGAGTGCCCACATCCTCCATTTATAGGGCAGTAGAGATTTACCTAAGAACCTTGCTTATGCCTCTAAAGTGAAGCCCATAAACATGATAGGTATTGTGCATACCTCAGATGGATCCCCACCTACATGTGTGCCTATCCAAGCTATAATGAGGGCCCAGATGTTGTTGCAAAATCAACAACCTAACCCCGATAAGATAGCTGAGATAAGAGAAGTTGGAGAGTCTAGTGGAAGAAAAACCAAATCATGGAAGGATTCACAAGAGAGGATCAAGAGGAAATGGATTAAGAAGATAAGTGAGTTGGAAGGAACTTTAAAAGAAACTAGAGCTAAAATTTTAGAATTAACTTCACAACAATGAAACCTGGAGATCCTGAACCAAAGACCAGGATTAGTGCTAGCTGAGCCCATGCTTGAGAATCTAGACATGATGTTTCGAGCATACTAGTCAAGATTAAGAGAAGGTCCCCATCTAGCTCAATTGAGCAAGAACTATCCTAGTTTAGACCTAGGAATTGAGAGAACTAAGCTTTGCATGAAGATGGTAGAATTAGCCCAAACTATGTTTGAAGTCTCTCGATATATTAATTGGAGTAACATAGCAAACCCAGAACTACACTTTCAAGGACTATTGGAGAGGCTAGAATACTTGATTGCTAGCAACAACAAGAAGAATTTGTAGAAGAAATCTACGATTCCGGAGGTACGGGAAGGTAATGCACCATCACTGTCTCAAGTGTCGAATACTAAGGGTGGAGAAAACCTTCTCCAAAAATTTGGTGAGACAAATAGAGAACCTCTCTAGCTTGCAAAAGCCATAACTCCAAAAATATAAAGAGTATTTCAAAACTTTTTAGATGTGGATACTAAACACTAATAGCTTTCCAATGAGCTATAGATCATCCTAAATGGACATTTGGGCACTCAGATATAGCTCTTGGAAGATACATGTATGAGGGACATCTCTAACAGGTGCTATAGAGAAAACATGCTTTGTTGCAGAGATCATAAATCTGAAATTATACCTCTAATGATCACGAAATTTACACCATGCATAATAGACACATAGGGCTTTTCAATGAATGTAAGAACACAAGATTTGGTTCAGTAATCAAGGAGAAACATGGATGCAAACACAGCACAAAATTCTAGATACCCTAATTTGACAGTTTATAGCAGCATGTAGTATTTTGATCATAGCGCACAAATCGCTGCACCAAACAGATCTGAACTAGACTGTCCAAGCTACCTATACCAGTTACAAAATTGAATTTGGATAATACACAGGGAGAACCAAGCAAAACAAGTTGATGGATTTTCACATATAGAGTTGCAGCATAGGTAGAAGATACAAAACTCTTCAAGAATGACTTGTATTGAGAACAAAACTCATGTATAGAGGTTGAGCAAGCTTCACCATGCCTTTTACATCATATTCCATGCTTTGGGTGTTTATAAAACACCTGTAAAGCCTCAAATTCGTGAATCTTTAGCTGTCTCTTTACATGCATCCTAAAAATAACTCTCCTTAGCTTTTGAACAACTTTTCCTACTTTGAACAATTTTTCCTACTTTAAGTGAGTAATACATATAAGCCACAAATTCTAAAGCTTCTAAAATAGTGATCCATGTACAAGACCATCCAACATTAGTCTAAACTCGTTAATTCATATAAAGGTTGTGTTTGCATGCTTCAACATCTCCCCCTATGCATCTTGAGGTAGTGGTTTTACTCTAGTGATATCCTTGTATTTGTTGAGCTTAACTCCATCAACTAATTTAATCATTAAATCTGCAACCTGATGATCCGTTGGAGTAAAAGAAATTTCAATCTCTTTATCCAAGACTTTCTCCCTGATAAAATGATGATGTATCTCAATGTGCTTCGTTCTTGCATGATAAATCGGATTGGCTGCAAGATGTAGAGAGCTCATGTTATCTCCAAAGATCATTGATACTCCTTGAAAAATGTCCAAGCTTCTAAAGAGTGTTTTCATCCATAAAACCTCTTTTGCAGCTTCTACTAAACCTTTGTATTCAGCCTCTGTTGAAGAAAGTGCTACTGTAACTTGCTTTTTACTATTCCAAGAAAGTAGTTTTCCTCCTGCAAAACACATGTAACCTGATGTTGATCGCCTATCATCCTTGTTACCTGCCAAATGCCATCTGAAAGAACTCTTAAGCTCAAATCAGAAGAATAAGAGTAATAAATTCCTTCATTCACTATCTCCTTCAAATATTTAAGTACTCTTTTGGTTGCATGTCAATGTGGTACTCTAGGTGCTTGCATATATTGTGAGAGAAATCCAACCGAGTAACTCAAATCTGGTCTGGTTAAAGTAGCATAAATTAAGCTTCCAATAAGACTTTGATATGTCTTCACATCATCAAACAATTCACCTTCATGACGAGAAAGTTTATGATTCAACTCCATAGGAGTCCTTGCACCTTTGCAATTCTCCATTTGAAACTTCTTTAGCAGATACTTTATGTATTTCCTCTGAGTAAGATACAAACCATGTTCTGTATAAAGGATTTGCATGCCAAGAAAATAAGTTAATCTGCCAAGATCTGAAATTTTGAATTCCTACTCTAACAAATCTTTTACTCTCTTTATGCCTTCAAAGTAATCACCTGTAACAATGATATCATCCACATATATGCAAAGATAAATGGATCCTTCATATGTATTCTTGATTAGCAAAGAAGGATCAACCTTACTTACTTCAAAGACTTTATCAATAAGATATTGACACCAACCTATAATTCCAAGCTCTTGGTGCCTATTTAAGTCCATATAAAGCTCTTCTCAACTTACACACATATTCTGGATATTTTAGATATTTGAAACGTGTAAGTTGCTCCATATACACCTCATCATTAATATAGCCATTCAAGAAAGCATGCTTGATGTCTAATTGATACAAAGCTCAATTCTTTGAGACAACAACGACAAGTAGAGTCCTTATGGTTGACATCTTCGCTACTAGACTAAACGTTTCATTATAATCGAGTCCATAAGTTTAAGCATACCCTTTCATGACGAGCCTTGCTTTATATCTTGAAATCGATCCATCTGCATGCCTCTTGATCCTATACACCCATTTGTTTCCTATGACCTTATGTGTATCCGTCCTTGGTATTAGCTCCCATGTATGATTGTCCTCCAAAGCTTCAAATTCTTCAACCATGGCTTGTTCCCATTGACGCTTTACCTGTTCATCCTCTTCTTTTGCTAAGTATGCATAATGCTTACTAGTAGTAGCAGAAAGTGATGTATCATATCCATATCTATCTGGCTTCTTTCTTTCTCTTTGAGATCTCCTTAAAGCTTGAGGTGAAAACTCAACAGACTGATATTCCCGAGCTTTCTGTTTACCTTTTGATTGAGGACCAATCTGCATGCTTATTGGTGAACCATGCTCTTCTTCAAAATCACTATCTTGTTCTTGAATCTGCACATTGCTTTTAGGCAAAGGAGGAAATTAAGCATCATAATCATATGAGAGAGGAACTTTACCTTTATCTTGATACCATGACTGTTGTTCATCAAATGTAACATCTCTTGACACTGTGAATAATTTTGTTGAAGGATTGTAAAACCTATAACCTTTCTAAGTCAGATCATATCCAATAAATACACACTTCTCTGCCTTTGGTTCTAATTTGCCTCTCAACTCTGATGGTATATAAACATAAGAAAGACAACCAAAGATTTTGCAATGCTCCAAATTTGGTCTCCTGCCATGCCACACTTCATAAGGTGTTACACCATGTAAAGCTCATGATGGTAACCTATTTATTAAATATATAGCTGTACTAACTGCTTCTACCCAAAGATAAAGTGGAAGGCTTTTCTCATTCACCATACTCGTGGCACACTCAACAAGTGTCATGTTCCTTCTTTTAGCTACTCCATTTTGCTTTGGTGTGTACCTACAAGTAATCTCTCTTTTGATACCTTGTTCTTGTAAATATTCTTCAAAATCTTGAGAGAAATACTCTCCTCCTCCATCCGATCTGAGTCGCTTCAACACTTTACCTGTTTGCTTCTCAACAACAGCATGATACTTCTTAAACACTTGAAAAACTTCACTTCTATGTTTGAGAAAGTATAAAACAGTCCACCTTGAGCAAATCATCAATAAAAGATACAAAATACCTTGATCCTGAAAGTGATGGCTCCTTGGAAGGTCCCCATACATCAGTATGTACAAGCTCCAAAAGATCTTCATGCATGTATCCTTGTTTCACAAAAGGTTTTTTATGTGACTTTCCAAACTAACAAGCCTCACATTTGAAAATCATATGTTGTTTTGAAATATCTGGAACTCCCAACATAGATTGATGCCTTGAAATATCTTTCAAGATCCATTCATTAACATGTCCTAATCTCTTGTGCCATAGATCAAGCTCTGAGAGCGTCTGAGAACCATAAGCAAAAATAGATGACTCATTAACAGCTGGAACTTCAAAAGTAAATAACCTTCCTTTCCTTTCTCCTTTTGCAAGTTTTTTAAAACTTCGACTAAGATCCTCCACATAAGCTCCATACTTGTTAAATCTGACTTGAAGACCCTTCTCAACAATCTGTCCAACACTTATGAGGTTTTTGGTGATGGATGGTACATAAAGTACCTTGGAGAGAAGGTGCTTATCACCATGTGAAGATTTCACATTTCCAACTTGCTCAACAATATGCTTTCTATCATCTCCTGTCTGAACAATATGTTT
This sequence comes from Ceratopteris richardii, assembly GCA_020310875.1. Classification (NCBI taxonomy): domain Eukaryota; kingdom Viridiplantae; phylum Streptophyta; class Polypodiopsida; order Polypodiales; family Pteridaceae; genus Ceratopteris; species Ceratopteris richardii. The sequence continues at coordinate 197,378,951 of CM035417.1, read as the reverse complement.
TTTTTGGTAAATCCAAATCTGAAAGTAAAGATATATTACCTGAGATATGATTGGAGCATCCAGAGTCAATATAGAAGACATTGTTATCAGTACTAGGAGCACTTGTACTCAGGTTCATCAACAAAAGTGATTCTGGCTCTTCTTGTTGATTTTCTACATAGTTGTTGTATTGTCTTCTTCCTCCATGGTTTCTGCCATAACCTCTTGCTCTTTGTCCTCTATTGAACCTTCCTTTTCCTCTAGTATTTTGATAATTGTGCCAAGAATCTTGTGCAAAGTGATTCTCTGATCCACATACAAAACAAGTAGGTGGGTTAGAAGATTTACCTCTTCCTTGCCTTACTCTGCCTCTTCCTCTTTGATTACCTCTATTGAATCGGCCACCTCTTGTTGCAAAATTTGCTTATGAACTTGAAGTGCCTTCGTCATCCTTCTTGTTTTTGCCTTTGTCTGCCTTGCCTTTAGTCTTTGACGAATAAAGGTCTGAAGATTGATTTCCCTTATCATTAAAATCTTTCAATCAACTTCAAAAGTCAACATATGCCCTAACAATTGATTTATATCAGGCACATGATGATCAAGACTGAACTCTGCATTCAACACAAAAGCTTTCCATCTCTCATCTCCTCTAATTCCTGTAAGAATTTTTCGTGTGACTTGCACCTCCTCTATTTCAACTCCTATGCTTCCAAGATGGTCTGCTGTGTCCTTCAGTTTAGTTACAAAATCTGATGCAAATTGTTTTGGTTGCTTCTTCATGGTTGTAAATTCTGCCCAAAGTTGAGCTTTCCTAGCTCTTGTCAAAGAAGCAAAATGATCTTCCAAACCACTCCAAATTTTAGCAGTTGATTCATAACCTCTTATATGTGGAAGCAAAAAATCTACAATAGAGTTAAGAATAATAGATCTTGCAAGTGCATCTTTCTTGTTCCATTGCTTCATTGCTTCTACCTCATCTCTGGTGGGCTTCGACACATCTGCTCGCTCCGGCTTTTCTTCATCACCTGTAATATAATCGTAAAGATCTTTACCTTGTAAATGAGCTTCCATCCTCATCGACCATGCTCAATAATTTGTTCTATCGAGCTTCTCAATAGAAGGACAGATATCTCCCATGTTGTGATTCTTTGATACCAATGAAGGAGTTTGAAAAAACTCCAAGTGCAGCAGAAAGCTAGATGAACCTCATAGGTTATTCTCCAAAAATTTGGTGAGAAAAATAGTGAACCTCTCTAGCTTGCAGAAGCCATAACTCCAAAAATATAAAAATTATCTCAAAACTATTTTAGATGGAGATGCTAGACACTAATATCTTTCCAATGAGCTGTAGATCATCCTAAATGGACATTTGAGCACTCATACATAACTCTTGGAAGATACAGGTATGAGGGACATCTCTAACAGGTGTTGTAGAGAAAACATGCTTTGTTGAAGAGATTATAAATCTAAAATTATACCTCCAATGATCATGAAATTTACACCATGCATAGTAGACACATAGAGCTTTTGAATGAATGTTCGAACACAAGATTTGGTTTAGTACTCAAGGAGAAACATAGATGCAAACAGACCACAACAGTCTAGATACCTTAATTTGACAGTTTATAGCAGCATGTAGTTACTAAAGTACACTGTCCAAGCTACATATATCAAGTTATGAAATTGAGTTTGGATAAATACACAGGGAGAACCAAGCAAAACAAGTTGATAGATTTTCACATATAGAGCTGCGGCATAGGTAGAAGATACAAAACTCTTCAAGAATGATGTCTATTGAGTACAAAACTCATGTACATAGGTTGAGCAAGCTTCTCCATGCCTTCTACATCATATTCCATGCTCTGGGTGTTTATAAAACACATGTAAAGCCTCAAATTCATGAATCTTTAACTGTCTCTTTACATGCATCCTAAAAATAACTCTCCTTAGCTTTTGAACAACTTTTCCTACTTTGAACAACTTTTCCTACTTTAAGTGAGTAATACATATAAGCCACAGATTCTAAAGCTTCTAAAATAGTGATCCACGTACAAGACCATCCAACATTAGTCTAAACTCATTAATTCATATAAAAGTTGTGTTTGCATGCTTCAACAAGTACTCACAAGGATTTTTGAGGGAAATCCAAGAGAAGTGGAGACGAGAACAAGAAACACATCCCCCTATTCAAGAGATAGATGATTCAGAGGAATAATTTCCTCAAGACATACCCTCTATGTATGATGATGTAGAGGAGGGGTGACCTAGTGAACAAACCGATTTTGAATCTAATTCCTTAAAAGAATTACCCCAATTCACAGGACCTTGGGAAGCCAAGTCTATCAGTATGAGAGCTCCCACCGTAGTAGTTAGAAATGAAGAATCAGTAATTCAAAAAAATATTGATGTGATAAAGAACACCAAAGTGCAATGTCATCTCACTTTAGAAGAATTGTTTAAAATTAAAACAGAGTTGTGGAAGCACATAGCAAACCATCTCCCAGAGACAGCTACCACTCACTCTTAGGGAGTTCACACAAGGAGGTACCAAAAATACTCCTGGGAAGAATTGGAGATATGAGTGAGGGAGAGGAAGGCAATACCTATCTTCCAATAACCCACCAAGGCTACACCACCAAAGCCATCCTAGATTCAGGTGTTGGGGTAGCCATCGCTACCACTGCTTTATGGAAATGTTGGAGTAAGCCAGCACTAAGACCCACTAGAATGAAATTGCAGATGGATGATGGACATATTGAGAAACCATTAGGCTTACTAGAAAGGATATCCCTCACCACTTGTGGTGTAGAATTCGAGCACACCTTCGCCATTTGTGAGTTTGGAAGGAATTATGCATACAAGATGATATTGGGAAGAACATTCATGTGACAATTGCAAATTGTCCAAGATTGGGGAACTAATTCTTTGTACCTGCAACATTTAGGAGTGACCACCAAAGTCAACCTCAAGGATTATTCCCATTGTGATGTACCCCCAATACAGTGGAATACCATCTATAGGACGCCTAAAGAAACAGAGTCTGCATTTGTTAGAATCAGATCCATCATGGTTGCACGAGGACACTCATTTGTGGATGTGTAAGGTAGCCAAACAAGAGGAAGAATGATTAGAAGCAGGAGCCTTAGGTTCTGAACGACATCCTCGAACCCTTCAAGATCCTACTTATGCACTGATAGTGTTTCCAAACAAGGAATTCGAGCCTCACCATTGGGTAGAGATCTTAGCTACCATGGATATGATAGTGAATGAAGAGCAATGGACCCCTCATTATGATGAGGACGGATATGACATTTCCATCTTTATGATAGAGCCCTTAGAGGAAGAGCCTATCCTAGAAGAATGCATGGAATTGACCCAAGAGCCAGATGAGACAAGTGACGAGGACCTAGAGTCCATTACCATGGAACCCTTCTGCTCAACAGAAGAGGAGTATTTGTACTTTGTAGAGGCCATCACTCCTCAAGTGGGAAAGGACAGACAAACTGAACAACCCAAGTCACTCACAGAATGTAAAAAAAATAAGCAAAATAAGAGAGAGAAATTACCTCAAACGGAGGAAGAAGAAACCCTCATGGAAGTATCGGAGAACTTTAAAAAAGATGAAATAGAAGACAGAAGAATTATGGTATAGATGCCTAAAAGAGAAGCAAGCATTGGATAGGTATATGATAATCGAGAGACAACCAATAAGATAATAGTCATGACAGAAGAAGGAGAAGAAAAATGCACATATATAGAGGGCATGATTTGATGGAGGAAGAAGAACAAGAGTTAACTACCTTGTTGTGAGAATATAGAGATGTGTTTTCCTGGAGTTACAAGGATCTGAAAGGAGTAGACCCAGATATATGCTCCCATAGAATTCCTATGACTCTCGAGGCCAAGCCTTCTAAGCAGAAACCGTTCACCTATAATGATAATTATGGTGCCAAGATTAAAGAGGAGATAAATTGTTTGATAGAAGTGGGATTTATTTACAAAATTGAGCATACCGAATGGGTATCCCCCATTGTGTTCATGCCCAAGAAAAATGTGAAATTGCATGTGTGTATTAACCTTAAAAAAGTTAATGTAGCCACAATTAGAGACAATTATCCTCTTCCTATCATGGAGCATTTATTGGAACGAGTTGCAAGCAAGAAAGTATATAGCTTTCTTGAGGGATTCTCACGCTATAATCAGGTAGCCATTGCCCCTGAAGATCAACATAAGAAAACCCTTGCCATAGAGGGAATTCTTACAGAAAAACTTAGAAGTTTACGTGGATGACTTATGTTAAGGCAAGTCTTTGACAAATGTCGAGAATATCACGTCTGCTTGAACCCAAAAAAGCATGTTTTCATGGTCAAGCTAGGAAAAATTCTAGGACACATTGTGTCAAAGAACGGAATTTCTATGGACGAAGAAAAGGTTAGAATAATTGCAGACCTACCTAGGCCAAAAAATATCAAGGAGGTATAGGCTTTCATGGGGTCTGGTTATTATCAACAATTTATACATATGTATGTGATCATTGCAAAGCCTCTGTACTCCCTTTTGACCAAGTTTGAATGGATGGATGAATGTGAGAAATCATTCAATGAGCTCAAACAACACTTGTGTTCAACACCCATCTTAATGACACCAGATTGGAGTAAGCCATTCCATGTGCATGTGGATGCATCCAACTATGCCATAGGGTGTGTGTTGACACAACCCACAAATGAAAGCAATATAGATCTCCCCATAGCTTACGCAAGTAGACAGTTAAATGCAACAGAAAGAAATTACACCACTACAGAGCATGAAGGATTAGGAATGCTTTATGTAGTAAAGAAATTCAGGTATTACTTATTGGTAAATAAGTTCAAGTTCTTCACAAACCATCAGGCATTGTTGTATTTACTCAATAAGCCTTGTAACATAGGATGATTGATACATTGGTTTCTATTACTAATGGATTACGAATTTGAAGTAGTAGTAAGGAAGAGAAAGACCCACCTTAGAGCGGATCACATTTCATAGTTAAATACTAGAGAAGCCCCTCAAGGAATAGCAGATGAACTACCAAATGCATACCTATTTAATCTTGAGATAGTACATGAATGGGCTAAGGCTATTGTCCATATTCTCATATTTGGACTGAAGAATCCTAGGACGAGTGAAGGAGAGATCACTAAGTCACAAAGATACCAGATACTAGTAGGAAGCATATACAAACAAGATCATTAGAAAATACTTGCCTATTGTGTAGAAATTAGAATACAATAATTGGTTGCAAATAGCACACCTAGGTGCATTAAAGCAACATCATTCGAAACACCATACATTTTAGACTCTGCACAAGCTAGGAGTGCATTGGCCATCTATGAAAGCAAATGTTTATAGACTATGTAAAGAATTCCCAGTTTGTGGTGAAAGACCACCTATGGAACATGCCACTTTGTATCATGTGTCTCTCACACCAGAATGGAGGGAACCAATGGTAACATACTTCAGGATGAAAACATTCCCTCAAGGAATGACTTTAGAAGGACAACGAAGTCTAGAGCAGGAAGCTCAAGACTACACACTCATTGGAGATAACTTATCCAAATGAGGGAGAGATGGATACTTGAGACAGTGTGTTCATGAGAGTGATTATTTGAGCATATTAGAGATTGCACACCAAGGTGTTACAGGAGGTCATTTCGGCCCTGATAGAATAATCAAGCCATACTATTCCCAGGATTATGGTGGTCCACTCTTCACATGGATGCACATACCTATGTTAAGAGATGTGATGTATGCCAAAGAACCTAGTTTCCTACTCGTAAAGATGAAATGCCACTAAAACCCATGATGGGAGGACGTGCATTTCTAAGTGGGGCATAGACTTTGTAGGACCCATCAACCCCCTACTAAAGGTACTCATGTTGAATACATCATAGTAGTGATAGACTATCTCACTAAATGGGTGGAGGCTAAGGTACCAAAAAGAATGATGCACACACAACTGCGAAATTCTTATTTGAGAATGTCTTTATGAGGTATGGATTACCTATAGAACTAGTGAGCGATCAAGAAACCCACTTCCTAAACCAAGTTATTGAATATTTGTTACAAGATTTTATGGTGATCCATATCATCCTCAAGCCAATGGTCAGGCAGAAAGCACTAATAAGATCCTTTGTATTGCGTTGACAAAACTCGTAAACAACAAACATTCAGATTGGGACAAATAGTTACATCACGTGGTTTGGGCATATCGAGTGGCCTACAAGATTGTACTCAATGTAACTCCCTTTCATATGGTTTTTGGTCAAAATGCAATGCTCCCTTTGAATTATTTGATACCCACCCTTACGGTTGCACAAGAGCATTAGTGAACCGGCCATGAATTATCATCAAGGATAATGGACTTGGAACGATTAGGAGAAACCAATCTGAAAGTAGGAACAAGCATATATGCAACCAAGAAGCAACAAAAAGCCTATTTTGATGCACACATGAAAGATAAAGGCTTAAAAGAAGGTGATTTAGTCCTATTGTATACACTGAAACAACATGCATGGAAGCTAGAGAAAGGTGGTTATGGACCTATGATTATTAATAGACTTTGGACAAGTGGAGCAGTACAATCAGCCACGCTAGAAGGAGAGATAATACCTAATCACATTAGTGGTTGTAGAGTCAAGCTATATCAAGAACCTCTTACGGAGGATGTGCTTAGACGACTCACGTTGGCAAAGAAGCGCAAGGAGGAAGAAAAGAGAATACGAGAAGAAGCTTAGGCCAAAGCTTTAGAGTGCATTAAACGCATGAAACTAAGAAGACAAGGACTAGCAAGAGAACATTATAACCATTTCAATGGCTCAAGGATAGATATCATCACTGACAAAGAAACATGGAGATATCCTATGGCCATGTGTGAAACAAAGTCAACTACTCATCATAGCATAGTGGATAGGAGACCATTCATTACATTCATGCTAAGGCAAGGCAACACCCACTAGGAACTTAGATCCTTAATTGATTTAGGTGCTACGCTAGTGCAATTAGGTGGTCTCACTGTAAAAACTCAGGACTAAAAATGTGGCCAATTGAGGCATACCTCATAGGTCTAGGAGGCATGGAAACACCTTGCATGGGTGAGGTGGACCTTCCTATCCTCATATAGGAGATAACCTTGACTATGAAACTCCTAGTGTGCCATGATGACGATATGATAGAGCCATTAATTCTTGGCCAAGATTGGTTATACAATCACTCGGTGGACCTAAATCTTAGAAAATGCTCCCTATGGCTCATGTCCTTAGATTAGATGCAAGTGATACCGCTTGACTTCCCTAACAATAATCCCCTTGAGGAATGTAACCCTAGACCGTATGAAATGACTGCAAAGGAGGATCGGAAGATCTTTGGTGAAATAAGTCAAATTACTTCAACATCCACCCATGCAAGGTTGGCGATGGATAGCCTTTGTTGAGCAAGATGTCAAGAGATTTTCCCTTGGTCTTCCTTTGAACAAGAAGAGGTCACCACCCACCAAATGGGTCAGGTGGACTAAATTAGCAGTTAGGTGGGCTACATCAGTAGACAAATGGGAACAATAGTCCCTTCAGACCCATCCTCCACACTTCCAACAAACTTACCTAGATCTGTTGTGTAGAATGCCTCACTTTTTGATGGGCAGTTCATGCAAGTGTTGGACCTCCTTCTTTTCCAAAGCAGAGTGTCAACTAGACCTCTCAATCACAACCATAGAAGCTTCAACTATGACTTAGGAACACAAAATGATGACCATACCAGATGAGCCCAAGGTGGAAGCAGTATCATCATGTCAGTGCAACCAACACAAGGAAAGTATGGGTGCCAAAAGGTCAAAAAGAACTAGTTGTTTCCAGCAGTGTGGGCTATGATGAGAAGAAGCCATAGCAAAATTAGACTCTACATCCAACATCCCATGGACCTTCTTCTCCAGTGACGAGAACTCAACAAATGTGGATCATCAAGAAGTACCTGACAAACTGACCCAACCCCATGCAGATAGGCATCCAAGCATTGTCTTTTAGCTCTCCACCCAAGCCATGTAACACACATCCCTTCGAAATCACTTCACCCCTCGACACTACCATTGTCAAATTCATCCTTTGTACCTCAACCAAAGAAACATACCCACACACCAAATCTTAGAAAATGGGTGCCAAAATGCATCCGAAACCCCCACGCAATCCTTTGTACGACATAACACCTCTCACGACTAACCCTTACCCTTGTAATAATTCACCCATAACTAAACCTTATATGAATTCATCCCAACTAACCCACTATCACTTGTAATAAAGTCTCATCACAAGCAATGTATGCACTATCTAAAGCATGTAGGTAGTCTAGCAACCTGCATTAGTTTCTAAGAATTCATTACATAAATCATTGCACCATACCCAGATACATGGGTTATGCATCAATTATGGAAAGGGATTGTGGTCTCACTTTATTGGGATCATAATTAATTTCCATATGAATGTGTTATCCTTTTGTAGTAGATCATCTACACACACACACACACACTTAGATCATCATGCAAATCGAAGGAACCTCTGAGGCTGGCACCAGCATGCCAGCAATAAATTTTGGTAATTTTCTTGTTGAGCCCTACCTTGCAATGAAACCACCAAAATTCCAAGATTTTATGGGACCAATGACAATTGAGGATCCTCCTATTGGAAGAACCAAAAAAGTACACAATAACTCTAGTTCTAGGGATTAACAAGACCTCTTGCCAATGCAAACTACATCTATGATGCAATGCTATGTTTTAGTGGCAACATGTGGGGAAGATACCAATTCTTCTCATGCGAATTTGACGATCTTCAAATTTTTGAGGAGTTAAAACCACTTTGGGCTAGGGCTAGATTCACATAATATTTTAGTGCACCCCTACCAAAACCATATTTTTATTGATGTTTTTATTTGGTGACCACTCTTGAACCTCCTGTTAGGAAGGAGTTACCAGGGACATTCATTTTTCCCTCACTAGTTATTGATCCCCCTTATAAGAAGTTCTATCTCTCAGCTGACCTCATCAGAGTTGCACTCGAGCTCCATGGCACGCATACCCCAATGGACAGAGAGAGGATCATTCTAGAGCCAATGAAAAGGGGTGATGTTTTGAAGTGGACAGATATTTCTTCCATTACCCCAGAGTTATCAAAACCACTACATATATATATGTATGTTGCATTTTGCTTTTCGGGCTCAAGGTCGCTTCGCGATACCACAAGAACATGTCTAGTTTAGGCTATACATAGCAACTATGAGAACTCAAACAATTGATCTTGCTAACTAGATTTAGGACCAAATGTATTTAGCACAATAAAGATGGGCAAGAAAGAGAGCCATTCATGGTTGTTGTGCCATCACAAGAATTGTCTATATGTGCATAGTCTATGATATACCTATCGAATGTGCTATGACAAGTGAAGAGCTAAAGAAATTTAAAGGAACCTCCAAGAATGCTTGTAATCAAGCAAGGCAAGAGTAGGAAAGTGCATGAGGGGCTCAATTCCATGTTTATAGGTCCTTGAGTCACCCTCACCTCAACCTTCTCCTTAGCAGTCTCCCATAGAACCTCTTGCACATGCACATCCTATATGTATTCATCTATCACGACCCATAGTAATTGAAGGCACCACCAGTGCAGTGCTCACCCTTGAAGCCACTCTCATCACTGCCACTGATGCTGCTACCGTAGAAGTCAACGAGATCCCCACCACCATTGGTGTAGAAGCATTTACGTTTCTGATACCTAACCTCGAGTAGAACCTATCAATACCGAATTTGATTTTGAAATGCAAGATGCTTTTTCAAGTGAGCTTCAGTTCTCAGAAGCAAAATTCTTCTCACAAGAATATGAACAACCAAGTTATCCCACCTCGCCACCTGATCAAAGATGAGAACAAGTAGTGTCAAGCTCAGATGAGGAAGATCCAACAGTAATTGATGACAAAGAAGGTGATGATGAAGCAATTCAAAACATTGAAGACTCTAAAGATGATGACCAACATGAATAGCACGAGCCACAAACTAAAGCTCAAGGAGATTCTAGCACACATGAAGAAGACACATTCGATGCCACTGCATACACACTCGCAATTCAGAGCTGTATCACAACATGCAAGTCGTGTGGGTTAGCAGATGAATCTCAAAAGAAAAGAGTAAAGAAATATTACAACAAGAGCTCACTAGTGGAGGATTCAAAGCTTCTTTCGTGGAAGGCTTCAATGAACTACTCAAGTCGGTGGGTATAGTCAAAGTGCTCCATTTCTTAAAGAGGAAGCCATTGCCATAATTTGACCTTTGATGCATATGTTTGATTGTTGGTGCATTTTACCCAAGCCTACATGCTTGATATGCTTGCTATTATCCTCATTTGTAATTCACATGTGTATTCATGTGAACACCTCTTGTAAAAGAGAACATTTTTATCTCTTGTAATTGTGAAAAAGAAAAAGAAAAGGATGGCTTACCTCATCCATGATGTAAAAGCAAAGTCGTGCCTCTAACTACCTAAAACCACGAATTTTTGAGCTGAGGGAATATCTCCTAACTTTGGGGATCACTTTTAGGTGGAGCCATTCGAATTCGAATTCAAAACTCCCTCCAAGAATAGCTATAAAAAGAGCAAGAAGGAAGAGGCGATTAGCAAGCCTTGTACGTGACCACTTCATGTCATTTTGTAGAGATTGAAGAGCTTACTCCTAGCTCTATCATTCTACTCCCATTATGCAAATATTCATTGCCAATGTGGTTGTAATCATATGTGAATCTAATACATTTATCATCATCTACTTCTCTGTTTTGTTCTCTGCTATACTCACTCAGAACAGTGACTTCAGAAGGTCATATCTTGAGTTCTACTCAACGTTTTTCAGTGTTTTAACGTGCGTTGGATAGCTCTTACTATCTTCTTTCTGATATAAATTTTCAAGGTCATTGGATTTACCGTTTTGAAGATATCTGCATTTTACTGCTCACTCGTCTATCTCTGTAGAGCCCCGAGAATGGTGGGCATGTTCCAGAAATCAGTCCATCATTTGAAGTGTTTTAACTTGGATTGGGAAGCTTGCTAAGTCTATTTGCTATGCCAAAAGGAGTTTATCTAATTCTTACTAGGTTGAGAGCACTGTTCATTTTTTCCAGCAGGTGTATGTCCAAAAATAGCAAGTTTTGGGAGCTAGTCATTTCGCAACTAGTCTGTCTTGACTTAAACTTTTGGGATACATGTTCCAAAGTACTTGGCTGATATTTTGGTGGATTTAGGAAGCTCAAAGGGTCTACTAATCAACTCTGAAGTCTCAGTTGACTGGTGTGAAGCTAGTTGTAGCAGCACCTACTCATCTTTGGATTGCATCCACCATCTCTCTTCACATTAATGTCAAGGAACCGGTAAGTATATCCATGTCCCAACACATGCTCAGTCCTCTTGACAACCAGAAGAAGCACGATTAGTCACAGAGTCGCCACTAGCAGGAGAAGCTATTATTTTTGGCTCCCTTCCACACCCCTCAACATGCATACCTACAATTCCCATGGAAGTCACCTCTACATCCATCGAAACCCTTCCTTCTCATGTACATCCAACTTGCCCAATGAACCCTAGCTCACCCCCATTAGCCCGATTCATAGCGAGTGTGGCAGTTGAAGCTATAGTACATCCAGTGTCCCAACCTCCCACTAAAACCTTCACCGCTATCACCTCAGCAATAGCTTCCATTGTTCCACTTAATCCTTTCCTCACCCCTTCTATTCCTTTAGTTCCTCTGCCTACATGACCCATTTTCCCATTCCCCCGACCGATGACCTTCTCACCCGTATCCCCTCCCAGTTCTAGTGCATCACCTCTGCCTTCCCCTCTACACCAATTAATCCAAGAAACTCAACATGTAATATATTCATGCATGTTTGTAAATCCTATGTTCACACCCATTCATGCACCCATAGTCATGCCACTCTTCACCATTAGTTCACTAGATACCACTTCAAGTGATATGGATATTTCACCACCCCCAATTGCACCACCTCTCACATCCACCACTTCACCACACAGTCTCACCACACCACATTTTTCCATAGTCATCACAGCATTCACCATCCCAACCCCATTTCCCATTCTCCCTACATCAACCACCACACCTCCATCATCATCCATCACAACATCATTGTTGCTATCGCCCATTGTAGCTAATGCATTTCACTAGATGCTCATGTGTATGCATCAAGTCAAGGATGAGTTCACCACCTTAGGACACAAATCTCAGGCTTTGCAACAGACTATGATGCAGTTGCATGCCCAACTTAATTCATTGACCATAGAGAATGCATCCCTCAATGCACGAAATCAAGAACTCCGTGATGTGTATCACTCAAAGGAGCTAGAGTTCGAACAAAAGACCAAAGAGGCTCTCACGAAAACAGAAGAACACCTTAGATTCTAGATTGTACAGAATGCAACACTAACAAGAAATATGGGACTCTTGAGAAGACATCTCGCAATAGCAAAAGAACAAAATCAATGCTTACAAGACCAAAACAGAGAGAATTTTGAAGCAACTATGGACAGACCAGATGAACCACTTAGTCTGAGCCGATTTAAATCTATCCCATCTAAAACCATGCAACTACTCCTTGATGATGGCACGCATCTATTACAAGATTATGACCAAATAAATGAGGATTATCAGTGAATTAAAAGTGAGAACACAACCTTACACTGATGGGAAACAACCAAGTGTTCAAGAAGTCACGCCGCTAGAGATCATGGACGAGTTAGTCACATTAAGGGCATGTGTACTAGACCTACAAGCTCAAGTTATAGCTCATTCAGAACCTCCTAGACCTGAATCCCCTCCTGAGATTCCAATGGATGAAGAGACCATTTCCATCCTCATGGAGGCTACGTATGAAGAAGAGTACGAACCACGACTGGCCCCAAGTGGATGCATCACTGTAGAGGACAGGATACATTTGAGCTTCCCACTCCAGCATGGCTGAAATCTATAGAAGAACTTGGAGAAACCCATCCACAAGGGTAGAGGCACGACTCCAAACAACGGCCTTAATCAAAGAAGGGATCCTTCAATCGCCCTACTTTGCCCAACTAGCACTACACAAGGACATTTCAATCAATGAACTCCAGTATAAACCTTACTTTTTGTACATGGAAGAATATCATATGGCGGTCGAAAAGGAGACTGGGAAGAAACCCATGCATGCCACCTAGTTTGAACCCAACGGCCTACCCTCGGAGGCGAGGCAAGGCAAAACCTTTCAACCAAATTGGCACAAGGAACTTCTTCAAGAATATCCCTAGATGATGCATACTTGGACCAAGGCCCCACTACATCTAAAGTACAATTTGTGCTATGGTCCAGTACCATGTTACCGCACCTAGACTACCTTCACCCTTAAAGTCCAAAACAACAAGCAATGCTAGGATTGGTTCAATTATCCTTATTTAACACTACCGCACGGTCCCCCTACTATGGGTTACATGATGGAAACAATATGACACTAGCTTCCTTGACTGCACCGCATGACTGACATCGTAATGGAGATGACCATCAAAATCTTTGACATGATGCAAACAGTGTTTAAAATCTTTTGCTATGTCAAAGCACCTCATGTTAACACCCTTGGCTTCGAGCATGGCAACAAAGACCTTGCCTAGTATATGAGCACAACCCCATCGCTTAGGGTATGTTATGCATGGCATTGTCAGATTAAATATTTGCATGCTTGTTATAAATTGACATTTGAAGAAATGTTCATGACTCGTTTCTGGGAATATCACTCTGAAGTCTTCATCACTCGATCGATGCATCTACTGCAGTTGTTCGCATGCGAACAACTAATCTATTCTACACACTCGGCTCCCACCACCAGAGGAACCTCACGCAATCAATTGGGAGAAATTAGAAGCTGATCTAGCATGAGGTATTCACATCGTAGAGCACACCCTAGCCCAAGATATCTTGTAGACTTATATCACATAGACCCTACAATAAGGATCTGTCGGGGATGACAGATGCAAGAGGGAGGGGGGTGTTGGCAGTGCATCCGGTAGTAGGCACAGGCATCGATGCAGAGGTAGAATGTAAAGAAGGCAATGCAGTAAGTTGCAGGGGGACCAGACACTTCATTTTTCAAGACATATGCTTTATGATATTTTCTTCAAAACTCCAAACAGTGATTTTCATCACTTTTTTAGCATATGTACAATAGAATATCGAATTTCGTACTAAGTAGCTCCATTTTGTGCAAGCTGAGGATTCCTCAAGCTTGAGGAGCCCAGGTAGAATGATCATACCAATTTTGGTTATTTTTTTTATCTTATTTGGACCTCCAAATGACTCTGAGAACCTAATTTTAAACTATGTTGGACACTAGGTACAAAACGGATCAAAGCTAGTCTAGAGACTAAAAAAAGAGCTAGAGAGCTCATTGTTGAGGTTAGCTTGTGTTAGCTTGTTGGATTTTAGAGCTATTTTTATGCCAATCTAAAAGGAGTGAATCCGGTCGCTACTTTGTATGTAGTATGATAAGCCCACAACACTAAAGGTAGCGCCTAATCCCAATGCTCAAGAGAAAACTGATTTAGCTTTTGAAGCATAGTGAGTAAAGTTTTATTAGTACTTTTAGCTAAACCATTTATGAACAATATTAAATTCATTTGTCAAAGATTTAATTAAATCATTGGAGAAATGGGTGCCATGATGTGAAATCAGCTCAAGGGGTAAATCCAAACATCAAAAGACATTAGATATCGAGCTGCTAAAACTATCGTAGCATTCTTCAAGGCCCATGATTCAGTCCATCAGTTCACATAGTCGATGCATGTTAAGATATACTTGTTATTAGTAGAAAGTGCAGGGGGAGAAATAGTTCCAACAAAGTCGAACCTCCATTTCTGAAATGGTTCCAAAGGCATAACATGCTAAGGGGAAAATATTAAGCCACAATAAACTAACCAATCCTTTGATAGGGATCACACATAAGCACATATTGTCTAACATCTTCAATCATGGTAGGCCACCGCAACCCACTCTGTCGTACTTTATGTAAAGTAAGATCCATAGAGAAGTGTCCATGAATGGGGTCAGAATGTGCAAAAGCAAGGACTCAAGCACCTCATGGATGTGAACACAATGAAGCTAGGCACCAAAAAGATCATAACTATATATTTGATCTATTATAATAGTAAATCGTTTACTGTAAACAACTAACTTTTAGCATTCTGGTAGAGATAAAGAATTTCAGAAGAGTCCAGTCTTTAGAAAAGAGTAAATAGTATCATAATAAGTTGTCACTCTAGCACAATGGCAAGTACCAATGTGAGGAGATCCACCTCATAAATGTCAAAGTGTGGAGATGTGAGGACTGGTATGAAGGCCATGAGCAAGTGATGGTATAAGTGTGTGAGTGAGAAGCACACACGTACACACATGCACACAAGGTAAGAGCAAAGAGTGGAACAATGGAAAGCTTTCTACTACAAAAGAACTCTCTTATAGAAGCTCAAATCTCTAACAAGCTAACCTTAAAAATGATCTCTCTAGCTCTTTTTGTAGGTTTTTTGAGTAGTTTTGGCCTTGTCCAGACCTAGTGTCTGACCTAGTTAAAAATTAGGTTCCAAGGCTTATTTGAGGGCTCAAATGGAGTCTACAAATTATGAAAATTGGTATGTATCTACTATTTTCTAATACTCCTCAAGCTCGAGGACTCCTTGGATTGAACAAAATGGAATTGGAAAAATGTGAAATGATATTTACAATGGTTTTTAGTGATAAAAATCACCATTTTTATAGGGATTTCTTTTGAAAAAATGACATATGCTTCTTGGAGCTCCCTACATGCTCCCTCTTCTTGTGTTTCCCCATCTTCGATGCATTCATGTGCCTTGCGCTTGACCTTGAGTGTCAACACTCCCCCCTCTCAATTCTATCATTCCTGACAGACCCTTGTTGGAGTGGTTGTTCCATGTAGTACTTTGAGAGGTAGTTTCCATCATGTATCAACAAGAAGGGTCGATTTTCCACATGTAGGAGGGTCCATTGTCTGGTTCTTCATTTTTTTCATTGCTAGATTTTTCACAAATACACCATTATGTACTTTCGCCTTCGAATCCCACATAATGGTGTATTTGTGAACTTCCAACAATTTCCAATTGCTAAAAAAGATTGTCAGTGTTGATTTTGAGCAGCCCTCGATTTTCAATTGCTTTAGAGGTACTGATATTGTAACCTTGATGTCTATTGAATCTTTCAATGATGGCTTTCATAGTTTGCATGCCAAGTACTCATGACCCATAATGAATGATGGGTAAGTGCATTAGTGTATTGGTTGAAGAAAATATGTGCCTTGTGGATGGCCTTGTAATGTGGCCCTATGCATGCGTACTTGGGGAATGCATTGTAAACAATATGGTGTGAAAAGTAGGGTCTTGAGCTGAGTGATCAAGGGTATTCTAACAACGAGGTTTCCTAATCTATCATGGTTATAGTGTTGAGGACTTAATCATGGCAAAATAGGCTCAAAGACAAGTGAACCTCTCCTCTTTTTCAAAGACTAATAAAGTCACAACAATTCAACCAAAGAGGCAAATGAAACAGTATAGGACAACTGCTATATAAAATAGACAAAGAGCATTCAAGAAGAATGTAGTTCTAGGCATGAAGCAGATCAGGGTACAAAAAGGAGAGCAACCACCAATGTTACCACAACAATTCCCATCCAAACAGGCCAACCATGAAAAAAGAAGAACCAAGCAAAGAGGCAAGTGAAACAGTACAGGACAACCACTATATAAAATAGACAAAGAGCATTCAAGAAGAATGTAGTTCCATGCATGAAGCAGATCTGGGTACAAAAAGGAGAGCAACCACCAATGTTACCACAACAATTCCCATCTAAACAGGCCAACCATGAAAAAAGAAGAACCAAGCAACCACGATAAGCTCAACCACAAAGTATCTGACAAATTTGGGTGCCTAAGAAATTACTTGCAGCTCAGCAAGGGCAATTACCCATGTGGGTACCCAAAAAAACTCTTACATGCACAACATCCTATGCTCTCCCTCATGAGAAAAGTCTCAACCAAGAAGCCAAGGGGAGGTAAAGGTCAGAACAAAGCAGAGAGATGCAAAGAAGATCAACTCACCTCTTCGGCAATAGTAAGAAGACACACATCACGAATATGGGTTTGGGAGCCAAAAGCACCAGCAGCCTCCACAGAACCAAAGAGCCAATCACAAGGGATAGAAAAAAATTAAGAAATCATCCAAAGATGAAGAGGCCAAAAGCGATCAATATGTGGCCAAGCACTATTCTAAAATGGATCCCTATAAAGAGGAATGATCGAGATCCATCTATACCTCCAAACAAAGATTGCATCAGCATCTGCAAGTAACATCAAAAGCCTCTCCATGCGAAAACCATGTGCCTTTGGAATAACTCTGTCTTTTGCACCATTCACGTCATGCATTTGCAAAGTGTGCATTAATATAGGGCCACATTACACAGTTGTGCATAGACACAATTGAGACTCCGGCATATGCTACACGTTTGAGACATGTAAAATATTTTATTGGTACTAACCTCTTTCTTCTTGTTTTGTGACATTGTCCCCCCTAAAAAAAAGACATAGAAAAAAGAAAAAAAGAAATAAAGAGAGAAGAATAAATAGGACCATGCACTTAAAGAATCTCATCATGAACCATCAACAAGGACATGCATCAACAACAAAAGACAAGCCAATGATCAATCACCGTGATGGGTGTACAACACAAAGAGATAAACATCAATCGACATTTCACCATGGTAAGAATCCATTAGAGCTTTTGACACATACAACATCTTCTTCTCTAATATTATGCTTAGGAGAACTAAGAGAATGTATGACACCATGATATGTGAACATGCAGTTCTCTAATTCTAATGTAATGCATTGGTCATTTGCCCAAACTTGAAGAAGCTGACTTCGTAGGTTTAAGTTGAATGCATGGTATTAGCACTCAAGGTTAGGAAGGAGGTGCAAGAACATTTCAAAGAAGTGGACATACAAGAAGAAGGGGCAAGTATGGAGCTCCAAGAAGTACATGTCAAATTTTCAGAAAGAATCCCTATAAAAATAGTGATTTTCATCACTAAAACCCATTGTAAATATCATTTGTCCCTTTTTCAACTCTGTTTTTTTCAAGCCAAGGAGTCCTCAAGCTTGAGGAGTATTAGAAGTAGCTACCTACCAATTTTCATAATTTTTAGACTCCCTTTGAGCCCTCAAATAAGCCCTGGAACCTAATTTTTAACTAGGTCAAACACTAGGTCTGGACAGGGCCAAAACTAGTCCAAAAACTATAAAAAGATCTAGAGAGCTCATTTTTTAGGCTAGCTTGTTCTGGATTTGAGCTGTTGTAAGAGAACTCTTTTGTAATCGAAGCTTTCCATTGTTCCTCTCTTTGATCTTGCCTTGTGTGCATGTGTGTGTTTGTGTGTGCATGCTAGTGTGCTTCTCACTCACACACTTGTGCCTTCACATGCTCATGGTCTTCATACCAGTCCTCACGTCTCCGCGCATTGACAAGTAAAGGAGGTGGTGCTTACGCTTGAGCTACACCAAATTTTGGCACTGTTGTTGGGGAGAAAGCTTCGAGGACAAGCGTTGTGGCGGAAAGATCGTGGATTTGCGATAATGGAAGGTAAAAAATAGTCATTTTCTATTATTTTTCGGATTTTTCTTCTCCATCATCATCATCATCATCAACTTCTCCCATCTTCATCTTTGCTGAAATTTTCTGTTTTTGACTGTATATTCACCATTTTCACCTCTTTTTTAATTCATGGTTATGCGAGAGAGAGAGAGAGAAAGAGAGGCAAAAAGTTTGTGTTTCTGAGTTTCTGATCTTTCCACGACCCTCTACATGAGGCGCAAGCCTCGGCGCTTGATTTTGAAGTTTCCACCAAAATTCTCAAAAAATCGTAAATTTTTGCAAGAATTCGTGACTTTTTGGAAATTTCAAAAAATTTGAATTTCACAATTCTTTGGTTTCCTGCCTAAAATCACTCAAAAAATCACAATTTTTTGCAAGAGAACTTCTGAGAAAATCACGATTCTTTGCCTCTAAGTGTGGAAAAAAATCGCATCTTTTTGGGTTGAATTTGAAGAAGAAAATTGTGAATTTTTGGTTCTCTGAATCTCAAGAAATTGTGCATGTTTGCTTTGGGCTCTCAAGGAAATCGTGATTTTTTGCTTTTCAGATTGTGAGAAAATTGTGATTCTTTGATTTTCTAAGTTGGAGAAAACTGCGAATTTTTGGAATCCCAGTGAGAAAATCGTGAATTTTTTCAACTCATACTTTGAGAGATTTGTGATTATTTGGACTTGGGAAGATTGAGAAATTCAAGATTCTTTGCATTTAGTGCATTGGAGAAATTCGTGATTCTTTGGCTTTCTGATTGTGAGAAAATCGTGACTTTTTGGGTTGAAATTTGAAGAAGAAACTCGCGACTTTTTGCAACTCTTACTTTGAGAGATTCGCGACTTTTTGGCTTTCTAAGTTAGAAAATCGTGAATTTTTGCCATCAAATTTTTGAAACAATCACGACTTTTGTATCCAAGCTTTTGAAGAAATCGCGAATTGGTGCATCCATTTCTTGAGAAAATTGCAACTTTCTTGCCATCCAATCTTTGAGAAAATTGCGAATTTTTTCCATCAAGAATTTTTTGAAAAAATCGCGAATTTTTGGAATCCCATTTTGAGAAAATCGCGACTTTTTGGGAAGACCATTTTTGAGAGATTCGCGACTTCTTGAAGGTCAGAGTTTGAGAGATTCGTGACTTTTTGGGAAGGAAAATTTGAGAAAATCATGATTTTCTACCATCCATTTGTTGAGAAAATTGCGACTTTTTGAAGGTAGAAAAGAGTAAGAATTCGTGATTTTTTGGATACTTTGGGCAAAGAATCACGACTCTTTGGGTTGTTGTTTCTCACAAAATCACGACTTTCTAGCCCTCTAACTCCCAAAAAATCACAACTCTCTAAAGCATCTTGTTTCTCTGTTTTGACCCCCAAGAGCCTGATTTGACATCTTTTTCATCCAAAATCCATTTTTTGAGCACTAAAGTGCATTGGAAAGCTCGTTTCGAACACGAGCTCAACTGTTTTTCTTAAGAATAATGTGCTGATTTTTAGATAGAGTAAATTGAAGTTGACCCTCAAGTGGGATTAGGAAGCAAAGGGGCTCCAAAGGATTTTGAGCAATACAAAGGGGAACTTTGGGGACTAGAAGACAAAGCTTATGAACTTGAGATCTAGTAGAGACCTAGGCAAGGATAGACAAAGCATTAGATCGTCTGAGGCTAGTGTCAACCATACAACTAAGTCTTGGGCACAACAACTAAGTGGTTATCCTTATGTACTAAGCTTGGACACAAGTGATTCAGAAATGTCTTTCAGCATGGGGAGACCTACAAATAGTTCAGGCACTACCTATTTACAGACACCTGAAAATCCCTATAAGACTCAATTAGAGTATATTAGGACCAACCAATTGGGTACACACATCTATGAGGATGGTCGGAGGCGTTCAGTTGTCCAACTCAAAAATCCCAATCAACCCTTTGGACTTGAACACCCAGTGGTCAAATTCAAAGAGGGTTCGTACATTGATAAGCAAGGAACCATGTATGTGGTTATGAGCTTATCGGACAGGACATATGAGTTTGGAAATATCATTTTGGAGAAGGAGATAGGAGACCTAGAGAAAGGATACCTAGTATGAGAACCCAAGATCCCTAGAGGCAAATCGGTTTTAACTAGAATACTCACACTAGAATGGATTCCCCAGGATAACAAAAACATAGAATTGTTCTGGAACAGGGAGATAGATGAAGCTTTTTGTAGGTTTAACACTGATCAACCTTGCAGGGCAGGAAATTTAACAATATATGAATTTAAAGATCATGATACCCCTGGAAAAGTGGTCTATTTAGACAACACATCGAAGAGAGTATTCGTGGTATTAGAGCATGACAGGCATGCATACACTTGGTAGGACGAGTTGATTTTCCCTCCACCAAGGTCTAATGTTTCCCATGGCCTCCAAGGTGTAGGATCATCCAAGGCTCATGAAACCCAAAGGGAAAGAACTAGAGAGAGACCTGAGGTAAGCTTTGCATACATAGTGGGTAGAGATAGATCAGGATTTTAAAATGAAAGACAGGAAAGAGGGAGACATTGAGCACATAGGCATCAAAGAGCTAAACATGATTTTCCATTGCCTCGACCCCGTGAGCACCCAAGAACCCTTAGACCCTCTCAAGTGGTCAAGGCAATGAAGAACTATTTTGACGAGATAGGAGATCCTTATGACCATGTGGCTGAGTTCAAACAAGTGTTAAGAGCTAAACAAGTTGGGGATTTGTTCACCCAATTCAAAGCATTTGGTTTGACGCCTAAGGGTACTGCCTTAGCTTGGTTTCAACCCTTGAATAGTTGTAGCTATTGAGATATAGGTCAATTGCTAGAAGAATTCATTGTAGAATTTTCTAAGAGTGGCATCAGGCATAACACATCATCCTTGATCCATAGCTTCAAGCAGACACCCCAAGAAATAGTGCGACTTGCACGCAAATGGTTCAGACAGTACTTAGAAACATGCCATGTTCTAGCATTACCCACACCGGCCAAACAAGTGGCCTTGTTTTTAGATGGCTTACTAAGCAACAAGTTAAGATCATATGTGTACTTGAAAGATCCTATATCCATAGAAGAGTGTGTGCGAATGTGTATTAACATAGAAGACAATTTGGGTGAGGATTTAGGACTATCCAAACTCCATAAGGATTTTGACAGTTCTACTAGTCATACCTCAAGAACCTCCACTGAGATAGATGAGATAGCTGAGCAAGTTGTCAAGAAGCTAGGAGTTCAAAATAGACAAACACCAAGGGTCACCTCATTGAAGCGATGTTACAACTATGGAGGGGACCACATGGCTAATGTTTTCCTGATGATGGCTCAACCCCAAGGAAATCCTAATGCTCCATATTGCACCATTGAGAGGAAATACACAAACCACACGGCTCAAGATTGTCCCTACAATAGGCAAGCTGTTATACAAAATTACCAACAAGGTAGGTATCAGAACCAATACCAACAACCATATTATAGGCCACAACAACAATATCAACATCAATACCAACAACAATATCAGGCACCATATAGGCCACAACTAGTCCTAGGAAACCAACCACCACCTCCTGCTAATGTAATTCCAGTTAAGTATGTGGTGGCAGAGGAGAACCCCAATAGAGCATTGGTGTCAATGACCCCTTTAATCTCAGAAAATGACCCTCATTCCCTGAGTCCTGACTGCTCCTATGAAGATAGCCCACAAGGTTATTACATAGGGTCACCTAAGTATAGTGAGACTTATCCTTATCACTACGAGGCACCACCTATGGAAAAAAATTGGGAGCCCGAATACTCCAATGTCATGTATACAAATCCTAACCCTAGGCCCCAATTGAGACAAATGAGACCACAAGCCCCTAGAGGACCATGTTTTAGATGCCAGGGTGACCATTTCATTCGTGAATGTCCCCACCCACTATCTCCGGGTCAAGGACAGACCATCACAATACAAGCTTTTTGTCCTGACTGTGGAAAAGACCATCCCCCTAGAGATCATGTGGCTCCTATACAGGTAGTTACCAGGCACAAGCCTTAAAATAGGATAAGCCAACTGAACAATCAAAGTCAAGTGAATAAGGAGAGCCTAGTAAGAGGAAAACAAGAACATGGAACGATACTAGAGAGAAGGCCAATCGCAAGTGGAATAAAAAGTTATCCGAACTAGAAGAAAGCCTAAAAGAAGCTAAAACAAAAATAGAAGACATTGCATCTCAAAGTCCCTCGCATGCTGAAACTCCATCCACTCCACCTCATTCCACCCCACCACCCATTGTAAATAGACCACAACTAGGGTCTATTATTGCATATCCAACCCCAGATGTCTTGGACATGATGTTCAAGGCCTACCAGGCTCGACTTCAAGAAGGACCAATGGTTGCAAACCTAGACAAGAGTTACCCTATAGCAGATTTAGAGATTGAACGAACAAAAATGTGCATGAAAATGGTAGAGGTAGCTCAAGCTATGCTTGAGACCACTCAATTGTTCAATCAGACAAATTCTATCAAACAAGGTTTGCATTTCCAAGGCTTATTAGAAAGATGGATGATGGAGCACCTCTTTCAATTCAAGAATACTCTCAAGAGTTCTTGCGGGAAATACAACAAGAGAAATGGGCCAAGGAGAAGGATAACCCTCCTCCTATTCTTGAAATTGATGACCTTCATGATCAATTTCCCCAAGACATTCCATCTATTTACGGAGAACAAGTAGAGCAACAAGAAGACGAAAGATTAGATTTTGAATCTAATTCTTTACAAGAGTTTCCACAATTCACAGGCCCATGGGAATCTGAATCTCTTCAGATCAGTGCTCCCACAGTATTGGTAAGACATGAAGACTCAGTGGTTCCAAGGAACACGGATGTCGTGAAGAACACTAAGGTTCAGGGTCATCTCACCGTAGAAGAGCTGCTCAAAGTAAAACTAGAGCTATGGAAGCACGTGGTGAATCAAGTTCCAGAACTTGATTCCAATATGTCAAAAGCAAGCTCTAAGCAAAAAGTCCCAGAGATACCTCTAGACAAAATAGGAGACATGAGTGAAGGTGAAGAAGGTAATACTTATCTTCCAATCACCTACCAAGGTTACACAACCAAAGCTATCTTAGAGTCATGTGCTAGTGTTGCGATTGTGACCACCTCCTTGTGGAAGCAATGGGGCAAACCTACATTAAGACCAACTAGAATGAAGTTTTAAATGGCTAACAGCCATATTGAAAGACCTCTAGGATTGCTAGAAGGGATAACTCTAACCACTTGTGGTGTAGAGTTTGAACACACCTTGTCTATATGTGACTTTGGTAAAAATAATGTCTATGAGATGATCCTAGGAAGGTCCTTCCTTTGACAACTGCAGATAGTGCAAGATTGGGGAACCAACTCCTTATACTTGCAGCACTTAGGGGTCACAACAAAAGTAAACCTAAAAGATTATACCTTTAGATATGTACCACCCCTACAATGAAATCCTATCCACAAAGTGCAAGAAGATTCAATCTCTGTGAATTCTAAAATTTCTTTTGATCCATCTTGGATGCATGAAGATACTCACTTGTGGATGTGCAAGGTTGCTGAGGAAGAGGAAAGATGTCTAAAGGCAAGAGAAGAAGGAACTCCCCCTGGAAATAGACCAGTTAGAGATCCAGCCTGTTGTTGTAGTATGCCCTTGGGAGCCAAGACCCACACCACCTTGCATGGAAGCAAGGGAAGGCCCAAGAAAAACTCTCCTTTCATCCACCCCATCCTCCATCATGTTCAAGCCATTGGGCATCAGCCTGCAGCTATGCCACATGCTTGAAAATATGGAGCAATGGGAGTCAAGGATCCTAGTCACATATGTAAAATACAAGATAATAGCAACACTCTACTTACACACATAGGAATTGCTAGCATGCACACCTCACTCTCTCACACTCCAAGATTAAATACATGTATGTACAAAGCCTTAAGAGAAAAGAGAGTTCTTCCATTCCATGGATTTTACATGAGAGCACAACCAAAAGCTCCCCCTTTACAAGAAATGAGCCTATATTTATAGGCTAAGCACATTCTCCCATGTGCTCTTTTTGACTAGTCAAAAAGATGCACATGCTCATATCTCTCTAAATCTTGGAAAATATTCTCTAACAACCCACTCTCTTCAAGACAAAAATATAGGCGTGGGAAACTTCTACGTGGGATTTTATACATGTCCGTCAAAAAGATACTTTATTTGAGAGGCTTCAACACCATAGGCTAAGGGAAATATCAAAAAGAGGGGCTTAAGAGAGTGTTCATATGGACATCTCCTAAATACAAAAAAGTGATATTTTTATGAGGGCTATAGGGTGCCATTGCATGAGGAAATTGTGGGCAACCCAAATAACAACACCCTCCTCCTCCTAGACTTTGTCGTCCTCGACAAAGCTAAGAGAGAAGCATACAATGCCAAACTGGTCCAAGTTTGGAGTCTTCAACTCTTCAAATAAATACGCAGCAGTTCCAATCTGAATTTTGCAAGGCTACAAATCTTTTGAATCAACAAGCCGTCTGCCTTCAAATCTTCAATCCAGCAATGTTGAGCGACACAATCCCCTTGGGGGGCAGTCAGCCCAGCCTCCATCCAAATTTTTAAGTCTTCAAGTCTTTCGGGTCTGTAATGCTGAGCAACACAATCCCCTTGGGGGGCAGTCAGCCCAACCTCCATCCAATGTGCCTTCTCTCAAAGCTCCAATACCTGAAATTTAAACATACACAACAAGTAGACTAAATTTGAAGTAGCCACAAAATGTAATTCCATGTTTAGTTTCCGCTTCAGGGAACATCTTTCACTTAGGACTTGCTCTTCTAATGAGAAGTGCTCCTGAAAACCTCATCTTTGCACTCCAAAAAATGATGCCATAATCTATTATTTCCAAGTGAGTGTGACATATGGCATTATCTAGAATGTGGTATCATGATTAACTTATGTTCCTGCCCTCATTTATACTATGCTCCTAGCCAATCAAGTTTGCAATTTAATATGAGTGTTATGTGCT
Source organism: Ceratopteris richardii (assembly GCA_020310875.1). NCBI lineage: Eukaryota > Viridiplantae > Streptophyta > Polypodiopsida > Polypodiales > Pteridaceae > Ceratopteris > Ceratopteris richardii. Next base: position 197,353,221 of record CM035417.1, on the reverse strand, counting down.
CATAAACTAAATAGACAATAGTGCAACATTATGAGTCCTATCATTTTACAAGCATTCATGAGATTCAAACAACTTATCCAACACTATTCCTGCAAAGCATAGTAGCAAATCATCCATAGGAGGTAAGAAGGATATGTTCTAAGTGTGTTGGCCTATAATGCATTGAAAAAATAAGCCTTAAATGAGCATTGTGGAACTAGAGAGTTATTTCCCTAGCAAAAAACAAACACTCATTCATGAATTCATACTTAATTTAGTTCAGGTCTGAAAAAATTTCAACCCCCTATGTGCATGCTCTCCTGCAAATATCCTTTAAATAAAACATGCTCACATCATGAAGAACTTTTTGAGGTATAAGCATTATGCATCCTACTCAGGAATTTTACTAGAAACAGAGTAGAATCAAGAGAGATGCATGAGCATGTAGCAAGATGTGCAATCTTGGATCCGATTTTCAATAAGTGGGTTAATGGATACAAAACATAAAGCAATATTCATACCCTTGTGACCTTTGTACCACACAAACATATAAGCAATTTATTCATTTCCAATGACTATGACAAGCATGCATTAGAAACTTCACAAGATCAGGAAGCATCATCCTCATGCTTTCAAACCTGCAACACTAAGAGTCAAGGGATATTGAATTTGTAATTAGCAATTGAAGATAAACTTCACTTCGAAAGATTAGAAAAGAAGGGCTTAGCAACCACCAAAATCTTCTCTAATCATCATAAGGGACTCCTTCCCCAAGGAGAAGAATCAACATGCTCTAGTCACCTGCAAGCTTTCTATCAAGCAAAAGGATCATAGATATAATGAATGCATAGATATGAGGTGCCTAAAAGAGTCAACAATCCAACATGTGCATTATTCCTTGGTGAGGCACCAAAACCTGCAACTACAAGAATTAGCAGAGAAAGCAGATGACTCTTGAAGCCAAATAACAAAAAGTTGTAGCCGCATGAACCTTAGGCCAACTCTCAAACCAAAAGTGCACAACCTTTAATTCTCATAAGAGAATGTAGTGCATGCCCCCTTAAAGACATTTACCTAGGACAATGATGGATTGGTTATAAACAGATTTGAACAAACATAATACCACTCAAGAGGGATGTGGATCTCTAAAAGGGTAGAGGCTTGAACCTTCTATGTGTAAGAAGTGCATCATCCATAAATTAAAAGCTTATTGGATGCCAACCCCAACATATAAGAGACCACAAATTAAGTTGTCCTTGAGGTAGAAGCTCCAAAAGAAAACAAGTCTCTCGGTCATGGCCAAGAATTACTCTTTAGCTGCATAAAAAGTGAACATGCAGCAGAGTCCACCTTTGGTGGTCTAAATCATAAGGTTTGAAACACAATCCTGATGTTGATCTTTCAAATCTGTTCAAAATGAACTCGAACACTTTTGCATTTTTGGCTTCTTAGCTTCAATAAAGCATCCACACATAAATAGTGAAATTGAGCACAAGCATCAAGTTGCCACAACGGCATAACATCTTTGAAATAGAACACTCTGTATGTAAACATTTTGAAGAGCACAAGAGGCTATCTTGACACCCATGTGAACCTTCATACCTACAAATAGCCACAAACCAAGAGGCAAAAGCTTTTTGCACAAGTAACCCTATGAGAGTACATCCATAATCTGATTCTGTAAAAAATGGCCTACAAGTGGTGTCAAGAAGTGTGGACACAATCCCCTTTGGGGCAATCACACACCCCCAACCCATAAGCCTCGCGAGCGTGATGATTTCCACAAGCGGTTTGAATATGCAAAGATTTCCGACACAAGCGTAAAAAAAAATCATTATGAGCGCCATTTGAACATCATTAAACATAAGCATGACAAACATAGTACTTATGGTTTCACTTCTCGTTGACCTGTGTAATACAAAATCCATATTTGTGAACTTTTAGGTGTGCAAGCATGGATGCAAAACTTACACAAGTAGTTTAAAAAAATAACGTGACCGAAGTAGCACCCAAAAGAAATGAGAAATGATAGCCTGCATGCTCCTTAAGTTAAGGAAAGTAGACATGAATTCTTAAAGGATCTTATGGTCTGGCTCAAATGAATTCTAGAGCTTTATCTTCCTCATTCATAAGGGGAGTTTAAAACATCTACAGTCATGTGTGTATTCAAAATTGAAGGACCCGTAGATCTTCAGCTCCTCATCACGTGCACCCTTTTTACTATACTAAAGTGATCTCTTCTAAGATGGTGTAGCAGCGCAGCATGCAAGGACCATACCAACACCAAGGAGTCTAGAGATTATGATAAGTTCGTTATAAAAACAGATAAAAAAAGAAGAGAAGGGTGACAACTTTCAATGAATACATATGTTTCTCATTAGGAAATGAACAGACATGAAATCAAAATACTCCGAGCCCCTTATGCAGTGTACAAGAACCCACGCGCTGCATACTCTTATACAATTATCTGTGATAACCCAACTAGGAACCAAAAGATATCATCATTGCATAGCTATTTCGAGGGAAAGACAAAGAGAGAGCCACAACGCTCCATACTGCAAGATTCCTGTGACAACCTCTTCTAGGAGGCACAGAAGCCGATAGGAATGAAAAAACACCTCGATGTTGAGGGAACATGGTCAGCATGAGGAGAGTGACCAAACCCATGTAGGGCATGTAAATCCCTCGGACTACACCCTGGTACGACCAAAATCTTCAAGTTGAGGCATCTAAATGGGAGGCATGCTCTCGCCTGACCGAAAGCACATTGGGGACTCCACCGACTTTCTTCAAGCGAGACAAAGCGTCACCTCCGAGGAAGAACCAAGAGTAGAGGCCACATATGTGCAATATCTATGATTGGTGAAAACAAAAGGAGAAGTCTGAGCACTGCAAGGAGTATCCGGCAGTGACGAATGCCTAAGAGAGAGGTCATTACAAGAAAAGCATATGATAATAAAGAAAAGACCCAAAAAAATTGTTGTAACCATTGAGGAGAATGAAGAGAGATGTACATACATAGGAGAAGACCTAAGTGAAGAAGAATAAGCAGAGCTTATAGCTTTATTAAAGGAATATAGGGATGTGTTTGTGTGGCACTATAAAAAATTGAAGGGAGTAGATCCGAAAATTTGCTCTCATACAATCCCCATGACTGTTGATGCCAAGCCCACCAAATAGAAGCCCTACACATATAATGACACTTATGCAGCTAAAATAAAAGAAGAAATTGATAGGTTGATTGAAGCTGGATTTATCTATGAGATTGAGCATACTGAATGGGTCTCCCCCATTATAGTGGTTCCTAAGAAGAACGGGAAGTTGTGAGTGTGTATTAACCTTAAAAAAGTTAATGCTGCTACAATTAGAGATAGCTATCCGCTTCCAATCACCGAACATTTATTGGAGCGTGTTGTAGGCAAGGAAGTTTTTATCTTTCTTGATGGATTTTCAGGTTACAACCAAGTAGCCATTGCCCCAGAAGACGGCTTTTTCCATTGAGTGGGGAATTTTTGCATTTCATGTGATGCCATTTGGGCTCACAAATGCACCTCCAACATTCCAAAGGCTCATGTGTCATGTCTTCAAAGAGTTCTTGCAAAAGAGCTTAGAAGTATATGTGGATGATTTATGTGCTCATTCCCAAGAAAGAAGATATCACATCCGTGAGCTCAGATAGATCTTCAATAAGTGTAGAGAATATCGAGTGTGTCTGAACCCAAAAAAGTGTGTGTTCATGGTACGTCAAGGTAAGATCTTAGGTCATATTGTTTCTAAGAATGGAATATCAAGAGATGAGGACAAAGTCAAAGCCATAGCAGAGTTACAAAGGCCAAGGAATCTTAAAGAGGTACAAGCCTTTATGGGCCATTGTGGATATTATCGTAGGTTTATCCACATGTATGCGATCATAGCTAAACCTCTTTGTTGACAAATTTTGAGTGGAACGACGAATGTGAAAATTCCTTCAATCAGCTGAAGAGACGTTTGTGCACAGTACCAATACTGACCACTCCTGATTGGAATAAACCATTCCATTTCCATGTGGATGCACCCAATCATGCAATAGGATGTGTGCTAGCACAACCCACGAGTGAAGGAAATCTAGATTTGCCTATAGCATATATGAGTAGACAACTAAACACAGCAGAACGAAACTATACAACAATGGAAAGAGAAGGCTTAGGCATGGTATATGCCGTAAAAAAGTTTAGAAACTATCTATTGACCAACAAGTTCAAGTTTTTCACTGATCATCAAGATTTATTATATTTGGTCAATAAACCTTGCAATACAGGAGGCTTAGTAAGATGGTTCCTCTTGCTAATGGAATATGACTTTGAAGTGGTTGTTAGGAAAGGTAGAACCCACCTTAGGGCAAATCACTTTTCTTGCATCACTTCAAGAGAGTCACTGTATAGAGTGTTAGATGAACTACCTGATGCTTATCTGTTCACTTTAGAAGTTGTTCCTAAATGGACAAATAAGGTGGTACCAGTCCTAACCTCCGGACCTACAAATAAGAATGTGAAAATGAACAAAGGGGAAATTGTACAATCACAAAACTATCAAATATTGGCAAGCAAAATGTACAAACAAGATACAGAGGGTGTATTAGCTTGTTGTGTCAAGGATGGTGAATATAGTAGTTGGTTGCAACAAGCCCATGAAGGATTGCTAGGACATCACTATTCTAAACAGTGAACGTTGCAAAATTCAAAATGTTTAGGAGTGTATTGGCCTAGTATGGATAAAGAAATACATGAGTGGATTAAGAATTGTCTAGTATGCCAAGGAAAACCCCCAGTGGATCATGCCACCCTTTATCACGTGTCGTTAATTCCAAAATGGAGTGCTCCATTTCTAGAATTTATACGATCAGGAACACTACCCAACGAGGCTAGTCTAGCAAGAAAAGGGAGCATGGAGCGAGGCTCAAGACTATGCCTTAGTAGGAGACAACCTATATTGAAGAGGCAAAGATGGTTACTTAAGAATGTGCATTCATGAATCAGATTATTTGAAAGCCTTAGAAACTGCACATAATGGTGTTGCAAGTGGACACTTTGGGCCTCATAGAGTAATTAAGACCATTCTATTCTCAGGACTTTGGTGGCACACTCTTCAGATGTGACACATGCCAATGTACCCAATATCCAATTAGAAAAGATGAGATGCCTTTGAGACCAATGATGGGAGGACGTGCATTTTTGAAGTGGGGTATAGACTTTGTAGGTCCTATTAACCCCCCTGCTAGAAACTCCCATGTAGAGTACATTATCGTAGCCACAGATTACCTTACAAAGTGGGTAGAAGTAAAATCCACAACAAAGAATGATGCTCAAACGACACCTCAGTTCTTATTCAAGAATGTTTTCACAAGATATGGACTACCAGTAGAGTTAGTGAGCGATAGAGGCACACACTTCTTGAACAAAGTCATTGAAAACCTTCTCCAAGAATTCTTGGTAATATATAAGAAGTTTGCCCCCTATCATCCACAAGCTAACAGACAAGCCAAGAGCACAAATAAGATCCTATGTAATGTATTGACAAAACTGGTAAATAATCAATGCTCTGATTGGGATAAACAACTTCATCACGCTGTTTGAGCTTACCGAGTTGTCTGCCTACAAAACGATACTCAATGCCACCCCATTTCAGATGGTCTTCGGATAGAATATTGTGCTACCATTGGACTTCATAATACCAGCCTTAAAAGTAGCACAAGAGCATGAGTGGAATGGACATGAATTGTCCTCCAGGATCTTTGATTTAGAACTTTTAGGTGAGACGAGGCTATGAGCGGTAGCAGGCATCTATGCTACAAAGAAAAGACAAAAGGCATACTTTGATGCACACATCAAGGATAAATGATTGAAAGACAGAGACCTAGTGTTGGTTTATACACTCAAACAGCATTCTCGTAAATTGGAAAAATGAGGATATGGACCCATGGTCATTAATAGAGTTTCCACTAGTGGTGCAGCTCAATTGGCCACTCTAGACATCTTGCCAAACTATATTAGTGGATGTAGAGTCAAGTTGTTTCAAGAACCTCTTACAGAGGATATGTTAATGAGACTCAACACTGCCAAGAAATGAAAAGAAGAAGAGATAAGGGTTAGAGAAGAACCACAGGCAGAGGCCAGAGAGCGCATTAGGAAAAATAAGTTAAGGCAACTAGACCTAGACATTAATCTTGAAGCCCCATGATATCACATAGTCATGTGCCAAACATCAGGTGCAATTGCTTCTCGAATAGTTGATCGACGTCCCTTTGTGACCATAGAGGTAGGACAAGGCAAGAATGTAAGAACTATGAGAGTCTTGATTGACTTAGGTGCTACAACTAGTGCAGTTAGATTCTCATACTGCCAAGACCTACAATTGAACATCAATCCCATAAAAACATATCTCATAGGATTGGGAGGAGTCAAAACCCCTTGTTTGGGCACAGTGGAGCTTCCCATCTACCTTCAGGATGTCCAAATGATAGTCAAAATGCTAGTGGGTGCAGATGAAGACCTTACAGAACTGCTTGTCTTAGGTCAAGATTGGATTTATGACAATGTTGTCCTTTTAAACCTGAGAAGTCGACTTCTTCAAGTTTGGGTGCATGAACAATGCATTACATTAGAATTAAAGAATGACATGATCACAGATCGAGGTATCATAGAGTCTCTTCGTTCTTCTAAGACTAACCTTCGAGAAGAAGATGTTGTAGGTTTCAAAAGATCTAGGATGTAGAAAGAGTCAATTATGGAAGAATAGACTCACAAGTTAGTAGATCTCTCTCTCATTTCAAAGAATGATGCAGCCACAATAGTTCAACCACAGGGGCAAGCAAAACAGTACAAGACAGCTGCTATATTAAAGAGAAAAGTAGAATTCAAGAAGAAAGTAGTTTCGAGCATGAAGCAGATCTGGGTACGAAAGGGAGAGCAACCAATCACACTAGCACACTCGAATTCATTACCGGAGAAGCAACGGAGAAAGCCAAGGCAACAAGTAGCAGAACAACAAAGATCTCTATCTCAAAGAGTACTCCAAATTTGGGTGCAAAAGGAGTCAATGAAGGCCGACCACAAGAACGTACAAATTTGGGTGCCTAAGAAATTAGTTGGAGCTCAACAAGGTCGATCACACATGTGGGTTCCCAAGGAACTCTTACATACACAAAATCCTATGTTCTCCCACACGATTAAAGTCTCAACAAAGAATTCAAGGAAAGGCAAGGGTTAGAACTAGCAACAAAGAGCCAAAGAAGATCACCTCACCTCTTCGGCAATAGTAAGAAGAGAATCATCAAGGATATGGGTTTGGAAGCCAAAAGCACTAGAAGCCCCTACAAAACCAAAGAGCCAACCACAAGGGGCACACAATTCAAGAAACCATCCAAACACGAAACGGCCAAAGGTGATCACTACGCAATCAAATGCTCTTCTCAAATGGATCCCCATAACAAAGAATGATCAGGCATCATTCAACAATCAATCACTTACATCATCTCAAGGTCCAATGGATACCTCCAACAAAGATGGCATCAACATCTATAAGTAACATCAAAAGGCTCAATGGGCAAAAACCATGTGCTCCTTGCACAACCTTGTCTTTTGCACCACTCAATTCATGCATTTCCAAAGTATGCATTAATATAGGGTCATGTTACACGACCGTGCATAGAGACATTAGCTCACAAATATATCTTCATGCAAGAATCCAAGGATGAAATACATATCAAGGGACTACAACTTGCAAAGGCTCGCAGTGACAAATGAAGAACCAGACAGCTGACCCTGCTATGTTGGAAGATAGATGGCTCTTGTTCATACACGATGGACACTACCTCTCAAGGACCTACATGGAACAACCACTACAAAAAGGGTCTATCAGGGATGACATACTCGAGAGGGGGGAGTGTTAGCACTCAAGGTTAGGAACAAGGCGCAAGAACATGTCAAAGAAGTGGACACACAAGAAGAAGGAGCAAGTAGGGAGCTCCAAGAAGTACATGTCAAATTTTCATAAAGAATCCTTACAAAAATAGTGATTTTCATCACTAAAAACCATTGTAAATATCATTTCTCCTTTTTTCAACTCTATTTTGTTCAAGCTGAGGATTCCTTGAGCTTGATGAGTATTAGAAGTAGCTACCTACCAATTTTCATAATTTTTAGACTCCGTTTGCACCCTCAAATAAGCCTTGGAACCTAATTTTTAACTAGGCTGGACACTAGGTCTGGATAGGGCCAAAACTAGTCCAAAAACTATAAAAAGAGCTAGAGAGCTCATTTTTGAGGCTAGCTTGTTGTAGATTTGAGTTGTTGTAAGAGAATGCGTTTGTAATCGAGGCTTTCCATTGTTCCTCTCTTTGATCTTGCCTTGTGTGTGTGTGTGTGTGGGTCTATGTGTGCATGCTAGTGTGCTTCTCACTCACACACTTGTGCCTTCACATGCTCATGGTCTTCATACCAGTCCCCATGTCTCCGCGGATTGACAAGTAAAGGAGGTGGTGCTTAGGCTTGAGCTACACCACATGGTCATAGATCCAATCTTGACCCAAGACAAGTGGTTCTGTAAGGTCCTCATCTTGACACCCTAGCATTTTGACTATCATTGGGACATCTTGAAGGTAGATGGGAAGCTCCACCTCTCCCAAACAAGGGGTTTCCACACCTCCCAATCCTATGAGATAGGCTTCTATGGGATTGATGTTCAATTGCAGATCTTGGTAGTATGAAAATCTAATTGCACTAGTTGTTGCACCTAAGTCAATCAAGGCTTTTGTAGTCCTTACATTCTTCTCTGGTCCTACCTCGATGGTCACAAAGGGACATTGATCGATTATTCAAGAATCAATAGTGCCAGATGTTTGGCACATGGCCATGTGATATCTTGGAGCTTTCGGATTGACATCTAGGCCTAGTCGCCTCAATTTATTTCGCTAAATGCAGTCTCTAGCCTCTACTTGTGCTTCTTCTCTGACCCTTAATTCTTCTTCTTTTCACTTCTTAGCAGTGTTGATTCTCATTAGCATATCCTTTGTAAGAGGTTCTTGATATAGCTTGACTCTACATCCACTAATATATCTTGGCAAGATGTCATCTCCTAGAGTCGCCAATTGAACCGCACCATTAGTTGAAATTGTATTAATGATCATAGGTCCATATCCTCTTTTTTCCAATTTACGGGCATGTTGCTTTAGTATATAAACCATCACTAGATCTCCTTCTTTCAATCTTTTATCTTTAATGTGTGCATCAAAATATGCCTTTTGTCTTTTCTTTGCAACGTAGATGCCTGCTACTTCTCGTAGCCTCATCTCACCTAAACGTTCTAGATCAAAGATCTTGGATGACAACTCTTTTCCATTCCACTCGTGCTCTCATGCTACTTTTAAGGTTGCGATCAAAAGATCTAATGGTAACATAGCATTTTGTCTGAAGACCATCAAAAATGGGGTGGAATTGAGTACTGTTTTTTAGGCAACTCGGTAAGCCCAAACAACATGATGAAGTTGTTTATCCCAATCAGAGCATTTATTATTTACCAGTTTTTTCAATACATTACATAGGATCTTGTTTGTGCTCTCAGCTTGTCCGTTAGCTTGTGGATGATAGGGGGCTAACTTCTTATGTATCACTAATGGAGAAGTTTTTCAATGACTTCGTTCAAGAAGTGTGTACCTCTATCACTTACTAACTCTATTGGTAACCCATATCTGGTGAACACATTCTCAAGTAAGAACTTACCCGTCGTTTGAGCATCATTCTTTGTTATGGCTTTTACTTTGACCCACTTTCTAAGGTAATCTATGGCTACAATAATTTATTCAGCATGGGAGTTTCTAGTTGGGCGATTAATAAGTCCTACAAAGTCGATACCCCACTTTGAAAATGCTCGTCCTCCCATCATTGGCCTCAAAGGCATCTCATCTTTTCTAATCGGATATTGGGCATGTTGGCATGTGTTGCATTTCCTCACATAGGTATGTGCATCCATATGAAGAGTGGGCCACCAAAGTCCTGAGAATAGAATGTTCCTAATTACTCGGTCAGGACCAAAGTGACTACCTGCAACACCATTATGTGTAGTTTCTAAGATTTTCAAATAGTCTTAAGTAACCATCTTTGCCTCTCCTGTATAGGTTGTCTCTTACTAAGGCATAGCCCTGAGCCTCTTCCATGCTTCGTTTCCTTGCTAGACTAGCCTCATTGGGTAATGTTCCTGATCTCATGAATTTTACTAATGGAGCACTCCAATCTGGAATTAATGACACGTGATAAAGGGTAGTATGCTCCACTAGGGGCCTCTCTTTGCATATCACACAATTCTTAATCCACTCATGTATATCTTTGTCCATACTAGGCCAATACACTCCTAAACGTTTCAAATTTTGCAATTTTTTGTTGTTTAGAATAGTGATTTCCTAGCAATCCTTCATGGGCTTGTTGCAACCAACTACTATGCTCATCATCCTCGACACAACAAGCTAGTACACCCTCAGTATCTTGTTTATACATACTTCTTGCCAATATTTGATAGTTCTGTGATTTTACAATTTCTTGTTTGTTCATTTTTACATTCTTATTTACGGGTCCAAAGGTCCGAACTGTTACCAACTTATTTTCCCATTTAGGAACAACTTCTAAATTGAACAAATAAGCATCGGGCAATTCATCAGACACTCCTTGTAGTGACTCCCCTAAAGTGAGAGAAAGGTGATCCACTCTGAGGTGGGTCCTACCTTTCTTAACAACCACTTCAAAGTCGTATTCCATTAGTAAGAGGAACCATCTTACTAAGCATCCTATATTGCAAGGCTTATTGACCAAATATAATAAAGCTTGATGACCAGTGAAGAACTTGAACTTGTTGGCCAATCGATAGTGTCTAAACCTCTTCACATCATATACCATGCCTAAGCCTTCTCTCTCGGTTGTGGTATAATTTCGTTTAGCTGCATTTAGGTATTTGCTAGCATATGTTATAGGCAAGTCTAGATTTCCTTCACCTGTGGGTTGTGCTAGCACACATCATATTGCATGATTGGATGCATTTACGTGGACATGGAATAGTGTATTCCAATTAGGAGTGGTCAGTATTGGTGTTGTGCACAAACGTCTCTTTAGCTCATTGAAGGATTTTTTGCATTCACCATTCCACTCAAATATTGTCAACAAAGCATAAAGAGGTTTAGCTATGATTGCGTACATGTGGATAAACCTAAAGTAATATCCACAATGGCCCATAAAGACTTGTATCTCTTTAATGTTTGTTGGCCTTGGCAACTCCACTATGGCTCTTAATTTGTCTTCATCTGTTGATGTTCTATTCTTAGAAACAATATGACCTAAGATCTTACCTTGACGTACCATGAACACACACTTTTGTGGGTTCACACACACTCAATATTCTCTACACTTGTTGAAGATCTATCAGAGCTTAGGGATGTGGTATCTTCTCTCTTGGGAATTAGCACATAAATCATCCACATGTACTTCTAAGCTCTTTCGCAAGAACTCTTTAAAGACATGATGCATGAGCCTTTGGAATGTTGCAGGTGCATTGGTGAGCCCAAAAGGCATCACACAAAATGCAAAGATTCACCACTCTATGGCAAAGGCCATTTTGTGTTGATCTTCTAGGGTGATGGCTATTTGATTGTAACTTGAAAATCCATCAAGGAAGCTATAAACTTCCTTGCCCACAACATGCTCCAATAAATGTTCGGTGATTGGAAGTAGATAGCTATCTCTGATTGTAGCGGCATTAACCTTTTTAAGGTTAATACACACTCACAACTTTCCATTCTTCTTGGGCACCACTACAACGGGGGATACCCATTCAGTATGCTAAATTTCATCCATAAATCTAGCTTCAATCAGTCTATCAATTTCTTCTTTTATTTTTGTTGCATAAGTTTCATTATATGTGTAGGGCTTCTGTTTGGCGGGCTTGGCATCAATAGTCATGGGGATCGTATGAGAGCATATTTTGGATCTACTTCAGGTCTCTTTAGGTCCACACAAAAAGATCCCTATATTCCCTTAATAAAGCTACAAGCCCTGCTTCTTCTTCTGCACTTAGGTCTTCTCCTATGTACGTACATTGCGCTTTGTTCCCTTCAATAGCCACAAAAAATTTTTTGGTCTTTTCTTTGTTATCATATGCTTCTTCTATGATGGCCTCTCTTTTGGAATTCGTACCAAAATTTTTCAGTCTTCAACTTCATATTTCTTGAAATTCTCTAGTACTTCAAACAATGATTCCTCCTCTTCTTGTTTCACTGCTTTTCTTTTCTCTTTCTTTTGACCACCTTCACTTTCCTCCCTTCAATTTACATTTTTAATGCTTGTGAGAGGTTCTTCTTCTTTTTGGGTAAATACTCCGACATCCTCTAGATAATGCTCTTCTAACTTAAAGCAACTATCCATCACAATGGACTCTAGATCATTGTCATCCTCTTCTTCTTCTATGACATCACTAGGGTCACATTCTTCTAGTAAGGGCTCACACATGAACATAGAGATATCATAACCCTCCTCATCACAATGAGGTGTCCACTATTCCTCAGTCACAGCAATGTCCATGGTGGCTAAGATTTCTACCCAACCATGAGGCTCAAATTCCTCATCTAGAAAAATCATTGGTGTGTAGGCTAGGTCTCTAACCAGTCTCTCTCCTTGAGAAGTTCCTTCTTCTCTCGCTTTTAGGCATCTTTCCTCTTCCTTTGTAACCTTGCACATCCACAAATGAGTATCTTCATGCATCGACGATGGATCAGAAGAACTTTCAAAATGCACAGAGATTGAATCTTCACTCATGTCTCATATTTTGTCTAATGGTATCTCTGGTACTTTCTGTTTACATCCTCCTTTCGACACATTGGAACCAAGTTATGAAACTTGATTCGCCACATGTTTCCACAACTCGGGTTTTACTTTGAGAAACTCTTCTAAAGTGAGATGACACTAAACCTTAGTGTTCTTCATGACTTTAGTGTTTCTTGGAACCATTAAGTCTTCATTTCTTACCAATATTGTGGGAGCTCTGATCTGAAGAGATTCAGATTCCCATGAGCCTGTGAATTGTGGCAATTCATGTAAAGAATCAGATTCAAAATCTAATCTTTCCTCTTCTTGTTGCTCTGCTTGGTCCCCATAAATAGGTGGAATGTCTTAGGGAAATTGATCATGAAGATCATCAATCTCAGGAATAGGAGAGGGATTACCCTTCTCCTTGGCCCATTTCTCTTCTTGTATTTCTCGTAAGAACTCTTGAGAGTACTGGTGAATTGAAAGAGGTGTTCCATCATCCATGGAATCAGGAACATAAACGTTCGTTGATGGTGAGAAGCCTGTGTAGGTAAAGAAACATGTGGCTTGCTTACCAACTGCTCTAGTCTTTCTAGTAAGCCCTCAAAATGCAAACCTGATTTGATAGAATTTGTTTGATTGAACAATTGATTGGTCTCGAGCATAGCTTGAGCTAGTTCTACCATTTTTAAGCACATTTTTTTCCGTTCATTCTCTAAATCTCATCTAGGGTAGTCTTGTATAGGTTTGCAGTTCTTGGCCCTTCTTGAAGTCGAGCCTGGTAGGCCTTGAACATCATGTCCAAGTCTGCTGGTGTTGAGTCTGTAAGAACAAACCTTGGTTGCGGTCTATTTACAATGGGGGGTGGGTGGGATGAGGTGGAGTGGATGGAATTTTGGCATGTGAGGGATCTCGAGAGGCAATATCTTCTATTTTTGTTTTTGCATCTTTTAGGCTTTCTTCTAGTTCGGATAATGTTTTAGTCCACTTATGGTTGGCCTTCTCCCTGGTATCCTTCCATGTTCTAGTTTTCCTCTTACTAGGCTCTCCTCATTCACTTGACTCTAATTGTTCCACCAGTTTGGTCTGTTGTAAGGCTTGTGCCCTAGTGACTGCCTATACAGTAGCCATGTTAACATTACTTGCACCTGAATCCACCACTAAGCCCACTAAAATGATTGGTGTAACCTTGGGTGCACTAGAGGGGTTCCTAGGACAATCTCTCAGGAGATGTTCCTTTTCACACTCTAGACAAAATGCTTGTATTGTGATATTTTGTCCTTGTCCCCGAGCCATTGGGTGTGTTAATCGTTTCATCGTTACTTCTACTTTCAGACTCAAGCACTTCAAGTTCAGCCGGTTTTGAATCTTCCTAACCGCAATTGTTCTCTTAGCCACGTGGGTCCTTGGGAGTGGTAGGGGTCTGTTAGACAGAGGCCCTGTACTATTTTCCCAAATTAACACACAATCCTAAATGTTATCCCGTTCTTAGCTCAGTGTCCATCCCTGAACAACGAAAGATTGTTCAGTGTACTGGAATTAGAACTTCAGGACTGAGGGTAGCAATCCAGTTACTTAATTTATGAGCAAAATATACTTCAGTAACAATGTCACCTACTTCGTACTTCGTCAGAGTAGATAGGTATACCAACCAGACATTATACCTTAAAGTTACGAGGACTCATCGTATGTTAAACTCGAACAACCAATTTCCTAATAACAAACGGCTAACCATAAACTAATGATGTTCTACTCACATTCAGACCATTACAGCTACTAGTTTTCCCGTGGTCGGAATCAACAGCAAATGTAGACCACGGTATCGAATTTGGTCACTTACAGAAACGCTACCAGAAAATTAGTTCGGGACCACTTTTCACGTTCCCTGCTCCGCCGAAGAACTGATAAACAACATACTACACTTGATAACACTCAGAGACACACTCAATCATTACCGAACAGATTCGTAACACAATACAACTGATTCGTAACTCTGTAATAAGGTGAGAATAATCGACTAGCCGAAGTACAGATGGAACAGAACAAAGCAGAACTTATCTTTTCAACAACATACACGCTCACACAAGGCGTTTATAGCCCTCTCAAAACAGGACTCAATCAAACAACACACAGCAATTCCCGCAAACGGGGTGCTCTCCGCTCTTTTTCTCATTGCCTTAAATAGAGGATTTTTTACAAGAGTGCGCACTTCTGCAGTTACCTGCGCGTTTCCTGAAAGATTCTTTTTTTTCATTTAAGCTACCTGTCCTCGTACTTTTGTCCTTGTTCGGCGGCCGTCCAACACTTTTACATTTAAGGCACCTGTCCGAGTTCATTTGTCCTTGTTCGGCAGCCCTCTAACACTGGCACGCACGGTGGACTCGAACCCGCAGGTGCATTATTGACTTCGACATTCTTTTGCGTTGCATGTAGGCCTATTCCAGAGTTCGGCTCCCGAATCATTTCTGACCGTACTTGTTCAAGTGGAGGAACAAGTATAGCAAGCCATCTCCTACGAGAAAGTGTCCAAATACTTTGAATACGACTATCCAATTGCTGTTTTAATAAATCTATGTCCACATTCGTCATTAATGTGGCATTCAGTTCTATGCCTTCATCTTTTAATATCTGCCTTTCGAATTCCTGTAAGACCTGTATTCTTGAATGCAAAATTTCATTTTCTGCTTGCAGGTTGGCATTCATGGTAGAAAAACTCATCATTTCGTCTTGAATCTGTTTTTGTATATTTTGCTACCACTGGTGAAATTCTTGAAAACACTTTTTTGCGTTAAT
The DNA here is from genome assembly GCA_020310875.1 of Ceratopteris richardii. Lineage (NCBI taxonomy): Eukaryota > Viridiplantae > Streptophyta > Polypodiopsida > Polypodiales > Pteridaceae > Ceratopteris > Ceratopteris richardii. The sequence continues at coordinate 197,337,628 of CM035417.1, read as the reverse complement.
CAATTCCGCCATTAGTTACCGTTGGTTACTCTGTAACTCCTGTAGTAAAGCTTCTTTGTTGTCCAATTCCTTTTGCATCTGTGTCATTTTTTCTAGTAAGGAATTGGACTTAGCCATAGTAGCGAATAATAATTTGTTTTTCTGCTGAAGCGCTTGTTCTTGTTGACGCAAATATTGAGAAACTTCCTGTAATTTGTTTTGCATCCCTGTCACATAATCTGGTTGGAGATCGTCCGGTAATTGCCCTGGGCTGACAGTGGGCAAGTGGTCTTCCATTCTTCGTTTAATTGACAGCCGAAACGGCGTTCCTACTGTCTGGTTCTGTGCGCTATTACCTGTGTGGAATAAATTTGCTGACGATGTGGAGACTCGGTCTGCTTCCTCTTGCTCTGCACTGTGTGGGTGTCCGGTGTCTATCATATCATGATCACCGGAATTAATATGTGGGGACCAGTTTAGCTTCTGATACTGCACTGATTGCACAAAATCGAATATAGCAGCTAAATAGGCTGCTAGTCTGCTATTGGTTTGGGATCTTCGCTTATCCTCGACAATTATTTGTGTATAGAGGTGGTTATATAGCCAGTGTGTCCAGCTAACCCTACCACCTCCTTCGGCATGTACTAATGGTGAGAAATTTTCTCTAGACATTAAATCGAATTTAACTAGGAAACAGAGCTTCTCTAAATACCACTTGAATTGTTCACGGCACTGATATGTGGCATTTTTCAACATGTAATATCTTCTGGGGCCTTCGCAGTTTCCAAATTCTTTTCTCAGATCATCATTCGAACATTTAGGAAAACGTGCATCATCATACAGCGGCAGTTTAAATATGGCGGAGACTAACTGTGGCGAAAATTGTACCTGGTTTAAAATGAGGCCTTTTGTTTGTCGCATGTTGTGTAACTGATTCTCTGCATCTTCATTACCTATCCACTGCTCCCATGGTAATTGAGCAAACTGGAGAAGTCCGATCCGCCGTAGCCAGTTTTCATTCCTCCTTGAATGGATGTCGAGCTCTATTTTGAATTCTGTGGAAAATTTATGATGAACCCTTACTGTTGCAGAAGTTATTGAGTCATCGTCATTATCTTGTAAGGTAGTATCTGTTGTCGTCACAACATGGTTCTGTGCGCGCTTCCTGAGTTGCCATCTTAGTATGTCGGATTCAGACATGATTGTAAGGGTCGCCGAGAATAATATGCTGGAAGTACGTTAACTAGTGCCGAAGCTCGAAGAATACTATAGTGAAGAATGCTATGCTAGGCATACGCATTTTATAAGCACCAGGGCTTGAACTGCCATTTGCTGGAATGATTGTATTTCATGACTCTTCCTTCCCCTTATCAAAATTGTAGCATGAGTAAGAATCATTATTCTGCGTGTTATTCTGTAGATCGATGCTAGACTTAACAAGTCTTTACATGTGCGAAAAATATCATGAAACAAAACCTTGTTATCATACTCATTTCGAATTCATCGTTACATTATGAATTCGCATGGTCGAATTTTACTATTCTTCTATGAGGCCTTCGAGATACATATTCCTGGCTAATCTAAATGTACGAGCTATTTTTTTCTTAAGGGTTTCTAATAATTGCTTCAAAGTGTCGGGTTCTAAAATCTGCGCATCTATTCTGACGGAACTTAGTGTGATTGCTTCAGTAAGCAAGATTTCGGCCTGGGTTTGCAAAAAGGCCTCCTGTAAATAAAAATCATTGGATAATGCAGCGTCCCGGGATGTCTTCATTTCGGTGACCTTCTGTTGCATCTCTGTGACGCGATCCTTCTGATTTCACAGTTGGTTATCCAGTCGCTCGAATTGCTGGTTCTGAAATTCAATCGTTCTGGAATATGCATCTCGTTCTCTTTGAGCATCTGCCAGATCCTTTTGGTGTTTTGCTTCCCTGGTTAATTGGCGTCTCAGCATTCTGTTTACCTCGTCCAAACATTCCTGGGCTTTGCGGAGCTCGTCTTGGACTTGCGCTGCTTCTCGCTGTTGGTCTTGACTCTTTTGGATGGTTTCCTGCAACTGGGCCTTCGTTTCTTCGACCAATTCTTCGAGGGATGAGCTGATGTCTTCTTTTTCTTGGAGTGCGGTCTTTAATTCCCGGATTTCTTCGTGTGCTTCGTGTAATAGCTGGTCTTTGGCGGCAAGCTGCTCTAATGCTGCATCTCTTTGCTGTATCAAGGCCTGTTGTTCCGAGAACTGTGCTTGGAGGTCGGCTAATTGTGTCTGTAATTGATGATTCTCCGCTTTTACGGCGTCGACTTCCCTTGGAGTGGGGTGATGTCGGCTTCCAGGAGGTCGACTTTGTGTTGTAGGTCGTGCCGAATGGTGTTTGCGACCTCACTCATCTGTATCGGAAGTTGTTGTGAGAGGGTAATGAGCAGTTGGCCCAGTGGGTGTTGTGGTGGTGTAGAGGTTTGGGTATGGATTTGGGGAGATGTCGGGGGTGAATAATTGGGGGAGGATGAAGAGGATTCGGAAATTGGTGGCGGGAAAGGGTTGACTGGTGGAGATTGAGGACCAGGGGGTGTAGGGTGGGTTTCTTGATGGATGGGTTGGTGTTCACCTGTAATATGGGCGATGGTGGATTCTACGGCCTTCAGTAGGGTGTTGAGTGCGCTGTCGATCACATACTGTTCATCTTCTCGTCATGCTGATGCTTCTTTGGTTGAGACTGGTTCTGTTTCTGTGTGATTCTGCTGGTCGTGGTGGTCAGCCGATGATTCGTTGTGTATGGAAGTGGCTGTGTCGTGGAAGGTCTCTTCTTGGTCGGCGGTTCGGGTGTCCTGATTCTTTCCGGCGGATCCTTGTGCTTCGCTTTCTGAGGAGCTGATCCGAATTCTCTTATTGCGGAAAAGTTGGTTGATCTCCTCATCTTCTTCATCTTCTTCGTCGAGTGGCTGAACTGATTCTTCGTGCCTAAGTGTGGGACCTTGTGGTGGTGGTTGTGCGGCAAGGATGGCTGGGAAAAGGAATGAGATGATATGGGGAAGGCGAGAGCGCGGGGTGGTACCCTTTTGGAGTTGCTTCACGATAGCTACACATTCTTTATGGATTCTAAGGAAAACGTATGATGCAAAGTTGATGGGTTCTTGGGCAGCTAATTCTAGAGCGGAATAAAATGGTCGTGAGATGCCGTAGGTGCGCTTTTGCAGGTTGAGTATGGCGACTAAGAATTGCAGAGCGGATCGTTCGGGTTCGGGGCGGCAGAGAATGGCGTATTCGTTGGACGAGGAGCGGGGGAATAGTTCATTCATGCGGGCGATGGGAATACTCGGGCCATTTTCACGGCCTTGCGGGTTGAGGTGATAGGCTTCAGCGAAGGCTTGGAAGGTGATGACTGTTCGCGAAGGGAGTGAGAGGAAGACCCATTGGCGTTCGGTGGCGGGGGACTGAGCAATGGCGGTGATGATCTGTGTAAAGAAAGGATGGGCTTCCACCGAGTGCCAAGGCAACTCAGCGAAGTTGGCCAATCCTCTGCAACGCAGGTATTCACCTACCTCGGTAGGGATACCATCGCGGAAGGCAGCATAGTTGGCTATCGCTTCCATGGCGGTTACTGAGGTAGATGATGAGCACGGATGCAGAATGCACGAGGGCTCAGAATACTAGCATACAACACAATAGCTTATTTCGGCGTCGTCGACAGAGTTTAAATAGAAACAATACGGTGGGGAGAAAAAGGGGGTGGGATATCATTCTGCGGTGCGGGAATAATACTGGGTTTCATGCAAGTGTGCGTACTCGAGTGACTGTTAAGAGGGCGGCTGGTTATATCAAGATCGTACAAAACACGGCTTTTTATAAAAAGCAGAAAAGAAGGAAAAGAAAAGATTAAACAAAACGCGGTCCATCGTCGAAAACTTAATGCGGGCTAGTCATGTGATGATATGGCCGTAACTTCGACCCATTAATTACCTTTGGGAGTGGATTTCCAGTCAACGTAGTCAACCGAAAAGTTGCCGGACCAACTTGTTCTGAGATCTTAAAAGGGCCGAACCAGCGTAATTTGAACTTTCCTGCTGCTCTGTCGGATTTTGCGTTATAGAAGAGTACAAGCTGATCTACCGAAAAGATTGGGGTCTTCAAATATCGATTGTGTGTCTTGGCTTGCCTTAGTTGAACTTCGCGCATGGTTAAAAAGTTGAGCCATCGGTGCTCATCAAGTTCCCTGAGTGCATCCATTCGTGCTATCAGCGACTCTTCCGGTAGCATTTTCTGGGTGATTGCTACACGCAAACTTGGGATAACTATTTCCATGGGTGCTATTGCTTCTAAACCATAAGCTAGTTTGAAAGGTGTCAAACCTGTTGTTACCTTATATGTAGTTCGGTATGCCCATAATACTGCAGGTAGTAGTTGATCCCATCTTTCGGTGCTTCCGTGATCAGTTTCCGGAGTATATTCAATAGTGATTTGTTTGTACTTTCGGCCAAACCATTGGCGTGAGGGTAATATGGAGAGCTGAGTTTATGTGTCACCTGGAATGATTGGGTGAGTACCTTCATTAATTGATTTACGAAGTGAGTACCTTGATCTGTCACCAATTCGAGTGGTAAGCCAAATCGTGGGAAGACATCATTTAACAGACATTTTGCTACTGCAACTGCTGTAGCAGACCGTAAAGCCCAAGCTTCTGCCCATCTCGTTGCATAGTCTGTACAGGTTAGTATGTATCTATTGTTACTGAAGACTGCTGGAGGTGTGATTGGACCGATAAAATCTAATCCCCATTTCTGAAAAGGTTCGAGTGGCATAATAGGCTGCAAGGGAAAGAAGTGTCGTTGCAGTGGTTGTCCAGACCTTTGACAGTTATCGCAGTTTTTGACGAATTGGGCCACATCTCGGTACATAGTAGGCCACCAGAGACCTCCTTGCAGAATTTTCCGGTGAGTTAGATCTGTGGCAAAGTGACCACCAGTAGGGGTTGAATGAGCCATTGTGATGACCGAGTTAATTTCGTGCGAAGGAACACATCGAAGTAAGATTCCGGTGTGATCTACATAATATAGTTCTCCTGCAACTAGCCGGAATCGGCGGCTAAAGACTACCATTTTCCTTCGAACTGCCTTGGCAGTCTCAGATGGAAAGCATCCTTCGGTGAGAAAAGTTAGAATCTGATCATAATATGTAGGTGTTGCTTGTAATTCGGCAGTCTCATCGATCAGTGGTGCAGAACAATAAATTGTTGGGGTCGTGTCATCTATGCCTATCGGGGCTTCACCAGAATCTAGGCGAGATAAGAAATCTGCTAAGGCATGTGCATTTCCGGGTCAGTGAATGACTTCATAATCAAATTCCTGCAAGAGTAGTACCCATCGTGCTAATCGTCCGCCTAAATGTTGTTGTCTTACTAGATAGACAAGGGCAGCATGGTCTACATGAAAGGTAAATTTCCGGCCTAATAGATAATGTCTGAACTTTTTGATGGAGTAAATTAATCCTAGACATTCTCTTTCAGTGGTAGAATAGTTATTTTCTGCCGGTGCAAGCCTTCTGCTGGCGTAATAGACAGGGCGAAACCACTTATGTGTTTGCTGCATCAGAATACTGCCGATCGCCACATCTGAAGCGTCGACAAAAACATGGAACGGATTGTCCCAGTCCGGTGGTTGTAAGATTGGGGCCTGCGTCAATAGATACTTGAGTCGATCAAATGTAGTTTGGCATTCTTGAGTCCATTCGAACTGTCGGGGAGTTTTTGTGATTAGTCTGTTCAGTGGTACAGCCAGATGAGCAAGCCACCGTAAGTGTCTGCCATGCCACCGTACTTGACCCATAAAACGCATTACTTCTTTCAGAGTGGCGGGTACTGGGGCTTCTAAAATTGTCGAAATCTTGTCCGGGTCTACTCGGATACCTTGGGCAGATACAATATGACCAAGTAGTTTGCCACATGAAACGGCAAACACAGATTTGCTTGGGTTAAGGCAGAGTCTGTAGTCTCAACACTTTTGGAAGCAGCACCGTAGATGAAGCAAATGTGCCATCATCTTTCCAAAAATTGAGAAGTCATCGAGATATACTTGCATAAACAAATTGAGATAAGGAGAGAAAATCTCATGCATACATCGCTGAAAGGTGCTTGGTGCGTTTCTCAATCCAAACCACATTACTGTGCAAGCAAAGACACCCCAATTGGTAATGAAGGCAGTTTTTGGGATATCTGCTTCAGCCATCCTAACCTGATTGTAACCGCTGTATCCGTCTAAGAATGAATACATTTCGTGGCCTGCTACCCTATCAAGCATGGTATCCAGAAAGGGGATCGGGAAAGGATCCAGTACTGTTGCTGCGTTTAATTTCCGGTAGTCTACACAGATTCGTAGTTGCTTATTTTTCTTTGGCACGATCACAATTGGCGAAATCCATTCAGCATGTTCTACTGGTACGATGAATCCAACTTTTAATAATCTATCAAGTTCGGCTTTTACCTGTGATGCATAATTGGGATTCATCCGATAGCTGGGCTGCTTATTCGGTTTAGCTTCAGGCTTCAGCATGACTCTGTGCTAATATATGCGCGGATCTAATCCTTTCATATCTTTGTAATCCCAGGCAAAGACGTCTGAGAATTCGCGAAGTAGTCGAATCAAATCAGCCTTAAATAATTCCGGTAAGTTTTGCCTTATCTTTACAGGTCGTGGCTGCTCTTCGTCTCCTAAATTGTACGAGGTCAACTGGTCTTCGGAGACATAAAACTGTTGCGGTTTCTCTGTATCGTCTGTCGACCGGAATAGTGAATGTATTTCATTGTCATGTGTTGGCACAATATCTTCCTGCTTAGTTTTTTGGGTGATTGGTGCAACTGTACATACTGAAGTACTCCAGTTATCTATTACGGACTGTAGATCAACAGTCCCTAAGGTCATTAAGTCAGCATTATTCTTCAGAAATTCCTCTTCTTCATCATCTGATAATCCATCTAATATGTGGACTGGTTCAGCAAAATATGGTCTGGCGTGAAGTTCGCAAGGTTGTATAGCATCTAATTTTACTACATATCTACGGTTGGCATCTTTGAACGTAAGCTCTTGTGCAGACCAGTCCTGTATTACCTTCGCGTGCTTCAGCCAAGGTCGACCAAAAAGAAGGTTGTAATCCAAAGTGGATTCCGGCAGATCTAGTATAACAAAATTCATTTTGAAGGCCGTACCTTGTAAAGTAATGGGTACATTTCGCACAAGTCCTACAGGATGGACTCTAGATTGGTCTGCCATTCTGACAAAAAATTGAACTGGTTCGATTTCGGTCCATCCTAACCTATTGCATAAGGCTGTAGTTGCAATGTTAACACCGAAGCCTCCATCAATCAATACCTGTGTAATTTTATGATTCTTAAACCATACTGTAATCAAGGGAACTGAATGATCAACCGTAGAATCAGGTTCTGGTTGAACTGCTGCTGTCGCCGGAATACAGGAAGGCACCGAACTGAACTGTTGCTGGAACTGTTGTCGAACCCCCGGTACTAATGCCAGTAGTTGGCCGAGAGGCAGAGTGATAGATGCCTTGGATAAAATTTCCCAGGCCTGCTGAGATTGGTTATCCTGCTCTTTTGAACTTGAGGTCTCTGCTGATGCCGAAGTATCTGTTGTTATGTCTACTGTTGATGGTGGTTCCGCTACTGCTTCCTTTTGTTGTGTTCCTTCCTTTGTCGACGAGATCTGAGTCACCGGAATGGGTTCTGGGAACACTGGTGGTTCTGTTGCGGTCTAGTGGCTAGCCTTGTTATACATCCTATGTTGTTCTCGTATCCCTGGTTCGAATATTTCTGCTGCTGTCTGCAGCTGTTTACCTGATCGGGTCTAGACTGTAGCAGTTTGCATTTCTACCGGTGTAATTTGTACCATGTTGGCCATTGGGTTTTGCCGCTCCTTCTTCCTTTGATCATACTCAGCTGCGTCCTTGCAATATCTTCTGATGTGTCCGAATTCACCATAAAAATGACAGTGTGGCGGTGGTAAATTGGGATTTTCCAGTGGTGGTTCGTTATGCCAGCGGTTTGCATTATAGTTATTGTTTCTCTGTCCTCGGTAGTTTCGATATCCTTGCGGTTGATTGTTTCTTAGTTGCGGAGGTACATAGTGATTCGCTGCCTATCCATGTTCTTGAATAACAGCATTGACTGTTGTTGTTCCCTGTATTCTGGCATTGTAGACACAATTTCCGGTGGTGTGTCCGGCGGTGTTGCAGATAGCGCAGAACGTTTGATTTAGCGCACAGTTGGCACTAGTATGACCTGAATTTTTGCATGTGATGCAGTACACTTGTCTGGTTATATCTTCAGTCATAGTTTTGTTCGTTTTTAACCACTCTAGATCTTCTATAAATCCACCGACTTTGGATTCCAGTTGTAGAGCCATGGCAATGACTGCATCCAACGTCATTGCTCCAACACATCTTATGATCATGATCTGCTTCAATTGCGGGTTTAAACCATTGATAAACCACTGAGTGATGACATCATCCGGTAAGTTAGCGTGGGCCTGTGGTATCTGTCGCAAGTGTGTTCTAAAAAGTGTAGCATATTCCTGGACAGTCTGATTTGCCTTCTGTCGGTTGTTCTGTAAATAATCAAAGATTTTGGCGGGATTCTTCTTTAGTCTGAATCGTTGCAAAAAAGCATCTCGTACTGCATCATAGGTACCAAAATGATTAATGTCGTATTCCGTAAGCCATCTAGCCGCTTCATTGACCAGTGTAGATTGAAAAACAATGGCCTTGTATGCCTGATCCGGTGGATGGTTAAGGACTGCATAGATAATCTCGAAAGTGCGTACGTGAGCATCCGGGTCATCTCCTGGGAATCCACCAAATTTCATGTATGTTACTCCTGTTGGAGGCGGCCTTGGTTGACATAACTGTTGTTGCTGTTGTTGTCCGTTCATTGTGAGTGTATCCGGTCCTTCTCCTGTATCTTGAGGTCGATTGGTTGAACTATCAGAACTTGGATCGCCGGATGGCGTACCTTCCGGTGTGCTGTTTTTGCGTAGGATACTTCGGATCTCTGCTTCGAATAGCTCTCCTTCCTTCTGGATGTCCAATATCCGAAATCTTTCTTCCAAGCACGCGGGTCGAGCTGAGGATTCCGCAAAAAATGCTAATCCTTGGCCGCCAATTGGTGTTTCTATCACCGGAATATCACCGGAATGAACTGACAGTGTACCAGACTGTAGTGTTTTTCCGCTTTTACCGATTTCTTTTCCTAGAGTTTTTCTAATCGTGGATAACTCTGAATCTTTATCCAAGATTGTTAAACTGGTTTCCAGCGGCGTCTTGGTAGATTCTGGAATTACTGTATTTTCGATAGGCTGGGTCGAAGTGACACCAGAATGTACCAAAGGCGTTGATCGTTCCACCGGAATATGACCGGAATTAATTCTAACGTCCTTAACTTGCTTGACCACTGGGTCAGGCCGCGTTATACCTTCTTCTCCTAGGGTTGTCTTTAGTACTTTTCGTGTTCCAATCGTATGGTTCCTAGGATACGTTTCGCCAGACCGAGTAACCGCCATGTATCATTGCTTAGTAGCACTATCTGAGCAGTTGGCAACAATTTGGCTCTGTTGCTACCGTCAGTCAATCGAACGATAAACGTAGTGTTTGATTCTGAAAAACAGCCGGCACGCTACTGCCACTTTTTACAGATAACTGGCAACCTGATGCCACTTTCCCACAGACGGCGCCAAATGTTAATCGTTTCATCGTTACTTCTACTTTTAGACTCAAGCACTTCAAGTTCAGTCGGTTTTGAATCTTCCTAACTGCAATTGTTCTCTTAGCCACGTGGGTCCTTGGGAGTGGTAGGGGTCTGTTAGACAGAGGCCCAAATTAACACACAATCCTAAATGTTATCCCGTTCTTAGCTCAGTGTCCATCCCTGAACAACGGAAGACTGTTCAGTGTACTGGAATTAGAACTTCAGGACTGAGAGTAGCAATCCAGTTACTTAATTTATGAGCAAAATATACTTCAGTAACAATGTCACCTACTTCGTACTTCGTCAGAGTAGATAGGTATACCAACCAGACATTATACCTTAAAGTTAGGAGGACTCATCGTATGTTAAACTCGAACAACCAATTTCCTAATAACAAACGGCTAACCATAAACTAACGATGTTCTACTCACATTCAGACCATTACAGCTACTAGTTTTCCCGTGGTCGGAATCAACAGCAAATGTAGACCACGGTATCGAATTTGGTCACTTACAGAAACGCTACCAGACAATTAGTTCGGGACCACTTTTCACGTTCCCTGCTCCGCCGAAGAACTGATAAACAACATACTACACTTGATAACACTCAGAGACACACTCAATCATTACCGAACAGATTCGTAACACAATACAACTGATTCGTAACTCTGTAATAAGGTGAGAATAATCGACTAGCCGAAGTACAGACGGAACAGAACAAAGCAGAACTTATCTTTTCAACAACATACACGCTCACACAAGGCGTTTACAGCCCTCTCAAAACGGGACTCAATCAAACAACACACAGCAATTCCCGCAAACGGGGTGCTCTCCGCTCTTTTTCTCATTGCCTTAAATAGAGGATTTTTTACAAGAGTGCGCACTTCTGTAGTTACCTGCGCGTTTCCTGAAAGATTCTTTTTTTTCATTTAAGCTACCTGTCCTCGTACTTTTGTCCTTGTTCGGCGGCCGTCCAACACTTTTACATTTAAGTCACCTGTCCGAGTTCATTTGTCCTTGTTCGGCGGCCCTCTAACAGGTGGGGACATTCATGAATGAAATGGTCACCTTGATATCTAAAACATGGTCCTCTAGGGGCTTGTGGTCTTACTTGTCTCGCATGGGACCTAGGGTTAGGATTCGTGTACAGGACATTGGAGTATTCTAGCTCCCAATTTGGTTACATAGGTTGTGCCTCATATTGATATGGATAAATCTCACTATAGTCAAATGACTCTGTGTAATAAGCTTCTAGACTATCTTCATCGGAGTAGTCAGAACTATGAGCATGAGAGTCATGATCTAAGACCAATGGGGTTATTGGCACCAATGCTCTATTAGGATTCTCCTTTGCCACTGCATGCTTAACTAGAATCACAATTGTAGGAGGTGGTGGTTGGTTTCCTAGGACTAGTTGTGGCCTATATGGTGTCTGATACTGTTATTGGTGTTGAGGTTGATATTGTTGTTGTGGCTTATAATATGGCTGTTGGTATTGGTTCTGATACATACCCTATTGGTAAGTGCTAATAAGTTTTTCTAAAATTTTGCCTATTGTATGGACAATTATGAGCCATGTGGTTCATGTATTTTCTCTCAATAGTACAATATGGAGCATTAAGGTTTCGTTGGGATTGATCCATCATCGGGAAAACATTAGCCATGTGGTCTCCTCCATAGTTGTAACATCACTTCAATGAGGTGACCCTTGGTGTTTGTCTATTTTGAACTCCTAGCTTCTTGGAAACCTGCTCAACTATCTCATCTATCTCAGGGAGGTTCTAAAAGTATGACTAGTAGAACTATCAGAATCCTCATAGATTTTGGACAATTCTAGATCCTCACCTAAGTTTTCTTCTATGTCAATGCACATCTGTTGATATATTTAGGTAGTGATGTGTGTGAACACTCTAGGACTATCGGGGCACTTTTTTCTCTCTTTAGGAGGTTTTTTTCCTCGGCTTGTATATACACCTATTGCCCTAACAAGCTACTTATCTTTGTACATCCTCTAGTAATACATTCAATATTGTGTGTTGTGTCCCAAGCTTCTTCTTCTTCATTGTGTTGTTCATGTGCTTCCGCAGACGTCTAACTCCAACAATTGGTATAAGAGCAGGTCGCCGTTTTATCTAGGGCATCGTCACCACCTCTCCGGTTGCAGTCTCACAATCGCACAAATTTTGGTGAGCATACTCAGGGTGTTTTGGATATCAAAATTGCTTTGCTTTGTCGTGCCAAAATGGCGATCTGAGCTTGTTTTGGCCTCCGAACATACTATTGCAGCACTTGTGCAGGCTATTTTTTCTTTTTGTGCCAAAGGTATATACCAGTTTCGGTTCGCCACTATGCGCATATCGAAGTCTCCTACAGGTTTAGCAGAGTTTGTCTAGGCAATTATGTTCAATTTTTGAGATACAATCAATTTTTTGCATCAAGGTATTTTAGTCATCGGCCATGGCTGAAAGCAGTGATGTATTTCGTATGTTGGTTGTTGAGGATAAGTTGGATGGTACCAACTACCTGTTATGGGCTTATATGATGGGACATGTATTGGTTGCAAAAGGACTGTGGAACATTGTGCAGGGTGTTGAAAAACATCCTATCACACCTGCAACTGTTACAACGACAGGTACTGAAGCTGATGCAGAAGGTGTCGAAGATGATGATATTCTGCAAATTCCTATTCATGTTGCAATTTGTGCTTCACCTACTGCAGAGAAAATTTGTTGGGATGGCAAAGATGCCCAGGCACATGCATTGATAGCTTTGTCTATCAAATGTGCCATTATTCCTCACATTTGCTCTTGCAAAACAGCTAAGGATGCTTGGGATACACTTACCACATTGTACCAAGCTAGGAATGAGGCTCGTGTTGCTTACCTCTAAAAACAGTTGGAGAGTGAGCACATGAATGAGGATGATTCTATGGACAGTTTTCTAACAAAGATCAAAGACTTGAAGGAACAGTTGATTTCTACTGATGAAGTTATACTAGATAGCTCACTTGTGCAAACCGTTCTGAATGGTCTTCCTGATTCATATCAGAGTTTTGCTTCTACTCTTCGGTTGATGATAAAAGGCAATCCAAATGCCTTATCATTTGAGGATTTAGTCTCTGTTCTGTTGCAGGAAGATCAATCGAGGCAGAACAGGTCCATTATGCATGTTGCAGATCAAGCCTTCCTGCCTAGTCAGAAGGTCAAAGGAAAATGGAGCTCTTCAACTAGCAAGCACAAATTTGCAAATGCTACACATTCGAAGTGTTGATATATTTAGGGAGTGATGTGTGTGAACACATTAGGACCGCCGGGGCACTTTTTTCCCTCTTTAGGAGGTTTTTTTTCCCCGGCTTGTATATATGCCTATTGCCCTAATGGCTACTTATCTTTGTACATTCTCTAGTAATACGTTCATTATTGTGTGTTTGTGCTCCAAGCTTCTTCTTCTTCCTTGTGATGTTCGCGTGCTTCCGCAGACATCTATCTCCAACAATTGGTATCAGAGCAGGTCGTCGCTTCATCTAGGGTGCCGTCGACACTCCTCCGTTTGCAGTCTCAGAATTGCATGAATTTTGGTGAGCATACTCAGTGTGTTTCCGAGATCAAAACAGCTTCGTTCTGTGGTGCCGAAATCGTGATCTGAGCTCATTTCAGCCTCCGAACGCATTATCGCAGCGCTTGTGTAGGCTATTTCGTCTTTTTGTGCCAAAGGTATATACCAGTTTCTGTTCGCCAGTTTAAGCGTCTCGGAGTCTGCTACAGGTCTAGCAGAACTCGTCTGGGTAGTTCTGTTCAACTTTTTGAGATACAGTCAATTTTCTGCATCAAGGTATTTTAGTCACCAGCCATGGTTGAAAGCAGTGATGTATTCCGTATGTTGGCTGTTGAGGATAAGTTGGATGGTACCAACTACCCATTATGGGCTTATATGATGCGACATGTATTGGTTTCAAAAGGACTGTGGAACATTGTGCAGGGTGTTGAAAGACATCTTGTTACACCTGCAACTACAGGTACTGCAAATACAGGTGCTGGAGCTGATGAAGATGGTGTCAAAGATGATATTCCGCAGATTCCTGTTCGTGCTGCTGTTTCTGTTGCACCTACTGCAGAGCAAATTCGTTGGGATGGCAGAGATGCCCAGGCACATGCATTGATAGCCTTGTCTATCAAACGTGCCATTATTCCTCATATTCGCTCTTGCAGAATAGCTAGGGATGCTTGGGATACACTAACCACATTGTACCAAGCTAGGAATGAGGCTCGTGTTGCTTACCTCCGAAAACAGTTGGAGAGTGAGCACATGAATGAAGGTGATTCTATGGACAGTTTCCTAACCAAGATCAAAGATTTGAAGGAATAGTTGATTTCTGCTGATGAGGTTATACCAGATAGCTCACTTGTGCAGACTGTTCTGAATGGTCTTCCTGATTCATATCAGAGTTTTGCTTCTACTCTTCGGTTGATGATGAAAGGCAATCCGAATGCCTTATCATTTGAGGAGTTAGTCTCTGTTCTGTTGCAGGAAGATCAGTCCAGGCAGAACAAGTCCATTATGTGTGTTGCAGATCAAGCTTTCCTGGCTAGTCAGAAGGGCAAAGGAAAATGGAGCTCTTCTACTAGTAAGCAGAAATCTGCAAATGCTGCACATTTGAAGAACCAGGATAAAGATGAGAAGAAATCAGAAAAGCAGAAATTGTTTTGCAAGTACTATAAAGGGAATGATCATATCATAAAGAACTGTCCAAAACTGGCTGCAAAAGAGGCAAAGAAGAAAGAGGCTGGAATGGTTGTTGCAGAGGCCTCTACACCAAAAACAGACTCTGCAAATCTTGTGCAGGAAGAAGAATGGGCGTTTACTACTGTTTGCAGTTTTGACCCATCTTCTCATGATCAATGCATGTTTGCAGTGGACTCAAATGTTTGGTACTTTGATAGTGGGGCGACCAAACATATTACCTCGCAGCGCAGTTTCTTCTCTTCACTCGAGCCTGCCCCTATAGGGAATACTGTCACATGCGCCAACAACTCCTCTTATCCTGTTATGGGAGTTGGTAAGATCATTCTGACTACTGCTGATGGTAGTTCTTTCACCTTGTCAGATGCTTTATTTGTGCCAAGGATCAAGAAGAATCTGTTATCAGTTTCTGCATTAGCCAAGATTGGCTTGGTTGTGAAATTTGTTGATGACAGATGTACAGTTCATGATCTGTCAAATGGCGATGTTATTATTGCTTCTGGCATTTTATGTCGTAGGCTGTATAAGCTCATAGACTATGAAAGATCTGTGAATGATTCGGCATGTGCAGTTCATGATTCTCAGGCTATCTCAGATGCAAAGCTTTGGCATGCACGCTTTGGTCATCTGAATTTTGCTAGTTTGCTACGCTTGCAGAAATCTGATATGGTGTCTTCTTTGCCCAAGCTTGAGGCACCTGGAAAACATGTATGTGAAGGCTGTTTTCTAGGCAAAATGCAGCGTTCCTCCTTTCCAAAAGATGGATCAGTTCAGGCTACGCAGAAATTGCAGCTTGTACATAGTGATGCCTGTGGTCCTATGCAGACACCTTCTTTTGGAAACTATCTTTACTTCGTGACTTTCATTGATGATTTTTCCAGGCATGCATGGGTATATCCATTGAAGGCAAAGTCCGAAGTGTTTTTGTGCTTCAAACAGTTTTTGGTTTTGGCTAAAAATCTATCAGCATGTAAAATGGGCACCCTCCGTTTTGATCGAGGGAGGAAATATATGTCTTCTGATTTTAATGCATTTCTGGCTGAACGTGGGATAAAACACCAGTGTACAGTGCCGTATACACCTCAACAGAATGGAGTTGCTGAACGGAAGAACAAGTCACTCATGGAGATGGCAAGGTGTATGGTCAAGAGTCAGGCTTTACCACATAGTTTCTGGCTTGAGGCTGTCATGTGTGCAGCATATGTACTTAACAGGTGTCCCACTAAAGCGCTACAGCCTATCACTCCATATGAGGCTTGGCATGATCGCAAGCCATCTGTTGCTCATCTGTGGGTTTTTGGTTGTTTGGCATATGCACTAGTGCCTGAACAACATCGCAGAAAATTGGATGATAAGGCAGTAAAATGTATTTTTGTTGGGTACAGTTCTAAAAGTAAAGGCTATCGTCTGTATCATCCACAGACTAAACGCATTCTGGTTAGCCGCGATGTTGTCTTTGTGGAAGATGCTATTCAGCCATTGCTTTCATGTACTAAGGAGACATCTGTTAGCTCTAAAGACATGTATGATACTTTGATGCCTCTTTTTACAGGTGGACAGTCTAGTGCTGGTCCTAATGAGGCAACTTCTCAGCCTTTGCACGTTTCATATGATGATGCAGATCATTCCATTTCTGATGCAGATTTACATGATGCACTTGTTGATGAGAGAGCTGATATTGAGCAGGCAAAAACTATGCCAAAATGGCTGGTGCAGACTTTGCGTGATAGCAAATTAGATGCACCTTTGTCATATCGTACTCATTCAGGCTCTCATAGTGCCTCCTTTGCATCAGATTGCTATGCTATGGCTGCGTCTAGCCTCTGTGATGAGAATGAGCCTGTTTCTTTTGATGAAGCACGGAATTCAGAAAATTGGATGGCTGCTATGCAATCTGAATATGATGCTATAATGAAGAATGGTACATGTTCTTTATGTGACTTGCCTCCTGGCAAGAAGGCCATTGGCACTAAGTGGGTATACAAGCTGAAGCCTAAACCTGATGGTACAGTTGATAGGTATAAGGCTAGGCTTGTTGCAAAGGGTTATGCACAAGAAAGAGGCATTGATTTTGATGAGACCTTTGCACCTACATGTCGTATGACTACTGTTCGGAGCATTTGTGCACTTGCAGCCCATCATGGTTGGAATGTACATCAGTTGGACATTAAAACAGCATTTCTGAATGGTGACTTGCATATGGTTTAAAGCAAGCACCACGTGCTTGGTATGAGAAGATACATGCCTATCTGATTGCACATGGTTTTGAGAACAGTCCAAATGAAGCACCTTATATGTTAAGCGTGCTAATGATGTGCTTCTGATCATTGTTGTCTATGTTGATGACATGCTGCTCACTGGTCCTATTGAGAAGCATATTGCTGATTTTAAGGCTGATTTGCATGCCTCATTTGAGATGTCTGATTTGGGGCATTTACATCACTATTTGGGCATTCAATTTATGCAAGTTGATGGTGGAATGGCTTTGTGTCAAACGAAATATATTGACACGTTATTGCAGTGTTTGGGCCTTGAAGACTGTAAGCCTATTGCCACTCCTATGGAGACAGGTTTACGATTGAGTCTTCATGATGCTGGAGATGCATTTGATGCTGTTCTCTATCAGCAGGCTGTTGGATGCTTGATTTACTTATGCATTACTCGGCCAGATATTCAGTTTGTTGTCTCACAGATGAGCAGGTTTATGCATTGCCCAGGAGTCACGCATTGGAAGGCAGTTAAGCGTATCTTTCGCTACTTGAGTGGTACTCGGCTACTTGGGTTATTTTATCCCAAGGGGGGATCACTACCGCCAGATTTGCATGCTTTTTCTGACTCAGATTGGGCTGGTTGCTATGACACTCGTGTGTCCACCAGTGGTTTTTGCTTCATGCTTGGTAGCTCATATATATCTTGGTTGAGCAAGAAGCAGCCTACTGTGGCCACTTCCAGTTGTGAGGCTGAGTATAGGGCAGCTTTCACAGCGATTGTTGAGTGTGTGTGGCTCAGACGCCTTATGGCTGATTTGGGTGTTGGCCAGTCTTCTGCCACCACCATCTTCACTGACAGTCAGAGCGCATTGGCAGTTGCGAGGAACCCTGTGTTCCATGCTCGCACTAAGCACATTGAGGTGCATTATCACTATGTCAGGGAGAGGTTCTCTGCTGGGGAGATCAGCTTGGTATGTGTGCCCACGCAGGAGAACATTGCAGACCTTTTCACGAAGGCTTTGCCTAGGGAGAAGTTTGAAGCTTTCCGCAAAGCTTTGGGCTTACTTCCTTTTGTGGAGTGATTTCCACATAGCTTGGCACTTCCTTATACATGAGTGCCAGCTCCTTGTTCACCGCATCACTCCCAAGGGGGATTTGTTGATATATTTAGGTAGTGATGTGTGTGAACACACTAGGACCGCCGAGGCACTTTTTTCCCTCTTTAGGAGGTTTTTTTCCCCTAGCTTGTATATACACCTATTGCCCTAATGGGCTACTTATCTTTGTACATTCTCTAGTAATACATTCATTATTGTGTGTTTGTGCTCCAAGCTTCTTCTTCTTCCTTGTGTTGTTCACGTGCTTCTGCAGACATCTATCTCCAACACAAAGAAGGAAGAAAATGAGAAGAAATCAAAAAAGGAGAAATTGTTTTGCAAGTACTGTAAAGGAAATGATCATATCATAAAGAAATGTCCAAAACTGGCTGCTAAAGAGGCAAAGAAGAAAGAGGTTGGAATGGTTGTTGCAGAGGCCTTTACACCAAAAACAGAGCCTACTAATCTTGTGCAGGAAGAAGAATGGGCGTTTACTATTGTTTGTAGTTTTGACCCATCTTCATGAGCAGTGCATGTCTGTAGTAGACTCAGATGTTTAGTACTTTGATAGTGGGGCGACCAAACATATCACTTCGCAACATAATTTCTTCACTTCACTCGAGCCTGCCCCTACAGGGAACACTGTCATATGTGCCAACAACTCCTCATATCCTATCATGGGAGTTGGTAAGATCATTTTGATTACTGTTGATGGTAGTCCTTTCACTTTGTCAGATGCTTTATTTGTACCAGGGATCAAGAAGAATCTGTTATCAATTTCTGCATTAGTCAAGATTGGCTTGGTTGTGAAATTTGTTGATGACAGATGTACAGTTCATGATCTGTCAAATGGTGACGTGATTATTACATCTGGCATTCTATGTCGTGGGTTGTTTATGCTCATAGACTATGAAAGTTAGGTGAATGAGTTGGCATGTGCTACATGATTCTCAGGCTATTTCAGATGCAAAGCTTTGGCATGCATGCTTTGGTCATCTGAACTTTGCTACTTTGCTACGCCTGCAGAAATCTGAAATGGTGTCCTCTTTGCTCAAACTTGAGGCACCTGGTAAACATGTATGTGAAGGCTGTATTTTGGGCAAAATGCAGCGTTCCTCATTTCCAAAAGATGGTTCAGTTCAGGCTACTCAGAAATTGCAGCTTGTTCATAGTGATGTATGTTGTACTATGCAGACACCCTCTTTTGGAATTTATCTTTACTTCATGACTTTCATTGATGATTATTCCAAGTATGCATGGGTATATCCATTGAAACAAAAGTCTGAAGTGTTCATGTGCTTCAAACAGTTTTTGTTTTTGGCTAAAAGTCTGTCACCATGTAAAATGGGCACCCTCCGTTTTGATCGAGGGGGGGGATATATGTCTTCTGATTTTAATGCATTTCTAGCTGAATGTGGGATAAAACACCAGTGTACAGTGCCATATACACCTCAACAGAATGGAGTTGTTGAACGGAAGAACAGGTCGCTTATGGAGATGGCGAGGTGTATGGTCAAGAGTCAGGCTTTACCACATAGTTTCTGGCTTGGGGTTGTTATGTGTGCAACATATGTACTTAACACGTGTCCCACTAAATTGTTGTAGTCTATCACTCCATATGAGGCTTGGCATTATCGCAAGCCATCTGTTTCTCATCTGCATGTTTTTGGTTGTTTGGCATATGCATTACTGCATGAACAACATCGCAGAAATCGGATGATAAGTAGTAAAATGTATTTTTGTTGGGTAGAGTTTTGAAACTAAAGGCTATCGTTTGTATCGTCCATAGGCTAAACGCATTCTAGTTAGCCGTGATGTTGTTTTTGTGGAAGATGCTATTCAACCATTGCTTTCATGTACTAAAGAGACATCCATTAGCTCCAAAGACATGTATGATACTTTGTTGCCTCTTTTTTACAGGTGGACAGTCTAGTGCTAGTCCTAATGAGGCAACTTCTCAGCCTTTGCAGGTTTCATGTGATGATGCAGATCATCCCATTTCTTATGCAGATTTACATGATGCACTTGTTGATGAGAGAGTTGATATTGAGGAGGCAAAAACTATGCCAAAATGGCTGGTGCGGACTTTGCATGATAGCAAATTAGATGCACCTCTGTCATATCGTACTCATTTAGGATCTCATAGTGCCTCTTTTGCATCAGATTGCTATGCTATGGCTGCATCTAGTCTCTGTGATGAGAATGAGCGTGTTTCATTTGATGAAGCACAAAATTCAAGAAAATTGGATGGCTTCTATGCAATCTGAATATGATGCTATATGGAACAGTTGATAGGTATAAGGCTAGGCTTGTTGCAAAGAGTTATGCACAGGAAAGAGACATTGATGTTGATGAGACCTTTGCACCTACATGTCGCATGACTACTATTCGGAGCATCTATGCACTTGCAGCCCATCATGGTTGGAATGTACATCAGCTAGACATTAAAAAAGCATTTTTGAATGGTGACTTGCATGAAGAAGTGTATGTTTTTCAGCCCCGTGGCTTTGTGCAGAAAGGGCATGGTGCAGGTTAAAGAAGGCATTATATGGTTTAAAGCAAGCACTACGTGCTTGGTATGAGAAGATACATGCCTATTTGATTGCACATGGTTTTGAGAACAGTCCAACTAAAAGCACCTTATATGTTAAGCGTGCTAATGATGTACTTCTGATCATTGTGGTGTATATTGATGACAGGCTGCTCACTGGACCTCATGAGAAGCATATTGTTTATTTCAAGGCTGATTTACATGCCTCATTTGAGATGTCTGATTTGGGGTATTTGCATCATTATTTGGGCATTCAATTTATGCACGTTGATGGTGGAATGGTTTTGTGTCAAACAAAATATATTGACACATTATTGTATCATTTTGGCCTTGAAGACTGTAAACCTATTGCATTCCTATGGAGACAGGTTTATGATTGAGTTTTCATAATGTTGGAGATGCATTTGATGTTTTTCTCTATCAGCACGCTATTGGATCCTTGATTTACTTATGCATTACTCGGCCAGATATTCAGTTTGTTGTCTCACAGATGAGCAAGTATATGCATTGCCCAGGTGTCAAGCATTGGCAGGTGGTTGAGCACATCTTTTGCTAATTGAGTGGTACCCGGCTACTTGGGTTGTTTTATCCCAAGGGGGGATCACTACCGCCAAATTTGCATGCTTTTTCTCATTCTGACTAGGCTAGTTGCTATGAAACTTGTGTGTCCACTAGTGGTTTTTGCTTCATGCTTGGTAGCTCATGTATATCTTGGTTGAGCAAGAAGCAGCCTACTGTGGCCACTTCCAGTTGTGAGGCTGAGTATAGGGAAGCTTTCACAGCTACTGTTGAGTGTGTGTGGCTCAGACGCCTTATGGCTGATTTGGGTGTTGGTCAGTCTTCTGCCACCACCATCTTCATTGACAATCAGAGTGCATTGGCGGTTGTGAGGAACCTTGTGTTCCATGCTCGCACTAAGCACATTGAGGTGCATTATCATTATGTTAGGGGGAGGTTCTCTGCTGGGGAGATCAGCTTGGCATATGTGCAAACGTAGGAGAACATTGCAGAACTTTTCACTAAGGCTCTACCTAGGGAGAATCTTTAAGCTTTTTGCAAATCTTTGGGCTTACTTCCTTTTGTGGAGTGATTTCCACATAGCTTGGCACTTCCTTATACATGAGTGTTGCCTCCTTGTTCACTGCATCACTCCCAGGGGGGATTTGTTGATATATTTAGGTAGTGATGTGTGTGAACACTCTAGGATCATCGGGGCACTTTTTTCCCTCTTTAGGAGGTTTTTTCCCTCGGCTCATATATACGCCTATTACCCTAATGGGCTACTTATGTTTGTGCATTCTCTAGTAATGCATTCAGTATTGTGTGTTGTGCTCCAAGCTTCTTCTTCTTCCTTGTGTTGTCCGTGAGCTTCCGCAGCGTCTAACTCCAACAACATCCGCACACAGTCTTCTATGGATCTGGGCTCTTTCAAGTACACATATGATCTTAACTTGGTGCTTAATAAGCTATCTAAAAACAAGGCCACTTGTTTGGCCCATGTGGTTAAACCTGGAACAGGGCATCTTTCTAAGTATTGTCTGAACTGTCTTCCTACAAGTCACACTATTTCTTGGGGTGTTTGCTTGAAGTTGTGGATCAAGGATGATGTCAGAGGTTGAAACCAAGCAAAGGCAGTACCTTTGAGAGTCCCAAATTATGTGAACAAGTCCTCAACATGTTCAATTCTTAACACTTATTTGAACTCGGCCACATGATGATAAGGATCTCTTGACCTGTCAAAATAGTTCTTCATTGCCTTGAACACTTGAGAGGGTCTAAGGGTTCTTGGGTATTCTTGCGGTCTAGGTAGCGGAAAATCATGTTCATTTCTTTTATGCCTCTGTGCTTGGTGTCTCTCTCTTTCAGGTCTTTCACCTTCAAGTCCAAATCTCTCTCTACCCACACTATGTGCAAAACTTACCTCAGGTCTCTCTCTAACTCTTTCCCTATGGGCTTCATGAGCTTGGGATGATCTTGCTCCTTGGAGGCCATGGGAAACATTAGATCTCTGTGGAGGGAAAATCATTTCACCCTGCCAGGTGTATGCGTGCTTGTTGCGCTCTGTTACCAAGAACATTCTCTCCGATGTATCATCTAGATAGACAACTTTTCTTGGTATCTCAAGATCTTTGAACTCATAGATGATGACTTCGCCTATTTTGCTAGGTTGAT
Organism: Ceratopteris richardii; assembly: GCA_020310875.1. Lineage (NCBI taxonomy): Eukaryota > Viridiplantae > Streptophyta > Polypodiopsida > Polypodiales > Pteridaceae > Ceratopteris > Ceratopteris richardii. The sequence continues at coordinate 197,315,143 of CM035417.1, read as the reverse complement.
CTCACTTGAATCTCCAAAAGGCTTCCTCTGTTTCTCTATTCAAGAATAGTTCTATGTTTTTGTTGTCTTGGGGGATACAATCCAGAGTGATCACTCTGGTCAAGAGTGACTTACCTCTTCAAGTCTTGGGTTCTCGTCCTAGGTCTCCTTGCTCTAGGTCTCTTATCTCATTCTCAAGAATGATATTTCCAAGCTCGTCTGTCCTATCAAGTAAGCTGGTAACCACATACATGGTTCCTTGCTTGTCAATATAAGAATCATCTTCAAACTTGACCACTAGATGTTCAAGTCCAAAGGGTTGATCGAGATTTTTGAGTTCGACAACCGATTGTGTTAGACCATCCTCATAGATGAGTGCATGGAATTGGTTGGTTCTGATATATTCCAATTTTGTTCTATAGGGACCTTTTGGTGTTTGTAAATAGGTAGTTCCTAAGCTATCTACAGGTCTCTCCATGCTAAAAGACATTTCTGAGTCACTTGCTTCATAACTTAGTGTGTAGGGATAACCACTAAGTTGTTGTGCCCACGACCTAGCTATATGGTTGACACTAGCCTTAGATGATATAATGCTTTGTCTATCCTTGCCTAGGTGTCTACCAGATCTCAGATTCATAAGCCTTGACTATTAGTCCCAATTTTCCCTTTTTCACTTGCTCAAAATCCTTTGGAGCCCCCTTAGTTTCCTAGTCCCACCTGAAGGTCACCTTCGAAACGAGCTTTCCAAGGAACCCAAAATCACAACAAATGGATTTTTTATGAAAAAGTTATGCCAGTTCAGGGTTCTGGGGGTTAAAATAGGCAAATAGGATCTCTTTGGGACTACTTTAGAACAAATGATACACGATACTTAGGAAGTATCAGTGATACTTGGGAGCAAACAATACATGATACAAGTCTTGATGATACGATACTTAGGCTTGGTGATACTTGGAGTTTCACGATACGATACCTGGCTCCAACATGATAGACGATACTTCGGCCAGAGGATATACGATACACATGAGATACGATACGATACTAGGTTTCACATGATACATGATACTTAGATCTCATGATACATGATATTTCCCTTCTCCACGATACACAATACTGACCTTTTGGTGATACATGATACCTATGAAGTATCACGATACACGATAAGGCTCTCCATGATACATGATACTTGACATTGGTGATACTTCATGATACATGATACTCGAGGGTGCACGATATGCGATACCAAATTTTCACCATACGATACCAACCTTCGCGATACATGATACTTGTGAGGTATCACAATACACAGAAGACAATACAGTGTTTGTAGTCCAAATTCAAAATTTTTTGTAGATATGTGTACCTTATGTCCTCCTTGTCACCCCTATCTGCCTGTAGATGCAAAAATCTATCACCAAACTCACGATATTCCACTCGCGATACTTGACATAGGTCCTCTCATGTCACATGATTGTGAATCAGATTTTTGGTATTTTGAGAGTATTTCAAGAGTAAATTTTCATCGTTTTAGCTATGAACTTCCTCTAGGCTTCTTACTCCTAGCCACAAATGTCCATTAAAAAATGGAAAAATCTGAGAAGATGAAGATGGCAAAAGAAGGTGATGATGATGATGATGATGAAGGTGCAAAAAAACTCAGAAACTGAACAAAAATGACTATTTTTTACCTTCCAATATCGCCACTCTACGTCTTACCATCACATGCTCATCCTCGAAGCTCTCTCCCCGGCAAAGATGCAAGATTTGGTGTCACTCTAGCACAATGGCAAGTACCAATGTGAGGAGATCCACCTCATAAATGTCAATCTATGGAGACGTGAGGACTCGTATGAAGACCATGAGCAAGTGATGGCACAAGTGTGTGAGTGAGAAGCACACAAGCATGCACACACATGCACATAAGGTAAGAGCAAAGAGTGGAACAATGGAAAGCTTTCTATTACAAAAGAACTCTCTTATAGAAGCTCAAGTCTCTAACAATCTAACCTCAAAAATGAGCTCTCTAGCTCTTTTTATAGTTTTTTGAGTAGTTTTGGCCCTGTCCAGACCTAGTGTCTGGCTTAGTCCAAAATTAGGTTCCAGGGCTTATTTGAGGGCTCAAACGGAGTCTAAAAATTATGAAAATTGGTATGTAGCTACTTCTAATACTCCTCAAGCTCGAGGACTCCTTGGCTTGAACAAAATGGAGTTGGAAAAATATGAAATGATATTTACAATGGTTTTTAGTTATAAAATCACTATTTTTATAGGGATTTTCTTCTAAAAAATTGACATAGGCTTCTTGGAGGTCCCTACATGCTCCCTCTTCTTGTGTGTCCACTTCTTTGATGTGTTCGTGTGCCTTGCACTTGACCTTGAGTGTCAACATAGGTGGTAGCGAAATTCCAAAGGGTCACAACACTAGTGGGTTGGGTCGTATAGATAGCTGGAGGGTTCATATGAGTGGCATCAGGTGACTCATTAGAATCCAATTGAGAGAGAAAGTCAACTAATGCATGGTGGGTTCCAGGTCGATGCACTATGTCAAAATCGAATTCTTGCAACTAACGGACCCATCAAGCAAGTTGACCAGTGCCTGCCTGATTCAGAAAAAGGTAGATGAGAGAAATGTGATCCACATGGAATGTGAATTTGTGGCATAATAAATAATGATGATACTTTTTGATAAAATAGGTCAATCCAAAGCACTATCGTTCCATCAGTAAATAGTTCTTTTCTACATTAGCAAGTCATCTACTAGCATAATAAATTGGTATATACCACTTATCCATGACCTAAGGACACTACCAAAGGCTATGTTGGAAGCATCAACAAAAATTTGAAAAGGAAGTTCCCAGTTGGGCGCTGCAAAATAGAGCCCTGAGTTAGTAAGTTCCTTAATCAATCAAAAGCCAGCTGACACTCTGAGGACTAGTGAAAATCTTTCGGAGGGAGGTTAATGAGTTTATTCAAAGGCACTATAAGATGTGTCAGCCATCGTAATTGATGACCATGCCACCATATTTGACCTAAAAACCGAAGGACTTCCTTAGTGTTCCTCGAGGTGAGAGCTTGTAAAACCACTTTTACCTTGTCAGGTTCAAGTTGAATTCCCTGATCTAATATAATATGTCCCAACAATTTCCCGCACTAAACAAAAAAGATAGACTTCATCGGGTTCAAGCAGAGTCTGTAGTTGCAACTCTTAATAAAGCATAATTGTAACTCAATCAAGTGGTCCACTCTCTTACTAGAAACAGAAAAGTCATTGAGAAGCACTCTCATGAAGGTGGTGGGGTAAGGGGAAAAAATATATTGCATACATCATTGAAACGTGCTCGGGCATTACGCAACCCAAACCACATAACCGTATATGCAAATACTCCCCATGAAATGATGAAAGCAATCTTTGATATATCGACAGCAGCCATTCACTAGGTTGCCAAATTTTTTTGGCGACTAGTTGTAGCAATATTCGGTGCTGGTAAATTCAAGGGTCAATACCCTTCATGTCTTGGTAGTCCTAGGAAAATACATCTTGGAATACTTTGAAGAGTTTTAGCATATTATTTTGCTCTTCTTCGATCATTTTAACACTAATTTTTACTGGTTTCAATTTGTTTAGTTCCCAAGTTACAAGTTATCAATTGATCTTCACTAATGTAATGTTGAGATTTCTTTTCTTTGGATTCTAACCAATCAAGGACAGTCTCACCAAGGGGATTTGGTCTAATAGTTGTCAGTTCTAGAGAATCAATACTATTGATAGCACAAGTCATCGTGCATGCCTAAGATGACCATCAGTCTAGTAGTGGTTGTAAGTCCACAACTCCTAAAGATAACAAGTCAAAGTTTGCTCTCAAGAAGTCACCCTTTTCATCATTGGTCAGTCCAACCATCATGTGTATGGGTTCGACAATATGGGGGAGTGCATGTGTTTTGGTCGATTGCATGGTGTCTTAAGGTACCCTATACTCGTGGTGTTTATACTTAATAACAAGTTTCTTTTTGGACCAGCACAAAAGTCATAGAAAAGACTAGTCCATATAGTGTAATAGGGATGTCCTCACTAATCCCACACGATGAGCATGTGATTGATCTACCATATGAATAAAAAATTGAACAGGCTCAAATTTAAGCCATTTAAATTTCTTATCTAGTTCCAAGGAGACGAGATTCACATCAGATCCTCCATCGATGAGTAATCGATCTATCTGATGATTGTTATACCATACTATTATAAGAGGAACAACATGATCTACAGTTTCTATTATTTCCTACATAGTAGCTACATAGGGTCCTTTTTGTTCAAATCACATACCTAGATGTTGCTCAGACTACTCACAAACATTTGGGACCAAAGCCAGCAATTGCCCAAGTTGTAGTGTGGAAGGAGAGGATTTCAACATCGACCATAAGTCTTGTACTTTTGTATTGGGGGCACTCTCTATAGCTTTCATTAGGACTTCACAAGTTTTTTCAATCTATGATGTAGAGGGTTTCTCGACCTAAGTGATCGGTTTTGGTGGAGGAAAGACCTTTGGTTCCTTTGCTACCCATTTCTGTGTCATACTCACCATCCTTACTTTCTCTTTAAATCTTTGTTCATACACTACAGTGTTCGATTACAACAATCATCCAAAGTGGGTCTACTCAACCATGACCTAAGCATCAGGTTCTCCAATAATGACCAAGTTGGTCATAGGTGCCGCTCTCTCTTTCCTTCACTTATCGTCTCTTGTGCTTCCTTGCAGTTTTGATGGATGTGTCCTAATTCTCGACAAAAATAGCACCTTACCGATCCCCATGGTACATAATTTGATGTGCCTAGTTGTGCCCATGGTGGTTGTCGTATTAACCCTTGTTGCAAATTGGTTTGATCCTACCTCTAATATCTATTATTCTGCAAATGTGGTGGTACATATGTGTTGTGTGGCACATATTCACTGACAACAACATTGATCGTAACCTGATTCTGGGCCTTTGCATTGTACACACAATATCCGGTATCATGGGTATCCATGTTGCAGATTTCAAAGTGTTGTTGATTTAAACCACTATTGCAATGTGGCATAGGTTTTTGCATTTTACACAAAAGATTTGCTTAGCTGAATTGTTACTTTTATCCTTTGTGACTGCAATCCATTCCAGGTCTTCCGCAAAGCCTCCAACCTTATTTTCCAATTGAAGTGCTTAATCCATGACTCTATCCAAGGATAAACCACCTATACTCCAAATGACCATAACTTGCTTCAGTTGTGGGTTCAAGCCATTAATGAACCATTGTATGATCACATCTTTAGGCAGCTTACTTTCAACTGTTAGTTGCCTCAAGTGCTTCCAAAAGATAGTGGTGTAATCTTGAACGGTATGATTGGGTTTCTGTTTGTTATTTTGTAGGAAGTCAAAAATTTGGGCTAGGTTTTTCTTCAAGCAAAATCTTTGGAGAAAAGATTCCTTAATTGCTTCATAGGTAGTGAAATGTTTTAGGTCATACTTTACGAGCCATTTTGTGGGTTCGTTTACGAGGGTGGTCTGAAAATTCTAGCCTTATCTTCAGTGTTTTTTGTAAGGTTATCCATGGTTTCAATTACATCCAACTTTACTTCAAAGGCCCTCACCTGTGTGTTTGGGTCGTCTCCCAAGAATCCCCCAAACTTTGTGTATGAAATTCCCATTGGGTAATGTCCTCTTTGCATATCATCTGCCATTCCTCTATTATTGTATCTGGTTATCGTAAGGATGGGCTCTTTGGTATGGGTTTTGGTTAAGATGTGCTCATCTATCTTGGTTTTGATCGCCACCATGAAATCCACTCGATCGAATAATTCCTCTTTATTTTGACCTTCATATGCTAACAAGTCCTTAGTGTCAAGGGCATTTCACAACCTTAGATAATTGTCTCCTTTAAATGGTACGTCGTCCTTCAATTCTGGTTTACTTTCGATCAACTCCTAGTAATTTCAATCACTGTATGCTCTCTTCTTTCTTCCCTGAACTTTCTCCAAAATTTGCTCGAAAAGGGGGTACTCGTAGGGGTACTTTATCCTGACAGTACTAAGGGTATTCAATGCCAGAGCGTAAGATTGGCATAGACTACCCTTACTTGTCTATAGTTTTTGATCATCACTCCCTAGTAGGATCGCCAATGTTAGCCTCTTGGGATCCAAAATGACTAAACTAGGGGTTCTTTGGTGGTAGTTAAGAGAGTACTTCCTATAAACTATTACTTTTCCACTTTGGTATTCACACAGTAGTACTCCAGCACAATCTTTCACAGTACTTCCACTAGATTTATATCATACATTCAAACATTAGATTCTGCACTTCGCACTACGCTGATACTTCCGCAATTCGTTACAGGTTAACACCTAATTTTATCACCATTTTACTCTCAACAAATATATGTCACCACACTCTATCGAATTCATTTATAGAACAATAGTACTAACAAACTTATCATTCAATTTAACTTCCATAAGTAACTCCAAACTTCGCCAAACTATCAACCGCACTTAATCTTCACAATGATTAAACTTTAACCACACACTTAATAACCGATAATCAACAATGTGATGATAGACAATCAACACAGAGATACCAAACAGAACATTTTGTGAGAATTCCACTAGCACATCACTGCTCCTACCTCAACCAGTCCCTGCGGACTCGTCATGCCAGACTCACAAGTATGCAACTTTTCATTGTATTAATTCATTGAGGAAAGATTGCAACATTTGGCATGTACAATGCTTCACCAAAATTATATATACATATATATTTTACAATTAATCACACCACCGTCCTAATAGCTTGTTCTTTATGTTGATGATATACTCTTGACTAGGTCATAAGATGAAAAAATTGACATCCTTATGACTGATTTGTAGCATACTTTTGATGTCATTTATCTTGGTCTTTTGAGCTACTATCTTGGCATCCAATCTATATCCATCGAGGGGGAATTGTTATGCATCAAGGAAAGTATATTGAAAAACTACTTCAGTGTCTTTATTTTGAGGATTGTAAGCTAGTTGCCAAACTAGTGGACATAAGATTTAAGTTCTCAGTTGAGGATTCTGATGATGCATTTGATACTTCTCTTTATCAAAATGTTGTGGTATGTCTTATATATGCATGCAACACAAGGCCGGATATACAATATGTAGTTTCCTAGTCAAGTCAATTCATGCATAGCCCTAGCACTAAGCAATTGCAAGCAGTGAAACGTGTGTTTAGATATCTCAAAGGAACTTTAAATTTACGTGTCTTTTATGGTAGAGATATTCAACCATGTGTGCATGCTTTTATAGATAGTGATTCAGCTTGTTGTTATGATACTCGCATGTCCTCTAGTGGTAATTTCTTTTTCCTTGGAGACTCATGCATATCTTGGTTGAGTAAGAAGCAACCTAAAACGGTGACATCAAGTTGTGAAGTTGAGTATAAGGCAGTTTTCACAGCTATAGTGGAGTGTATATGGTTGAGATGCCTACTGATGGATCTTTGCATTGAGGTTGATGTTGCTATGCATATTTGCACTAATAGTGAGAGTGCAATTGGCTCTTGCAGAAAATTCAATGTTTCATGCACGAACCAAACATATTGAGGTGCATTATCTTTATGTGAGAGAGCACCTTTATAGAGGTTGATTTGGTATATGTGCCTACACAAGATATGCACTAAATCTCTTCTAAGGAAAAAGTTTAAATATTTTCTCAAAGCTTTAGAATTCTTTCCTAGTGGGGACTGATCTATCACTCCCTGTATGTGTTCAAATCATTTGCTTTAGGGGGGTTTGCTACAATCATGTGTTCCTTGAGTAGCTTTGATGTGAACCTTTTCCCTATACATGGGAACTTTTTACTGTAGTGCTAGCTATAGGTTTTTTCCCCATGTTCCCACATACATAATTCACTCATATGTGGTGGTAGTTTGAACTTAAGAATATTATTCAACTCTTATTTTAGTTCTATTCATCATCAATAGAGAGAATTATTCCGACCATTCTTCTTCTCCATGTGTTTTGTTGTGTTTGTGCTCCTTGTGTGTGCTTCTTGTGTGTCTCTCATACTTCTACATACACCCAACACTATTGATGTGGTGAGTATGGGCATATCCAAAGTAAGTTCTTTCTACATGAGTATGCACCACCTTGTCAACATTGCCTCGATGCCAAAGAACATTATACTAGGGACTACCAATGCTAGCCTTGTTCCAATTCACATGATACAAGTCTCTCCACAAGAAGAAGGTATGGCTCCACATACTTTTTCTATTTCATCCTCTATGGCACCTATGATGACCAGAGAAAAGCAAGGGCTAGTGGCATGCCTTGAAGTCTAGTAGAACCCAAAGAGGAAGAAGATGGGAAGAAGGCCAGCCAACTTTCATTAAGAGAAGATTATGAGAAGATGAGAGACTCATTAAGAGACCAACTAACTTTCCCTCACACGCACATGTTGTATATATTGAAGAAATCCTAAAGGAAACTCATCATAAGGTCAGCCTATATCAACTCACTAAGATTGATGCAAAGATAAGAAGTGACTTACCCAAAGTCATACACTGCCTACTTGAGCCCACCACCAAGTGTAGATTGGTACATGGTGGAACACCCCCTACTCCACTAGTAGATTACCATAGTTCAAGGTTGACTAATTCTATTAAGAATGAGATTTTGACCAGAGTTATAGTGGATGGTGGTTTTGGTATCAACTTGATGCGCGATTTCACCATGAAAGTTTAAATATTTTCTCGAAGCTTTAGAATTATTTCCTAGTGGGGATTGATTTATCACTCCCTGTATGTGTTCATATCATTTGCTTTAGGGGGGTTTGTTACAATCATGTGTTCCTTGAGTAGCTTTGATGTGAACCTTTTCCCTATACATGGGAACTTTTTAATGTAGTGCTAGCTAGAGGTTTTTTCCCCATGTTACCACATACATAATTCACTCATATGTGGTGGTAGTTTGAACTTAAGGATATTATTCAACTCTTATTTTAGTTTTGTTCATCATCAATAGAGAGAATTATTCCGACCATTCTTCTTCTCCATGTGTTTTGTTGTGTTTGTGCTCCTTGTGTGTGCTTCTTGTGTGTCTCTCATACTTCTACATACACCCAACACTATTGATGTGGTGAGTATGGGCATATCCAAAGTAAGTCCTTTCTACATGAGTGTGCACCACCTTGTGAACATTGCCTTGATGCCAAAGAACATTATACTAGGGACTACCAATGCTAGCCTTGTTCCAATTCACATGATACAAGTCTCTCCACAAGAAGAAGGTATGGATCCACATACTCTTGCTATTTCATCCTCTATAAGACCAATGACTAGTTGCAGATACATTTAGAAGAAGGATGCGATAATGCTAAAGCAACTAGATATATGATGGATGTTGAGGTGATGCCCCCCTTGTCACTTGAAGAGGATAATGTATTCAATTGGATGATGGGAAACCCAAAGTGTTGCACCATGGAAATCTGTGAGATAAAAATATGTAACTTATAGACTAGGGGAGAAGACATACTAGATGATTATAAGAAAATAAGTATAGATAACCAAATGGGCCAACTTGGTCAGGCGCACTGAGTGGCCCACATTGGATGCCTCCTTTCACGTCGCACAAATGGGAAACTCCTCCGAGGTACCCAAACTGGTCAAATTGGTGCTACCTTTGGATGGACCACCTCATGCTAGGCAAGTAGGCTAGATGAATCTTTTTGTTCAAACTCTCCCAACTGCTCAAGTTGGGCCAACTTTTCCAATGGTTTTGACTCCTTCTGTGAGATAAGTAGCATAAGAAACAACTTTATCGAAGTGTACAAATTTTGTCGAAGGACATAGCTACATTGTTATGTCAAGAAAAACAAGGTAATCAAGCCAAATTGGACAGTTTTATGGATGCACAACCAAAATTTGGAGAATATGGGCAGGCACCTTAAGTCACAACCTTTGAATCAATAACACCAAAAGGTGTCCTATTTCTAGAAATTTCATCTAGCTGGACCAAGAATTTGATTATGGAGCACAAGATAAGTGTTGCCCTTGATATCACATCAATCTATTCCAAAAGTAAGGTCAATTTTAGCCTATAAGAAAGCCAACACACAAAAGAAATGCAAGAAGTATTTGAACTCTACCAAATGCCATTGATGGATAGAGCCTCACCTGCATGATATATGTATTGATATTGTAAGGAAGCCAAAGTCAAAGGTAAGGGTAGCTATGCTTAGAGCTATCTCATCATATTGAGCCAAAAAGAAGGGTAGTATAGCTCTGCAAGAATGCAAGAAGGATTCCATGGGAAGATTAATGCATGAGCAAGGAGAGGACACAAGAGTCCATGACAAGCATTTGAGGACAAATGGGGTGAAAGAAGGATCTCTTCTTTTGGTATAGTAGATCTTGATAGTACCTACTTGCCCAAGTGGGCTGGACCTTATAGAATCGTGAATACAACTTGAACTTATAGATATTGAATCGTGAATACTTCATCGAAAGCAAGTGACATGGATAATCATTTCACTACATATACCATCAGTTTATTTATATACTATCGTTCATTTATGTCAAAATAACAAATCTTTCCTTTGAAGCAAATAAAAGGGAAGCTTGCAGCAGGATAGTCCAAAGGCTTGATGTAGGGCTTGTACATTGTTGATGTGCTAGGGACATATGGTCGCCTTTTGATGTCTTGCAACATAATGTATTATCTCCCTCGACCTCAACCACTCTTTCTCCAACATACAAAATAGTCACCCAATTTTACTCTACCACCACCTTAGTTGCCAAAAAAATAGTCAACCAATTTTGCTCTAGCACCACCTAAGTTGCCCAAAAACATTCACCCAATTTTCATCTACCACTACCCAAGTTGCCCAAAACAGACTCACCCAGTTTTCCTCTACCACCACCCAAGTTGCCCAAAAACAATCACCCAATTTTCCTCTACACCCAAGTTTCCCAAAAAGAGTTGCCCAATTCTCCTCTAATACCACCCCCAAAATCACTTGCCATGCTTTTTTCCCAAAATCACTTGCCCAATTTATTGGGCTAAAAACTAGCCCAAGAAAATTGGGCACCTCAAAATTAGGGAACCCCCATTGTGAATCCATGGTAAATACATGGTAAATATGCGCTTTTCAAAGCTTATGTGAGAGAAGAAAAATGAGGACAATGAACTATAGTTGAAGCCACCTCAAATTCTTTCACATGTGAGGGGTCTATCAAGGCACTCGAGAGTGATCAAGTCCAAGAGTGGTTAATTTCTAGGGGGTGGTGGCCCACCTGAGTAAATTTTTCATGTAAGCAACCACTTTGTGCATGACTACCTATCATGTCGTTCTAGGGCACCCAGTCCATGTTAGGGGCCATTTTTGGCCTTCCTCCAAGGATCACATGGGATCATGCAGAGCCACTCATATGGCCTCCTGATATCAATATAAGTAGTTGTTGAGCACTTATTTTGTGGCACTTCCATGGCTAGGACCACCGTACTTAAGTACATATGTTTCTCCCTTGCTCTAATTATGTGTGTGAAGAAGACCTCTGGTATTCTCTGGTAGTACTTATTCTCTTTGTTGTAACTTTGGATTTTGGCCATGTACCTAGTGTGTGCAAGTAGCCTTGTTGTGTATTTTAGTTTTGGGATAGTCTTCGGCCTAGTTGTGTAGTGTATGATGAAGTTTGAGGCAAGTGTTTAGACTGCATTTGAATTTCTAGTGTTTCTTTCTGGGAGCACATTGGCCTAATTTTTTCATATGCATCGAACTATTCTTTGGATTGTTTATCATCTGTTCTTTGCATATTGTGTTGTCTGAAGTTATATGTGGTGTGTGAGTGTGTTGATAGTCAGTAAACCCTAGGATTCTAACTCATTGGTTTCTTGGTAACTACTTGTGCCACTGGTGGAGATGTAGACTTGGGGTGGGCAAGTGGCAACAGGTGAAATAGTGTGTGGTTATTTGGGTTGTGTGTCTTGTCACCTACTAAAGTATAGCTGCTACTTTTTATGTGATACAGTCAATGCAATTTTGAGTTTTGTTATTCTTGCAAACCCTTCTTGTACTCTCTATTCTGCCTATACCCTCTTGAGGAGTTGGGTATTTGTGAAGTTCCTCTCTACACATGCATGTTATAGGGTATACTTCCCTAAGGAGGATGCCCCTTGAGTAGAAGCTATCATGGGAGGTGTATCTACTCCTCTTCTTAAAAGAGTTCCTGGATCTCTCTTCTATATGCAAGGAGGCAAAGGAGGTTCACATGGATACCAAGAGCTACCAAAGAGAATGAATCAATGGATTTGTGATACAAAATGAAGAAAAAATGAAAAAATATAGTTTCTTCATTGTATATTATTCCAATTTTTGTAAGAAAGAGCAAGAATCTTTCTCATGATCATAACAATTAAGGATATCTTTTATGTATTTTTAGAGATCTCTAGAGTCTTTATTTTTAGAATAGAATGTTAGAGGACTTAATGTTAAGTGTGTACAAGGACACTTAAAATTGTATATAAGACAACTTGAACACTTTATAGAGAGACTTCTTTTCATTATTGAATGTAACGATTCTATACCTCAAATGGATCTTTTAGGTCATTCGACAACTCTATACAAAACAGACTATGCAGAGATGTAGGATATGTAGAAATTAGGGTTATAGAGATATGCTGATTTCTTTGCACATAAGATTGATTTCAAAAATCCCTCTTAGGGAAAGTAATACAAATATATACGCTACAAAATGCACTTTAAATCTCTTGAACTGGATATATACACAAGGATTTACAACTATTCATATGTATATACCTACAAGAAACTAGAGGGGGTGTGGGCTTGATAGCTCCTCCTTACTCCTCGTATGTGCATGTGCTGTCCTCCTTTGCATTTATCCTAGCTTGGACTACTGCATATCAGCTCATTGAGCCTTGGATGACTCTATCCTTGAGCCTCCTTGAGTATATGTCTCTTGGTCTTCAATGACCTACAAGACTTCCATGCATTTGGTGTCTCTTCGCCTCCTTTTATAGCTGTTAGATGCCTCTTCTAACTTTTGCACCACCTTAGGACTACGTTGCCCGACCTTGCTCGACCTTGAAATTGCCCTAAGTGATCTAAGTCATGACTTTTGTCCACATTAAGGTCCCTCCATCTAGAGCTTGCATAGCTCACATTTTCAACATTTCCCCCCAAGCTTAAGGTGGTAATGTCCATATCAAGCAAGTTCATAGCCTTTGAAAGCTTTCTAACTTGGTCACATCCAAGTTTTTGGTGAAGATATTTGCAACTTGGTCCTTTGTACCTACAAAATGGACATTAATGTCCCCAATTGCAACCTTTTCCCTTACATAATGGTAATGCACCTCAATGTGCTTGCTCCTTGCATGATACATGGGACTGATAGCAAGATGTAGGCTTGACATGTTATCTCCATAAACTGGATTTGGTCCAAGTTGTATGCCAAGATCTTTGATGATCTTCTTAAGCCACATTGCTTCACGTGTAGTGAGGAGTAAAGCTCTATACTCAACCTTTGTTGAACTCAATGCAACTATGGGCTATTTTTTGCTCATCCATGAAATTGCTTTTGTACCTAGCATGAAAATATAGCTAGAGGTTGACTTTCTATCATCAACACTCACTAACCAATCTGCATCACTCCATCATGTTACTTGAAGTTCTTCATCATACCTGTATAGCAACCCATGATTAACTATACTCTTCACATACCTTAACACTCTCTTTGCATGATTGAGATGTGTATCTGTGGCTGCATGCATGAACTAAGATACAAATCCAATTATGTAGCACAAGTCGGGTCTTGTGAGTGTAGCATAGATTAATGATCCCACAATGCTTCTGTATAGTGTAAGGTCTTCTAGCTTCTTACCATCTTCCTTGCTTAACTTGACATTTGAATACATAGGTTGAGCTATTGGTTTGCAAACAACACATCTAGAAGATACTTCTTTTGAGAGAGATAGATACTTTCTTTCCCATAGATGATCTCAATGCTTTAAATTACTTTAGCACACCTAAATCTAAGGTTTTGAACTCTCTTCCAAGATTCTCTTTGATGGTCCTTATCCTTGCATCATCATCACCTATCACAAGGAGATCATCTACATATATGCATCTCAAGCATATCTTGTCATTTGTTTTTTTCATATACAAGGATGGATATGCATCACTTGGAGAGAAACCACATCTCTTCAAGAAGTCCACTAGCCTTTGATTCCAAGACCTTGGGTCTTGCTTTAGGCCACACAAGGCCTTCTTCAACTTGCAAACATAGGGAGGATGTTGTGGATCTACATATCCTTGAAGTTGTTCCATGAACACCTCTTCTTGTAACTCCCTTTTCAAGAAAGCCTTCTTTATGTCCATCTCGTAGATAGGCCACCTCCTTGATGAACATAGGCCTATGAGAGATATAATGGTAGCCTTGTTTTACACAAGGCTAAAAGTCTCCTCATAATCTAGTCTAGCCTTGTACCTTGCCAAGCTTCCATCTGCATTCCTCTTGGTCTTGTACACCCACTTGTTTTGGACTATCTTCATGCCTTTCATCTTGGATACTAGTTCCCAAGTGTTTTTTTCCTTACGATCTTTGAACTCTTCATACATAGCCTTCCTCCACTTTGTTTTGGTCTTTGCCTCCTCATAAGAATCTAGCTCTTGATCTGCAATGACATTTATCATGTATGTATAGTGTTTTGCCATGAAAGAACCATACTTATACATTTGTGGGGGTGCCTTCTTCCTTGTAAACCTCCTCTCTCGACCTTTGGATATTGCTTCTTGAGTCTATTTAGCTTTCAATTAGAATTAATGACCTCCTCAAACTCTTCATCTTCTGACTCCTCTTGAGCTTCCCTAGTGTCATAGTTTGTCTCTTGTAATCTTCTATACTTTGAAGTAGGGGATGATCTTTCATAATCATAAGTGTAAGAGTGATCATATGAGTGTACCTTAGATGTAGAAGCCTCTAGTCCACTAATTTTGATTGACTCTTCAAGTTAAATCTACACATCAAAGTCTGCATACTCCTCTTGATCCTCTTCATCCAACTTTGCCTTGCCTTGTCTCCATACCAAGACCTTGACTCATCAAACACAACATCTCTTGACACATATAACTTCTTTGAGAGAGGGTTGTAGCACTTGTAGCCTTTTTTCTCATTTGAATAGCCAATGAATGCACATTTCTCACTCTTGGGCTCTAACTTTGTTCTCACCTCACTAGGAATATGAACAAAGGATACACATCCAAATACCTTGAGGTGCTCCATGGTTGGTTTCTTTCCATAATAGACTTTTTGTGGAGTCAATTTGTGCACACCACCTGTTGGAACCCTCTTTATCAAGTAACAAGTTGTATTCAGAGCCTCAGCCCAATAAGAAAATGGTAACATACATTCATTTATGAGGCATCTAGTTATCTCAACCAAATGCCTATTCTTCCTCTCTGCAAAACCATTTTATTGAGGGGTGTACCTACATGTAAAGTGCCCCTTTATGCCATTGGCTTGCAAGCACTTTGTGAATTCCTTAGAGAAATGCTCTCTCGCTCCATTTGACCTCAGTGTCTTGATGTGTGCATCACATTCTTTCTCAACAAGGGACCTAAACTTTTGAAAGCATGAAAACACTTCTGATTTTTCGTTGATAACATATAGCCATACCTTTCTTGAGTGGTCATCAATGAAAGTGACAAAGTACCTAGCTCTTCCCAATGAAGCCTCTCTGCTAGGGCCCCATACATCTGTGTATAAGCTCCAAGAGCTGAGAGGATCTATACTCACTCTTGGGAAATGGATTCCTTGCTTGCTTACCTAGCTAACAAGCATCACAAAACTCATGTAGACCTTTGCCTTCAAGATTTGGTAGTCCCTACACTAAACCTTCTTTGTGGATGGTTTTTAACTTGGGAATATTGATATGTCCTATCCTCTTGTGCCAAAGATCAATCTTTGTAATCCTTTTGTTGCCAATCATCACATAACTTACCTTGTTGGCAGCAGCAACATCTAGTGTGAAAAATCTACCTTCTTTCCTTCCCTTGGCAATGACTTTGCCTCCTTGTTTTGCCATGCACCCTTTTACATCAAATATAACTTGCATACCTCTCTCTACCATCTTTCCTATAGAGATAAGGTGCTTGGAAATAGATGGAACATGGAGCACATCTTTAAGAGTCTTGATAGATTTACCTTCACCTAGCTTCACATCTCCCACATGTGTAATGGGATGTTCAGTGTTATCTCTTGTCTCCACACAAGCTTTTGAGCTTGGGACTTGCATATGAACAAAAGATTCCTCCATACATGAGATGTGATTAGAGCATCCAAAGTCTATGTACCACTTTGTGTCTTTGGGATCACTAGTGTAGCCATGTTTCATGGCTAGGAGGGTCTGCTTCTCATCATCCTTCTTGGATTTGTTGGCATATTTCCTGTGCTCCTTCTTCTAAAACAAGTTTTACCTTGATGAGGGTTGTTCTTCCCTTTGCCATTCTTTCCCTTCCTTGAAGATGATGCCTTGCTATCTCCTTTTGAATCTGAATCTTCTTTCTTGGACTACTTCCACTTTCTTTTTTCTCCTTTCCCCTTCTTTCCACTCTTGCCTTTGCCTTTGCTAGCATATAGGACCTATGAGTGACCATCCTTCTTGGACATGTCTCCTATGGCAACCTCTTCTACCACTAGGTGTGGGATAAACTCCTCAAGATTTGGTAGAGGATCTCTATAAAGATTGTATTAATGAGGGGTTTCCACTTGTCTTCCCATCTAAGCCCATTGAGGTAGTCAACAATAGATTGACCACTACCCTTCTTCAAAGAATGGATTTTGTTCTTACGCTACATCTTCTTGCTTCTTTTTGAAGTGATAACTTCTCTAAGACCTTCCAAACATCTCTAGCATGATCAAACTCTGCTATATGACCAATCATAGTGTTAGAGATTACCTGTGATATGTAGAAGATAGATCTCCTATTCCTTTCCTCCCAATCCTTCAATATCTTCAATTCTTGATTAGTGACCTTTGGATCTTTGGGATCCACATCAGGCTTATCTTCATCTCCACAAACAATAGTCCATAAACCTTTGCTCATGAGGTAGTTCATGACTCTGAACCTCCATGGTTGATAGTTGTCTTTGTCAAGCAACTTCAATTTTTGACCTAGATCTACCATAATGAATGGGAAATCAGGGTTACACTGAAATGTACCTCTTAGCCTTGATGTCCAAGCTTTTGTGTCCTTCTCCTAGAGTCTTCAAAGGATGTTTCCTACTCTGATACCAACTGATGGAATTTAATCCCTCAAATTTTCACACTAGAAGTGAAATGAACCCAATACCTAGGCCCCTTTATACACTTTTTCTACTATGTTGTAGCAAAACTCTGATTTACTTACCTTACAATGATCCAAAACATCTAAGCTTTTAGCCACAATTATTATGTCCATAAGCTTTCCAAAAAGCTATAGAAAACCTCAAATGGATCTATTTATGCTAGTCAACAACTATGTACAAGATAGACTATGTAGAGATGTAAGATATGCAAAAATTAGGGTTACAGTGATACACCAATTTCTCTGCACACAAAAATGATTTCAAGAAGCCCTCTTAAAAAAAGTAAGATGCATATATAAGCTACAAAATGTACTTTAAATCTTTTGAATTGGATATATACACAAGGCACTACAACTATTATAAGTACACTAGGTCTATACCAACAAGAGACTAGAGGGGGTGTGAGCTTGATAGTTCCTCCTTACTCCTCCTTTGTGCATGTAATGTCCTCCTCTGCATTTTTCCCAGCTTGGACTATTGTGTTTTAGATCCTTGAGCCTTGGATGACTCTCTCCTTGAACCTCCTTGAGTATATGTCTCTTGGTCTTCAATGACCTACAAGACTTCCATGCATTTGGTGTCTCTTCACCTCCTTTTATAGCTTTTGAATGCCTCTCCTGACTTTTCCACCACCTTAGGACTACGTTTCCCAAGGTTTCCCGATCTTGAGACCACCCTAAGTGATCTAAGTCATGACTTTTCTCCACATTAAGGTCTTTTGACCCCTTTTTCCACCTAGAGGTTGCATAGTTGACATTTTCAACAAAATGTAGTTGATGTAGGTGGTGTTAAGGACGTTTCAAGTTCATGTTTTGTTATAGTTCCTATTTTGACTTTGTCAAGTGCACCATTAACCCTCCAAACCACTACAAAGAGACTTTGATAGGATGGAAGAGATGTACAAGAGCATGGAATTTTTATGCCAAGTTCACGATTATCCTACACAATTTCTTATGCATAATAGTTAAGGATTCTTGATATATTCTTGCCACATTATATTAGGCAAGAAACGAGGCTTCTATTGCTTCCACAAAAATAATATGAGAGTAAGAATATGAATGAAGCTCATTGTATGCATAGTTCTTTTTACAAAAGTCCAAATATTTGAAAAAGCAATTCGTTGTTACAAGCGATGTTTTTGTAGAGAATTCATTTGTTTAGATTTTTTTATGGGACCTTTGATGCTTATGAGAGCTTTTCTTCTAATATTTGTCTAATGATGAAGGGAAATCTTAATTTCTCATCATTTGAGAATCTTGTTTTTGTGCCATCCACATCCTTTGCTAGTATATTTTGCCAGTAATGTTCGTGAACATACTTATTTCCATAACCCTAATGGGATACGTATCTTTGCATATTCTAAAATTATTAATAAATATATGTCATGCTTCTATGCTTACTCTTCTATTTATGTGCATTCTCATGCCACAACGTTTTTTTTAAGGAACTTTGGGAGAGCACTCTTCCAAACTTTAATTAATAGAAATTACACTTGTACAAGTGAATGGGCCTAGCACCGATGGGACCCCTCATATCCCACAAAGTGGGGGCTTCTTATAGACTACTAGAGAATTTTACAAAGAAGGTTGATTAACCTCTCATCCCCCTCATGTGGGGTGCACTTGGTTTTGATCTTGTTTCTCTCTATAAAGAACAATCTATGATGTATAAAGGGCGGGGCTTCTTACAATTGGAAATTCTTTTGCCTAAAAGGGAAAGAGATTTTTTGATTGACCATTCCTTAGGAGGGCTTCCAAAGTTGGTTGCACACCTTTCTTTCCAAATTTTCCAGAGTCTCCCCTCTTATAGAATTCCACAATGCTAAGGAACATCCAATTGCTTCACCCAACAAAGCTTGCTTTGAGTTGTTTTGTCCTTGTACTCTCAAGGGCCTGCTAGACCAATATCGATTTAGGGCACGAATAGAAGATGTGTCCCAAGTCTTCCATGCCACTAAGGCATCATTTGCACCATAGGGGGGACCCCACAAATTTTTTTAACTTTTACATTGGTCCATATTCCACGTGTTGAGATATCAAGCTCAACATGTGATGATCCACGATGACACGTACTAGTTTTTCGTTTCTCTGACATGTATAGTGGTCACGTCGGTATATGTCAGGGATACTTCATTGAACTTTATTAGATTTATCTACCGAGAGTGATGGCACATTTGTTTCTTGCCAGCTCACTCATTCACGGACATTAGGTTTTTCCTTATGTACTGATCTTTATATATTGCACTTGTTGTATTCTTGTTTTGTAGGTCATTCTTATACATTCCTTTTATGTAAGAAGAAGAAGAAGATCATTCTTCCTTGCCTCAATTTGTGTGTGTGCTTCTCCTTGAGAGTGAGAGTGTGTGTGTGAGCTCTCTTCCTTATCTCCTTCCTCGTGACATGGTATCAGAGCCAGCGTCGCTGTAGAGAGCTCGTGGAGAAGGCGACGGTGAAGACTATGCGGCAAGGCGTGGAGAAAATGTGATTTCACAAACGGCCTCCATTTTCTACGAAAATCGGTGTGAAGGTAGAAGACCTCAAAATATTTTCGGAGTTTCGGAGACATCTTGATCTCCGTTTCGAGCCCGCAAGGTGAGGCCCACAAAAATACCAGGTCAATTTCAGAAAATGTAACTTGCGTTGTGTTTGATGACACTCATATATTCCAGATCCATAATTTCAAGTGATTCCGTGTATTGTTGATACACGAAAACTATTTTTTTCTGAGATCGAATTGTCACGTCATAGTGTGACAGTGTTCAAGCAAAAGTGCTGCTTTTAGTGTCTTGCAGTGTTGTGAATTGTTGCAGAAATGGCAAACGCAGATGGAATGAGTCAGTGTATGAGCAATAAGCTGGACAAGAACAACTTCCATGCTTGGAGATTCAGAATGACAAATTTCTTGATGGGAAAAGGCTACTAGAAGTACATCAAAGGAGAGAATGAAAATGCTCCACAGTTACCAAAAAGGAATCAGACTGCAGACCAATTAAGAGCATATGAGGAATGGAATCAAGGAGCACGAAAGGTAATGTATTGGCTATCTGTTAGCATACAGGATAGCATGATTGGACACATACAGGATGCCAAGACTCCAAAAGAGGCTTGGAACAGTTTGGTCACTTTGTATGAGACTAATACAAAGGCACGGAAATTGCAACTCAAGAACAAGATGCATACATTGGAAAAGAAGAGCATCTCGATAAGTGACTACACTCTAAAAATCAAAAGCATATGTGAGTCACTTGCATCTATTGGCGTGAATGTAGATGATGATGATAAGGTGGAAGTGTGCCTTCGTGGTTTAGGAGCTGCATATAAGCAGTTCAGAACTTCCATACAGACCAGGGAAAATATTTCAAATTTTGTTGATCTGGTATCTATGCTGATTATTGAAGAAAAGAATCTTGGTGAGGATTCAAACTCCCAAGGAAAGCCCTGTTCTGAGCAGGTATTCTACTCTAGCAGAGGAAGAGGCAGAGGTAGAGGTTTTGGAAGTGGAAGAGGAAACAGTAACCAAGACCAAGGTCAACAACAGAATCATGCAAGAGAAAGAGGACAGTTTCGAGGCAGGGGGAGCCAAAGAGGTCGCAGAAATTTCCAAAGAAATGATTCAAGTAATGATAGTAAAGGATGTTGGAATTGTGGTAAACCTGGACACTTTGAACGTGATTGTAGGTTGAAGAATTAAAATAACAGAAGGCAGCAAAACAACTATGCATCCACAAGTGCAGATGATTCTGAGAAGCTGTTTATGGTTCAACATCACATTATGAATACGATGTCTGCTGGTGTTTCAAAATCGAATGATAATGTCTGGTATGTTGATTTAGGTGCTTCAAATCACATGACCAGTCATGCAGAATGGTTTAGTAGTTTGTAGAAAATGCCAGTTCTTGGATATGTTGAAACAGGTGATGATACATCACATCCTATTGAGCATACAAGAAACATAGCATTGTCTATGGAGGACGGGAAGGTAAAAAATCTTGCTGATGTGTTGAATGTTCTAAATATAACAAAGAATCTGGTTTCTGTTGGACAAATGGTTGACTAGGGATTACAAGTCAGGTTCAATGCTGATGGATTATATGTAGAAGAGTACAAGCAAGATGGATGATTGGTTGCCAAAGGAAACAAAGTGGGTAGGATGTTCACCTTAAATGTGAAGATTCTTGAAATGAATGCAGTCATGTTTGCAAAAGGTGTAGGAGTTATTGCAAATATAGAGATATGGCACAAACGGATTGTACATGCAAACTTGCAAAGGTTGAAACTGATGTAGTCAAAGGAGATTGTCCATGGACTACCAAATTTCAAAGTTGCAGAAATGCAAAAGGTATGTGCAGCATGTCAATTTGGTAAACAGTCAAGAGCATCATTTCCACATGGCAAGCATGTTAGCGAGAATGTACTAGAAGTAGTACATATAGATGTTTGGGGTCCAGCAAAGACCACATCTATGGGTGGTTGCAAGTTTTATGTTACTTTCATTGATGACCATACACACAAACTATGGGTATATTTCATGAAAGAGAAGAGCGAGGTGTTCACTCACTTCCAGAATTTTAAAGCTATGGTGGAAAAGTAGACAGGGAAGTACATTCAGACATTAAGATTTGATGGAGGAGGTGAATACATGTCAAATGAGTACAACAGTTTTCTAAAAAATCATGGAATTCGGCGTCAGTTTTCATGCAAGTACACACCACAACAGAATGGTGTTGCTGAATGCAAACATAGACATATTGAAGAAATAGCAAGAGCCTTGATGGTTGAGAAGAATATGCCTCATTGTTATTGGGCAGAAGTTGTGCATACGGTTGTATACATCATGAAAAGAACTCCGACTGCTGATGTGCATCAAGTTACACCTGAAGAGAAGTTTACAGGTAAAAAGCCAAACTTATCACATCTGAAAGTTTTTGGCTGTATTGCATATGTACATGTTCCAGATGAGTTGAGGATGAAGCTTGATCAAAAAGCAGAAAAATGTGTCTTCATTGGATACTCCCTTGTGCAAAAGGATTACAAATGTTATAACCCACTCACACGACAGGTGAAGGTGATCAGAGATGTGGTATTTGATGAAATGTCAAGCTTCTATGCAGATGCCAAAGAAGGACTGAATCTTGAACCAAATGACAAAGAAAATGCTGAAAAATCAAGTGCAGAATCTCAAGTTTTGAGTGGAGCAGATGCATCACCAAGCAATAGTTCCAACTCAAATCAATGGAGTGGAAGATTGCGTGGAAATTTCAGTCTAGAAAATTCATCAAATACATCCAAGAAAGGTAAAGAAAAGCTTTTTGCAGGTAAAACATGTGCAGGTTTTGAAGATGTTGATGGAGATTCAAGTGGTTCAGAAAAGAGTCTTGATGAGGAACTTGGATTGCCCTCTGTGAAGACTCCAGGAGTAAGAAGGGCACATGCAAATGATACAAGGAGAAGTGACCCAAGACCAAGAAGATCTGGGAGGATGCGTAATTCAGTGCAACGATTGACATATGATAGTTACATGCCTTGCCATTGTGCTTACATGACAAAGGTAATACAAGATGTTGAACCTTCTTGTTTTGAAGATGCAATTGGTAATGCAGATTGGGAAAAAGCTATGGATGAGGAGATGGCTACACTTTATGGAAATGATACATGGAAGCTGGTTCCATTGCCACAAGGAAAGAAACCCATAGGCTGCAAATGGGTTTACAAGGTAAAGCATAATGCTGATGGTAGCATAAGTAGGTATAAAGCACGATTGGTAGCTAAAGCTTATGCATAGACATATGGCATTGATTATGAGGAAATATTCAACCTTGTAGCTAAAATGTCTACTATCAGAACACTTGTTGCATTAGCTACAGCAAAAGGATGGACTTTGCATCAGATGGATGTGAAGAATGTTTTCTTACATGGTGAGTTACAAGAAGAAGTATATATGGACCAGCCACAAGGATATGAAGATTCAAAGCATCCAGAATATGTTTGCAGGTTGCAAAAGGCTTTGTATGGGCTGAATCAGGCTCCGCGTGCATGGCATGCAAGGATTGCCGATTACTTAACCAGCATTGGGTTTTCTATGTGTGATGCAGATCCTTCACTATATGCAAGGAAGGCTGATGATGGCATCACGATTGTGGCCATTTATGTTGATGACTTGATTGTAGGTGGTGATAATGAAGAAAGCATCAAAGAGGTAAAGCAACTTATTATGCAGGAATTTGACATGAAAGATCTTGGTGTGTTGCGCTATTTCTATTTCTTGGGCATTGAGTTTATACATACAGAAACAGGTATATGGATGTCGCAAAGGCAATATGCCTTGAATATGCTGCAAAAGTATGGTATGGCTGGCTGTAAGCCAATTTCTATGCCATTAGATCAGAATTTGAAGTTGGATACTACATCAGGTGAAGCATTGGAAAATGCTACTATGTACAGGAAAATTGTGGGAAGTCTTATATATCTTACAATTACAAGTCTTGATTTAAGCTATAATGTTGGACTTGAAAGTCAGTTTATGCAGGTTCCTAGGAAGCCACATTTGGATGCTCTGAGGCGCACTCTACGTTATGTGAGTGCTACTTTGGATTATGCATTGTTTTATGAAGCTGGTGTAGATTTGTAGGTTCATGGATACACTGATGCAGATTGGGCTGGTAGTACTCCAGATAGAAGATCTACCAGTGGCTTTCTTTTCTCACTTGGAGGTGCAGCTATTACATGGAGCAGTAAGAAGCAACCCATTGTTGCTTTGTCGAGTACAAAGGCTGAGTATAGAGGTGCTGCAATGGCGGCATGTGAGGCATCATGGCTAGAGATGTTACTTGTAGATTTAGGTGTGGAAGTGCAAAAGCCTATCACTATCTATTGTGATAATCTTAGCAGCATACAATTAGCATGGAACCCTGTTTCCAAGTCAAACCCCATTGGAATAGCTAAGAAGCAAAAAATTTGACCACGAGGGATCAACAAACAACCATGTCCCACAACTTCAAGAAATTTGTATTAGATTAATTTATTGCAGATAGAGGTGCATCATCCATACACCCTTGCTCACTTTCTTTGATCATAAGCAAATTGATGAGCATTGCTAAAGTGATATATACTTCAAAAAAAGAGAGGTATGTCCAACTTGAAAATTGATTCAAGCTCATTTTGGCCTTACAATACATTGTTGTAGCAATTATGTAGGTAGTCTTTTCAATTTGTTCCAATGTTTGTTTGGGTACTTTTTTTATCAATACTAGCACCCCAAATTATGTTACAATCCTAGAAAACCCGAATAAGGTACTGAGATACAATGGATTTATTTGCATCAAGGTACAATTACTGGCCATGGCTCAGAACAACATATGTTTCACATGTTGGATATTGAGCATTATTTGGATGGTTCCAACTACCCATTGTGGGAATACATGATGCACCATGAATTATCTGCAACTAGATTAAGTCTTCATGATGTTGGAGATGCATTTGGTTTTGGTCTCTATCATCAAGCTATTGGATGCCTTATTTATGAATGCATCACTCAATTGACATTAAATGTGTTGCCTCTCAAATGAGTAGATTTATGCATAGACCATGTTTCAAGCATCAGAAGGTAGCTAAGTGTACCATCCACTAGGTATCTAGTACCCAAAAAATTGGGTCTTTTTATCCCAAGAGGACATCAATACCACCAAATTTACATGCCTTTTATGACTCTAATTTTTCTAGTTTTTGTGACACATGTTTTTACAAATGGTTTTTGCTTCATGCTTGGTAACTCATGCATATCTTGTTTGAGCAAGAAGAATCCTATTGTGTCACTTCTAGCTCTAGGGCTGAGTCTAAGAAAGATTTCATAGATACAATTGAGTGTGTATATTGGGTAGTTATTCATCAATACAAGCATCCCAAAGTATGCTAGAATCCTAGAAGACCCAAATTAGGTACTTTTTTTAAACATTTTTGAGGTACAAAGGATTTATTTGCATCAAGCCCATGGCTCAGAATAACATTTGTTTCACATGTTGGATATTGAGCATAATTTGGATGGTTCCAAATACCCATTGTGGGAATACATGATGCACAATGTCTTGTCTACAACTAGATTGAGTCTTCATGATGTTGGAGATGCATTTGGCTTTGGTCTCTATCATCAAGCTATTGGATGCCTTATTTATGTATGCATCACTCAATTGACATTAAACGCGTTGCCTCTGAAATGAGTAGATCTACGCATAGCCCATGTTTCAAGCATCACAATGTAGCTAAGTGTACCATCCACTAGGTATCTAGTACCAAGAAATGTGGGTCTTTTTATCCCAAGGGGAGATCAATACCACCAAATTTACATGCTTTTAACGACTCTAATTTTTCTAGTTTTTGTGACACATGTTTTTACAAATGGTTTTCTCTTCATGCTTGGTAACTCATGCATATCTTGTTTGAGCAAGAAGAAGCCTATTGTGCTACTTCTAGCTACGGGGCTGAGTCTAAGAAAGATTTCATAGTAGATACAATTGAGTGTGTATGTTGGGTAGTTTTTCATATATACAAGCACCCCAAAGTATGCTACAATCCTAGAAGACCCGAATTAGGTACTTTTGTTAAACATTTTTGAGATACAATGGATTTATTTGCATCAAGGTACAATTATCGGCCATGGCTTAGAACAACATATGTTTCACATGTTGGATATTGAGCATAATTTGGATGGTTCCAACTATCGATTGTGGGAATACATGATGCACCATGTATTACTTGCAACTAGATTGAGTCTTCATGATGTTGGAGATGCATTTGGTTTTGATCTCTATCATCAAGCTATTGGATTCCTTATTTATGTATGCATCACTCAATTGACATTAAATTTGTTGCCTCTCAAATGAGTAGATTTATGCATAGCCCATGTGTCAAGCATCAGAAGGTAGCTAATAGTACCCAAAAACTTGGGTCTTTTTATCCCAAGGGGAGATCAATACCACCAAATTTACATCCTTTTTATGACTCTAATTTTGCTAGTTTTTATGACACATATTTTTACAAATGGTTTTTCCTTCATGCTTGGTAACTCATGCATATCTTGTTTGAGCAAGAAGAAGCCTATTGTGCCACTTCTAGCTCCATGGTTGAATGTAAGAAAGCTTTCATAGATACTATTTAGTGTGTATGGCTGAAATTTCATAAGAATGATTTGCGTGTTGGTCAGACCTTTGGCATTGCCATATATACTAAAAGTTAGAACACATTAGTAGTTGCAAGGAACCCAATGTTTAATGCTTACACTAAGCACACTAAGATGCACTATTGTTATTCCATGAAGAAATTCTTTGTTGGAGGAATTGGTTTGGATTATGTGCCTTTTGCAAAGCTTTGGGCTTACTCACTCTTGTGGGTTGATCTTACTTCACATTGGTTGGAAATTCATTATACATGAGTGTCAAAACATTATTCATAGCATCACTCTCTAATGCCCAAAACTTACTATCCATCCAAGAATTAGAAAAAGAGAATATGGTGCAAGTGGCCTCAATCAACTAGATGTAGTTTCACCTTCAAGAATAAGACAATGATTATGAGATACTGCATCAAACTACCACTACCATGAGGGAGACAAATGAGCAACCATCTACTCAGACAACACATCAGGACCAACAACTTTTGGAAGCAAACCAACAGGTTCCCACACTATAGCAGTTGGTTGCTGTTGAGAAGTCATTGAAGGAACATGCTCTACAAATTGCCCAGGAGGAAACCAAACCAGAAGCATCAAGCTAAACAAGATTTTTACTTACAAGAAGAATTCAGTCTACATTGCATGCATTTAGTGTTGTTAAATCAGCCTTGGCATGTGCTAAGCATGGCATGACTGCTTTGAAAAGGGTTGTGGATTTTAGCTTCCACGATGTGGATTTTTTAAATGCAGTTTTATGTTTAGATTTAGAGGCAATGGGGCATTGATTATCATTTGTTGTGCATATTTGATTGTTTAGAGGCATCTACTTGTGGGTTTTGGGCCCTCAATCATCATCTTGCTACTTACATAGTTCTGAGGGAACCATTGACAACAAAATTCCCTCATGTGCCACCACTTTCTATTAACTTAATCAAGAGGATGCTCATGTAAAACCCAATAGAGAGAATCACAATAGAAGAGGGATTAGCACATCCTTATTTGGAAAGCTTACATTGACGCAAATGAACTATTCTACCCAAGGCCTTTGATTTCAATGTTGATGAATAAAGACTATCACAAGATGATATTAGAGAAGAAATATATCAAGAAGCCCTCATGTACAACATAAGATATCATCAATGAAGGATTTATTTTGTGCCAGAAGTATGGGAGTTGTGGTTTATTTTTCCTATTGCAAAATATACATTGAATGTAACCTTTGTCATAGTGAGGATTGGAAAGTAGTTGCAGGTTTAGTTCATAACAGAAAGTTCCATTCGTTTAATTTACAGTGCACTTCTTGCAATAGAAGTCCATTTCTAGCATAAATATTTATTGATAATCCAGACATGTATGGTCCCCTAAGGCGATTCATGCTCTTCAAAGTCAAACACAAGCATGATAATTGATATAATAGGTGTAGTAACATCTATTTTGGTTGTCATTGGTGTAGCTTTTATGTGATTTTTGATTATTCAACCCCAAAAAGAAAATGTGTGTCTCTTTAAAGATGAGCAGCAATGGGCTAGAAACATTAGGGCTCCTAATTCCATTGTCGTTTCCTTGTTTGAATAGCCCTTGAAAAAACTAAAGCTTTCTTATCTGATGGCAGCCACACATGGTTTCAACAAGGAAAATATTATAGGGGAAGGAAGTACGGGGATGATTTATAAGGTTTTTTTGCCAGATGGTTCCATGGTGGTAGTAAAATTGCTTTCTAAGGGAGATTTTCAAGCTAAGATAGAGACTTTGGGGAAGTTAAGACATAGAAATCTTAATCCTCTCCTAGATATCGTTATGTGGCTTCCAAGAAGCTTTTGATCTATAAGCATATGCTATCTAGTAGCCTGAGAGAATGCTTGCATGGAGGTCATGATGATATCAATCTTGATTAGGTTGCTCATCTTAAGATAGCCATTGGAGCTTCATGTGGGCTTGCTTGGTTGCATCATACTTGCAATCCTCATATCATCCATCATAACATTATCTCTAATGGCATACTCTTAGATGAAGAATATGAACCTAGGATAATAGATTTTGGGCTTGCTCACCTGATCAATCTTGTGGATAATCATATTAGCATAGTGATGAGTGGTGATTTTGGATATCTTGGATATGTACCTCTAGAATATTGTTGAAGACTTAATGTTACAATGAACGGGGATGTTTACAGTTCTAGTATGGTACTACTTGAGCTTCCTACAGGTAAAAAAGCTAATGATGTGTCCACTGATGATCCATTCAAAGGAAAGCTTTTAGAGTGGATTACATTCTTGAGGAGTCATAGCCGTACAAAAAAAGCCTTGGGCAGGAGCCTTAAAGGTAAGACTTTGATAATGAGCTCAAGCAATTTCTAAGGGTTGCATGTGCATGTCTTGTAGGCAATCCTAAAGAAAGACCATGTATGAACTATATCAAAGTTTGGTGGTTATTGGTGAAATTTTCAACATTTCATATGATGAGGGTGTTGCATACATGGACTTCACCATTCCATCCAAGACAGATGAGCTCATTTCAAGGAATTGTTATAAAGATGCCAACTCATCCTCTTGCAAGGCTCACACATCTTAGGAACCACACGATACATAGACGGATAGGAATCTTATGAAGGAAGTTTAATTGGACAGAAACGAGAATCCTCAATCAATGTTGGTGGACACTTGTTTGTGGGACTATCCGTAACTATTATTAGAAGTAATCTCATTCATGAAGAAGTATATGACTTTGCATGCATTAAAGGATTTTGAAGGTATACCTACCATTTTTGGAGATCATGGGATCCCGTTATTTGAAGAAAATAAACATATTTTAAGTAAGATTTATATAAAATATGTGGAAGTGGCTTTTCAAGAAATCCAAAAAATGAACAGGCAAGCGTTATCGTTCTAGTGGAGCATTGTATGTGGTTGTCACGGATGTTCATTGTATCAAAGAAGAACTCCAACAAGATCAAAATATGTGTGGATTTTAGAGCATTAAACAAGGTGATGGTTCGCAACGGTATTTCCTATGCCTTTTTCTGAACAATTGGGATTTGCTTGGGATAAGGAGCCCATGGGTCATTACAAAGGGTTGGGTAATGACTGGTTGCACTCTCAAGATGGAATATGATGTCGAGGAACATACAACCAAGGAGTGGATGGTTGTCCTAAGGCATGTAGAAACGTAGACATACACACATTGAAAAAAACGGCAAGTGTGCCTACATTACGTTACATAGGAGGAAGAGAGCAAGACACGCACGGGGAAGAAGAAGAAGAAGAAGAGATAGAGTTGAAGATAGTGTACAAGTAGAGAAAAGGGCGTAAAGAGACAATCAACTTTGTCGTTCTATTAGTGTGGTTCTAAAGATAGAAAACTCATTGACATTCTCTCTGCATGCATCCTCCAAGTAGACACTTGCAAGGTTCACGGTGAAGGTGTCCTTCGCGTTGTTGCTTGCTTCGATAGTTGGAAGAACGCTTGAGCGCAAGGTTGCATAGAGTCAAGCTTGGTGGTCAAGAACAAAGAAGTAGTAGAAGTTTCTCATAAGGCATCTCTACCGTTCATTCACCCTGACTTGCCAGTATTGCTCATGTGTGCAGGAAGAGGGGGGGTTTCATGTACTTCCTAGTCATCTTCGATAGTCATGGGTGCAGAATTCCAAGGAGAGGCAGGTGTGGAAGGGGAAGCCCATCCAGCATTGGGAAGTGTATCGGGTGAGGAATACAAAGGGGACGAGGGAGGAAAAGGGCTAGGTGGTGCATGACCGGGAGATGGTGGTGCAATTTTATCCACCAACTTGGGAGAAGGTAGAGGGGATGGAGTAGGTTCTTTAATTGGCGAGGGTGATGGGGAAGGGGAGGCCACATCCTTCATAGTTGTATCTTGTGATGGAGGAGAAGGAGGAGGGGGGGACCAAAGAGGA
Source organism: Ceratopteris richardii (assembly GCA_020310875.1). NCBI lineage: Eukaryota > Viridiplantae > Streptophyta > Polypodiopsida > Polypodiales > Pteridaceae > Ceratopteris > Ceratopteris richardii. The sequence goes on along the minus strand of CM035417.1, from coordinate 197,284,729 downwards.
GGAAAAATGTTGTCCATTGGAGGAGAGGATGGAGGCAGAAGGGGGTTATCCATGTGCTTTTGATCATCTTGCTTAGCACTAGAGGAGGAGGGGACAATTATGTGGGTACGATGAGATCGGCACAAAATGAGGTTTATGCTTTCATCTTCTTCTTCTTCTTCTTCTTCTTTCAAGGGGGAGGTGGTCAGTTCAAAATAGTGGGGAATGAGGACAACTGAGGTAGTGATGGGGAACTCACCAGGATATAAGACAAACAAAAGATATGGGAGACAGGTTTTCAGATGATTGCCATTGTCTAACTATCTAACTACATGCTGGCATTCCTTGTGAATGTGGTTAAAGAGAATGACCGACCAATTGATTAGTCATTGGGCAGTAGTGGTGACAACATAATAGAATTGGTGGGAGATGCCATAGGGGCAATGATGCAGGTTAAGGACGATGATAAGGAAATCAAGAATAGAGCACTCCGGCTCAGGGTGACAACTAATTGCATACTCATTTGAGTTGTGTTGAGAAAACAATTGTTCCATGGCCACTCGAGAAATGAAAGGCACCAACATCAAACCATCAATGGGTAGGAAAAATGACTGACCCACTTCAGTCGACATCATGTGGAGCTCCTGTCCATTAGGGGTACGATCGAATATGTGGCAGAGGTGGGTTCAAGCGTGACAGCATGGATAAGGCTTTCCATATTGGGATGTGCCACAACAACTTCCCACTATAGAAGACAAAAGCAAGCAAGATGTTGCGAGGTCAGAAAGACATTATTCTTGTTAGCGATTACTACCGAGAGAGGCTCAAAGGGCGTGAGTACTTCCATAGCAGCAAGTTCGCATAGAGAGCTAGGATGCAATGGACACTAATGGAAGCAAAAACTTAGAAAACAATAGTAGATGATTGCAAAATGGAGAGTTTTTAAACAAACATGGTGGCATGGCAGCATGATTAAAGAAGGAAACGATCATAATAATGAACGCACATCGAGGAATATATGTCAGAACAATCATGCAAACCATGTAGACATGGGAGGAAAACAAATGATTGAATGTGTGGAAGGTGATCAAAAAGGACAAAGCTTTGACCCATTGATCAGATTTTTAGCCTGTGCTCCGATAAGGGTCTCCAACCAACACATTTACGGACCAATCTACACCAAAATCTACTACAGACTGAACCGTTAGACTTTGAATTTTCCTGCAGCATGATCCAACTTGGAGTTGTACAATAGTAGGGGTTGACTGACTTCAAAAAATGGGGTCCTTAAGAAACAATCATGCATCTGAGCTTGTTGCAACTATACTTCTTGCATAAGCAAAAAACTTTCAAACCTCTACTCATCCAATGCCCACAGATCATCGATATGACTATAACGCAACTCACCTGGTAATAGTTTATGCTCGATGACAACTCTCAGACTCGGGACAACCACCTCCATAGGGGCAATAGCTTCAATTCCATAGGCTAGTTTAAAGGGGGTGTATCCTGTAGTGACCTCGTATGTAGTATGGTATGCCTAGAGGACAGCAGGTAAGAGTTGATCCCAACGAAATAGATAGTCAATAATTAACTTTTTTAACAAATTCTACAACCTTTTATTAGTGCTTTCTGCAAGACCATGCAAATATGGAGTAATAAATTTATGTGTAATATTAAAGGAGTTTGTCAAAGCTTCAATTAATTCATTTGCAAAATGATTGTCCCTGTCTGACACTATTTCAAGGGAAAGATGGAATCGGGGAAAAAGATCACGAGTCAGACACTTGGCAACTACCGTAGCAGTGGCAAAATGAATTGCCCAGGCCTCAGCCCAATGTGTAACATAGTCAGTGTAGGTTAGAATGTAACGATTAGCAGTGAGAGTAGTCAGGGGAGTAATTGTGCCAATGAAATCCTAGCCCCATTTTTGAAATGGTTTGAGAGGAAGAACAAGCTATAGGGGGGAGTGATGTCATGGTAGGGATTGACTAGTTTGTTGGCAAGGATCACAGTGTCGGACATACTCATGCACAATTTGTTGCATGGTTGGACACCACAGAACACTTTGCAGGATCTTCATATGCATTAATTCCACCAAAAAATGACCAACAAAAGGGGAAAAGTGAGCCAAGGCAAAAACTGACAAAACTTCATGCATTGGGACACATCGGAGCCAAGCTCTCAAAAGGTTAGCATGGTATAGTTTTTCGATGATGATACAGAACCACCTACTGTACAAAGCCAATTTCTATCATGCTATTGCAGACATGGATTCTGGTGGACAATCAGTCATCAAAAGTTTCATAAGGGTATCATAATCTGAGTCAACAAGATTCCATTGAACCAACAAAGAGATAAGTTAAGTCATGTAAATAGCCTGGGAGGAATCGTCCATGCCCACCGGAGCTTCATCAGAATCTAATTGGGACAAAAAGTTGGCAATTGCATGGGAAGACCCAAGGTGATGCACCACATCATAGTCAAATTCTTGTAGGAGAAGAACCCATCTGGTAAGTCTACCACCCAAATTCTACTGGCAAACCAAATATGTTAAGGTAGAGTGATCCACATGGATTTTTTCATAGAGTAAATGAGACCTAGATATTCGTGCTCCATAATAGAGTAATTTCATTCAGTAGGAGCTAATCATCGACTAGTATAATATACCGAACAATAGCACTTATCCTGAAGTTGCATGAGAACACTCCCTATAGCAATGTTGGATGCATCCACAAAAACATGATAGGGGAGGTCTCAATTGGGGGCTTGCAAGATCGGAGCCTGCGTAAGCAATCTTTTAAGTCAGACAAAACTTTCTTGGCATTCGGTAGTCCATTAGAATTCACGAGAAGCCACTATAGCTAATCAAGTAAGGGGAATGGTTAAGTGAGCCAAACATCGTAAATGGGAGCCATGCCACGTGATTTTCCCAAGGAATCAGAAAACATCTTTTGGTGATTTGGGAGGTGGGGCATGTAAGATAACTTCTACCTTATCAAGATCGACGTGAATGCCTCATCGCAAGATAATATGGCCCAAAAGTTTACCATAGGAGATAGCAAAGATAGATTTTTTGGGATTTAAGCATAGTCAATAATTCTTTCACCTAAGGAAACACAGTCATAGATGCAGCAAATGTGCATTTGTAGCATCCAAGATAGAGAAATCATCGAATTAGACTTCCATAAAACTTGTAAGATAAGGAGATAAAATCTCCTGTATGCATCACTGAAATGTGCGTGGGGCATTTCAGAGCCCAAACCACATGACTGTGCATGCATACACTCCCCAATTGGTGATAAAAGCTATCTTAGGAATATTTGCTTCCACCATACAAACCTTGATTATAACCACTATATCCATCTAGAAAAGAGTACATTCCTATCTAGTGACTTCATCAAGCATATTTTCTTAGAATGCTAGAGGGAAGGGATCAGGTATAGTAGTAGCATTGAATTTCCCATAGTCTACACAGATGTTATTCTTTTTGGGGACAATAACAATTGGAGATATCCACTTTGCATGCTCCACTATAACTATGAACCCATCCTGAAGCAAATGATATAATTCCTCTTTAACTTGCCTAGCATAGTGAGGGTTCATGCAGAAACTTTATTGTTTAGTTGGATAAGCATTTGGTTTCAAGACCACTTGGTGTTGATAGATCCTAGGATCTAGACCTTTCATGCCTTTATAGTCTTAGGCAAATACATCAATGAACTCAATTAATACTGCTAGCAGATCCCTCTTAAAAGACTCTTACAACCCTGCTTAATCTTTATAGGTCGTGGGTGTACGTCATCTCCTAAGTTGTCGGTGATTAATTGATCTTCAAGAACATTAGTTTGTGGGCTAAAAATATTATCCATCCCTTGATGTATATAATTTGGTAGGTCTTCTGGATTTGGTAAATCATCTGGTAACATTTCGGTCTATTCCTCAGTAGGTTGAATAGTGTAAGAAGTCGGGGACCATTGATCCAATGCATGTTGTAGATCAATTGTACCTAGGGCAAGTAAATCCTAATTAGTAGAGAGGAAAGCAGTTTCCTCATCATCTGATAGACCGTCCAACATATGGATTGGTTTGGCAACGTAAGGCCTGGTGTGTAGTTGTAGCTCAAGCGTAAGCACCACCTCCTTTACTTGTCAATCCGCGGAGACGTGAGGACCGGTATGAAGACCACGAGCAAGTGAAGGCACAAGTGCGTGAGTGAAAGCACACAAACATGCACACACATACACACACATGCGCACAAGGTAAGATCAAAGAGAGGAACAATGGAAAGCTTTGATTGCAAAAGAGTTCTCTTACAAAAGCTCTATTCTCTAACAAGCTAACCTCAAAAATGAGCTCTCTAGCTCTTTTTATAGTTTTTTGAGTAGTTTTGACCCTGTCCAGACCTAGTGTCCAGCCTAATTAAAAATTAGGTTCCAGGGCTTATTTGAGGGCTCAAACGAAGTCTAAAAATTATGAAAATTGGTACGATGGTGCTTCTAATACTCCTCAAGCTCGAGGACTCCTCGGCTTGAACAAAATGGAGTTATAAAAATAGAAAATGGTATTTACAATGGTTTTTAGTGATGAAAATCACTATTTTTGTAGGGGATTCTTATGATTACTTGGAAAATGCATCGGAAGAAGTATGGTGCAAAAATTGGGGGTCTTGAGCTAAGTGCTCAAGGGTATGCCGACGAAGAGGTTTCCTAATCTATCATGGTGATGGTGTTGCCAAAGTAGAGAGACTTACCATTGTGAAGGTTCGACCGATGTTCATCTCTTCGTGTTGTACACCCGGCATTTGTGATGGAACCTTGTCGATGAATGTTCGTGTTGATGGTCCACCGATGAATTTTTATTTTTTTTTTGAGTGCCTGGTCTTGTCTCCTTTTTTCAAGCAACATTTGCCAAATACTGAGAATTGAATTTCTTTATATTCCTTGGCAAACAATATTGGGTAACTACACCAAGCTTAGTTTCACACAGACTCTTTAGCTCACCATAAGCAGAAGTCTTCTCACCCTGTATACGGACAAGAATTCTCAGGATACCAAACTACCTCTTGCAGATATCTCCCTGTAGACTATAGTACATGCAGTAGTTAAGCATCACTCAAGTTGCGGACCTTCAAGTTCTTCACACCTGCTAGACGAGACACACTTCTATCCAAACTGATAAATGCCCAGTAATCAATAGTTCCATCTTCAACTAAGCATGTCTCATTCATGTTCCATGAGCGAAACCTAGGAACAAGTTCTGACTCTCTCTTTTTTTTTTTTTTTTTTGAAACAATGTCACACACAAGAAGACAGATGTTAAAATAATTGACATCTGTCAATGTGCTCTTGTGCATGGGACTCTTAGTTGTGTCTATGCACGGCCATGTAATGTGGCCCTATGTTAATGCATACTTTGGAAATGCATGGCCTGAATGGTGCAAAAGACAGGGTTGTGCAGGGAGCACATGGTTGTCGCTCGTTGAGGCTTGATGTCATTTGCAAATGTTGATGCCATCGTTGTTGGAGGTATCCATTGTATCTCGAGATGGCAGCTGATCATTCCTCCTTATAGGGATCCATTTGAGAACGGTCTTCAACTGTGTAGCAATCTCCTTTGGTTGCTTCATGTTTGGATGGTTTCTTGAGGGTTTGATCCTTCGTGGTTGGCTCTTTGGTTCTGTGAGGCCTACCGGTGCTTTTGGCTTCCATACCCATACCTCTGTGGCTGGTCGCTTGACTCGCGTTGAAGAGGTTACTTGGTCTACTTTTGTTCTTGGTGTTTGGTTCTGACCTTTGCCTCGCCTTGGCTTCTTTGTTGAGACTTTTCGCGTATGGGAGAGCATAGGTTGTTGCGGACGTAAGAGCTTCCTAGGTACCCACATGTGTAATCGCCCTTGTTGAGCTGCAACTAATTTCTTAGGTATCCAAATTTGTCGGAGATCTTGTGGTTGAGCTTGTCCGATCTTCTTCCTTCATCTTCTGGCCTGGTTGACTTGTCTGGATGGGGTTTGTGGGGCCAAGGGTGATGGCTGCTCTCCTTTTCGTATCCATATCTACTTCATGCCCAGCACTACTTTCCTTTGGAAATCCCATTGTCTATTTGATATAGCAGTGGTCATGTTCTGTTGTGCTTGCCTTGGTGGTTGAGTTGTAGTGGCGGCATTAATCCTTGCACCAGAGGAGGAGTCCGCTTGTCTTTGAGCATGTTCTTCCATGATTGAGTTCTCCTGCGACATAGAGCTTTTGACACATACAACATCTCTTTTGCTAAGATTAGTCCTAGGAGAACTACAAGATGTGACATCTGGATTTGTGAGCATGCCATTTTCTAGTTCTAATGTAAAGCATTGTCCCTGGACCCAAACTTGAAGAAGTTGACTTCTTAGGTTCAAGTTGACTGCATTGTCATAAATCCAATCTTGTCCTAAGACAAGTGGTTCTGTAAGGTTCTCATCTTGACACACTAGCACTTTGACTTTCATTGGAACATCTTGAAGGTAGATGGGAAGTTCCACCTCGCCCAAACAAGGGGTTTCCACACCTCCCAATCCTATGAGATAAGCTTCTATGGGATTGATGTTCAACTGCAAGTCTTGGCAGTAGGAAAGTCTAACCGCACTACTTGCTGCCCCTGAGTCAATCAATGCTTTCATAGTCCTTGCACCCTTCCCTTGTCCTATCTCTATGGTCACAAAGGGTCTTCGGTCAATGACTTGAGAAGTCGCTATGCCTGATTTTTGGCACATATCCATGTGATATTTTGGGGCTTTTGAGTTGACATCTAGGCCTAGTCGCCTTAACTTATTTCGCCTAATACGCTCTCTGGCCTCTGCCTGTGCTTCTTCTCTCACTCTTAACTCTTCTTCTTTTCGCTTCTTAGCCGTGTTGAGTCTCATAAGCATATCCTCTGTAAGAGGTTCTTGGTATAACTTGACTCTACATTCACTAATATAGTTTGGCAAGATATCTCCTTCTAGAGTGGCCAACTGAACTGCACCACTAGTGGAAATTCTATTAATGATCATGGGTCCATATCCTCTTTTTTCCAACTTACGGGCATGTTGTTTTAGTGTGTAAACCAACACTAGATCTCCCTCTTTCAATCCCTTATCCTTGATGTGTGCATCAAAGTATGCCTTTTGCCTCTTCTTTGCAGCGTAGATGCCTGCTGCCGCTCGTAGCCTCGTCTCACCTAAGCGTTCGAGATCAAAGATCCTAGAGGACAATTCATGCCCATTCCACTCATACTCTTGTGCTACTTTTAAGGCAGGGATTAAGAAATCTAATGGTAGCACAGCGTTCTGTCCGAAGACCATCTAAAATGGGGTGGCGTTGAGTACCGTTTTGTAGGAAACTCGATAAGCCCAAACAGCATGATGAAGTTGTTTGTCCCAATCAGAGCATTTATTATTTACCAGTTTTGTCAATACGTTAAAGAGGACCTTATTGGTGCTCTCGGCTTGTCCATTAGCTTGTGGATGATAGGGGGCAGACTTCTTATGTATCACCAAGAATTCTTGGAGAAGATTTTCAATGACTTCATTCAAGAAGTTTGTACCTCTATCACTTACTAACTCTATCGGTAATCCATATCTCGTGAACACATTCTCAAATAAGAACTTAGCCGTTGTCTGAGCATCATTCTTTGTTGTGGCTTTCACTTCTACCCACTTGGTAAGGTAATCTGTGGCTACAATAATGTACTCTGCATGGGAGTTTCTAGCTGGGGGGTTAATAGGACCTACAAAGTCTATACCCCATTTCGAGAATGCACGTCCTCCCATCATTGGCCTCAAAGGGATCTCATCTTTTCTAACTGGATATTGTGCACGTTGGCATGTGTCACATTTCTTCACATAGGTATGAGCATCCATATGAAGAGTGGGCCACCAAAGTCCTGAGAATAGAATGGTCTTGATTACTCGCTCAGGGCTGAAGTGTCCACCTGCAACACCGCTGTGTGCAGTTTCTAAGACTTTCAAATAGTCTGATTCATGAACGCACAGTCTTAAGTAACCATCTTTGCCTCTTCGGTATAAGTTGTCTCCTACTAAGGCATAGCCTTGAGCTTCTTGCTCCATGTTTTGTCTTCTTGCTAGACTAGCCTCTTTGGGTAATCTTCCCGATCTCATAAACTCTACCAATGGAGCACTCCAATCTGGAATTAATGATACTTGATAAAGGGTCGCATGCTCCATTGGTGGTCTCTCTCTGCACATTGGACAATTCTTGATCCACTCATGTATTTCTTTGTCCATGCTAGGCCAATACACTCGTAAACGTTTCAAATTCTTCAATGTTCGTTGTTTAGAATAGTGATTTCCTAGCATTCCTTCATGGGCTTGTTGCAACCAACTACTATGTTCATCGTAAGCAACACAATAAGCTAATACACCCTCAGTATCTTGTTTGTACATGCTTCCTGCTAATATGTGATATTTTTGTGATTTTACAATTTCTTCTTGTGATGTTTTCACATTCTTATTTGCAGGGCCGAAGGTTAGGACTGGTACCAACTTATTTGCCCATTTAGGAACAACTTCTAAATTGAACAGATAAGCATCAGGTAGTTCGTCAGACACTCCTTGCGGTGACTCTCCTGAAGTGATGCGAGAAAGGTGATCTGCCCGAAGGTGGGTTCTACCTTTCCTGACAACAACTTCAAAGTCATACTCCATTAGTAAGAGGAACCATCTTCCTACACGTCCAGTATTGCAAGGTTTATTGACCAAATATAAAAAAGCTTGATGATCAGTGAAAAACTTGAACTTGTTGGCCAATAAATAGTGTCTAAACTTCTTCACAGCATATACCATGCCTAAGCCCTCTCGCTCAGTTGTGGTATAGTTTCGTTCAGCTGCGGTGAGCTGTCTACTAGCGTATGCTATGGGCAAGTCTAAGTTTCCTTCACTTGTGGGTTGTGCTAGCACACATCCTATGGCGTGATTGGATGCATCCACATGGACATGGAATGGTTTATTCCAATCAAGAGTGGTCAGTATTGGTGCTGTGCACAAACGTTTCTTCAGTTCATTGAAAGAATTCTCGCATTCGTCGTTCCACTCAAAATTAGACAACAAGGCATAAAGGGGTCTAGCTATGATTGCGTACATGTTAAACCTGCGGTAATATCCACAATGGCCCATAAAGGCTTGTACCTCTTTAACATTCCTTGGCCTTGGTAGCTCCGCTATGGCTCGTACCTTATCTTCATCTGTTGAGATTCCATTCTTAGAAACAATATGACCTAAGATTTTACCTTGCCGCACCATGAACACACACTTTTCTAGGTTCAGACACACTCGATATTCTCTACACTTGTTGAAGATTTGTCTGAGCTCAGGGATGTGGAATCTTCTTTCTTGGGAATGAGCACATAAATCATCCACATACACTTCTAAGCTCTTTCGCAAGAACTCTTTGAAGACATGACAGATGAGCCTCTGGAACGTTGCAGGTGCATTGGTGAGCCCAAATGGCATCACACGAAATGCAAAGATTCCCCACTCTGTGGCAAAAGCCGTTTTGTGTTGATCTTCTGGCGCAATGGCTACTTGATTGTAACCTGAAAATCCATCAAGGAAGCTATAAAATTCCTTGCCTGCAACACGCTCCAATAGGTGTTCCGTGATTGGAAGTGGATAACTATCTCTGATCGTAGCGGCATTAACTTTTTAAGGTTAATAGACACTCGCAACTTCCTGTTCTTCTTGGGCACCACTACAATGGGGGACACCCATTCAGTATGCTCAATCTCATATATGAATCCAGCTTCAATCAGCCTATCAATTTCTTCTTTTATCTTGGCTGTATAAGTGTCATTATATGTGTAGGGCTTCTGTTTGGTGGGCTTGGCATCAGCAGTCATGGGGATAGTATGAGAGAAAATTCTTGGATCTACCCCTTTCAAGTCTCTATAGTGCCACGCAAACACATCCCTATATTCCCTTAATAGAGCTACAAGCTCCATTTCTTCTCTTGCACTTAGGTCATCTCCTATATATGTGCATCTCTCTTCGTTCTCTTCGATGGTCACTACAATCTTCTTGGTCTTTTCTTTATTATCATATGATTCTCCTATGATGGCCTCTCTCTTACGCATTCGTACCAAAATTTTGCGGTCGTCAACTTCATATTTCTTGAAGTTTTCTGGTACTTCAAACAATGATTCCTCCTCTTTTTGTTTCACAGCTTTTCTTTTCTTTTTCTTTTGACTGCTCTCACTTCCATCCTTTGAATTTACCGTTTTAATACTTGTGAGAGGTTCTTCTTCTTTCTGGGTGAACAGTCCTTTATCTTCTAGATAGTGCTGCTCTGAGTTAAAGCAACTATCCATCACAATGGACTCTATATCATCGTCATTCTCTTCTTCTTCTATGACATCACTAGGGTCACATTCTTCTAGCAAGGGCTGACACATGAACACTGAGATATCATAACCCTCCTCATCACAATGAGGTGTCCATTGTTCTTCATTGACAGCAATGTCCATGGTGGCTAAGATTTCTGGCCAGCCATGAGGCTCAAATTCCTCATCTGGAAAGATCATCGGTGTATAGGTTGGGTCTTTAATTGGACTATCTCCTGGCGAAGTTCCTTCTTCTCTTGCCTTTAAACGTTTTTCCTCTTCCTCTGCGACCTTGCACATCCACAAATGAGTATCTTCATGCAGCCATGATGGATCAGGTGAACTTTCAGAATGCACAGAGATGGAATCTTCTTTCGCTTTGTGGATAGAATTCCACTATAGGGGTGGTACATCTCTGAAGGTGTAATCCTTCAAATCGACCTTGGTGGTGACCCCTAAGTGCTTCAAGTACAAGGAGTTGGTTCCCCAATCCTGTACTATTTGCAATTGTCGTAGGAAGGGTCTTCCTAGGATCATCTCATAGACGTTATTTTTCTCAAAGTCACATATAGCAAATGTATGTTCAAACTCCACACCACAAGTGGTTAGAGTTATCCCTTCGAGCAATCCTAGAGGTCTTTCAAAATGACCGTCGGCCATTTGAAGCTTCATTCTAGTTGGTCTTAATGTGGGTTTGCCCCATTGCTTCCACAAGGAGGTGGTTGCAATAGCAACACCAGCACTTGAATCTATGATTGCTTTGGTTGTGTAACCTTGGAAAGTGATTGGAAGATAAGTATTACCTTCTTCACCCTCACACATGTCCCCTATTTTGTCTAGAGGTATCTCTGGTACTTTCTTCTTAGAACCTGCTTTTGGCATATTGGACTCAAGTTCTGGGACTTGATCCTTCACATGATTCCACAGCTCAGGTTTTGCTTTGAACAGCTCTTCTACAGTGAGATGACACTGAACCTTAGTGTTCTTCACGACATCAGTGTTCCTCGGGACCACTGAGTCTTCATGTCTGACCAGTATTGTGGGAGCTTTGATCTGAAGAGATTCAGATTCCCATGGGCCTGGAAATTGAGGCAGTTCTTCTAGGGTATTAGATTCAAAATCTAATCTTTCATCTTCTTGTTGTTATGCTTCATCTCCGTAAATAGATGGAATGTCTTGGGGAAATTGATCATGAAGGTCGTCAATCTCATGAATAGGAGGGAAATTACCCTTCTCCTTGGCCCATTTCTCCTCTTGTATTTCCCGCAAGAACTCTTGAGAGTGTTCTTGAATTGAAGGAGGCATTCCAGCATCCGTGGAATTAGGAACATAAGCTCCCATTGGTAGTAAGCTTCCTCTTTCAATAACTGGTTGAGCCTGTGGAGGTAAAGAAACTTGTGGTTTGTTTACCAATTGCTCTAATCTTTCTAGTAAGCCCTGGAAATGCAAATCCGATTTGACAGAGTTTGTCTGATTGAACTTTTGACTAGTCTCAAGTATAGCTTGAGCTTGTTCTACCATTTTCATGCACATTTTCATCCGTTCAATCTCTAAATCCGCTCTAGGGTAACTCTTGTCTAGGTTGGAAACTGTTGGCCCTTCTTGAAGTCGAGCCTGGTACGCTTTGAACATCATGTCCAAGCCTTCTGGGGTTGGATCTGCAAGAACAGACCCTGGTTGCGGTCTATTTACAATAGGTGGTGGGGTGGGATGAGGTGGAGTGGATGGAGTTTCAGCATGCGAGGGGCTTTGAGATGCAATGTCTTCTATTTTTGTTTTCGCTTCTTTTAAGCTTTCTTCTAATTTCGATAACTTTTTATTCCACTTGCGATTGGCCTTCTCTCCAGTATCCTTCCATGTTCTTGTTTTCCTCTTACTAGGCTCTCCTGATTCACTCGACTCTGATTGTTCTGCTGGTTTATCCTGTTTTAAGGCTTGTGCTCTAGTGACAGCTTGTATCGGAGCCACATTGCTACTACTTGAACTTGAATCTGCCACTAAGCCTACCACATTAATGGGTGTAATCTTGGGTGCACTGGAGGGGTTTCTTGGACAATGTCTGGGGAGATGGTCTTTGCCACAATCAGGACAAAAAGCCTGTATTGTGATAGCATGTCCTTGACTCGGAGATGGTGGGTGGGGACAGTCACGAATGAAATGGTCACCTTGACATCTGAAACAAGATCCTCTAGGGGCAATGTATGAACCCTCTTCGAACTTGACCACCGGGTGTTCCAGTCCAAAGGGTTGATCTGGATTTTTGAGTTGGACCACTGATCGCCTCAGGCCATCCTCATAGATGCGAGCACCTAATCGGTTGGTCCGAATATATTCCAATTGTGTCTTATAGGGTCCTTCTGGTGTTTGTAGATGGGCAGTTCCTGAGCCACCTTCAGATTTTCCCATGCTAAAAGACATTTCTGAGTCACTTGTGTCAGAGTTTAGTACGTAAGGACAACCACTTAGTTGTTGTGCCCAAGACTTTGCTGTGTGGCTGACACTGGACTGAGAAGATCTAATGCTTTGTCTATCCTTTCCTAGGTGTCTACCAGATCTCAGGTTCATAAGCTTATGGAGCTATAGAGCTCAAAAAATGGACTTTGGATGAAAAATTTATGTCAAATCAGGCTCCTGGGGGTCAAAACAGGCAAACAAGACCTTTTGGAAAAAATCGCGATTTTGTGAACTTCAAGAGAATCGCGATTTTGTGAACTTCAAGAGAATCGCGATTTTGTGAACTTCAAGAGAATCGCGATTGTGTGAAATCAGACAATCACGATGCTGTGAAGTCAAAGAATCGCGATTTTGAGCACAGAATCGTGTTTTTGAAAATCGCGATTTTGAGCACAGAATCGTGTTTCAGAGAATCGTGGTTCACAAAATCGTGGTTCACAGGATCGTGATTCACAAAATCGTGTCTTCACAGAATCGTGTTTTAGAGAATCGTGTTCTAGAGAATCGCGATTTTGTCTTAGAGAATCGTGGTTTTCAAAATTTAGAGAATCGCGATTTTGAGTACAAGCACAGAATCGTGTTTTTTGAAAATCGCGATTTTGAGCACAGAATCGTGTTTTAGAGAATCGCAATTTTGTCTCAGAGAATCGTGTTTTCACAGAGTCGGGGTTCACAAAATTGTGATTCACAAAATCGTGTTTTCACAGGATCGTGTTTTCACAAAATCGTGTTTTCACAGAATCGTGTTTCACAGAATCGTGTTCTAGAGAATCGCGATTTTGTCTCAAAGAATCGTGATTCACAAAATCGTGTTTTTCACAAAATCGTGGTTCTCAGAATCGTGTTTTTTTGAGATGAAAATCGCGATTTTGTCTCAGAGAATCGTGTTTTCACAAAATCGTGTTTTAGAGAATCGTGTTCTCACAGAATCATGTTTTTGGCTGAAAATCATGATTTGTGAGAATCGCGATTTTGAGCACAACCACAGAATCGCGATTCTGAGAATGACCACAGAATCATGATTCTTTCAGCAAGCTTTTAGGCGAGAAATAGAAAATCGTGATTTTCAAAAAAATTTGAATTTTCACAGAATCGCGATTTTCATCACAGAATCACGTTTTTTGGCGGGAACTTTGAATTTTTGAGCACCGAGCAATGGCGAGCTCCGTATGAGCAGAAAATCATGAAAAACACAGGCGCTTGTTCTCCCTTGCACTTCCTAACTCCTTCCCACACAATAATGCATGAAAAATGGTATGAAAATGGTGAAAATGCACTAAAAAACAAGAAATTTCTATGAAGAAGAAGATGGAAGAAGGTGGAGATGATAATGATGAAGAAGATGAAGAAAAAAAAATCAGAAAATGAACAAAAATGACAGTTTTTTTACCTTCCAACGTCGCAAATCTACAATCTTACCATCACAACACTCGTCCTCGAAGCTCTCTCCCCGGCAACGGCGCCAAAATTTGGTGTAGCTCAAGCGTAAGCACCACCTCCTTTACTTGTCAATCCGCGGAGACGTGATGACCGGTATGAAGACCACGAGCAAGTGAAGGCACAAGTGCGTGAGTGAAAGCACACAAACATGCACACACATATACACATGCGCAAAAGGTAAGATCAAAGAGAGGAACAATGGAAAGCTTTGATTGCAAAAGAGTTCTCTTACAAAAGCTCTATTCTCTAACAAGCTAACCTCAAAAATGAGCTCTCTAGCTCTTTTTATAGTTTTTTGAGTAGTTTTGACCCTGTCCAGACCTAGTGTCCGGCCTAGTTAAAAATTAGGTTCCAGGGCTTATTTGAGGGCTCAAACGAAGTCTAAAAATTATGAAAATTGGTACGATGGTACTTCTAATACTCCTCAAGCTCGAGGACTCCTCGGCTTGAACAAAATGGAGTTATAAAAATAGAAAATGGTATTTACAATGGTTTTTAGTGATGAAAATCACTATTTTTGTAGGGGATTCTTCTAACAATTTGACATACACTTCTTGGAGCTCCCTAGTTGCTCTCTCTTCTTCTATGTCCACTTCTTTGATGTGCTTCCATGTTTTATGCTTGACCTTGAGTTCCAACAGTAGTTCACATGGTTTGATCTCATCAAGAGCCACAATATATTTCCTATGATTATATTTAGAAATTAATTCATAAGATGACCAGTCTTGTAGGACTTTGGCCTCCTTTAACCGTGGACAGCCAAACAGTAAGTTATAGTCTAATCTCGGGAAAATCCAAAACAACAAACTTCATATGGAAAATTGCACCTTGTAGTGTAATCAGAATATTTTTTACTAGGACCAACAGGTGGACTCTAGACTGGTCGGCCATTATGACAAAGAATTTAACAAGTTCAATCTTGTTCCAGCCCAATTTCTTACATAAAATTGCAGTGGTGATATTAACACCGAAACCACCATCAATAAGTACTTGTGTAATTTTATGATTCTTATACTAGACTATGATTAAGGTGACCACATGGTCCATAGTGGTATCTAGTTTTGGATGAATCGTGGTTGTAGTCGGTGTCAGAATATGATCCACATCAATCTGCTATTGAAATTGTTGCCTTATGCCAAGGACAAGAGACAACAACTATCCCAAGGGTAGTGTGACTAGTGCTTTGGACAATATATTCTAGGTTGTGCTCTAAGATGGCCCTTCCAGTTATGCTTTGGATGATTCACGTAAATCCTCTACTACAAGTTTGGGTACTTCTAGTACAGAATATTTTGCTTGCTGCAGAGTAATTGGTACAAGGTCAAGAAAGATAGTAGCTTTGGATTGAGCCCACTTGGTTGCCTTGAAGAATGTTCTCTGCTGCTCCTTGAATCCTGGTTCAAAGATCTCAACAGCTGGTTGCAGGGTCTTACCAGAACGGGTCTAAATGGTAGTTGTTTGCACCTCAACATGTGAAATCACTACCATATTTATGGTGGGGTTTTGACGATCCTTCTTTCTTTTATCATCATCTTGAGCATTTTTGCAATGCCGACAGATGTGACCCAATTCCCCACAAAAATGACATCTTGGCTAGAATACCCGATTAGTTGTGTTTGCACTCCCTTGATTCTAGCATTGTGAATTGTAATTTCTAGTCTATGGTGCTCTGAAATTTGTGTATGAGGAATAAGTCGTGTTCCGCATATCAGGAACATAGTTCGTTGCAGGCTCACCAAGCTCTTGTATGACTGTGTTCATTGTAAGTCTATTTTGTGCCTTAACATTGTACGGGCACATATCGATAGAATGGCTCCCATTTTTGCAAATGGCACAATAGACCTAGTTTAAAGCATAATTTGCGGCTACATGCACGGGATTTTTGCATTTTACACAAAAAACCTATTTTAACACATCTTTGGCTTTGCTTTTACCAGACTTCACCCATGTTAGGTCTTCAACAAATCCACCTATTTCATGCTCCAGCTGTAGAGCCATTTCTATCATCCAATGTCATTCTGTCGATACACCTGATGATCATTACTTGGCACAATTGTGGGTTTAGTCAATTTATGAACCACTATGTTATGACATCATTTGGTAAATTTGCATTTGCCTATAGGAGCTATCTGAGATGGTTGCAAAAAATAGTAGCATATTCATGTGCTCCTTCATTCATTTTCTATCAGTTATTTTGTAAAAAATAAAAGATTTTGGTAGCATTCTTCTTTAACTTGAATCGCTACATAAATGCATTCTGAACATCATCATAGCACAAGAAATGGTTAAGATCAGATTCTATCAACCATCGAGTGGCTTCAATAACCAGAGTAGATTGGAAAACAATAGCTTTATACTCTGCATCATCGGTATTGTTTAGTACACTATACTTAATTTCAAATGTTCATACATGTGCATCATGATCATCTCCCAAAAATCCACCAAACTTTGCATAAGTGATGCATGTTGGGAATTGCCTTCTCTACCTTCCATGTTGTGTGTTCTGTTGATCACCCAAATCTTCCATCACCTTTGGACTGAAGTATTCACGGGTGTCTATTACCTCATCCGAGTCAGAGGTTGTTGGCCTAAAAGCAATGAGGAGATAGAGCAATCAAGCACAAGAGAGTAGTCAAGCACAATTTGGCAATAAGTCCTGGCGTACAAGCAATCAGGAGATAGAGCAATCAAACATAATCTGCCAATAAGGCCTAATCATTTTTTTCATAAATTATTTGCAACCAAAAGTGATTTTCATCACTACATCAACATTGTAAATACTATTTTTGGTAGATTAGACTCCATCTTGTTCAAGTCGAGGAGTCCTTCAGCTTGAGGAGTACTAGAATACCTATGTATCAATTTTCATAATTTTTTGATTCCATTAAGCCCTAGAACCTAATTTTTAACTAGGTTGGACACTAGGTCTGGACATGGCCAAAGCTAGCCAAAAACTATAAAAAGACAGAGACCCATCTATCGCGATAGACATAGATTTTTGAAAAAAATTAAGGTGTTATTTTTGTGAAAAATGAGGGTAATTTTGGGCATAATTACAAACTCTTTTAACTATACAATTACAAACACCTTAGAAAACTACACCAATATCCTCAGAGATCTTGTTGGCCTGTTTTAACCACTTGAACCCTAAACCAATATAATTGTTTTATATGCAATCCATTTTTTGAGTTTTAGAGTGCGTTGGAAAGCTCGTTTTAGATAGGGTAATTTGGAGTTGACCCTTAAAAGGGACTATAAAAACCTAGGGAGCTCTAGAGAATTTGTTATCAATACAAAGGGAAAAAAGGATCTTTAAATAGTATCTGAATCAAAATGTTTATCAATTGAAGTTAAAAGATTAATCTAAACTTGGAGCTATTATAGGATCATTAAGAGCTCTTAGAGATACCAAGGCAAGGTGCTAGTGTGTGCAAACTTGGGAACATGCTTCTTCAGCATACAAGTGCAACAAGGAGAAGCCACTTGAGGTTGGAAGTTCTCTCAAACCCCCTCAATCAATTCCTAGTTTAGGTTAAGTGTGAATAGTGGTTTCGATTGATTAGGGGCACTATAGAAACCGTTAGCCGCCGGATGGGATTGTAATTTTATTTTTCATATTCGCACGCACCGAAAAGGCATAGCGAATAGATGTAACTTTCCTTGAATAATGAAAAGGCAGGCACGACACTCTTCAGAGAGAGAGGGGGAATCGCTAGACTATCTGTCTGGGCGACCGCGCTGGAGTGCTATGTTGCAGAATTGCAGAAACCCTGAGTATTGTATTCTATTTATTGAGTTACTGTAATTAATCATTAAACACAGTAACGCTACGTAACATTAATAAGTATGTGCGAGTTCGTGGTTGATAATTCGCGTGATAGACGTATTGTGCAATGATAAATATTGAACTGGACATAGTTAAGTGTTAATTGAATGTTGCATTGGGAAAAATTCAAAGGGCCTCTGTACTATCAGACCCCTATCCATCCCAAGAACCCAGAAATGAGATTAAAATTGACTTAACGAAACGCACTTTTAACAGTGCTTCCATCTGTGGGAAATTGGAAACAGAAATTGGAACAAACGCTAGGGGAAGAGCAGTACTCAAAGTAAGTAACGGAGAAAAGTAACCGCTAATTGAAGAAGTGATATATGCTGGTTACTCGTTACGGTGAGTCCTACCCAAAGTATAGGAGAGATCAACATCCTTGGGCAGTTCCAAACTTATTAGGAACACCCTCAGGTGGTAGAAGTACAGGCCAGTTAAGTTCAGTTGCAGAAGGATCGGAGCCAGTCAATAGTGTTTCAGGTGGAAGTTTGGCAGTACATGATGAGATTCCGATGGATTCCGATGTGATCCGGTACTTTTTGGAGAAGATACAGTGATTTTTCGTTGTATAGAGACGTAGTGCGGAGTCAGTTCGACATTATCTGGTCGGGATTCGGCCATTTCTGGTGATAGGGTTACGTTATCTGGCGAGAATGTTTTCGGTGATAGTGTAGCCTGGTCCAGTGAGACTTCGGCAAGTTCTGGAGGAAGTTTGGTATCATTCGGTGGCAATTTGAAGTTTTTCGGTGACACTGCGGCGTTGTCTGGTGGACACCTACTGCGTTCACCACTTTTGAGTGCAAGTCTACCTAATTTCGACACCAAAGGTGAGGAAAGGCTGTAGATTTGGAGTTAAGTAAGCGATTCCACGACATTTTTGGACTGGACAATGAGCAGGCTGACCATACAGACTCGGAAGATCAAGAGATACCTCCTAAAAATTCAAGTAACAACAATGCCAGCAACAATAGCACCATGAGTGGCTCACATCAACAGCAACAAACACCGCCACAGCCACAACCACAATTTCAGCAGCAACAACAACAGCAGCCACAACCAATCGTTCCACTTCGACCAGTTCCAATCGGAGTGACCTATACAAAATTTGGTGGATTTTCGGGGGATGATCCTGATGCACATGTTCGCACATTCGAAATCAGTTATGCAGTGTTGAATCACTCACCAGATCCGGCATATAAGGCCATCGTGTTTCAAGCCACGCTGGTTAATTTGACGCAAGGTGGCTGACAGAATATGATATTAATCATTTCGGTAATTATGACAATGTGAGGGACGCGTTCCTGTAGGGGTTTCGCTTGAAGAAGAACCCTGCAGAAATTTTTGACTATTTGCAGAACAATCGGCAGAAACCACACCAGAGTGTCTAGGAGTATGCAACACTGTTCAGAACTCACTTGAGGCAGCTGCCACCAGCGCATGCCAACCTGCCAGATGATGTCATAACACAATTGTTTATCAACGGTTTGAATCCACAGCTAAAACAAATCATGATCATTCGTTGTGTGGGCGGAATGACATTGGATGCTGTCATTGCCATGGCCTTACAATTGGAGCACAAAGTGGGAGGGTTTATAGAAGATCTGGAATGGTTGAAAGCAAGTAAGAACGTGGCCGAGGATCCATCCAAACAAGTGTATTGTACTAAGTGTAAGAATCTTGGTCACACCAGTTCCACATGTGTGCTCAACCAAATGTATTGTGCCATTTGTAATATGAGGGATCACTCAACAGAAACTTGTGCATACAATGCAAAGGTGCAGGGTAGAACGGCAGTAAACGCCATAATACAGGAGCAGGGCCAGCCAGCCACCCATTATGTACTGCCACAGTTGCGAACCAACCAGCAGCAGGGATATAGGAACTATCGGGGTCATCGTAACAACAATTTCAATCAAAATCGATGGCATGCAGGTACATCGGTGGAAGGCACCTCTCTCCCACCCCCTCGATGTCATTTCTATGGCGAGGTTGGGCATATTCGTAGATTTTGTAAAGAAGCCGCAGAGTATGACAAAAGAAAGAAGGAAAGACAAAATCTGATGACAAATATGGTTTATATTTCCCCAGTCGAGTCACAAGCAGCCGTAGTACAGACAAGATCGGGAAAACAGTTGCAACCAGCAATTGAAATTTTCGAACTCGGAATTCGTGAGCAACAGCGGATTTTTGCAAAGGCCAGTCAATGGACAAGTAAGGTGCCGCCGATGTTCCCTGATCCAGTTCCGGTAACTTAGCCCCCTCTGACAGATGCAAGGCCGAAGGCACAAACTCCTGTTCTGGCAACATCAGAAGCACAACCAGATTCGGTGTTGACCTCAGCACAAACAGACCAGGTATGGGACGTCATATCTAAGGCCTCAATCACACTTCCTTTAGGACAGTTGCTCGCTCTAGTTCCTGGTATAAGTCAGCAATTCCAACAGCAGGTCAGCTCCGGACCTTCTTGTACTCCGGCAACTGCGACCATACAACCCGAGATGGATCATACGGTACTGCTGATCACCGTTTGGTATAAAAACCAGAAGATTACACAAGTTTTAATTGATGGAGGGTCTAGCGTGAATATCGCAATAGTTGCACTCTGTAAGAAACTGGGTAGGACCCAAATCGAACCAGTGCAGTTCTTTGTGCAAATGGCAGACCAATCCAGAGTCCATCCGGTGGGACTAGTACGTAATATTCCCATTACTCTGCAGGGAACTACATTTAAAATGACTTTTGTAGTCCTGGAGTTACCCGAATCTAGCCTCAACTACAACTTACTTTTCGGTCGACCATGGCTCAAGCAAGCCAAGGTCGTGCAAGATTGGTTAGCTCAGGAGTTAATTTTTAAGAACAATCACCGCAAATATGTCGTGACATTGGATGCTATGCAACCTTGTGATTTACATGCACGCCCATATGTAGCAGAGCCAGTCCATATGTTGGATGGGCTATTTGATGATGAGGAGGAGGCTTTCCTCAAGACCAATAAGGACCTTATCCCATTAGGGATTGTAGACTTACAGTCAGTAGCAGATAATTGGAGTCCGGTAGCTTGTACGGTCGTACCACTGACCGAAGAAGCAGACGTAGACGCCGATAAAATTATGGATGAATCGACATTACAACAATTGTTGTAGCCAGCTGATGACTTGGCAAAGCATCGACAATTTTATGTCCCGGAGGATCAGCTGGTAACATACAATTTGGGTGACATGGTCAACATGAGACCAGTAAAAATTAAGGCTGGATTAACAGACAAATTCCAAGACGAATTGGTGCAACTCCTGCGTGAATTCTCAGATGTTTTCGCTTGGTATTACAAAGACATGAAGGGTCTTGACCCACGAATTTATCAACATAGAGTGGTGTTGAAGCCAGATGCGCGGCCCTTCAAGCAAGCCAACTACCGGATGAATCTGCATTATGCAGCCCAGGTAAAAGCAGAGCTAGATCGCTTGCTGAAGGTTGGAATCATTCTTCCCATTGAACATGCAGAGTAGATCTCACCAATAGTGATAGTGCCGAAGAAAATAAACAGTTACGCATTTGTGTCGACTACTGAAAGCTTAATGCAGCCACCATACCGGATCCATTCCACCTTCCTTTTCTAGATACGATGCTCGATAAGGTAGTTGGACACGAAATGTATTCTTTCCTGGATGGCTACAGTGGATACAATCAAGTGAGGATGGCGGAACAGGATATATCGAAGACAGCATTCATCACCAATTGGGGTGTCTATGCCTACACCGTAATGTGGTTCAGTTTACGGAATGCCCCGAGTACATTTCAAAGATGTATGCAGGAAGTGTTCTCACCTTATCTGACAACGTTCATGCAAGTCTATCTGGATGATTTTTCATTGTTACGGGACACTTCAGCACACTTGTATCATTTACGGTGTTGCTTTGAAAAGTGACGGGAGTACCGACTATGTTTGAATCCTACCAAATCAGTTTTTGCGGTCTCTTGTGGAAAGCTGCTCGATCATATCATCTCTAAACAAGGAATACAGGTAGATCCCAATAAAGTAGCAGCCGTGTTGGAGGCACCGGTCCCAAAGACACCGAAAGAAGTTATGCGGTTCCTTGGCCAGATCCAGTGGCATGGCAGACACTTACGGTGGTTGGCTCATCTAGCGACGCCACTTAACCGACTTATGACCAACACCCCGCGGAAGTATGAATGGACTAATGAGTGTCAAATGGCATTTGATCATTTGAAGGTCTTATTGGCGCAAGCTCCGATCCTGCAACCGCTTGATTGGGAACGACCATTCCACGTATTTGTGGATGCATCGGACATAGCAATTGGCCGTGTGCTAATGCAACAAACCGACAAATGGTTTCGGCCTGTGTACTATGCGAGCCGCCGATTAGCTCCTGCAGAGAGAAATTACTCTGTGAGAGAACGAGAGTGTCTTGGTTTGGTGTACTCTATTAAGAAGTTTTGGCATTACTTACTGCGATGCAGATTCACTTTCCATGTGGATCATGCCGCACTAGTGTATTTGGTTCGCCAACAACACTTAGGTGGACGACTTGCTAGATGGGTTTTACTGTTACAGCAGTTTGATTATGAAGTTATTCACCAACCAGGTACGGCCCATGTATTGGCAGATTTTTTATCTCGCCTTGATTCCGGTGAGACTCTAGTAGGTATCGATGACACAACGCTGGCTATTTATGTAACCGAGCCATCTCCTGCAGAATCTGTCGCACTTCTTGTGGCTCCTACATACTATGATATGTTAATGTCTTTTCTTACTGATGGTTGTCTACCTCCTAATACTCCCGCTGCTCCGCCGAAAAGTTGCAGTCTACAATCGACGATTCCATTTGGTTGTGGGTCAACTATATTACATCGATCTAACTGGTATCCTACTCAGATGTATCCCTCCACATGAATCGGCATCAGTTATTGCCATGGCTCACTCAGCACCCACTGGAGGACACTTTGTAGCTGATCTTACTGAGCACAAAATCTTGCAAAGTGGACTCTGGTGGCCCACCATGTACAGAGATGTTGTTAAATTTGTGCAGCAGTGTGATGTCTGTCAACGGTCTGGATAGCCCTTGCAGTGACACTTCTTTCCCCTTCAACCTGTCCTACCTCTAGAGCCTCTTTCAGAAGTGGGGTTTAGATTTCATCGGCCCAATTACACTCCCAGCTACCCTCACCAACAACCGATATATTTTGGCCTGTACAGATTATGCCACTAGGTGGGAGGAAGCTTGGGCTTTACGTTCTGCCACAGCTGTTTCAGTGGCCAAATGTTTGATGAAGGATGTCTTCCCTCGATATGGATTACCTCTAGAAATAGTGACGGACCAGGGTACACATTTCGCAAACAACTTAATGCAAGTGCTGACTCAGACTTTCAAGATTGTACACAAATTCAGCTCACCTTGCTATCCACGTGCCAATGGTCTGGCTGAGAGTACCAATAAGACTATGCTGAATTTGCTCCGGAAATTGATCGTGGAATGTCTGGAATGCTGGAACCAGCTTTTACGTGCAGTTCTGTGGGCATACCGGACCACATATAAAGTGGCTACCGGAATGACTCCGTTTAAACTTGCTTATGGACTAGAAGTTATTGCGCCAATGGAAGTGGTGGTGCAGAGCTTGCGAGTCGCCTTATCTCAGAAATTGCTACCGGAAGAATCTTTTCCATTTTGGTTGGATGTGCTCAGATCATTGGATGAACAACATTGGGAAAGTTTCATGATTCTTCAAGAAGTTCAGCTATGCCAAGCCCGTACTCATGATCGCTTTCTAAAAACCCCTGTCTTCACGACTGGCCAACTCGTTTTATTCTATAATGCTAAAGCCAACAGATCTGCTGGAAAATTTAAGTTACGGTGGTTCGGTCTATATTGGATTGCTGAGCAAGTGGGACCCACCACTTTTTGGTTGGTGACCTTAACAGGTGTTCTCCTTCCAAAAGTGATTAATGGCTCCAAGCTCCGCCCTTATCACCCGACGTTTAGTAACTCTTGAGGTGTAAATCATTTTTTTCTTTTCCGCTTCCCATTTTCTTTCTTTTTCTACTCCTCGTGTTTCGGTTGATCAGTTGACTGTAATCCTTCCGTTTTGGTGATCTAATTATGATTAATAGCCGCCTCTGTGTCCCTGCTTGTGTTCATGCATGCATGCCGCAATTATGAAGGATATCTCTCCAATACTGCATTATGAGTAGGTCTTTGCCGCCTAATTTTTTTCAGTATTCCTATTTAATCTTGCTCTTTCCACTGTTAATCGCTATTGTGATTGTGTGTTTGCGCCCTATGTGTACTCTGCGCTTCCGTGTCTTTCTGTGTGCGCCATGGAAGTTCTGGCTAATATAGCAACCTTCCGTGCAGGTCTCACTCTAGAGGTGAGTGAGTACTTGCGCACTCGGGGATTGTTGGCCTTCGCTGAATTGCCTTGGCATTCAGTGGAGTGTCACCCCTTTCACGTGCAGATTATTTCTGCCATCGCCGCCATACGGAGCAGTGTTGGTCGATTACATGTTTGAACCCTCGTGTAGTAATCACTCTAGCCACGTTTGTTGAGGGATTCCGACTCCCTCAGGAAGGATTGGAGAATGGTCCACTCCTTCCTCTTGCCACCATGAAGGAACTGTTTCCCCAGCACTCATCTAATGAGTTTGTCATCCTTTGCCGACCTGAACCAGAGCGTACTGCTCTGCAATTCTTGGTCGCCGCCCTAAATTTGCAAAAACGCACCTACGGTATATCTCGACCCTTTTATTCCATGATAGATACGGCTTCCCACGAACCTGTGAATTTCACGGCATTTTTCTTTAGGCGCATTCACCGTGAATGCGTAGCGGTTACAAAGAAAATCGCCAAGAATGATATCCCTCGCACATGCTTACCCCATATCTTAACCTTCCTCTTTCCGGTGATACAAGCCGCGCAACCTCCTTCAACCGCTCCTTTTTTGTTACATGAAGAATCTACACAAATGGTCGAAGACGAAGATGATGATGATGTCGATTTGCTTCAATTCGTTCACCGCAAACGAAGATGCATTAGTCGCTCCCAGAGTCAAGTACAGGGTTCCCCTGCGGGACAGGAAGCTGAAGTTTTCCACGATACTGCCACCTCCCTACAGGTAGAGTCGTCCATTCCGGCTTCTTCTCTCAAGCAACCGGATCAAGATGTCAACATGGAAGATGTAGCTGAAGTATCTTTGTGGGAGGAATCTCATCACCCGGATGTGGAGGCTATAAAGGAGATCGAAGCCGCTACTGGAGGCACGGATTGTCAATCCCCCTCATCACCAAGCACTGTAGCCAAAGCAGATGCAGTCATTACCGAAACTACTGAAGGAATGGAATGCCAATATCCTTTATCACCAACCACTGAGGTCCAAGCAGAAGCAATCAAGGAAGTAACTAGCACTGCTGAGGATGTTACTGAAGCTGCTACGGAGATAAATCAGCATGAGACCAGAATTGTTTTGGTTCCAAACACCCTTATTCCTCTTCCTCCGTCGATTACCCGTTCCGAGCATGTAGAAGTTCTTCCTGGTGCAACCTCCACTTCCATTCGAGAGGCATCAGTAGCTCAATTATCTTCTCTTGATTACTCTCCTCCACCCTCCCCTCATCTGCTCTCTGCCTCGTCGTCACAACCTCCTCCTCTTCCTCCCCCGGCAGTCATGTTCACCGAATTGGAGTCTATGGGTCGCCTCCTTATACAATTTTCCCAGCAATTGCCCATCCAAATGAAGTTAGCTACTCAGAATATTCAACAAGAGTTGCAGATTCAAGTGGATTTACTTGAAGCCGATATTGCTCCACTCCAGGAAGAAGCCATTGTGGTCAAAGCAGAGAATCACACCCTACATATTCAGCTTCAGCAACTCCATTGCCCGTATAATAAGCAAGTGGTTAGGGAAAATTATCCGCAGCCATATCCATAATAGGGGAGATACCAAAATCAGTATCCACCATAGCAATATGCTAGGCCCCAATAACCCTATTATTCACCCTATCAAGCTCAACAAAGGCCTCAACTAGTGTTAGTTCAACAACCTCCACCCCCATCCAATGTGATCCCAGTGAAGTATGTAGATCGTTGAAGAAAATTTGAATAGAGCCTTAGTGCCAACATCACTATTCAAAAGTGACCTGAACAATCATAGTTTTTATTCGGCTCACATGGATAGCCCTCTAGCCTACTATAAGGAGTCAATAGAGTATAACAAAATTTACCCTTACAAAATTCCTAGAGAACCTAGTTTCAAGTTGTGAAGCATGAAGGAAGAATACATCCAGAAGATGAAGAGATGTACACATATGTACATTAATACAGAGATAGTTCACTTATACTTTTGTATATTCATGATATTGTAAATATTTGCCTATATATACAAGTAAAAAGTCGAGGCAAATATGAGAGAGCATGAGAATAGAGAAATCAGTAGTTGTAAATATTTGTCAAGGAATGATGTGGTGCTTGGTTTGCCAAAAGTTGAAGGTCAACATATGACATACAGATGTGAGGCATGTCAATTAGGTAAGGCTCATAAGCAATCTTATTCCAAGCATGGTTTTATGTATTTAGAGAAGCTTGAATTGGTACACACAGATGTGTGGGGACCATCAAAAGATTTTAGTATCAATGGTTCAAGGTATTATGTGATTTATGTTGATGATGCTACCAGATGGATCACTATCTATGTGATCAAAGATAAGTCAGAGGTATTCAATACATTTAAACACTATCATGTGTATGTAGAGAGAATTACAGGTCATAAGTTGAAGAGACTAAGGTCAGATGGAGGGGGAGATTATTTCTCTAATGAGTTCAGTGATTACTTGTGGAATGCAGGTATAAAAAGGGAAATTACTTGCAGGTACTCTCCTCAACAAAATGGTGTAGCACAAAGGAGAAATAGAACTCTTGTTGAGTTTGCAAGATCCATGATGAAGGAGAAAAATTGCCCAAATTACTTGTGGGCTGAGGTTGTAAATACAGCTACTTATTTGGTTAATAGGTTACCATGTAAAGCTTTGCAGGGTATGACACCATATGAGGCGTGGTGGGGTAAGAGACCTACATTAGACCATTGCAAAGTATTTGGATGTTTGGCATATGCATATGAACCATCACAATTAAGGCACAAATTGGAACCTAAAGCTGAAAAGTATGTATTCATTGGTTATGATGATAAGCAGATGGGATATAGGTATGCAGGTACAATCAATATTAATGCAGGTGATGAAGAAGTTGTGAACCAAAAGAAAGGTAAATCAAAGGTTCAGATATTTGATGAAGAGGAGAATAATGAAGTGCAGGTTGAAGTTGAAGAAATGCCAAGATTTGATCCTGAGTGTGATGAACCAGAAACCTCAAGGAGCGGAGAACTCAGAAGGTCATCAAGACACAAGTAGCAACCACAAGGATTCAGAGATGGAAGGTATCCAGATCATGTGTGCAAGCTAAAGAGATCTTTGTATGGTTTGAAGCAAGCCCCAAGGGCATGGAATTATAGACTTGTGAAGTTCTTAAAGGAACTTGGATTTCAAGTATCTAAAGCAGATAGTAGCTTGCTTGTCAAAGCAAGTGATGATGGGTTCATATACATGTGCATATATGTTGATGATATAATTCTTACAGGTACAGATGAGAAAGGCATTCAAAACCTAAAGAAGCAAATGGAGAAAGAGTTCAAAATCAGTTATTTGGGAGATTTGTCATATTTCTTGGGCACGGAGATTTCATACACTCAACATGGAGTGTATGTGACTCAAGAAAGGTATTTGAGAAACTTGTTGATCAAGTTTAAGATGAATGATTGCAGGGTAGCACCTACTCCAATGGAGGTGAATCACAAATTGAGCAGATATGGAGGTGAAGATTTCAAGGATATGAAACTATATCAGAGTTTGGTTCGTAGTCTGATATATGCTACATTAAATAGGCCTAATTTGTCATATGCAATTGGAGTTTTGTCTCAATTCATGCATTGTCCTAGGAAAGAACATTGGATTGCAGGTCAAAGAGTGTTGAGGTACATTAAGGGTACACTCAAAGAAGGTTTGTATTATGGTTTTACATCAGATACAAACATCAAGATATATAGTGATGCAGATTGGGCAGGTAATCGTGATGATAGGAGATCAACTTATGGATACTTGTGTTATGTGGGAGATAAGTTAATTTCTTGGTGTTCAAAGAAGCAACACACAGTTGCTTTATCATCTACAGAAGCAGAGTACAAAGGGATGGTTGAAGCTGCAAAGGAAGTGATATGGCTTAAGACTCTGATGAAGAGTTTTGACATCATTCAGAGTACACCTACTATTCATGGAGATAACATGAGTTCATTGTATTTAGCTGCTAATCTTGTTTTTCATGCCAGGACTAAACACATTGAGATTCAGTACCATTTCCTAAGAGAGAAGGTGATGGATAAAGAGATTGAAGTCATACATACTTCAACAAAAGATCAGATAGCTGATATGCTAACCAAAAGCTTGGATGGACCAAAGCTACAGAGATTCAAAGACATGGCAGGAATAAAGAAGGTAGAGAAAACCTCAATTGATGATTGAGGGGGAGCTGTTGGTGCAAAGCAATCAACAATTGAAGTTTTAATGAAGGTTTGGAAGTCAAGGACTGAAGAAAAATTCAAGTTGTGAAGCATGAAGGAAGAATACATCCAGAAGATGAAGAGATGTACACATATGTACATTAATACAGAGATAGTTCACTTATACTTTTGTATAGTCATGATATTGTAAATATTTGCCTATATATACAAGTAAAAAGTCGGGGCAAATATGAGAGAGCATGAGAATAGAGAAATCAGTAGTTGTATGAGTCATTAGACATCTTAGAAGTGAGTTGAGTCTCTCTCATCACTCAGTTGTAAATTTCTTCAGGAATGGAAGAAAAATTGCACCCGATGTTTCTGAGCATTCTCCTTCTGTGCTTGATCATTCCAAGAATCCTTTTGTAGATGTCTAATTCCATAGTTAATGAGTCTATGGTTAAAGTTTGAGAGCCTAAATGTAAACAGGCTGTGAGAATTATGTGTAGGAACATTCATATGTGAAGAAGTGTTCACTGGTTCCTGAAACAGGTGCAAAATTTGATGTTAATGTTTTGGTCAGTTCTCCTTCCACAGTGTAAAGTTTTGAGCAAGCAAGCACTCAATCTTTAAGTTGGAAGGTAAGCTATCTGTGGCTAAAAGCATTTTCATAAACAGGTTCTAGATTGAGAGAACCAAGTGTTTAAAGTTATAGGTGTCTAAATCGACTTCTCAGAAGAGAAGTTTTAGACATAGGTAACTTGTTGAGATCATTTCTCAAGATATACTGACTCTTTTGGAGTGATTCAACTTGGAGAAGGTGCGCAAACTGTAGGCGACACCTTGTGCAAAGTTTCATCAAAAACTTTATACATTTGATAAGTTAATGAGAGAGATATATGCAACAGACTTTCTGTGTAGTCATCTCCTTCACAGATTTTTCAAAATCTTCATAATTGATTATTGATCCTCTAAATTTGGTGAAGGTTTGAGTTACTTTTGTTATAGAGGTGCTCTAATTACAAGAGTAGCTTGTTCTTTTGGAGATTAACACTCTCCATCAAATCCTAACTCTAGGCCCCAACCTAGATAGATAAGAACGCTTGCACCTAGAGAACCATGTTATAGATGCCAAGGAGATCATTTCATTCATGATTTCCCTATACCTGCACCTATGCAACCCCAATCAATGACAATTCAAAGCTTTTATCAAGATTGTGGAAAGGAGCACCTTCTACAGGATTGTCCTAAAAACCCAAACAATGTGCCGAAGATCACTCCTATTAATGTGATTGGGTTAGTAATTCTAATGGAAGTGTGACTTCCACTGCCCGAGTACAAGTGGTCACTAGAGTTCATGCATTAGAGCAAAGCCAAGGCTTAGGCTAAGAAAAGAGTTCTGAGGTTAGTGATACTGACTCAAGGAAAGCTTAAGAGAAAGAAAAGCCAAGATAATCAAAATCACATCTCAAATGCACTCTCACACCATCCCCATCCATCCCAAAACCTCCTAATCATTCACCATCACCTAGAATAGGATCAATCCTAGTAGATCCCACTCCCAAAGACCTAGACATGATGCTTAAAACATATCAAGCCAGAATCCAAGAAGGTCCAAAGATGACAGATCATGAAAAATGTTATCCCAGAGCTCACTTAGAGATTGAAAGAAAAAGCTTTGTGCAAAGATGGTAGAATTGACTCAAACCATGTTTGAGGATAGTCGTCTCTTCAACTGCACAACCTCAACCAAAACTCACTTACACTTTGATGGATTGTTAGAAAGATTGGTGGTTTGTTTGGTGCAACACCTCCTAAGATTGTGCTCGGCATAGTAGTAGTGTCTAGAATGGTGAAATGGACGTGGTCAAGGAGGGACATTGTTCCAATGAAACCACCCAAAATTAGAGTTTCTAGGATTCCCTTGATTTCCATTGAGATTGTCTATCCCCTTAGAGGGAACATGGGTAGTACCACATACTTGAATTTTTTTTCTCTTAGGCTCTGGTAATTACCTATATCTTAAGTAAGTGATCCAAGTAGGATCCTCAAGGTCATACAACTCATAGAGTGCAGAATGATTTGCACTAGTTCAAATGAGAGGTGATGATGCATGCATCACTCTGTTAATGCCCTCAATCAAATAGATTTCAATAAGATCATCATCTTTAGGAATGTGGTCTCCTCTCAAGATGTTGACAACCAATGAGTTACCCCTATCCCTATGAGTGGTAATAATCTCTTTACCATTAGGGTTTGTAGGATGTGTAGTTTCCTCAATGAATTCCATGTCATTGGTCCTCTCTGGTTGTTCAATTACCATGTACAAGTTACCCTTCTTATCTATGTACAAGCATGCCTCAAACTTGATGGTAGCCCAAAGATCACCATAATGCCTCTCGAATCTCTTTGTTTGATGATAGATCTATTGAGTCCATCTAGATATACCATGACTACAAGTAGGTTTTAGATACAAACTACATGGAACTCTTGTTTTCTCCCTCAATTGTGGACATAACTTGAGCATGCAAGTTAGGAGTATGCATATCCTTAGAAGTTGTCATACTTTCACAATCAATAATCACTAGATCACTTGGAATAAATTGAGTGTATGCTCCTATTGGTAGTGCTCTACATTGAAGAGACTACACTTCATCGATTGGCTTGTACTCATCTTGATCTCAAGTGCATCAATGGTCAAAAACTCCTATTTTTTTAAATCTCTTGTTGTCCCTTGTGTTGTCCTTACAAATTTGAGTATTTTCTTGTGCAATTGTATTGTGGCTAGTCTCTTTGCATGCAAATGTGTGAAATTAAAATTTTGGGTTTCAAGGCTCACTGAGAATACCTGGAATACCACTTTAGTCTCCAACTTAGTCTATCTTATGATTTTTAATTTCATTTCTTGCAATCTACAAAATGTGGACTCAATTAACTTGATACACCTTCAATTAATATTCACAACCTCAATAGTAACCCTCAAACTAAGCCTCAATCAACCTCTATTTGCCATTGGCATGTTTCTTACTTCTCTTTCAAAACCCTAGATTTTGTTTCAATCTCTCCAACCCTTCAATGCTTGTGTAGACCCCTAGAAGGCTCATATACTCTCAATTATGGCCCAAAATAGATCCCCAAATGTTTTGGCTATCTAGACCAAGTGTCTAGTCCTTGATGACACTTAACCTAGACGATACTTGCTGCACATGACATTTAACAACTAGGTTTCATCGATACCATGCCACCTATCAAGTCTTGCAACACCTCTCAAGTGTTAACAACACCAACCTCATGACACCATCCAAGATTTTGTGACACATTATGTCAGCAAAACTATGTTTGCAAAATACAATACCTTGATGTGTTGGCAACACCTAAGGCAAGAAAACAAATGATACCTACCATCGATGTGATATGTAAGTGCTCCTAACACTTGCAAAATGCTGATGATACCATGACACTAATTGAGTGTTCGTGACATCATGACACTCAACCAGGTGTTGATGATACCTTGCCCCATGACACCAAGGTGCTAGGATACCCTCCAAATGTCATGATACATCAAAAGCTTTAGTGATATCTATGTATTGGTGACACCTAGATGTCAATGATACCTGTGAAGTTTTGGCGATACCTAGTAGATATTAGTGATACCTTGTGAGTGTCACAACACTGCTAGAGTGTTGGAGACACCACCAAAATATCACAATACTTAGAGAATCAAGTGTTGGGACACATGACTCAACCTAGATGTCATGATACTTAGACTTTCTTAGGTCAAAATCGAATTTCAATGTGATGTTTGTGCTCCTCTAACTCTTCTGTATCCCATTATGTGCCTAGATACACACTATACATTCAAAAATGACCTACATGACACTTACTCACAACTCCATGCATGATGTCACTTTTCATAAACAAATTATACCAATGTGTAGGATTACCTCAAAGGTCCCATGTCTCAAATTGGAGCTCAAATGATCCATCATACACCAAGAAACAAGCATAAGAAGTTTAGATGACACCCACAACTATCTCTCTCTCTCTCTCTCTCTATGATCAAATTATATAACGATCACAATGAGGACAAAGAGGGAATATTCTACATTCTCATGCCAAACCCTAGACATGAGAGAAACAATATTCCTAACCAATATGAGTGATGAATACACTGGATTACCTGAAATCCAACCCACATCAAAAGAAGGCATGATGCTTGCTAATGCATTTAGATTCAACTACCTAAAATTTTAAACCTCTTGAAAGGCCATTTACTTGGATAGGGTAAGTCAAAAGTGATATTGATCCAATAATCTTGCAACCATGCCATGCAGTAAAGTGTATGGATACATGTTTCAAAGTAGATACATCCACAGTTTGATGCCTCAAATCAAAGGCAAGGCTATAATTTTTTATTGTGAAATCATTGAGTCTAAAAGATATTCTACCAATCCTAATCCACAACCCTCTCATGATGGTAACTTAGTTTTTCATGGATCCATTTTACAAAATATTGTATGTAGACCACTAATAATTACCAATCCATTTGACCTTCCGCTTGACAACCCTAAACAAAAGGATTAACTCTAGTTTTTAGGGAATTCCCCAAGAGAGATATCAAGAAAGAATGCCACTACAAGAGCAACATGCTCAAGTAGCACTTGCTAATTGAAAGAGCAAGCCAATCCTCCAATAGCAAAGCCTATGCCAAGAATTCAAGACTCAAGATGACACCTTTGACCATCTCCCATGGTGAAGTGCATGAAAAACTATTGTCATAGGTCTACTAATCCTTATGATCATTTAGCCAAGTTTAAACAAATCCTTAGAGTAGAGAAAATTATAGATTTCTTCACACAATATGATTCACTCAGATTAACACTTTTCATAACAACATTTTACTGACAATAGAAATCTTTGTAAACCTAAAGGTTCTACTTGAAGATTTTATTGGTGAGTTCTCAAAACAAGATACAAGTTTGACTTAATGTCTTCTATATATAGCTTCAAACAAGCCAACCATAACTCCATAAGAGTGGTAGCTAGACAATTTAAAAAGTATGTAGATCAATGCCCGCTTGGAAAGATTTAGCTTGAAAAAAGTTGATCTCTCTATTCCTAGAAGGATTAACCAATTGGCAACTATGATCTCTTGTGTACATTCGATGTCTCACAACCTTGAATGAATGTGTTAGAGAATGTATAGACCTAGAAGAAAATCTAACTATAGAGCTGAACATTTCACCCTTTGATGCCAAGAGTGAATCCTCGATTTCCTCTAGTTTGACAAGCTCTTCAATGGAAGAAAAAGCAGACTTGGTAGTGAAGAAGCTATAGATGGAACAAGAAAACGAGCAACAAAAATATCCTTGTGGACAAAGACATCAGCCTCTTAGGAGATATCAAGAATATAATGGAGATTATCCCACTTATATGTGCAATAGAATGTCTGGGTATCAACCTGCAGATTAAAATAGGCCACCTCAACAACAATACCAATATCCACAGTATCAATAGAAACAACAATATCAGCCTAGCCTATGTATCCACCTAGGTATGCATATGGAAATCCACTCAGAGACTAGTAGTAGTATAAAAGAGAATTCTATTATGGTTTTCCTAGGTACAATCAAGAAAATCAGGTGCATGCAAGGCTTGTTTTGGATTAACAATTGTCTCCACCTTCAAATGTTGTAATAGTTAAGTATGCAAAGGGAAACACTAAAATGCTCTTATACCTATGGTACTAGCAATGGTGGAAAAAAGCCCTAGATATTCAAAAGCACACCTAGAGGATAGAGATGAATATCCTAGAGATATATATCGTGATGGTAAATTGTATTAAGACGAGACTTACTATCCTATAAGTGCTAACATGGACAAATAAGTCAAATGCAAGAGTTTGTTATGTTGAGAAAGGAGCTATAATTGAGAGAAAAAAGTGCACTCAAGGTACTGCTCCTAAAGGTCCATGCTCCTGATGTGGTTGTGATTACTTCTTGAAAGATTGCCCTAAAACTTTAAGAATCTTTATCGGCAAGATTAAGGATATCATGGGGATTGTGGGAAAAAGCATATTATAAATGATTGTCATTGAAACCCACAAAACATTGCACACAAACTACTACAAATGGTGCAAATAATTGGAAGTAGTAGGGAAGCAAAAGGGAAAATGTTTCTTCAAGGATTCACACATGCCCAAGCTAATCAACAAGAGGCCAGATAGTCAAATGAGGAAGAATATTCTTCACCCCCTCAATCCTTCAATTAAGACTTATCTCGGGATAAGAAGAAGAAGAAGATGTTGGAATATGCAAGTCCACACTATATTCCAACACACCATGTTGGAATATGGTCATGAATAAATCACATTTGAAGTCAATGCCAAGTTAGAAAAGTGTTCCTATAATTTAGGAGAACTTTTAGGACAACACACCTTTTCTAGAGGCAATTTTGCACGAAACCCATATCTCTCTATCCATTTGTCAAATTGGTGTAAGAACATGAAATGTTCAACGCAATATGGAGAATAAGATACCAAAAATATCTTGTTGGTTCATCTCCAGTCTCTAATTATGTAGGTAGAAAGATGGTAGGTAGAGAATTGACATATTTTTTAAAATAGCTAGCAGGCCAACTATGGAAGCTTATATCTTGAGTTATGTGTTTCATATCAATTTATTCAGCAAAGTTGTTCCTCATATCAAGGAGAATCCCATCTAAAATACTTTTACCAAACTCCCACACATGAGAGAGTTATGCCTATTTAAATAGAGGCCTATGAATACTTTTGTAGGGAGACACACAAAGGGTTGGAGCTGAGAGACAATCTTTGTAAAAAGCTCATTCAGGGGAGTTGTGGTGTGCATCCTAGGGATGGAGGCAAAGTGGTTTATTCCACACACTTGTGGCCATTATACATTGGCTTCATTTGTATCATTAGGCTCTTTTGATAGAGTTATTATCTTTGATCATGAGATTGAGTTAGCTTCTACTCGTGAACTTTGTAATCTTTCTTAGTTAAGGATTGCTCACTTATTTTTTATATTATATATCTTCTCAGTTATTAATTGATATTGTGTTTAAGTTCAAATCCTCATTTTTTTATCATGGTATCAGAGCTCCTAGGTTTGAAGTGCCTATTGTGAGCATATTTGAGTGAAGGAAAGAGTCTCATTTCAACTTGTTTCAGCTGAAGATGGCACCAAGTTGTTGGGTGTGTGTAGAAGTGCGAGAGACACACGAAAAGCACACACAATGAGCACAAACCCACCAAGACACAGGGAGAAGATGATGGTTGGAATAGCTCTCTCTATTGACATTGAACTGAACTGAAGTAAGAGCTGAATAATATCCCTAAGTACAAAGTACCACCACATATGAGAGTATCAAGTATGTGGTAACATGGGGAAAAAACCTCTAGTTAGCACTAGAGTAAAAAGTGCCCATGTATAGGGAAAAGGTTCACATCAAAGCTATTCGAGGAACACATAAGTGTAACAAACCCCCCTAGAGCAAATGATGTGAACACATACAGAGAGTGACATATCATCCCCCACAAGGTAATAAGCCTAAATATTTGTGAAAAGCTTCAAACTTTTCCCGTGCAAGAACTTTGGTGAATATGTCTACCACATTATCTTGTGTAGGCACATATACCAAATCAATATCTCCTGCATGAAGGCGCTCTCGCACATAGTGATAATGCACCTCAATGTGTTTGGTTCGTGCATGAAACACTAGGTTTCGTGCAACAGCCAAAGCACTCCGATGATCAATGAGAATATGCGTGGCAGCATCAACCTCCATGCAAAGATCCATCAATAGGCATCTCAGCCATATACACTCCATTGTAGCTATGAAAATTGCCCTGTACTTAGCTTCAAAACTTGATGTCGCCAATGTAGGTTGCTTCTTATTCAACAAAGATATGCATGAGTCTCCAAGGAAAAAGCAATTACCAATAGTGGACACATGAGTATCATAACAACTAGTAGAATCACTATCTATAAAAGCATGCAAGCATGGCTGAATATCTCTTCCATAAAAGAGACATAAGCTCAAACTGCCTCTAAGGTATCTAAACACATGTTTCACCACTTGCCAATGCTTAGTGTTAGGGCTATGCATGAATCGACTCAACTGAGAAACTGCATATTGTATATCTGGCCTTGTGTTGCATGCATATATATAAGACATCCCACAGCTTGTTGATAAAGAGAAGTGTCAAAGGCATCACTGGAATCCTCAACTGAGAACCTAAATCCTGTCTCAATTGGTGTGGAAACTAGCTTGCAATCCTCAAAGTCAAAACACTAAAGTAGTTTTTCAACATACTTTTCTTGATGCATAACAATTCCCCCCTCGACGGATACAAACTGGATGCCAAGATAGTAGCTCAAAAGACCAAGATAAGTGACATCAAAAGTATGCTGCAAATCAGCCATAAGAATGTCAAGTTTTGCATCACATGACCCAATCAAGAGTATGTCATCAACATAAAGAACAAGCACTGTAAGATCAGCCCCATTTATGTGTACATAGAGTGTGCTTTCAATTGGACTACATGTGAAGCCAAGAGCAATCAAGTGCTTATGGATTTTGTCATACCATGCATGTGGAGCTTGCTTGAGACCATACAAGGCTTTATGCAAGCGACAAACCATATGCTCTTTCCCTTTCATAGCAAATCCAGGAGGTTGCTTCACATAGACCTCTTCTTGCAAATCACCATCCAAGAGGGCTGTTTTTATGTCCAATTGATGCACTTTCCAACCTTGATGAGCAACCAATGCAACCACGATATGAATGGTAGTCATGCACAAAGTAGATGAAAAATTTTCCTCATAGTCAATGCCATATTGTTGCGCATATCCTTTGGCAACCAATCTAGCTTTGTAACGATCAATGCTACCATCAGACTTTCTCTTAATCTTGTAAACCCATTTTGTACCAATGACATTCTTTTCTTTTGGCAATTCACATAATTCCCAAGTACCATTCCTATGTATGGAATCATTTCTGATTGCATAGCACTCATCCATTGTGGATCGTTACATGCATCCTCAAAAGAAAGTGGCTCTTCATTACATGTTATAGCAATAAGAGAATAATCCACAAAATTACTTGATGCATGGTGAGAGCTTGATCTTGTTCTACCAAGTAAAGGTACACTCAATTTGTTGTCCTGCAAAGTTTGTTTGAGCCACTTTGGCATAGTTTGTGCACTCTTGATAGACATGTGTTAATTATGTAATACATCTTCAATATGTACATCATTTGTGGGCTGAATTTCATGCTCTTTTTCAGCCATATTTTGATGCAAATCTTTTGCCATATGTGGCTATAAATTTCCAATAGTTTTGATATTTTTTGGTTGAAAAATTTTGGCCATGTTTGGCTGGAAATTCTCTACATTTTTAGCTCTATTTTGCTAGAATTTTTTGAGCCTCAGTTGATTGGTCTACATGGCCATAGTCAAGCACACCATTTTGGAACAAAGGCATGAGTGTATCGAACACATCTTATGAGCTAACTGTTGGCTATTTTTGGCATTGAAGTAGAGGGAAAACTGAATTTTCAGCAAATACCACATCTCGACTCATAATAATTGTGGTCGCCAATGTATGGTACAAACGATATCCCTTACTTTTATCACTATAACCAACAAATATACATTTCTTTGCTTTGTCATCAAGTTTGTGATGTTGTGATGGCACAAGAGCATATGCCAAACAACCAAACACACACATATGAATAACCAAGGGCTTATGTCCATTCCAAGCCTCATAAGGAGTGATGAATCTCAATGCTTTTGTAGGGCAGTGATTCAACACATAGTTTGCACACATGACCGCTTCCATCCAAAACTTATCAGGAAGGTGCTTTTCTTTAACCATACATCGTGCCATTTCAAGTAGAGTTCTATTTTTACGCTCGACAACACCATTTTGCTGAGGTGTATATGACACTGTACATTGGTGTGAAATACCTCTTTCATGAAGAAAAGCATTAAACTCATGTGACATGTATTCA
Source organism: Ceratopteris richardii (assembly GCA_020310875.1). Lineage (NCBI taxonomy): Eukaryota > Viridiplantae > Streptophyta > Polypodiopsida > Polypodiales > Pteridaceae > Ceratopteris > Ceratopteris richardii. The sequence continues at coordinate 197,246,085 of CM035417.1, read as the reverse complement.
CTACCACGATCGGTGCAGAGTCAAAAGCTTTTGTGAAGAAAAATTTTCAGCCATAGCTAAAAATGCTTTGAAGAAAGAAAATACCTCATTCTTTGCGTTCATAGGATACACCCATGTATGGCGAGTAGTATGATGGAGTCTTGATGGGACCACATACATCACTATGAACAAGCTATAATTTTCTTGTAGTGTGTGTATGACTATCTTTTGGAAAAGAAGCACGATGCATTTTTCCAAGAATGCAACCTTCACATGCATGCTTTTCAATGGACTCAAGTGTTGGCAAACCGATAACCATGTCTTTCTTTTGCGAGTAAAGCAAACTATTGAAGTTCAAGTGACCATAATGAGCATGCCAAAGCTCCATTTCAGCCATGGAAGACGTATGAGCAACCAAGGCATTTGAGGCAGCCCTCATGTATGTATCCATGCGATACAAACCATTACATAATGTACCGGACATAACAATAATATCACCATTGCTGAAATCATGAACCATACACTTATCATCAACAAAGTGTACATGAAGTCCAGCTTTGGCAATCAACAGAACTGAAATCAAGTTCTTCTTGATACCCTACATACAATGCATTTTTCAAGAGAATCACACCTCCATTTGTAGTCGTAAGCTCAACTTCTCCTACTCCAGTGATAAGATAAGAGGCATTGTTTGCACACACCACATGTCCTCCTTTGGGTGCATCTTTCAAATATGCAAAAAATCTTTTGCATGATGTTATGTGATTTGAAACACCACTATCAAAGACAAAAATCTTGAGCCATGTTAGCTTCATCATCTTTACATTTGTTGAATTTTTAGCAATAGACATGCCGGATTCCTTCTTCTTTTCATTGTGCTTAGCCCGCTTTCTACACTCATCAATAGTATGTCTAGCCTTTTGGCAATATTTGCATCGCTTCTTCTTTTGCAAATCAGCATCATTAGAGGAATGAGTGGAAGAGGAAGGTTGAGGCTTTGATTTTGATGAACCCAAAGTTGAACCATACTTGCTTTTCCCCTTTTGTGAGATAGCAAGTGCTTGTGTTCCCTCAATCAAACCACTCATATTCACTCTAGATTGCTCTTCTTGCAAAAAAAGAGACACAACCTCATCAAATGCATACATATTAGGATTCCCTTTTGCAACCAAATGGAGTGTAGTAGCAAAGCTTTGAAAAGATTCTGGTAATCCTCTCAACAATGTAGAAATGAGTGATGCATCCGGAATAATCTCATCTATGTTTGCCAATTGCTCTTTCAAGTCCTTGATGCGTGTCACATACACATCCACGGACTCATTTTCAGCCATACATACATCCTCAAGTTGCTTCCTGAAGTATGCAACACGTGCTTCATTACGCACGGCACACAAAGAAGCAAGAGTGTCCCATGTCTATCTTGATGTAGAACATGACTGAATGTGTGGAACTATATGATGCTTCACAAAAAGGGCAATCAATGCATGAGCTTGAGCATCTTTTCCATCCCATCTAAGCTGCTCTTGTGTAGGTGGAGAAGGATAAGCCACTGTACTTGAAGAAGAAGCTCCATCTGTGATAGTAGACTGTAAAGTAGAAGCACCTGCGGCTCTTCAATCTACATCTACCACTACGTTCCAAAGTTGTTTTGCAACAAGAACATGCTTCGTCATGTAAGAACACATTGGATAGTTGGTCCCATCAAGCTTATCTTCAGCTGGAAGCATGCCAAACAAGTCATTGTTGCCTGCCATTTCACTAAGGAATAAGAATGTGACAAAATCTTTACTTCGATGAAGGTTGAAATGAATGTTGAAATTTGAGCTCACAAACTATCACTTTGATGGCAATTCTGACTGCACGAATGGCTTTGATATGGGAGTAGAACCATAGTGCAACTGGTGGAAATGTTTCTTGGCTGCTAAAATTCACTTTTCTATGATCTGAAGTGGATTTGCACTGTTAAAAGTGCACGCATGCCGCAACACAAAAAACCAAAACTTGATAAGGAGTTGAACCTGCTCTGATACCACTGTTGGGTGTGTGTAGAAGTGTGAGAAGCACACACAATGAGCACAAATGCAGCAAGACACATGAAGAAGACGATGGATGGAATAGCTCTCTCTATTGACGATGAATTGAATTGAAGTAAGAGTTGAATAATATCCCTAAGTACAAAGGACCACCACATATGAGAGTGTCAAGTATGTGGTAATATGGGGAAAAAACCTCTAGCCAGCGCTAGAGTAAAAGGTGCCCATGTGTAGGGAAAAGGTTCACATCAAATCTACTCGAGGAACACATAAGTGTAACACAAGTCTCCACAATCTACACTTGGAAGGATTTGAGAAACCCAATGGCAACAACTATGCAACATGGAAGGCAAAGATGGAGTCCTTAGTTTTCTTTCATGATTGTTGGGATTTAATTTCGATGGAGAGACCAAGTGGAAGTGTGGAGGAATTGTTCAAATGGGACAAGAAGGCCATGTCTGATGATCATATGATAAGGTTGAGTGTCAAAGTTGACATTCTCAGCCATCTCATTGATGTGAAGAGTCCCAAGAAGGCATGGGCAACATTGAAGAATATCTATGAGTCCCGGAGCACATCAAGGCAAGTGGCATTGAGGGTTGAACTTACAAATTATAAGAGGAAGCAAGGAGAAGATGCTTCAAGCTTCATCAAGAGCTTCAATAGTAATCTCAACAACTAGTGGTTCTTGGACATAAGATGTCAATAATGAGCTTTCTACAATCATCATACATGGATTGCGACATGGGTAGGAAGGCTTAGTTCAAGGCCTCATCATCTTGAGGGAGAATCCATCTCTTCATGAGATGGAACAAATTTTTAGAGATGAAGATCAAAGACAAGTTGCCATGAAGTTGATGTATGATAAAGGAAAGTCATCAAAATCAAATGAAAAATCACCCTTCTTATCAAGGGGAAGAAGGAGATTCAACGCACAAAGAGGAAGCACTACCAAGGATTGGAAAAGTATGTGAAGCATGCTGTCTTGGAAAGCATGCTAGGAGTAAGTTCTCAAAGAGTAGCTCAAGGGCCCATGGCATACTTGAATTGGTTCCTGCTCATGTATGTGATTCAGCCCACACACCCTCACTTGAAGGGAATATTTATTTTTTCAGCCTCAAAGATTATTTTTCTAGATATGCTTGGGTTGATTTCATGAAGTCCAAGGAGTATTTCAATTTTTCAAACATTTTCATGCTATGGTTGAAAAGATGATAGGAGGAGGACTAAAGATAGTACAGTCTAACAATGAGGGAGAATTCTTACTGAACGACTTCAGCCATTATCTACTTGATAATGGTATTCAAAGACAACTTACTTGCAGCTACACACCACAACAAAATGGAGTGGAAAAGAGGAAGAATAGGATATTATTTGAAGCCGCAAGATGCATTCTCAAACACAAAGGTCTAAGTAACATATTTTGGGCTGAAACAATCAACACTTCATGCTATTTGATGAATAACTGTCCTACTAGATTCTTGAAGGGAATTACTCCTGCTTCACAACATCAAGCCTAAGGTACATTATCCAATAGTTTTTGTATGTCTCACATTTTCCCATATTCTAAATTAAAAGAAGAAGAAACTCGATGACAAGTCAAGGAAAGGCATGTCTGTTGGATATAATGATGTTAGAAAAGCTTACAAAGTTTATGATCCAGGCAAAAGTGAGACATTACTATCAAGGGATTTTATTTTCCATGAGAATGCAAGCTTTTTTAACAGCCTCATTTTTAGAATTGGATAAAAGCTCTTCAAAAATAGATAAAGCTAAACTTCTCTCTTCTACACATGAGGAAACCATTGAAGAACTAGAGGAGGAAGATGAAGATCATTGAGAAACTCTTGGAAGGTCTTCAAGGATCAGAACACAACCTCAAAGGCTTACATATCAGTGTGGTAATTCCTCAAATTTTTAGAAATTTAATGTTGCTTTGGTTGGCTCCAATTCAGAGCATGGAGGAGCTTCAACCTATAAGGCTGCTAGTATTAAAAAAGAATGCCAAGAATCTATGGACAAGGAGATGGCTACTCTTCATCAAAATGGGACATGGGAGTTATGTCCATTAATTTCCAATAAGAAAGCAATTGGTTGTAAGTGGACTTGCAAGTTCAAATTCAACAAAGAATGGAAGATTGATTGACACAAATCAAGGTTAGTAGCTAAAGGTTGTTCTCAACAATATGGATTGGATTATGAAGAAACATATGCCTCAGTAGCAAAGATGAGTTTAGTTAGGTTAATAATTTCTCTTGCCTCCATATTCAAGTGGAGGGTATGTAGACAATGCCTTCCTCAATGGCCTACTTGAGGTAGAATTCTACATGCAACAATTGGAACGATACATTGTCAAATGTAAAGAACACATGGTATGCAAACTTCAAAAATGTTTGTATGGTTGGAAGCAAGCTCCTTGAGCTTGGTATGCATAGATTGATGAGCATATTTGCTCTCAAGGTTTTTAGAAAGCAATGCAATCATTGTTTGTATTATAAATTCAAGGGAAATGATATTTTTCTTGTTCTTTTCCATGTGGATAATCTCATGTTGACATGAAGCAATGAAGTTATAATTGAAGATGTTCAAAGAAAACTCTCCAAAGAATTTGAGATGAAGGACCTTGACGACTTACACTAGATTCTAAGAATCTTGCATAGAGAAGGGAGATATATTTATCTCATAACAAAAGTACCTCTTTCCCATTCTTGACAGTGAACTATCTTTCCCAATATGTAGAAGCTCCCAAGGTATCTCATTGGAATGCAACAAAAAGGATACTTAGATATTTGAAAATTATGCAACAAATTTTGCTGATAGAAAGAGCATTAGTGGAAATGCCTTTTTCCTAGGCAATATATTTCATGGAGTTCCAAAAATCAAAGCACTATCAGCTTACCCTCTATAAAAGCTGAATACAAAGATCTCACGACCTCAACTTGTGAAGCTATTTGGCTCAAAAGATACTTGGAAGAAATTGGTTTGGTGAAAACCAACCTACAACTATTATTTGTGATAATGTATCAGCTAAATCTTTGGCAAAGAATCTACTTATGCATTAATAAACCAAGCAGGTAGTTTATGGGAAAGATGGCATCTAATTGATGCAAAGAAAGTACCTGTTAGATGTTCTTTTCATATTTGGAATGAGTGAATGCAAATCACTCACTCAACCTATAGACACAAATGTGAAGCTATGCTCAAATGATGGATTTAAATTCAACCAAATGAGTGTTAAGATGTGTGAAACACACAGTCAATGATGCCTTGTTTTTATAGATATGATGAAGAATTGCAAGTAAAGGGCTTTAGTGATGCTGATTGGGCTAGTTCAAAGGAAGACAGAAGATCCACTTTAGGTTATGTATTCATGATAGGCAAAAAACCTATCACATGGAGCTCAAAGAAGCAACCTACTGTTGCACTATCATCTACAGAAGCTGAATATAGAGGATTGGCCTTTGCAACTTGTGAAGCTATGTGGATTAAGAAGCTCTTGGCTGATCTTGATGTACATGTAGAGACCATTCCAATTTATGGTGGCAATGTGTCAAGCATTCACTTGACAAACAATCCAATGTTTCATGCAGGAAGTATAGAAGTGTATTATCATTATGTTTGAGAAAAAGTTTTGACCAAGGATGTGAATATAAAGTTCATTAGAAGTAATGAACAGGTTGCAAACATGTTTACAAAGTCTTTAGATGCTTCTAAGCTAAAGAGGTTCAAGGATGAAATCAACTTGCAGGATATGACTGAAGGTGCAAGCTCACATGTGAGATTGAGGGGGAGTGTTAAAACATAAAGAAGCAAGATCATATATATTTCACAAAAAGGATTTTCTTCAAAAAGAAGGCAAATAAAAAAATGAAAAATGAAAGCATTTACTTTAACAAGTAGTGGAGGTTAAAAAAGAATCAATTAATAGAGAATCAAATTCAAAAATTGAACCGGAAGAGAAGAGTGGTTGCTCAAAGTAGTGGAGGAGTTATGGAGAAGAGCTCTCAAATTCACCATGAGAGGTCGTGGTCATTTGGCTGCAAAAGAGGCAAGGGAGAACACTCAAGAATAGAGGAAGAAGGTGCTAATGTCCCCTTGTAGGTAGTTCATTTGGTTTTAGTCATTTCATTTGCTTCAGCCTCATAGACTATGTCCAACTGCTTACCATTTTTGAGTAGCCTAATTGCGAGAGTCATATCTCTCAATGTATGAATTTATTTTTAGAGTTTAAATATTAATTGGAAATCTTATCTTGTGTGATTCCTCGATCTAGGATAGTTGTTTTGAAATTCATCATGCTCTATGAGTTATTTAGTTTTTAGTGAAGACCAGTTTTTAGCGTAACTGAGTGGACAAGCAGCCTATTTTAAGGCAAAGAATTGCCAAACCAAAACTACTCCAAATTGAGTGTTTGATAGCTCATTTGAGATCTATTACTATCTAGTTTGAATGACCAAAGTCTCAAGTTCATTGTCTTCTTCAATTGATACCAGTTTTCATTCTAAGGTTCAATTGTAGGTAAAAGTCTTGATCCTGAGAAGATCTTCTACACTTTCTGCTATGCATAGGAGAGGAATTCTCCAACAAATCCATGGGGGATCTTTCTCGAGAAGGAGCTGAGATTTTGAGTTCTCCCAAGAATTGATTATGTGTCCTAATAGGCACTGTACTTCATAGTCAACTCTCCTAGATAGGTATAGTCCTTAAATCTAATTCAACATCTTCTCTCTTGATTCTAGAAATGTTTGCACATATGAAACCATTTGTTCCAAACTTCTTTGTGCTTTGGAGGTTCTATGAGTCATTTCTTTTATTCCCTTAATAGAAAAATCCCTTAATAGAAAAACAAATCGAATTGATTTTCCTAGTTTTGGATCTCCATTTCCAATCATCATGGACCTTGATGTATGACTTCATCCTGTTACAACTCTTCCACAAGGAGAAAACTAAGTCTGAAACCCTTGGGATCCACCAGAAAAGGAGAAAACATTAGAGTGAGTAAATCAAGCACCTTTCACCTAGGAAAGTCACACAAATGTAAGAGAATTTTTGTTTTGGAGAATGAGTTCTTTTGAGGAAGATTTTGGGTTGCACCGTGCTTGATCATCCACTTGGTAGCCATCTTATCTGCCATCCCCTCAATGTCTAGAATACCCAAACCACCAGAATCTTTTTGGTTAGCACAAATGGCCCATTTGATCTTGGGCATACGTCTGTTGTTGGGATCTCCTCTCTAGTAGAAATTTCTACAAGTACTTACCAACTTAGCAAGGTCTTTGTCTTTCTTTCTCCAACATGCCAAAGAATAGATAATCAAAGAGAGAAGAAAGGTTTTGATCATCATTGCATGCCCTGCCAAGTTGAGTTGCATGCCTTTCCAATAAGCAGGTTTATTATCAAGCTTTCTTAGAACCCAGTTCCACCTCTAAACCATGGCAACATCAAAACCCATCAAAATTCTAAGCAAACATAATTTTTTTCAACTTGGGAGCTCTTGAAAACCCTAGTTAACCAAAAGTTGCCCAAAGGGCCAAAAAATAGCCTTGAAAGTTGTTTTTTAGTGGTTTATTCTAGAATGGGAAGCAATAGCCAACTCGTGTATGTACCACCACCCCTACCAACAACCATAGTGAGGCCAACAACTACCCATTGCTTTCAACACCATGCAACATACTTATGAAAAAATGATGAGTTCATATTTTTCTACACTATGTGAGAAAGAAATAGTAACTTCTTCTTTATAAAAAAGGAATTTGAAGCACTTCAGAATAGTGACAAATCTATCCTCAAGATATAGGATCATCTTGAGTATGGATAGTTCCTCTAAATTCTTTTCATTAGGGAAGTCCTAAAAACAGGTGATCAATTTATGGATAGCTTAAGGTTTGAGAATCACCGAGCTTATGCCCAAAATCAAGGATTTAGCAGAATCATGAATTGAGTTTGAAATCGCTCTTCAAATCATCCAGAAAGAATTCTAATTTGATTCAAGTGTCTTTACACATGATGCTTTATCTACACATGAGTGAAAGGATGTAAAATCTCAACCAAGTAAATAGAGAAAGATTTAGGAGTTGATGTCACCATGAGAACTTCACTACTTCTATGGAAGCAATATTCCCATTTCCAAAGGCTAGAGTGTCATATCATACAACACATTATAGTTCTCCATAGCATACAATATGGTTTAGGAAACGAGAAAACCAATGGACATGGCATACTACATATGGAAAAGCCTCACAAGCAACTTGTGTAATCATGCAAACTTGTGGCAAGTGATCCGAGCTGGCAACCACACATCTTATGAGCACATTCAAGTTGTGGATTGGCTAAACATGTCAAATTGTCAAATTGAGAGTTGAATTAGCCAAGTGCATAGAAGCATGTGCACATACATGATGGTTAATGCATCCAACGGGCACATAAAAATGTTCTAAGTGTGAATGACTTGACACAACCACCTTCTATACTCAAATATACACCAAAACACTTGTGTTGGCATTCAAGGGCATGCACAAAGTGTGGGAACACGTCAAAGTAGTGGACACATAAGAAAAGGGAGCATATAGGGAGCTCCAAGAAGTATATGTCAAATTTTTAGAAGAAATCCATATAAAACTGTGATTTTGATCACAAAAAAACATTGTAAATATCATTTCATATTTTTGAAACTCCATTTTGTTCAAGCTGAGGAGTCCTTGACCTTGAGGAGTAATAGAAGTATCTACAAATCGATTTTCATGATTGTTAGACTCCGTTTGAGCCCTCAAATAAGCCCTGGAAATTAATTTTTAATTACTAGGCCTGGACAAGGCCAAAATTAGTCAAAAAACTATAAAAAGAGCTAGAGAGCTCATTTTTTGGGGTTAGCTAGTTAGAGAGTGAACTGATTCTTGAATATTGTGTGCTTTCTTTGAGCTTGCTAATAGAGGATTCCATTGTTCCACTCTTTGTCTTGTTGTGTGTGTGTGTGTGCACACTTGTGTGCTTCTCACTCACTCACTTGTACTCTCACTTGCTCATGGTCATCATACCTTCCTCATGTCTTCCCCGATTGACAATTATGAGGTGGATCTCCTCACGCTGCTACTTGCCGACACAAGATTACAGCTTTGAACAGGTAAAACTTCTGATTTTTTGCCATATCTGCAGAATGCCTCATACCATTGCGATGGTATGAGAAGTTTGTGTTTTTGTGTATGCGTCATATGCACGGTGTAGAGCATCCTTGCACTTAGAGGAATCCATAGCTGCATCAGAAAAAAAATTGCATTTTGGTGAACCATCACGACAAGACCGGACCATCGTGACGAGCCACGCCATCACAATAGTTTGTGACCATCGCAACGATCTAAGGCCATCATGACGACTCAACTATACCATCCCTAAGATCACCCCACCTGCCAATCTATCATGCTAGGACAACATGGAAGTGCAATATCATTATGTCAGGAAAAGATCACAAGCAAGGAGATTCGGTTATCAAATGTATCAACCCATCAACAATTGTAAATATATCCAGTGGGCACTCATCAAGATTCAAGTTCAAAATTATGTATAAATAGACCACCTTCTAGTCATGCAATAAAGATAACTTTCTTGAGAGCCTTGAGCTAAGGTTATGAGTTTATATTGTAATGACTTCAAGTGAGAGTAGTCCTCAATATCTTCTAGGTATCATATGTGCACTATCAATACACATTATGATTCATATATCTTGAGTATTCATTCTCTGTGTGCTACTATAATACCTTGAAGTACATAGTCAGTTTGTGTGGTTGATTTCTTTGTGTGTGAGTATCCAATTTCCAAAATTTACTCGGATCACTTAGACACTTATGATCTTACACATGAAGTTTCATTATCTTTGAATGAGTAGACCTTGAGTTATGAATATTTGAACATGACTGTGTATGCACTTCATCTTCTTCCTACAAAGCTAGGGTGACCCCTCAGACTTGTAATACTTATTGTTATGTGTATAGTAAAGCTAAATTCATGAAATAAATTGCTTTATCTAGCTTGTCACTCTATTTTGAATGTGTGAAAAGGCTCTCTATTCATCTTGTACTAGGTTGTGAGCTTTGAGCATTTTACTCAGAGCTTCGTTTCCCAAAATAGAACGTTTTTTAAGCCTTGTGAAGTGCAAACTCATATGTTTTGGTACAATCATTTGAGAGTGATTTTCCAAAGGACTTAGTGGTTCTTTATGCACACTTTGGAAGCTAAGAATTTTTTTTAGAGATTCTAGAAGCTATCTTGGCTGGCGTTGAGCACGTTGTTTCCAACACTCACTCGTCTCTGTCTTCACCCCATCATCTCTTCACAATTCTATATATCATCATAGAAGGTGCCTGTCATGGTTTCTATTTTTCATGATAGACAATGTCTATCATGATAGAGCAAAAAAATGGGGATTTTCAAGATGCATTTGATGTTTTGGGATGCTCATAGGAATGCTTCTATCATGAATATGATGCAAAAAAAAAGTTATTGACTTTTTCAATCTATCAACCTAGATAAAGGTTTCACCTTGAGATGCACAAACAAGACCAATCCTACTTGATGATGTTCTTGGAGCTAGTGTTGAAGTTGAATCTTGAAAGAAACACTAAAAAACATGCAAAAATAGCACACACACAAATGTTCTCGCTTGCTCTCTCTCACAAATGAAATGAGGGAATGAATGGGGTGAAGGGAATATGAACAAAAATAGAAACTTTTGGCAAAGATGGAGATTGAAGGAGGGGAGTCAAGATAGTGGAGATGATGATGGAGGTGGAAAAAATAAAGAAAATAATAAAAATACCTACTTACTAATGATTCCAACATAAAGTCTCTATGTCTTACTATCACATGCTCATCTCAAAATGTGCTTCTGAGCAATGGTGCCAAATTTGGTGTTACTCTAGCACAATGGAGGCACCACAATGGTGAAGATCCATCTTGTAAATGTCAATCCGTGGAGATGTGAGGATGGTATGACAGCCGTGAGCGATAGGAGTGCACAAGTGGGTGAGTGAGAAACCCAATGACATGCACACACACACAAGGGAAGACAAAGAATGAACAATGGAATCTTCTCATCAAAAGTCAAAAAATGTGTAAAATTCTCCAAAATAAGCTCAATCTCCAACTTGCTAACCCCAAAAAGGAGCTCTCTAGATCTTTTATAGTTTTTGACTAGTTAGTGGCCTAGTTTAGACCTAGTGTTGGGCCCAGTTAAAAATTAGGTTCCTAGGTTAATTTTAGGGCTCAAACAAACTCCAAAAATTATGAGATTTGAAACATAGGTTCTAGTAATACTCCTCAAGCTCTCTTCTTGCACAAAATGGAGTTGGAAGTATAAAAAATGGTTATATACAATGTGGGTATTAATGAAATAGAAAAATATAGCTTGAATTTTTGTTAAGGACTATTCTCTACCAGATATTCTTTGACTTCCTTGTCTACTTAGTCTTGTATGTAAACCTTGCTCATCTCAATGGCCTTCTTCCCTTATGCTCCTTTGTTTGTTGAGGCCACCTTGTCCACTCTTGCCACTAACAAGACTACTCATTTGTCTTCACATAAACATAATCAATATCATGTGCCAATATCTACTTTTGATAAAGTGATAATGTACCTTGCTTTGTTGTAGCATGAAAGATAGGATTTCATGGTAGTTGTATGCTACTAAGATTATCACAATAAATGATAATAGGATTTTGAACATTTACATATAAATCTCCAAGTAGCATCTCAAGCCATGATGGCTCACATGCTTCCATTGCAGCACCTCTATACTTGACAAAGCAATGGTGGGTTGCTTCTTATTGCTTCACGTAACAACAACACCCCCAAGTAGAAAACCACTAGTAGATCTTCTATCTACAACACTACTAGCCCAATCTGTGTTGATGTATCCATGAACATGCAATTCTACACCAACTTCATAAAATAATGCATAATCCAAAGTAGCACTCACATAATGTAGAGTGTGTTTCAAAGCATCTAAATGTGGTTACCTCAAAACCTACATAAACTAACTCTCAAGTCCCATAGTGTAGCTTAGATGAGGCCTTGTAATTTTGAGATGTACCAAGCTTCCCACAATTGTCTTGTACATAGTAGCACTTTCCCATTCTTCACGTGAGGTGGCATCCAACTTCAAATTATGATCTTATGGCATAGAAATTGTCTTACAATTGACCATACCATACTTTTGCAGCATACTCGAGGCATATTGCCTTTTAGACATCCATATACCTTTTCTATATGTATAAATTCAATGCCTAAGAAGTAACACAACAAACCAAGACCTTTCGTGTCAAATTCTTGCATAAGAAATTGCTTTACCTCTTTAATGCTTTCTTAATTATCACCACCTATAATCAATCCATCAGCATAAATAGCCACAATTATGATGCCATCATCAACCTTCCTTGCATATAATGAGTGATCTGCATCACACAAAAAATCCAATCGAAGTTGAATTATCTATAATCCTTGCATGCCAATCACAAGGGGCTTGTTTAAGCCCATACAAAGCCTTTTTCAAGCTTCAAACATATTTAGGATGCTTTGAATCCTCATATCCTTGTGGTTGGTGCATGTATAATTCTTCCTGCAAATTGCCATGTAAGAAAGCATTCTTCACATCCATCTCATGCAAAATCCATCCTTTTGTTGTAGCCACACAAAAAGTGCTCTAACAGTAGCCATTTTAGTGAAAGGGCTGAAATTTTCATCATAATCCATGCCACCTGTTTGCACATATCCTTTTTCTACCAATCTTGCTTTATATCTACTTATGCTACCATCAACATTATGCTTTACCTTGTAAACCCACTTTGTAACCTATGGATTTCTTTCCTTGCAAAAATGGAACAACTTCCATGTTTCATTTCCATACAATGAAACAATCTCCTCATCCATAGTTTTTTTCCCAATCTTCATTTCCAATTGCATCTTCAAAATAGGAAGGTTTAGCATCTTGCATTGCCTTATTCATGTAAGCACAATGAGGAGCCATGCAGCTATCAGATGTTAATCGTTGCACTAAATTCTGCATCCTCCATAATGTTCTTGCTCATGGGTCACTTCTTCTTCTTTCTTTCATTTGAATGTGCCTTTCTTACTCTTGGAGTCTTCAGAGAGGGCAATCGCATTTCCTTGTCAAGACTCTATTCTGAACCACTTGATTCTCCATCAATATCTTCAAAACTTGCAAATGTTTTATTATGACTAGGAATATTTTCTATCTTACCATGTGATTGGACATTAGGAAAGTGTCCACGTGAGGGGCACTTGGTGGGACACAAGTATCCATGTGAGACCATGCAATATCATGTGGTTGGACCTTAGGAAAGTGTCCACATGAGGGACACTTGGTGGAGCACCTTCACGAGGGACACTTGTTGTCTCTTGATTTCAACCTTCATTACTTGTATCCTTTTATCTTTCATCTCATTAGACTTGATCAATTTGGCCTTCTATTCTAATAGCTCTATGAGTTGAGCCAATAATGCTTGCTATCTTCAAATGAATGATGTGTCATTTTCATGTTGCTCAAATAACATCTTTTGGAGCTCCTATGTTTTATCCACCCAGTGCAAATATATGTGCATCTTTATCGCTTGTAACTTCCTTCATTTGTTCTACACAATAGTTGGTGGAGGTCAATTGAGCAAAGACATTATGAAGCTGAGGCTCACGATCAAACTGGGATGTTGGTTGACACCCTTTAGTGGAGGTGCAATCTTCCATGGCTCTAGTGACATTAATTGGAACTACTTGTGATCCATGGATACCAAAAAGGCAAAAAAAGGAAAATTGTGTTCGAAATTGGTGGAAGGTTGAATGTCAGGTGTTGTGTATGTACAAGATGCATGGAATCAAACATCATAGATAGATGTTTTGTATAAAACCCATTCAATCTTAGAAGTCACTTGAATTAAATTGGAATCATTTATCCATTGAGTATTGATTTAGAATTAATACTCATATGAATGGATGAAGAAGTTATCTACAATAGTTTTATTCAAATTCTTTTAAAGAAAAATAAGTTTATTCATTTGAATTGGTTTTGATCAAAGTTGAAGTTGGTTGCCCGAGAAGTGAATGAAACATTTCTTTATTCTACATCATCTAAGTTAGATGTTATTGGTCAACTTCATTTGAATTCGATCTCAAAGTCTTGAAATATTTAGAGGATCCATCTATTTGGCTGAATCCATGCACCAGTGTTGCACAAAAATGGATATATGTAGCAATTTAGTTGGAAATATTTAGAATCCACCTATTTCATATGTTTTTGCTATGGATGTGAAATTCGCACATAACAAAACATTGAATTAGGCAGGGATGTTTTAGATTCATCCTTTTCATTTTTTACTCAGTTTACATCTAAATCAGTCACTTACATGCAACACCATATGATCTTTAGAATGATTTGGGCAAGGGTCAACCCACACATGGATTTCTCTCTTTTCAAATCCAAGTTGAGATAGAATCCCCTTATGATAAAGAGGCAAATCATAGAAACGGAGACCATGATCAATGAGACTTCATGGGCATGGGGTAATGCTCCACATAATATACATTTTTGAGGACAAAAATGCCTTAAACTGGGAATAACGTTGTATAGTTATAGGTCCAAGTAGCAAAATACATGACTTTTGAGGGTCCAAAGTCACTTGAAGAACCTTCGGAGTTTATTGAGAAAAACTTGGGAATTTTTCTCCAAGACTATGCTTTTAATCCTTGAACTATTCTCATTATTTGAGCTCCTGATTCAAGGTTTCAACCTTAGGCTTGATTTAGCCTAAGATGTGGGAACCTTAGTCTTGGAAGAAGCTTCTCCTAGTGCGACCTTGGGGTGTATGTGAGATGAGAAGTCTCATTTGACTAAATATCCATGTGAGACCATGTGATACCATGTGGTTGGACCTTAGGAAAGTGTCCAAATGAGGGGCACTTGGTGAGACACAAGTATCTGCATGAGACCATGCGGTACCATGTGGTTGGGCCTTACGAAAGTGTCCACATGAGGGACACTTGTTGTTTCTTGATTTCAAACTTCATTACTTGTATCCTTTTATCTTGCATCTCATTAGACTTTATCAATTTGGCCTTCTATTCTAATAGCTCTATGAGGTTAGCCAATAATGTTTGTTCTCTTCAAATGAATGACGTGTCCTTTTCATGTTGCTCAAATAACATCTTTTGGAGCTCCTATACTTTAGCCACCTAGTGCAAATATATGTGCATCTTTATCTCTTGTAACTTCATTCATTTGTTCACATCATAGTTGGTGGAAATCAATTGAGCAACGGCATTATGAAGATGAGGCTCAAGGTAAAATTGGGATATGGTTGACACCTTTTAGTGGGGGTGCATGCTTCCATGGCTCCTTGGAACTACTTGTGATCCATGGACACCAAAGAAGGCAAAAGAAGGAAAATTGGGTTCAAAATTGGTGGAAGGTTGAATGACAGGGGTTGTGTATGTACAAGATGCATGGTTACCACAATGGGTGAGGACAGTTTTGAAGTGATGGAAAATGGGATGAAATTGTGTGTGTTTGATTTTGCACAAGTCTCTATGGTGGTTTTGTGTGAGTGCATGATTTTAGTGGTGATACGTGATTTTGAAAAATTTAGTTCTTGCAATAATGATGTGGTAATAGAGGAAAAACTAAGTGGATCAAAAGATGTGGAAGTGGATTTTAGAGATGAGCATACTTACAATGTAAGGTGTGATGAGTAGTGGTGCCTCTATATATAGTTGGTATGATGTACATTCTTGAGTGTGTCTTGCTCTGCATCACTATTGACTATGTTTGCTTGCTCATTTACTAGTTGTTCTTGGTGGTTAGAAACATCCTGCACCAGAATGCCTTGTCCTTCTTTCTCAAGCTCATGGGCGTCATGTATGTCCTCTTCTTCTTGAAGCGTTTATGCCTCTCAGTGGACGTGAGCTTCAATATATGTTTCTTTTGGATCACATTGCTCGGTCTCCATGTGAACAATTGTTTTTCTTTTGGCAATACATTCTCCTCCATAAGGACTTCTGCTACAATTTCTTTAGTCTCTTCTCATGCTTGAGCTTGAATACCAAATGCACCCTCATGTTCCATGTCCATAGGTTGGACATGTGGTGATGGTGATGATACAATAACCACACACTTTCTCTTGACGGATTACTTATTCTTCCTCCATGCCATCATCCAGGGAAATATTTCGCTGGCTTGTGGCTTCTACACTAAAGAAGAGTCTTGGGGTTCTTCACGGGTTCACTGCTACCATAACAATTGGATTGTTGTTGGTAGTGGTTGTAGATAGGGATGCTAATGGATCAAATCTATGTTTGGTTCATTGCTTTGTTGAAATTGTGGCTAAACTTACATCTAAACTCCTTGAGGGTTGACCCCCCTCATGCATGTATTGTATGCTATGTGTGCCACTTAAAGGAGTTGGGGTTAATATTCTCTTGAGATATGGTGGCTGATCAGTTACTACATAAGCTAAACAAAAGATAACATCAACTCCTAAATCCAAGAAGATAATTTTTATTAAGTCTTGAGTACCACACATTATTCCAAGTTTCTTCCATAAAAAAATGTGATTCAAGTAAATGCTCCAAGATCCAGGGAGAAAGATTTGCTTTGTGTGCTTTGGGGTTGTTTTTAGGCAAATTGCATAAAATATAGGATGGATTTGAATAGAATGGTGTACTTTTTAGCTTTGTGAAAATCAAATGTTGCTTCCCATGAGATGAAAAAAACATGGACTTCATCTTGAACTCATTGGGTTTTCAAATCCTAAAAATTGTTGACATTATGAATCGCCTACCTAGTGTTGATCACACTATCAATAGCCACTCCATTGCTCAGAAAGCACAATGTATATCGAATGGTATCTTTTGATATCTTAATATGCTTATTGTAACCATGTAGATCTATCATAGTGGCAAAAGAAATATCTTCCATCGTCTATAAAGTTTCCTTGAATTCTATGCACCTATTGAAGTCCGATCAAATTAGTGGCAAGGTATGGTACATGCTACATCCCAATTTAGCCCAAACTGTCAAGATAATATTTGACTTTTGTAGGATTTCTAACTCTCAGGACAAAAATTACTTAGTTCCTTAGGTGTTAAAGAATATGTATTCCTAGTGGCCCAAAGCTCAACATGTCATTTTGGAACTAGTGATATGTGGCAACCCATGTAGAATTGGGTATTATTGAAGGTTTTGTTGATGGGAAAACAAGTTATCTCACTCAAAATACTTTCACCTACTCTAAGACCAAATGCCTCCAAGAAATACTACTTAATTCCTTCAATGGACATGCACACAGAGACTTGTTCAATTTAGACTTACTCTCTCAAAGTTGTTAGAGTTTGAGGTCTGTGGAAGCACGTGAACAACACAAGGATGAAGAAGAAGCTTGGAACACAACACAAAATATTGAATGTATTACCAAGAGAATGTACAAAGAAAAGTGACCCGTTAGGGTTATAGGTGTATATACAAGTCGGGTGAAAAAAACCTCCTAAAAAGAGAAAAAAGTGCCTCGATGGTCCTAGTGTGTTCACACACATCACTACCAAAATATATCAACAAATCCCCTTTGGGAGTGATGAGGTGAACAAGGAGCTACCACTCATGTATAAGGAAGTTCCAAGCTATGTGGAATCAATCCACAAAAGGAAGTAAGACCAAAGCTTTGTGAAAAGCTTCAAACTTAATGGATTCACACATTGTTACTTTACTAGCAACTATAAGGGGAGCACTAGATTGTGCTCTCTAACTACAGTAGACAAGATTTTGGAAATACACTTCTGATTACAAGAACACCCATGTAGGGAAAATGATACAACAATATGTAATTGATACAATGTGTCCCACAACCCGGGACTGATAGGTATGAATAACTAGACTAGAGATGATACAAGACATCCCACAACCTGGCAGCTTTAGTCGTGGTTAGAGAGACCTATGTGAAGACCTCCAAGAGCTGAGCTTTATGCCATATAAAGGTGTGATTCCAAGGCACACATATGTATCAGTAAGTCCATTGTATTGTACAAGCAATATACTTTCATTTTCATTATCATTTGGGTTCATATTTCCATGTTCTTGTGAAGTGTACTACTCACTACCATATCTCTCAGTTTTCTCAGTCAGATTGCAGAAATGGTTTCTCTGAGCTTGGTGCATCATTTTCAGTGATTTAACTTGGTAAAGTTAGCTCTATAAGTATAATATATGCTCATCAATTTTCATTTCATTTGGGTATTGCAATCTTCAGTTATGTTCAGTTGAAGTCAACCCTGTCTGTCATTTTCACTTCTATGTCAGGTACCCAACTTTTTTACTCATCTTGTCAGAGCTGTTTCTCAGTGTGTACTTATCCAAATTCAATGATTTAAAGTTTGTTGGATTCAGCTTACGGTCTAGTATAAGCATACAAATTTTCATAATCATTGCATTCTTAAATCTGGAGTTATGTTCATTTTTCTGCTCACTGGTCTCAAACTATAGCAGCCCGTGAAAATCGGGATGATGTCATCAGTTGCTAAACATCATTCTCAGTGTGTGGTTCATTATTTTTGATGAGATTACTCTTTAAAGTTAGCTCTTTAAGCTAACTAGACTTCCCCAAGAGGAATTAAGCTAATTGCTGCTGTGCTCAGAGAATTATGCAAAACACTGGACAAGTGTATGAACCAAAATAGCAAGTTCTTCACCTCTGAGCTAACTCCAACTTATCTGTTTTGATCTATCTTTTTGTGAGTGATCTTCCAAGATACATAGGGTGTCTAATACATCCATTGGCAAGCTAAAAGGGCCCACCACATACTCCTGGAGTTCATTTGGCTGGTGTAGATCAAGGATTTTGCAACACCTCTTCATCTTCAAGCACATACCTATCCATCTCTTCACAAAAACATGATCTATCGATGTCAGAATCAAGCAAGAAGACAATCAACCTTTGATTTTTGGCACATTCCAAACGCAATGGATGCATTGGTTTCCCCAAATTCTAACCAATCATGAGATACACTACAACAGATCGATGGTATACCGAGGTTTTTATCGAGGGAAATGAACGCGGATTTATTTGCCGTGACGCCGGTGTAAAGGTCGGTATGCCCGTCGGTACCAAAGCGTCGGTATAAGCATCAGTATATGTGCCAGTATAAGCATCGGTATATGCATCGGTAATACCGGCGCACATACCGAGGCCTCTGCTGGATGTACCGTCGCGTATACCGTCGCCTACTGGGTGTACTGACGCTTATTCCGATGACATTACTAGGAGTACCGTCGCGTATACCGACGACCATACCTGCAAAATTTTTTTTTGGGCAGAGTGTGTTGTCTTTTGCTACAGCAACATTACCATGATGTTGCTTAACAAAAGACAATACACTCTACCCAAAAAAAACCAAGTACATGTGATGTGTACTCTAATGTCAACCGAAATATGATTTCATGAAACAGAGTATTATTGGACACAAAAGAGATAATCAGAATGAACCATGAACCATGTACAAAAGAAGTTATATATTTCAATAATGAAGCATGTACAAGAGTGTGGCAAACCACTGTCATATATGACGCTTTTACAAAATGTGGCAAAGCAGTGCATTGCCATATGAAAATCAAATACAAAATTTTGGTGTTCCACTGCCATACACATGCAAAGAACGTTCCATATCAACAATCCTGCAACAAACAACATTAATGGAATGAGATAAATTCACATGAAAATTACAAACAAGTAAAAACCAAGTTTATAAATTAATTACCTCATCGCAAATGCTCCCATGAAACAACCACACCGCGTCCCTCCAAGTCCTCCAATAGTGCAATCAACCCATGAAGATATCCGTAAGACTCCTCCGTTCGTGTCGGAGGACGACCCATTGCCAACTCCTGAAACAAATATACAAAATATTAGAGGAACATACATGAGAATTTTAACACAAATAAATTCAATAAATGAAATGGTACTTACAAACTCATGACGCATCGTGTCATATCCACCACTGCCCAAATGTGACGGTCCAACCGTATCTAAACGTGTGGCTACGGCATCTCGCTGCTGGCGATATCGGTCAGGAGTCTGCTGCTGCTCGTCACGAATCACGTCCCACTCCTCAGCATCTAACCATACAGGCTTTGGTAAGCCTGCTCTGAAAGCTTCACGAACCTCGGATTGTCGATGGGACATAACCTCACGTGCGGTGTGCAGAATCCACTTTGAACTGACAAGAGACTATGCATCGGCTGGTCGGAACTCCTGATAAATCGTCTGTGTGATATAATTCTTCCGATCGTTATCCTGCTCACTCCATTTCAGTATGATAGAGTGTCCAAATTGGATGGAGCAAAGTTGTCCTATGCGTGCACGCATTGCTTTGCCAGCCGCATCCATCACCGGAGCTCCATCTCGGATACTATACACCTTGGAGTCATCATGGTCATGAGCACCCCAA